>JANKKI010000069.1:0-1200000 GCA_025175665.1 Cinchona pubescens | reverse complement strand
ACGAACGAAAATACAAATACATGTGAAAGAAATTAACTAAAATCTTCAATTACTTATCCAATTTCAGAATTTAAACTATCAAAATGCTAAAATTTAGAGGAAAATAACTCTAGTTTACTGGAGTTATCAACAGGTCCACTTCTACCAATGGACAAAACCCCGAGACAAGAAGAAGAAGAAGAGGAGTGCATATTGAAGGAAACTAGTTTGCATCATAGAACCTCTCGAACTTGAAGTCACAGTAATTGGGTCACTCAACACTCATGTAGAATCATCATCATTACAAATTTTGAATGAGTATTGGATTGTCTCAGTAACCACAAAAAATGTTCCATGTAGCGTGTTTGTGGAGAAAGATGCAGCTTAAGAAATGGAAAAGGAAGACGGATACCTACTAGAGGGGATTGGGGAGGTTTGAACTACGTATACCGATGTTTAACAAATCGTTAAGGACTTCAGAGGAGCTAAGTAATGGTGCAAGTTCACAAAGGATTATAATATTCTTGGGATACCTCATTAGTATTGTTGAATGAATATTTCTTTCCATTTTCTTTATTTATGCTTTATTTTACTTTACTTGATTTAGTTTGAGAACTTGGTAATCAATAAAGGCTTGCAGCCTTGTGATATAAATTTGGTGAATGAATTTTGATGTTTTGTTGTTGACTATAATATGGATGGTAATATACGATTTTGTGTGATTCGTCATTGATATATGATGTCACTTTATGATTGAATATAAATTTGTTTTTACCATTTTGTTACATACCTTCTAGTTGTTATTAGACCTTATATACTAAGTATTTAAGTTTACCACGTGAATGCTTGATGTGTATTCATAGTATTCTTTCTGTTGAATGTCTTTTTGAGTCTAATAATGTCTGAAACTAAATTTGGGAGATAAGTTGGGTATTTAGATAACCCTTTGTGTTGTATAAAGCCCTGTTATCCTTATCTGTATATTTCTTTTTCTTTAATTGTTTGAACACTGTGCATCCCCAAGAACTCTTTCTTTGTATAGACATGATTAGAAATTGAAAGAAATTCAATTTCGAAGAAGCGAGAATTTAATTGATATAGTATTTATATGGTGGAATTACTCATTACTTAGCCTTATTTGATATTGTGCTTATTGTTGATGGATTCCATGATTAAAGGTGGAACCAAGGTTTTGAGTTCAACTTATACACAAGTTGTCACATTCACTTTCGCTTGGTTGATACATTGTAGATCATCTTCATTATGAGATTTGATTGCCCAAATATAGTTCTTTATATTTTGTTTAGTTAGTTTTGTGCTTTTTTGTGTTTTAATAGTATTTTTATTTTTATGATATAGGTGAGTGGTAAAACGACTTTGTAACTCATCATTGAAATAAATTAAAAAGTATAGTGGTGTCTACTATCTTATTCATTAAGAATGGTATTGTTTTTTTTATTTGTGAAAGTTTCAATTGGATGTTGAATAGAGGTTGCACTTCGTGTGAAAAATTGTATTTAACCTTTGAAAATCAACCAGGTGTTCAACTATTTCATAAAATGATTTTCTAAATTGGTTTTTTCTCAAACTTCATTTTTTTTGCAAGTGTTTTCCAATACCTTCAATTAATTGTTGATTTAGCTCACATTCTTCAAGATATTTGAAAATTATTTCGAAGCATAGATGAAATTGAGTTAAGCCATCATTTGGGCATTTTGTATGAACTTGTATTTCTAGATATTTTATGAGTTTTGTGCGCACTCTGTAGCACAGAACACTGATTGGGGTGATGTTGATATTTTGTTTTTGCGAAGTAGTTGTGAAATATTTTTTTTAGAAATAATTTAGACCTTCTTTAGACTATTTGAGCCAAAATTTCTTACTTTATATCAATTTTATCCCTAGTATCCTTATTATGTCGTAATAAACTTATTTTCTAATTAGCCACATAATTTAGCCAATTCACTTCTCTTATATATCCTCTTTCAACTTCATCATCTTATTCATTGCTAATCTCTTTGAATTCTTTAATCTAATGGTTTATTGTATTAGAATGGTTGTTGAAGAGTTATTGTATATTTGTTGGGAAATAAAGTCAAGAGTTCAATGGTGTTTATGTTTCCACTTACTTTATGTTATAGTTATGGTTGCCAAAAAAAAAAAAAGTGTCATGATTCCTTATTGAATAAAGAAGGTTCAATTTACCTTCTAAAGTCAATTTAATAAAACTAATATTTTCTCCTTTCAAGTGTTTATTGGCTAACTAAGAATGTTGATTTTTGAGACTTTTATGTGCGGGATAGTGGTCAAGAATTTGTGTTGGTATAACTAAGGTAATTTGAGTCACTCTTATTCAAATTTATCCTACTTAATTACTTTGGCCTGCATTAGAAGTTTTAAAAGTCTTAAATGATCTTTAATCTAGGAAAATATTAACGAGTTGAGGGTGAAGCCTTGCTTCATTTGATGTCTTTCGCTAAATCTCACGATGCCAACAAATTCTTTGTGTATTTAGTTGCATTGACTTGCACTTTTCAAAATAAGTCCAAGTGATTATACTTGGTGGGATTTTGAGAAATTTGACATGTTTATACCACATCACCTTACATTTGAATTAATATTACATTAACTCTTCATTAATCAAAGATGTTTGTAACCAAAACTGGTGTATACTTTTGTAAATGAAGGAGCAGATAATAAAGTTGAGTTTATTGACTTAAAATCCCATTTTTACTTTTAACTAGTGCACCAGAGTTCATCATTTCAGTTTTGACTTGGTGGTGTTATGTGTTTTGTGTCAGTAATCATTATTGCTTTTTGACTTCTTTTTTCTTTAATTTTACTCAGGATGAGCAAAAGTTTAAATTTGGGGAGGCGATCACTCTAAAAAAAGTAGGGTTTTATGTCCCTAAACTTGAGTACTTTAGTTTTAGTTTCAAAAATTTTTTGGGTTTAGGTGTTCCTTTTGCCTTTATTTTGTTTTCATGTACTAGTATATGTTAGTTTGTGTTAATTTAGTATTTTTGTATTATTTTAATATTTTCATTGTCACTAATTGAGTGTGTTTGTATGTAGATTTGGTTGAAGAAAACGGGAGATAATCAGATAAAAAACAAACCAAATCAAGCCATACCCGAATAAGAGGATTGTGTCTTCTACTAGGAATACCGAAACATATCAGTTCTTGATTTGGTTGAGTTCCATTTTGTTATTGCTGACCAACTCAAGACTCCCGTAAAATTAAAAATTGTTTTGTCATTGAACGTTTATTACTTCAATATACATCTTGGACTTGAAGTCTTGATCTTGTATTATGGAAATAGTGAACTTATATTCACATGTTGTAATCTTCAAGTCACACTACTACTCTAAACATGGATGACTATTAAATACTATAATTTTTAATGCTGGTTCAAGCCATGAACAGTTCCCCAATGACAGACATTAACTAATGATTGAAATAAACAAATGGGGGACAGTATTTCATTGATCCAAGGCATACTCTAATTGTCTTATTCATTATTGCATCTCACAAAATTTGACTTTGATAAATTGTCTAGAATTAATAAATATTAAGATAACCCATATTTATGGTCTTCAGGATGCGTAAAATCATTTTGGACAATTGTAGAATAATATTAATTTAGTCCATAATTCTTCAAAACTTCCGTCATAATTTATAGTGTAACATCCTTCATGTTATATTTGATGTGCATTTTGATATGCCATGTAGTGTGTAATTAATATACCTTACTCATATTTTAATGGTACATCAATTATTTGTATCAAAAGTGAAATTTTTTGAGATAATTGTATACTTAAATATTAAGTATTATAATTTATATATGAAAGATTCGAATTATATAGCGTCCACATAAATGTGTATTTGGACAATTTGACCCAAACGTGTTCGTCATGAAAAGATTCAAAATACATAAATGATTTTTGATCAATTTAAATTAAATAAACTATATAGACATAAAAATGACGATTAATTAGTTGTTACTAAAGTGACAAGAGGTGAAAACGTGTTCAGGAGTTTCCGACGAATTGCGGTGTTGGCATTTGAACACAAGTGGAAGGCCAAATGCCATCAGCACACCAGCGAAGAGGAGATGACCACTTAGAAGTTACCACATACATAAGGAAACCTTGATAGGTATCCGATTGCTCGAATTGTAGTGGAAAGACATCGATTTGCAGCAATGGTTCTGAGCATTGTTACCGGAAATTCTCCTCGCCCATACAAATTGCATACTGATTTATACATATCGAAACACCATTCATTTGTAGTTATCCTTCTAAAACACAGCGATTCAGGTTTCGGAACGTCAAAGGTAGCGAATTCTTATTTGTTAAAAAAATAAAAAAATATTTTATAAATTTTCCTAATTAGAACTATTTAATATTGGATTAAGAATATGGATTTTTGAAAGTTAAAAATTTTCATTTAACTAGTCACTAAAAGTTCTAACATATATTAAAAATTTGTTACTATATACTACCAACTACCTTTCTATTCATATAGTGCAATAACTTTTTTAAGAAGTGACGGACCACAATGTATCGACTAAATCTATCCCTACGTATCGTTCACCTAAATAGAAATGTGAGGAAGGTTTTGTCTTACTGCAACCAGTGGACAAAAACCAAGCCAATTTGAGCGCCAAAATGAGCAATCTCTATTTTTAACGAGTGTTTGAAGGTGTTCAATAACTTGATCCTTCATCTGGAACAACCTTCGCCAAACCAGATTGAATTCATATGCAGCTTGTTCGCCTCCACAAGCGTTGTTATTTGCTTGTTCGGGTGGAGTTTAATTCAAACCAAATCAAATAATAAAAACCACACTAAACCCTTAACTCTATACTCACACCTGTAAGTATATAGGGTGGGTGATAATATAATGTAAGCGGATATTGTCCAACAAGGATTATTGGTTGGCCAGTACTAGTATTCAAAGGTCATTGTATAGATAGGCCAAGTCAAAATAGAGAGAAAACTAACCCCAAGCATATCCATAAAGCAAACAATCAAACAAAGTAAGATAAGAAACTACTAAAAGTAAGATAGTTAAATAACTATATTCTAATTTCAAATAAGCAAGTAAACTACTAAATAAAGAACTAACTATTTTGCTCTAATGAAAGTAAGCAAATCTATCACCAATTCAACAAAATTAACTAAAACAAGGAGAGAATTTGGAAGCAAGTAAACCTAAATTGACTAAAAGAAATAGAAAAGAAACATGAAAGAAAAGAGTTTTTCATTTTCCCACTAAATTGAAGTTGTAAAAATTTGTAAAGAAAACTAGATTGAGATTTTTGGATTTAAGATTTAATTAAAGGAAACCCAGTATAACTTACTAAAAACTTATGCAAGAAATTGAAGAATTAATATAAAACTTCACTAAATTAGCTAAGACTTTAAAACCTTTAAATGAAACTTGAAATGAAAACAACTTGATTTGACAGAAATTTAAAGATAAAACAAGTAAAAATTATATCTTCTTGAAACTAATTAAAAACCAACTAAGATTAATTTTGAAACTTTAAAACAGGTGTAAGAAATTAAAGATTAGATCTAAGATTAAAAGAAAGAAGAACTATTGTTAGTCCCAAAGCAATCTAAGAGGGGGGTGAATTAGGTTTCAAAAAAAAATTACTTTGCAAAATATGCACTTATTAAATCTTTTGCACTAACAAGTAGATTGATAGAGATAAAAATAATTAAGCTTAAGAAGTATAGGAAAGGTAAAGAAAGAGATTGAGAAAACAACACTTCCAAACTACCAAGTTTGAATTTAATGCTCCTCAAATATGGTGAGCCAATAATCTCAAATGTACACAAAGTAGGACAACCTTTACTCACACTAATTCTCTTTAATTGAGCCAAGGATTTTACTCTCAACCTCAGTTTTGTACAAGATTATCACTCCACTCAATATTTTGAATAGCACTTCTAACGTACACACTAATACAATTTTGCTCAATAGCTAATTTTCAATCAAATTGCTTTTCTTCTTGCTTGTATTCAATGTGCAAGATGCCTTTGACAATATCATCAGAGTTGGTATTTACAGGAACAATAAATTGGGTTGTAACCACCACTTCCAACGGCTCAATAGTAAATGCTCAAAAATTACCCGTTATGGGTTTCGGACGCTCGATATTTTTGTTGTGTGTCTGATCATATTTCGGATGCTATATCTCGTCCGAGAGGTTTAATGCTTTCTCAGCGAATTTATCTATTTGGATTGTATTCTTCGTTCGATGTAAACTTTTTTCGGACTGTTGGATGCGCCCGTTGTAGAGCTTTAAATTCTTGATTCTGCTTTACTCTTTCGGACGAAAAAATACGTTAGAGGAATATTCTTTCGAACGCGCCTGTGCGTCCGTTGGAGGTGCATGAAAATTTTGTTCTCTATCTATTCATTTGGACAATGAATAGCGTCCGTTGTAATCTCTATCGGACGGTCCTGTTCATCCAAGAAATGTAGTACTCTTCGGACGTTGTACTGCGTCTGAAAGCTCTATTTCCAGCAAATAAAATAGTATACATGCATAGCTTGGTTTAAGAGGTAAATGCATATGTCATCATCAAAATAAGATTTGTTGATGCGGATCATCAATCTCCCCATTTTTGATGATGACAAACCATGAGTCAACAAATACAAACAACTCCATCACAATAGATACAATTATTTAATAGATACAAGTTCCTACTCTCCCTTTTGACATCATCAAAATAATCACCCCCTTAGAGGATGCTCCCCCTCACGTATGCAATGGAAAATAAAAGCAAACCAGATCATTTAACCAAATCAGGTAAGAAGTACAAATTAACAATGATGTCAACCAAATAAACAAGAAGTAAAACTAAATAAGAAGTACAAATAGGAAGTATGAATAAACAAGAAAAACTAAATTGTGTCATTTTTCTTCTTGGAGCGTTCTTCAAGCTTGCGTTTCTTGGTGGGTACATCGTCATCGACAGCTTCACTGTCATGAGCATCAGTTTCATGATGTAATTAAAAGTGTCGTTAACGTCTTCCTCCTCATCATGATCAGCACCAGAAACAGTAGATTTGTCAAGATTGGTGGTGCCAGTAGGGTCCTCACGATCGTCTCCTCAGGCTGATAAAATGGAATGATCATTATCATTTGTGCCATCGTCATCACTTTCAGAAGAAGATTCGAGAGTATACTGGGACTGGATATTGGTGAACTGGACTTGAGTGGAAGCAGACATGCCCAAGCTAAGCGCCTCTTGAAGAATTGTTTGACGAGTTTCAAGGCGTTTCAATTTGTGATTGGTGCGACGCTGAAAAGAGCTCATGTGATGGCTCAAAGAAGTGAGAAGGCTGCAAATATGAGAAAGGGAAGGTTCAAAAGAAGAGGTATGGGGATCATGGGATGGTGGACGTGTTTGAGGAGGAGGGGAATAAGAAAGTGCTTGGCCGGAGATAGAAGTTGGAGATTTCGACTTCTCAAATTCATAAGCTACGTTTGTAAACCATTGGTCATTAAAAAATCTCAAACCTTTACGTTTAATCTATGCTTTGTTAAAGTAAGGGGGATATTGTTTTTTTCTAGTAAATGGAATGTCAAAATGATCGAAAATTCTTGTAAGAAATTTTCCAAAGAGTAGGAATGTTGCGACGAGTATCAGTTAAGAAAAGTTCCCACAATCAGCAGAAGAGATAACCAAAGTCCATTGGAATGCTTTTAAGAACACAGTAAAATAAATAGAGCTGCATTTTACCTGGTTCAGTGCGATGCCCATCAGTTGGTAACAATAAATTAGTGACTAAAGTGTAGAGAATGTTAAGTTCAAGAGTACACAAAGTAGTTTTGGATTCCGAAACCTGTTTAAAATTGACATTAAAAATTGCTCAAACCTCATCGATGTCAAAACGAGTGTCTAAAGCAGGCCATTTATCCAATGACAAAAAATAAGAAATATCATTAGGCGAGGGAACCTCACATTCAAAAACAGAGTTGATGACATTGGATGAAATCTCAAGGTTTTTGTTATTCACATTAGATACCAATGTGCGAATAGTGGGACCTTTCCTAAGATTAGCAGTGAATTGGAGTACCATATCATGATAGGCTGGTAAATCAATGTGAACCAAATGACCCCAATTTTGATTTTCAAAGTAGACAAGTTTTCAAAATAGGCAAATTAAATTAATCAAACAGACCTTGGAAAATAGGTCTTTCAGCAATGATGGACTTGCTAAGAGGAGAAGTGTACCGCTTAGATGCCTTGGCATCAATGAATTTAGGTAGTGAAGGGTCGTTAGAGGATTGAAGATTTGCGGATGATTGCCCTTGTACCGATGCCTTCCCCTTTGATTTACGTCCACGAGTAGCTGTTGAAGAACTGCCTCGAGATCGAACCATTGTAATTTTTGAAGAAGAAGCAGAAATGGGGAAAAGTGGGATTGAGGAGATTTACGAAAAAATTGTAAGAATGGAGATGGTAGAAAGGTGAAATAAAGTTCAATGGAAATGAGAGAGGGTTTTGAAATGAGGATTTCCAAATCAATTTGACAGGAGAAGGAGTGGGTCGAGAGAATTTTAAGAGGGAACAAATTTCGCCAGAGCTAGGATTCGAAGGATGAGAAATGTCTGATAGGAGGAAAATGAAAAGTTTTAAACGGGAAAAGCTCAATCATTGAACGGCCGAGCCATTTGTATGCATCCGATGGTTCGTCCGAACGCAGATGAACGGACGGCCGAAACTCTGCACTGTATGTTCGAGAATGTTTCGGACGATAATAAACGTCCGTAGGAATTACAGAAAGTTTATAAAAAAAAGAGGGAGAATTCGGACGGTTATAAGCATCCGAGACAGAGAAAAGGGTTTTGAACATTTAAGAGCGTCCGATAGAATATATGGTTCGGACAGTCATGTGTGTCCGAACTCTGAGTTTATATAGATGTGAAATTAATGATGCCCAAACGAGTTCTGAGATATCCAAAACGATCTAAAGCAAAAGGTTTAGTGAAAATATCAGCAAGTTGGTCTTTTGTACATACAAATTCAACACAAATTTCCTTTTTGCGTACAACATCTCCAACAAAATGGTGCTTGACATCGATGTGTTTCGTTCCAGAGTGCATGACAGGATTTTTTGTGAGATTAATTGCACTAGTATTATCACATCTTATAGGTACATCGATGTCAATCAAAAATTACACCAAAGTTTTTTAATGTATGTTTCATCCATAGAAGTTGAGTACAACAGTTTCGAGGAGCAATATATTGGGCTTCTGCTATAGAAAGTGAAATAGAATTTTGTTTCTTGCTAAACCATTACACTAGACAGTTACCCAAGAATGACACATACCACTAGTACTTTTTCTATCAATTTTACAACCAGCAAAGTCAGCATCAGGGTAACTAATTAGATCAAAAGAGGAGGGTTTTGGATACCAAAGACCAAAATTCATTCTACCCTTGAAATATCTGAAAATTTCTTTTACACCAATTAAGTGTGATTCTTTAGGATAAGATTGAAATCTAGCACACAGACAAACAACAAAAATAATATCCGGTCTGCCAGCTGTTAAGTAAATTAGGCTTCCAATCATAACTCTATAGTGTTTTTCATCAACACTATTACCTTCTTCATCTTTGTCAAGTTTGGTTGAGGTGCACATTGGTGTCCCAACTTGTTTGCAATCTTTGCCATTCCAAATTGCTTGAGTAGCTCCTTTGTGTACTTGATTTGTGTAATGAACATTCCTTCTTTCGTTTGATGCACTTGGAGTCCAAGGAAGAATTGTAATTCTCCTATCATACTCATTTCAAATTCTTTTTGCATCAAGTACGAGAATTGCTTGCACAAGCTTTCATTAGTTGCTCCAAAAATAATGTCATGAACATAAATTTGAACAATTAACAAATCATTAGAATTAGTTTTGGTAAAGAGAGTGGTATCAACAACACCTCTTTTAAAACCATTTTGAAACAAAAAATCACTTAGCCTGTCAAACCATACAAAGCTTTAGAAAGTTTGAAAACCATACAAAGCTTTAGAAAGTTTGAAAACATGATTTGGAAAATTTTGGTTTTCCAAACCGGGAGGTTGTTCAACAAAAACTTCTTGATCAATAAAGCCGTTTAAAAATGTACTTTTGACGTCCATTTGGAATTATTTGAAATTGTTAAAGCATGCATATGCAAGAAATACATGCCAATGGATTCTAAACTACCAACGGGTGCAAAAGTTTCATCAAAATTGATGTCTTCTTCTTGAGCATAACCCGTGGCAACAAGTCTAGCTTTGTTCCTAATGATTTCACCTTTATCATTTAATTTGTTTCTAAAAACCCACTTTGTTCCGATTACGGGATGAATAGATTGTCTTTCAACTAAGGTCCATACATTGTTTTTCTCATATTGGCTAAGTTCATCTTGTTGGTCCCAAAGCAACCTAAGAGGGGGGGTGAATTAGGTTTCCAAAAATTATGCTTTCAGAAAATAGTAAGCTTTTTAAATTCAAATGCAGATATAATAAATTTACTAGAACAGTAAAGTAAAGAGAGAAAAATTGAACAAACAATACTTCCAAGCTAGCAAGCTTGAAGTATCAATTTTCTTGAATGCTTCACACACTTGGTGAGCCAATAATCTTTACAAAGTTGGGAAGTTCTTGCTCACACTAAAACTCTTTTAGTTGAGCCAAGAATCTTAGAGTGACTTACAACCACACTTTCATACAAGATTATCACTCCACTCAAAGTTGAATTGCACTCACAACTTCACACTAATACAACAAACCACTATAGTCAATTTGCACTCAAATTACTCTTTTCTTTGGCTTGTATTCAATGTATTAGATGATTTATTCAGGTTATTAAAGCACCTATTTATAAGAGCAATAAATAGAGCTTTCAACTACTTCCTAACGGCTAAGTAATAAATGCACAAAAAATAGCTGTTGGGGTTTCGGACGTCCGAGGAGGATTGGAATGCGTCCGAGGATTAGAGTCCGATCGTTTGTCGTTTGTTGAGAGGCTTATGATCGTCCGTGCATGCGTCCGGTCCTTCGTCCGACAGAGGTTTTGGACGGTCCTGAGCGTCCGAAGAAAAGGCAGTAGGATCCCATTCTTTCTGCCAGTTTGTTCGGACGATGCAATGCGTCCGAGGAGCTTTTGACCTAGTTCGGACGGTTCTGTGCGTCCGAAAGATCTGTTCCTGCAAAAGCTTAGTTTTACAGAGTTAAGTGTTTATGTCATCATCAAAATAAGGTTTGGAAAACATCAATCTCCCCCTTTTTGATGATGACAAACCTCAATTGGATATGACTAATCAATATGCAATATCTCATAATTGGATATCAATTAACAACATATCAATCATATCAAGGCATATCATATATCAAACCATAACAATATAACTACTCCCCCTTTTGACATCAATCAAAAAGACTCCCCCTTAGATCATGCAAGTAGTTTGATAGAAATGAAACAAGTTTAATACATTCAACTAAAAGGTTCCAATGGTGCAAGAGTCAAATACATAACCAAGCCACAGAGGTGCTAAAAAACAAAAGAAATACAATGGTAAAAGAACTAATGAGAATCATTGCGCTTTTCAGTTTTTTGTCTTTTGGATGGAACATCTTCAGCGGTGGCTTCACTGTCATCCTCCTCCTCGGTACGACGATGCATGATAAACTCAAATGTGTCGTCAATATCTTCATCATCATCGTCATCGGTCATCGGCAGCTCCTTGAGCAGCTTCTGCATTGTCTTCACGTGTATGTTCATCTTCAGGTTCAACTCTGTCAGAAGATGACTCAAGTGGATGTTGGGACTGAAGATCAGCAAATTGGACTTGAGCCGAAGCAAACATGCCAAGACTGAGTGCCTCTTGGAGAATTATTTGACGAGTTTCAAGTCGTTTTAACTTGCGATTTGTGCGACGTTGAAATGAACTGACTTGAGTGCTCAGAGATGTGAGAAGTCCACAGATATGTGAAAGAGATGGTTCAGAAGTAGATGGTGCAGATGTGAGTGGAGGTGGTTGAGGAGTAGGAGAATGAGGGATAGCAAAATCAGATGTGGAGGCATGGGATTGTGACTGGGCAATATCAAAGGTTGCCTTAGTTAGCCATTGATCATTGAAAAAACGGAGACCTTTTCGTTCAATGTAGGATTTATTAAAATAGGGAGGATATTGTTTGTTTCCGGTAAAGGGAACGTTGAGGAAATCAAAAACCTTGGTGACAGAGAAATTTTCCAAAAGGAATGTTTGTTCGAGTATCAGTGAGAAACAGTTCCCATAGGGAACAAAAAAGATACCCAAAGTCAAGAGGAATACCCTTGAAGACACAGAAAAATAAGTAAAGTTGCATTTTTCCTATTCAGTACGATGCCCGTCAGTTGGCAATAACAGATTTGTGACAAGAGTATACAGAATATTAAGTTCAGGGGTGAGCAAAGTAGTTTTGGCTTCCGAAGCCTATTTAAAATGGATGTTAAAAATGGCTCGAACTTCATCTATATCAAACTAAGTATCCTCAGCGGGCCATTTATCTAATGAAAAGAAGTAGGAAAAATCAGAGGGGTTTGAGATTTCACATTCAAAAATGGTGTTGATTATGGTCGATGAAATCTCAAGATCAGTGTTTTTATCACGAGAGATGAGGGTGCGAATAGTAAGACCTTTCCGAAGATTGGCCGTGAATTGAAGCACCATGTCATGATAAACAGGTAAATCAAGATGCACTAGATGATATCCCCAATTTTGTTTGTCAAAACAAGATTTGATAATTGGAAGATTATATTCATCAAAAAGACTATTAGAAGTAGGACGTTGAACGATGATGGATTTACTGAGAAGAGAAGTATACCGTTCGGATGCCTTGGCATCGATAAATTTGGATAAAGTTGGAGTGGTGGAAACTTGAGGATATGTCGATGATTCTCCTCGTACAGGAGCCTTCCCTTTAGTTTTCCGACCCCGAATTGCTGTAGAGGAACCGCCACGAGATTTCACCATTGTAGTGGAAGAAGAGAAAATTAAAAAAAAAATTGAAGAATGGTGAGATTTTGAGGAAATGAGTTAATGGGGGAAATGATTGTGTGATTTAGCTGATAAGGGTTATGGGTAGGATGATTTTTCAATTAATTTTGGAAGAGAGAGTGGGAATTTGGAAGGGGAGTGGAGAGAAGAAAAATCGCCTAAGGGTTTTCGGGAGAGAAGGTAAGTCCGAAAGGGGGAATTTGGACGGTTTTAATCAACACACAGGGGTATCGTTCGGACGGCCGAACGTTTGGTCTGCGTCCGACAAAGCGTCCGAAAGCTGAAGAACGGACGGCCGAAAGATGAGCCAGTGCGTCCGAAGTTCTTTCGGACGAAGCTGTGCGTCCAGAAGATTTCCAGAGAGTTTAAAGAAAAAAAGAATATTGTTCGGACGAATATGAGCGTCTGAGAAGTAACAGATGCTTTCGGACGATCTAGAGCGTCCGAAAGAAAAGTTGTTCAGATGAAAGAGTGCGTCCGAACTATGAACCTATGCCAATTTTATCTGTAAAATCCCCAAGCATTTTCTAAGCAATTCAAAGCGATCTAGAGCTAAAGGTTTTGTAAAAATATCAGCCAATTGATCTGAAGTAGGCACATAAACAACACGAATTTCCTTATTACAAACGAGGTCTCTAATGAAATGATGCTTAATATCAATGTGTTTGGTTCCAGAGTGCATAACAGGATTTTTTGTGAGATTAATTGCACTAGTGTTGTCACACAATATAGTAGAACACAATCAAAAATTACACCAAAATCTTTCAGAGTATGTTTCATCCAAAGAAGTCTCACAACAATTTCCGGCAGCAATGTATATAAGAACAGCCGTAGAAAGAGACATGGAATTTTGTCTTATACACAACCAATGTGTATAAACACTTTCTGGAATCAAATAACACATACCACTGGTACTTTTTCTATCAATTTTACACCCAGCAAAGTCAGCATCAGAATAGCTAATCTCTCAAATGTAGATGACTTTGGATACCACAGACCAAAATCCGTTGTTCCTTTTACATATCTAAAAATACTTTTAACTGCCATCAAATGTGATTCTTTAGGACAAGATTGAAATCTAGCACATAAACAAACAGCAAACATGATATCCGGTCTCATCGCGTTAAGTAAAGTAAACTTCGATCATACCTCTATAGTGTTTTTCATCAACACTATTACCTTCTTCGTCTTTATCAAGTTTGGTTGAAGTACACATTGGCGTACCAACTTGTTTGCAATCTATTCCATACCAAATCGTTTGAGCAGCTCCTTTGTGTATTTGATTTGTGTAATAAATGTTCCTTCCTTAGTTTGATGAATTTGTAGTCCGAGGAAAATTGCAACTTGCCCATCATACTCATCTCAAACTCTTCTTGCATTAGTTGTGAAAAATCCTTGCACAAACTTTCATTAGTTGCTCCAAAGGAATATCATCAACATAAATTTGAACAATTAACAATCCTTTTAAATCCGTTTTTGTAAAAAGTGTGGTGTCAACTATACCTCTTTTGAAACCATTTTCTATCAAGAAGCCACTTAATCTTTCATACCAAGCTCTTGGAGCTTGTTTCAAACCATATAAAGCTTTGGAAAGTTTGAAAACATAATTTGGAAGATTCTTATTTTCAAAGCCCGGAGGTTGTTCGACGAAAACTTCTTGGTCGATAAAACCATTTAAAAAAGCACTTTTGACATCCATTTGAAATAATTTTAAATTATTGAAACATGCAAATGCAAGAAACAGTGCGGATGGATTCTAATCTAGCCACGGGTGCAAAGGTTTCATCAAAGTCAATACCTTCTTCTTGAGCGTAACCTTTTGCAACAAGTCTAGCTTTGTTTCTTATGATCTCACCTTTGTCATTTAATTTGTTTCTAAACACCCATTTAGTACCAATAACGGGATGAGAAGAAGGCCTTTCAACTAAGGTCCATACATTATTTTTCTCAAATTGACTAAGTTCATCTTGCATAACATTAACCCAAGATTCATCACTCAAAGCAACATCTATATGTTTGGGTTCAATGTGAGAAAGTAATGCACAATTATTATTCAAAGGTTTATGAGAACGAGTAGTTACCCCATCGGATAGATCACCTATGATTAAATCTTGAGGATGATTAGAGACGAATCTCCAAGCTTTCGGAAGATCGTTTTGAGCATCCTCATTCTTTTCATCATCAATTTGATGGTTGTTGATATCAACGCTTGATATAATCTCTTGATGATCTTTATGAATAACGTAGCTTTTCGAGCTCCTTTAAAATACCTGTATCTTCATCTTCACATAAATTCTTTGAGATAACATCATTAGTTTCATCAAATGTAACATGCACAACTTCTTCAATTAAAAGCGTTCTTCTATTGTAAACTCGGTATGCTTTCTTGTCACTAGAATATCCTAGAAAAATTCCTTCATCCGATTTTTGTCTCTTATTCCAAGGTTCTCTTTGATTTTTAAAATAAAGCATGTTGCAACCAAAAACTTTGAAATAGCTCACAACGGGTTTTCTACAAAAAATGAGTTCATAAGGAGTTTTATTTAAAGAACATCTTAATAAAACTCGATTCATGAGATAACAAGCCGTGTTAACCGCTTCGGCCCAAAAGTATTGTGGTAGGTCACAGTCACTAATCATAGTTCTAGCCGTTTCTTGAAGAGTCCTATTTTTCCTTTCAACAACACCATTTTGTTGAGGGACTCTAACAACCGAAAATTCATGAAAGATACCGTTGTGATCACAAAAGTCGGGAAACGTTCCCAAATTTAAATTCGCACCATTGTCACTCCTTAACGAACAATTTTTGTATCCAATAAATTTTGAATTTTGGAAAACAATTTTACAAATTTTTCAAATGCTTCATTTTTGTGAACAAGAAATAATACCCAAGTAAACCTAGAATAGTCATCTACGATAACAAATGCATATTTGCAACCACCTAGACTAGCATATTGAGTAGGTCCAAATAAGTCTAAATGCAACAATTCTAAAGGTTTATGAGTAGACACAAAATTCTTAGGTTTGAAAGAAACTTTGACTTGTTTACCAAATTGACAAGCATCACAAATTTTATTTTTCAGAAATTTCAGTTTTGGCAAGCCTCTTACCAAATCTTTCTTGGCTATTTTTTCAATCAAATCCATATTAAAATGACAAAGTCTTCTATGCCAAAGCCAAGGATCATCTATGGAAGCGGTAAGACATTTTACATTGCTATTGCTAATTTTATCAAGATGAATCACATAAACCATCATTGTGCCTAGTGCCTTTGAATAAAACAACATGATTTTTATCAAGGATAAGACATTCATGCTTGGTAAAGAAAACATATAAATTTTTGTCACAAAGTTGACTAACACTTAATAAATTATAGTTCAAATTATCAACAAGAAGTACATTCTTAATCAAGGTTTCACCATTTTTACCTACATCACCAATGCCGATTGATTTTGCTTTGTTGTTGTCTCCAAAAGTGACTTTTCCACTGTTTTTGGATGTAAGATTTGTGAAGAGAGAGGCATCACCCGTCATGTGCCTTGAACATCCACTATCTATAAACCACTTAGCATTGTTGGCGATTTTAAGTACCTACACAATAAATCAATTGATAACTTTTGGTACCCATATCTTTTTGGGTCCATTTGCATTAGTGAAATTGCTTACTATCCATGCAACTTTCATTCCAAGTTTTTCATTTCTCTTGACATAACACATATTCTTAGTATGTCCATGTTGTTGGCAATATCTACAGTAATAATACTTTTATTACCATATAAAGAAGATTTTGGTTTTACAATGCATAGGTCATCTCTTCTAAACATGACAAAATTTTTGTTGATTGCTACATTTCTATTTCTTTTCATATCAACAACATTTTCTTTCTTTCTAGCTAAGAGAGCATTCAAATCATCCATTCTTTTCTTCAAGGAGGCTTGTTCTTCCTTGACCTTTGATCTCACATGCATTCTTTTCTTCAAATCACGATTTTCTTGTGATAGCCTATTGTTTTCATTCACAAGTTTAGAGTTAGCATTCAATTAGGCATTTGACTTTTTTACTAACTCCTTATTTCTAGCATATGATTCTTTTAAGAGATCATGCAATTTTAAAATGAAGGCTTCAAGATCATGATCATCAAAAGAGGCATAGTTAGAATTTACCACATCATCTCCAATAGCCATAAAGGCCATTTGTGCCGACTCCATTTCTTCTTCAACTTGTCCTTCGGAGTTGCAATCGAGTCATGTGATTTGAAAGTTGTTGAATCTTGGTTTTCTTCCTCCCTTCTTTTTCTTGGAAGGACACTCACTTGCAAAATGCCCGAGTTGACCGCATTCAAAGCATTTATCATTTTGCTTCTTTATTTCAAGTCTTGACTTCCCTTTGAAATTATTTGTGTTTGCAGCTCCGCCTCTTCTCATTCTTCGTTTGTTGATGTAATGTTTAAGAAATCCTTTGGTGATGAGTGCAAGATCTCCTTCATCAAGATCTTCATCTTCTAGATTGATGGAGCTGTTTTCATCTTCCTCTTGAGAGGTCTTTAGAGCAATGCCCCTTCTTGGCCTTGCTTCTTCATCATCCACAACCTTGGCCTTTAGCTTGAGTTCATAAGATGTAATAGAATTGATTAGTGATTCAATAGGCATTAAATTAAAATTCTTAGCTTCCTCTATGGCAATTGTTTTGGCATCCCATTCTTTGGATAGAGCATTCAGGATTTTTCTATTTTTCTCACCCAAAGAGTACTCCTTACACCTCAAGGCTTCAAGATCTTTTATAATGTCATTGAACCTACAGTACATTTTGTCTATGTTCTCATGTGGTTCCATCTTGAAGGACTCATACTTGGCAACAAGTAGAGATTTCTTTTGCTCACGAACATCATCGCTCCCTTCATGAATTTCCTTCAACTTATCCCATATTTCTTTAGCAGAACTGTAACCCTTCACGTGAGTTGATTCATTTGCATCCAATGCATTATATAATACATTCATGACTTTTGCATTCAACGTCAAGTTTGCCTTGTCTAGTGGAGTGAGCTCATTCCTTGTCTTTTCTCTTCTTCTATTTGTGTGATCATCAATGATAGAAGCTTCAAATGGACCTTCATTGACAACATACCACAACTCAATGTCAATAGATTGCAGAAATATTTTCATTCTATCTCTACAACTAATAAAAGAAAAAATGGTTATAAAGATTGCCTGATAAATGGTGAGACCTTTATTTCAAAAACAGAGCATTGTTGGTTGCCATAGTTCTTTATCTCAATAGCAGTTTAAGCAATATAATGAGACCAAGCTCTGATACTAATTGTTGGTCGCAAAGCAACCTAAGAGGGGGGGTGAATTAGGTTTCCAAAAATTATACTTTCAAAAAATAGTAAGCTTTTTAAATTCAAATGCAGATATAATAAATTTACTAGAACAGTAAAGTAAAGAGAGAAAAATTGAACAAACAATACTTCTAAGCTAGCAAGCTTGAAGTATCAATTTTCTTGAATGCTTCACACACTTGGTGAGCCAATAATCTTTACAAAGTTGGGAAGTTCTTGCTCACACTAAAACTCTTTTAGTTGAGCCAAGAATCTTACTTACAACCACACTTTCATACAAGATTATCACTCCACTCAAAGTTGAATTGCACTCACAACTTCACACTAATACAACAAACCACTATAGTCAATTTGCACTCAAATTACTCTTTTCTTAGGCTTGTATTCAATGTATTAGATAATTTATTCAGGTTATTAAAGCACCTATTTATAAGATGTGCAATAAATAGAGCTTTCAACTACTTCCTAACGGCTAAGTAATAAATGCACAAAAAATAGCCGTTGGGGTTTCGGACGTCCGAGGAGGATTGGAATGCGTCCGAGGAAGCGTCCGATCTTCTTTCAGTTTGTTGAGAGGCTTCGTTCGGACGTCCGTGCATGCGTCCGGTCCTTCGTCCGACAGAGGTTTCGGACGGTCCTGAGCGTCCGAAGAAAAGGCAGTAGGATCCCATTCTTTCTAACAGTTTGTTCGGACGATGCAATGCGTCCGAGGAGCTTTTGACCTAGTTCGGACGGTTCTGTGCGTCCGAAAGATCTGTTCCTGCAAAAGCTTGTTTTACAGAGTTAAGTGTTTATGTCATCATCAAAATAAGGTTTGGAAAACATCACATCTATCATAGCAAGGACCCAAGATTCGTCATTCAATGCATCATCCACGCATTTAGGTTCAATATGAGAAAGTAACGCACAATTACTATTCAAGGTTTATGAGATCGAGTTTGTACCCATACACATGCTACTTCTGATGGATCACCTATGATCAAATCTTGAGGTTGACTAGAGACAAATCTCCATGCTCTTGAAATATCTTTTGGAGTATCTTCGTTCTTCTCTCCGTCTTCATCCATCTAGATGGGTGTTGTCCTCATTGTTTGACGTGATCTCATGATGTTTTTCATGAATAGTGACCTTTTCGAGCTCCTTTTGAATACTTACATTTTCATCTTCACACATATTCTTGGAAATAACATCATTAGTTTCATCAAATGTAACATGCACAACTTCTTCAATTAAAAGAGTTCTTCTATTGTATACTCGGTATGCTTTTTTGTCACTAGAATATCCTAGAAAAATTTCTTCATCCGATTTTTTGTCAAATTTTCCAAGATTTTCTTTGATTTTTAAAATAAAGCATTTACAACCAAAACTTTGAAATAGCTCACAACGGGTTTTTTACAAAACCAGATGTTCATAAGATTACAAACTTTAAAATAGGCCTTAACAAAACGTGAGTCATAACATAACAAGCCATGTTAATGGCTTCGGCCGAAAAATATTTTTGTAAATCACATTCACTAATCATAGTTCTAGACTCTGACTCTTGAAGCAAAATCATATTTTTTTCTTTCAGCAACACCATTTTGTTGAGGCACTCTAACAACCAAAAATTCATGTGAAATACCGTTGTGATCACAAAATTCGGGAAAATCTCCAAATTTAAACTCGGCACCATTATCACTTCTCAAAAGGATGATTTTTAAATTCAACAAATTTTGAATTTTGGAAAACACTTTCACAAAATTTTCAAAGGCTTCATTTTTGTGAGAAAGAAATAGCACCCAAGTATACCTAGAATAATCATCAACAATCACAAAAGCATATTTACAACCACCTAGACTTACATGTTGAGTTGGACGAAACAAATCCAAGTGTAATAATTCTAAGGGTTTGGAAGTGGACACACAGTTTTTTGGCTTAAATGATATTTTAACATGTTTACCAAATTGGCATGCATCACAAATTTTGCTTTTCAAAGAAACTTAAATTTTGGCAATCCTCTCACCAATTCTTTCTTGGCAAGGTTTTCGATTAAATCCATGTTGAAATGCCAAAGCCTTCTATGCCAAAGCCAAGGATCATCTATAGAAGCGGTTAGGCATTTTACATTGCTACTACTAATATTATCAAGATGAATCACATAAACATCATTGTGCCTACTACTTTTAAATTAAACAACATAATTTTTATTAAGAATAAAACATTCACGTTTGGTAAAAATTACATATAGATTTGTATCACATAGTTGACTCACACTCAATAGATTGTAACTCAAATTATCAACAAGAAGCACATTTTTAATAAAGGTCTCACCATTTTTACCTACATCACCGAGACCAATTGATTTTGCTTTCATATTGTCCCTGAACGTCACCTTTCCACTACTTTTGGATATGAGTTTGGTGAAGATAGATGCATCACCCGTCATATGTCTTGAGCACCCACTCTTTATGAACCATTTCGTATCCATGGTGATAAGAGTCTTCATTTCCTACACAAGAAATTAAATGATAACATTTGGTACCCACATTTTCTTGGGTCCATAAGAGTTAGTAAAATGACTACAAATCCATACGTCATTCATACCAAGATTTTTTATTTCTCTTGACATAGCAATTATTTTTTACATGTCCATGTTGTTGACAATAATTGCAAATAACATTTTTTTTTTCCATATAAAGATGATTTTGATTTTACAAAGCATAAGTCATTCTTTCTAAAGGTGACAAAGTTCTTGTTGATCAAAACATTTCTATTCTTTTTCATATCAATAATATTTTCCTTTTTTCTATGCAAGATAATATTCAAGTCATCCAATCTTTTCTTCCATAGCTGTCTCTTCTTTGATCCTTGTTTTCACATGCATTCTTTTCTTCAAATCACTGTTTTCTTGTGATAACCTATTATTTTTCATTCACAATTTTAGAGTTAGCACTCAATAAAGTATTTGTTTCTTTATTAATTCCTTATTTCTAGCATATGATTCCTATAAATTAAGCTATCATGCAATTTTAAAATGAAAGCTTCAAGACCATTATCATCATTTTCATCATTAGAATCATAGTTAGAAGTTATCTCATCATCACCAACGCCCATAAATGCCATTTGTGCCGTCTCCATTTCTTCTTCAACTTCTCCTTCGGAGTTGCATTCATCCCATGTAATTTGAAAATTGTTGAAGCAGGGCTTTCTTCCTTCATTTTTCTTCTTGGAAGGACACTCATTTGCAAAGTGTCCGGGTTGAACACATTCAAAGCATTTTTCATTTTGCTTTTTCATTTTTAGCTTACCCTTTGAAATTATTTGAGTTGATAGCTCCACTTCTTCTCATTCTCTTTCTATTGATATAGTGTTTGAGAAATCCTTTAGCGATGACTGCAAGATCTCCTTCATCAAGTTCTTTATCTTCTTGGTTGATGGAAGGATTTGCATCTTCTTCTTGAGAAGTTTTTAAGGCAATGCTCCTTTTTGGTCTTGCTTCTTCATCATCCAATCTCACTTTAGCCTTTAGCTTCAATTAATAGGACGTAAGAGAGTTAATTAAAGACTCAATCAGCATGAAATTTAAATTTTTTGCTTCCTCTATAGCGATGGTTTTGGCCTCCCACACTTTGGATAGAGCATTCAAGATTTTTCTATTTTTCTCACCCAAGGAGTATTCCTTTCCCAAGGCTTCAAGATCCTTGATTATATCATTGAACCTACAATACATTTTATCAATGTTTTCATGTGGTTCCATCTTGAAGAACACATACTTGGCAACAAGTAAAGGATTTCTTTTGTTCTCGAACATCATCGCTACCTTCATGAATTTCCTTCAACTTGTCCCAAATTTCTTTAGTGGAAATGCATCATTTGACTCGAGTTGACTCGTTGGCATCCAAGGCATTGTATAGCACATTCATAGCTTTCGCATTTAAGGTCCAGTTTGCCTTGTCTTGTGGAGTGAGCTCATCCCTTGTCTTTTCTATTCTTTTATTCGTGTGATCATCAATTATGGTGGATAGTTTCAAAAGGACCTTCATTTACAACATACCACAAGTCAATATCAATGGATTGCAAAAATATTTTTATTCTTGACGCCTTTTTAACACATCTAGTTATAATTGAATGAAACACCTAAATCCTACTACTAACTAGATGGCATCCCGCAAGTATACGGTTGTCAACTAGAAGCAAAGGGAAGTAGGGATTGTTCCCACAAGGATTGTCGGTTGCAATTACCAAGGTTTAAGGGTGCTTGTGTAGTTAAGCAAAATCAATTGGTAGATGATAGAACTATTCCAATGAAAGCTATAATTTTTATTCTAACCTAATTTAATCTAATTAAGACAAAAATTTAAAACAAGTAAATCACTCAACTAAAAAGACAACAAAAGAGAAAATTTGAATATTAAAAGTATTCATTTCTAAATTATAAATTAGAAAGAGTTAAACTAGAAATTTCAATATTTCCTGGATTTTCGTTTGAAATTAAGAATACAGCCCACTAAGAATTAACTAGACATTAAAGCTAGAAATTGAAAATTCTTAAATAAAAAACAAGAAATTAACAAGAACCCTAATTTTCCTAAAAACCCTAATTTGAAAGTAAAGAAATTTTTACAAAAATGGATAAGAAAGAAAATAAAAATTATATCTACGTGAGGCTTGCGAAGAACCCACTACGATTATCTAATCAAAATTTAAACTTGACAAGAAATTTAAAGAAAATCTAAGATGAAAGTTAAGAGAAATTTCTATTAGAAAAAGTAACTTGTAGTTTAAGCTATCTAAATCTATCTAGAACTAATTAAAACTCACTACTCTAAAACTATCTACTCTCCCTCCCTAAAACTAATTCTACTTAGCTTAAATAGTGCAGCATTACACAAGGCAAAATTAGGGATTTTCTGGCTGGAAGTTTACAAAATTGCCCTTACAACTTGACATTCAGCGAGTTGAAATCGTGGTCTGGAACATTTGAGACCGCGATCTCAACTCCAAAGCAGTAAAACCAATTCCCGAGTTTTACGAGATCACATGAAGGAATAGTCGAGACCGCGATCTCGACACTCTTTCCAGCAATCTTCATTTCATCCATTTTGCAATTTGGTCGCTTGAGCTTTGTTCCTTCCAGCTTCTCACCCTTAATTTTTAGCCTGCATAATATTAACACCATTAAGCACTTAAATAAACTAAAAATTTAACACAAAATTATCATAATTAATTCAAGAACGAAAATACTAATACATATGAAAGAAATTAACTAAAATCCTTAATTACTGATCCAATTTCGGAATTTAAACTATCAAAATGCAATAATTTGGAGGAAAATAACTCCAGTTTACTAGAGTTATCACACCCCCAAACTTAGCATTTTGCTAGTCCCGAGCAAAACAAACATTAACCTTAAACGAAACCTACTAACATTCAAACATTTAAACACCTCCAAAGTTGACGTGACACTTGATGAATCGTGGATGTACTTAGAACAATTAAACGATCTCTCAAGAAATGTTCAACACTACGTGATATGTGTGAAAAATATGAGTAAATCAATCCAAAATTGAAATTTCGTTTTACAAAGAAGCACACATTCATTTACTACACAAGATTTCACATCACCAAGCATTACCATTCTCGAAAAGAGTTACCAAAAGTTTTAGTTCTATTCATTTGAAATATCATTACTTCTCAAATCACAAATATTATAAAGTTAATCAACTCTCTAGACTAAGGACCATGAAAATAGAAGTTCAATTAGGAATCAACTTAAATTCAATTGTCACACATTTTGGGAATAAACCTCTAACAAGGAATAAGTAATATGAGATTAATGATAAGTATTACAAACATTTACTTCTTAACTTATTGGTATACTAAAAATGCAATTCCTAATGGCTTAATTCGGAGGAACAACATGGGTACATGTCGGAGTCCCGTACTCGCCTTATTTCGGAGAAACAACATGGGTACATGTCGGAATCCCGTACTCGCCTTATTCCTAAATTTTTTTTTTTGGGCCCTAAACCAAGGAAAATGCAGTGAAATGTACCAAAAATTAATCTCGAATATCAATTATTCACAAGTTAGAAGAACATTTCCTATGCAAACACACGAAATGTCCCAAAATTCCTTCTACTTCATTTAACTCATTTTTTTCCAAAAGATAGTTCATCTACCACATAATATAAGTGATTTGATAAGAAACAACATTTCAAATAAATTTTCGTAAAATTTCTGCACTTCTTTTTGAAAAATAGCAATGCCAAGTTTATGAATTCTTTATATTGCAAATGAACTACTCACTCACACAAAAATTCTTGAAATGAATCAATCATATACTTCAATCACTAAGCATTGAACATTAAAATTTATCATCATTGACTACCTAATTGATCAACTTTCCATCCATTAATCATCAAGTGGCAACAAAATGTTTAAAATGACCATTTCCAACACAAAAAGATAAACACCCCCAAACTTGTCTCTTTTATTCAAGTTGATGAATAAATTCATCATTCCACTTACCCAAAATTAAACATACCAGACAAACCCAAAATTAACGAAAAAAATACTGAAACTATGTCCTACTTTTAAGCCTAGAATTAAAAATCAGTAAAAATGTCGAGAGCAACCGTGCCATGCATCTCACCAATTAAGCTTCAAACAAAGTCATACACATCTTCCGTTATAAGAGATCATCAACTAATGCAATGATGGTATCAGCTTTGGGCCCTTATCCATATTACTCTTATTTGACAATAATCATAACCAAAGCTATGCCAAGTGTCTAGCAATAAATTTCACAAAGATTTAATCCATGAAGCATCAAAATAATTAGCCACTTGGTGTTAGCTTAAAGCCATTAGCCAGATTACTAAAAAGGAAAATCAAATTACTTCCAAATTAAAAACTAAGAAGAAAATAAATTCATGGTTGAAGTGATTTTAAAATTTTTTATTTTATTATTATTATTATTTTAAAGTTGAGATCGCGGTCTCAACTCGGCATGAAAAATGCCTTTGCAGAACATTGGAGTTGAGACTGCGGTCTCGATAAAGTTTGAGATCGCGTTCTCAAACCAAATGACCATTCTGCCCTCCAGAAGTTTGAGGTTGAGACCGCGGTCTCAAATTTTGAGATCACGGTCTCAAGCTCAATTTCTGCACATAAGAGTAATATGGATAGCCGAAATTGATACACTCTTGACCACTTTTCTCCATTAGCAAGGGTAACCTACAAACCAAAAAATTCACAAATTAGGATGTCCATTTTCACTCATTCTTTAGCACCATTTCTTCAACTAAATAAAACTTAGATTTTTATTTAAAATTCTAACCTAATTAACCTAAATTAAAACAAATAGTAACGGAAAGCAAGAACAGCTAAATGAAAAACTTGGGTTGCCTCCCAAGATTTGCTCTTTTATAGTCACTGGCTTGACTATGGCATGACCCTCATCCCAAGTAATTGAGGATGATTGACCCTCCTTTCCCTTTTGGTTTCCACGGAAAAAGTTTGATCCTCTTTTTCTTCTTGATTAAAGCTTCATTTTTGGGTTTTCCATGAAAGCACGGGTCCTTTCTTTCTAGTCTTAGCCATCGCTAGTGCCCCAATTAACATCTCCAATTGTTTCTCAAACCATTTTCTTTTCTTCTTGTGCCTTCTTAATTTCTTGGCAACGCCATTTTGCTTATCCTTTGTAAAACTCTCTTCATCCTTCATCAAGACTACATCCCTTACGGGGTGGTTTTTCTTTCAATTCATTTCTCGGATTTTCCTTTATTTCCAACACTTGCGAAAGGGAATTGCCTTGGCTCACTTCATTTTGCTCTTCATTTGACCTAGCAAGGATAGAATTAAAAAAATTGATTAGCACATTTCTCCTCAACAATGGGAATATTATCTTTGTATTCAAACACATCAAATTCAATTGATTCATTTTCAACTCGTAAGATCAACTTCCCTTTGTGCACATCAATTAATGCATGAGCGGTCGATAAGAAAGGCCTCCCTAGATTCAATGGAATCTCACTCTCTTCACCCGTATCTAGTACAACGAAATCAACGGGAAATACCAACTTTTCAACTTGTACAAGTACATCTCCCAACAAGTCATATGGTTTCCTCTCGGATAAATCCGCCAATTGGAGTGTGATATTAGTTGGCTTGACATTGTTGATCCCTAACTTGTCATAGATGGCCTTTGGCATGATATTTATGCTTGCCCCCAAATCACGAAGTGATCGATGCCACGTTTTTCCTCCAACATTCACCGGTATCATAAAACTACCGAGATCTTTAAGTTTAGGGGGCAAATGCCTTTGAACAATGGCACTACATTGGGCATCAAGGCATACTTTCTCATCATCATCCCACTTTCGCTTCCTTGCCAAAAGATCCTTCATGAAATGAGCACAGTTGGGCATCTTGGTGAGGACATCAATCAAAGGAATGTTGACATTAACATATCCAAGAAATGAGTGAATTGCTTGTCTTTATCCTCCTTTCTTGGATCAATGAGTCTTTGAGGGTATGGCAATTTTATTGATGGATCTATCTTCAAAGGTTCCTCCACAGGATGCTTCTTCTTGGATACCTTGATCTCATTCATTTGCTTCTTCTTGGCTTCATCATCAACCACTTCCCTTTCATTTTCAACTACCTTGGACTTTTGTTCCTTGCTTCCTTCCTCCACCTTTTTCTTTTCCTTAGATTCAACCAATTCTTTTCCACTCCTTAGGGTTATGGCATTGCATTACTCCTTGGGGTTTGGAATAGTATCACTCGGAAATGCCGTAATAGGTTTGTCATTATTCAACCTTGCCCATTGCCCCAATTGAATCTCCAAATTTCTTGTCGAAGCCTTCAAATTCTCATAATCTCTATTATGCTCTTCCATTTTCCTATCCAGTTATCTTCTCAAATACTCTGCTTCTCTTCTCCTTCTTCACTCAAATTATCTCCAGGAGCATATGATACATAGGTTGGGAAGAATTTGCATAATGGAAAGGATGTCTTTGTTGTTGGTTTTCAAAAGAAGGATTGGAGAAATTTTGATATGAGTTAGGTTGGAAAATTCTTCTAGCGGTTTGATGTGGCGGTTGATAAGGTCTAGCTGAGGAATTCGGGGCTTGAGTGTGTTGGGAATTTTGAGTTGGGAAATTTGGTTGGTGAGGAGGGTTGAACTGGTTGTTGGTGTTACTCCATGAGAAATTTGGGTGACTCCTCCAAGACGGATTGTAAGTGTTCCCATAAGCTCCAAATTGGTTCCTTGGAAATGAAGATTGATTAGCCACATAATTGATTTGCTCATTAGCTCCATAGGGCATCTCACAATTCCCATTGGCATGGCCGCCTCCACAAAAATCACATGTCATGATTGGTTGAGTTGGAGAAGAAGTCATCGCATTCACACTACTAGGTTTCCCTAGATTCTCCAACGCTTTTGCCATATTATTCATCACATTCATGAACATGCTTTGTTGAGCTAAAAGGGCGTCTTGCATGTTTAGATTCAACGTTCAACTACTTGCATTGGCTTGATTTGCTTGATGTTGAACCACCGGTGGAGTTACCGGTCCATGATGGGTATTGGTTGTATGCCATACTATTTAACAACTCTTGAGCTTCTTCCGGAGTCTTATATAAGATAGAACCGTCGGCGGAGGCATCTACGATGGATTTCGTCTCTTGGAGTAAACCATTATAAAAAGTTTGAACTTGAAGCCACAAAGGAATGGCGTGATACGGGCATTTTCTTAACAACTCTTTGAATCTTTCCCAAGCTTCCCCTAGGCTTTCACCAACATCTTGTTTGAACGATGTAATCTCATTCCTTATTTTAGCGGTTCTTGCGGAGTAGTGAATGTTCCTTGGGCATGGGATTGCAACCGTGACTTTGCCCTATCACGAAGAGAAAAAGGAAACACCCTCATCCGAACACAATTCGGATGTACTCCATTAAACTTAAATGTGTCCAAGACTTCTTCAAAATTCATGAGGTATGTGTAGGGGTACTCATTTGGTCCACCTCCGAACATGGCGTGGGCTTGGAGCATTTGGATCAGGGCAGGCTTGATTTTGAAATTGTTGGCCTTGCACGAGCATCCGTGCAATGCTTGAGTTCGCCCCATCAAAATTAGGTAAAGCATACTCCCTCAATGGCCTTCCATTCCCATTCATGTCATTTCCATCCCTATAGCCACCCATTCCATTATTTCCACCTACCTCTTCTTCTTCGTTCTCCATATTCACATTCCCTTGATGCGCATTAGCATCTGCCATTTCTATCCTTTCCTGCTCTTGTTGCACCCTTCTCAGCCTTCGAATTTGTCTTAGCTCTTTCTCCCTTTCCTTGTCTAAGTAAATGAATGGTTCTTGAGCTCCATTTACCACGCACTACACAAAACCAAAATAGTTAATTGGAATTCCAAGTCAATTCCACAAGACAACCAAATCAAACATAAAAATCAACAAAATTAAAAACTAAATTAAACTAAACTAAAGTACTTAATCTACACGACCCGTAAAGCGCTTGATATTGCCAAAAACCGAAGACAATCCTCGGCAAAGGCACCAAAAACTTGATGCCTTTTTAACGTGCATCTTGTTATAATTCAATAAAACACCAAAATCCTACTACTAACTAGATGGCATCCCGCAAGTATACGGTTGTCAACTAGTAGCAAAGGGAAGTAGGGATCATTCCCACAAGGATTGTCGGCTGCAATTACCAAGGTTTAAGGGTGCTTGTGTAGTTAAGCAAAATCAATTGGTAGATGATAGAACTATTCTAATGAAAGCTATAATTTTTATTCTAACCTAATTTAATCTAATTAAGACAAAAATTTAAAACAAGTAAATCACTCAACTAAAAGGACTACAAAAGAGAAATTTTGAATATTAAAAGTATTCATTTCTAAATTATAAATTAGAAAGAGTTAAACTAGAAATTTCAATATTTCTAGGATTTTCGATTGAAATTAAGAAAGCCCACTAAGAATTAACTAGACATTAAAGCTAGAAATTGAAAATTCTTAAATAAAAAGCAAGAAATTAACAAGAACCCTAATTTTCCTAAAAACCCTAACTTGAAAGTAAAGAAATTTTTACTAAAATGGATAAGAAAGAAAATAAAAATTATATCTACGTGAACCTTGCGAAGAACCCACTACGATTATCTAATCAAAATTTAAACTTGACAAGAAATTTAAAGAAGATCTAAGATGAAAGTTAAGAAAATTTATGTTAGAAAAAGTAACTTGTAGTTTAAGCTATCCTAATCTATCTAGAACTAATTAAAACTCTCTACTCTAAACTATCTACTCTCCCTCCCTAAAACTAATTCTACTTAGCTTAAATAGTGCAGCATTACACAAGGCAAAATTAGGGAATTTATGGCTGGAAGTTTACAAAATTGCCCTTAAAACTTAACATTCAGCGAGTTGAGATCGTGGTCTGGAACATTTGAGACCGCGATCTCAACTTTAAAACAGTAAAACAAATTCTCGAGTCGAGATCTCAGTCTGGAATAGTCGAGTCCGCGATCTCGACTGTCCTAAGTCACAATCTTCATTTGATCCATTTTGCAATTTGGTCCCTTGATGGAGCTTTGTTCCTTCTAGCTTCTAACCTTTAATTTTTAACCTGTATAATATTAACAACATTAAGCACTTAATAAAACTAAAAATTTAACAGAAAATTATCATAATTAATTCAAGAACGAAAATACAAATACATATGAAAGAAATTAACTAAAATCCTTAATTAGTTATCCAATTTTAGAATTTAAACTATCAAAATGCTATAATTTAGGGGAAAATAACTCTAGTTTAATAGAGTTATCAATTCTATCTTTCCAACTAATAAAGTTTATCCCATTAAACATAAGGGGGTCTTGTGATAGATTGACCCTCAAAGAATAAAGCATTAGTGTTTGCCATAATGGATCTTTATTCAATTGCAGTCTGAGCACAATAAAGAGACCAATGCTCTGATACCAACCTAGTTGGTTGCAAAACAACCTAAGAGGGGGGTGAATTAGGTTTCAAAAAAAAAATTACTTTGCAAAATATGCACTTATTAAATCTTTTGCACTAACAAGTAGATTGATAATGTAGAATAATTAAGCTTTAGAAGTATAGGGAAGGTAAAGAAAGAGATTAAACAAACTACACTTCCAAGCTACCAAGCTTGAAGTGTTCATCCACTACAATGCTCCTCAAATTTGGTGAGCCAATAATCTCAAATGTACACAAAGTAGGACAATCCTTGCTCACACTAATTCTCTTTAGTTGTGCCAAGGATTTTACTCTCAACCTCAGTTTTGTACAAGATTATCACTCCACTCAATATTTTGAATAGCACTTCTAACGTACACACTAATACAATTTTGCTCAATAGCTAATTTGCACTCAAATTGCTTTTCTTCTTGCTTGTATTCAATGTGTAAGATGCTTTTTACAATATCATCAGAGTTGGTATTTATAGGAGCAATAAATTGGGTTGTAACCACCTTCCAACGGCTTAATAATAAATGCTCAAAAACTAGCCGTTATGGGTTTCGGACGTCCAATGTTTTTTATGTGCGTCTGACCCAGCGTCCGATCATACTTCAGATAGTATATGTAGAGGATAGATGTCATCCGAGAGTTTTAATGCTTTATTAGGGAATTTATCTCTTCGAACAGTCTTCTTCGTTCGATGTAAACTTCTTTGGGACGGTTGGATGCGTCCGTTGTAGAGTTTTAAATTCTTTATTCTGCTTCACTCTTTCGGACGAAAAAATATGTCTGTGGAATATACTTTCGGAAGTGCCTGTGCATCCGTTGTAGGTGCATGAAAAAATTGTTCTCTGTCTATTTGTTCGGACAGTGAATAGTTTCTGTTGTAATCTCTATCGGACGATCCTGTTCATCCGAGAAATGTAGTACTGTTCGGACGTTGTACTGTGTCCAAAAGCTCTATTTCCAACACAAAAAAAAAGCAGACCTACACAGCTTGGTTTAAGAGGTAAATGCATATGTCATCATCAAAAGAAGGTTTGTGAATCATCAACTTTTGCATTAAAATGAAATTTGAATGTTAAGCTATCCTAACTACTCTAATTCTCTACAAATTACTAACTATACCTACACTATGTGTACTACTTTATAGTGGGTTACAACATATGATTTAAAGAAGCTACTACTCAAAAATATGATAATGTCCCACACCTAATGCTATTGCGCCTCGATGTCGTGACATGGAATTATTTGTACCGTGACATCGAGCTAAAAAAATTAGTCTTGGACTAGGTCTCGATATCACGACATCAAACATTCCATTTTGCGGCATCAAGTTTCTTCCGGTCCAAGTCTTCAATTTCTATCTTTTGCATTTTTCTCCCTTTACTCTTGTAATATTGAACTTTCACCCCTTTAATTCATTTCCGACAAAACACATAGCTTAATAAGTGATCAATTTCTACTAATTTTAAGCAAAAACTGAAGATAATATCTCAATATTTACAAGCAATAGAAATGCAATTCCCTAATGCGAGAAATTAAACTAAAACATACAAATAAGCACCAAAAATGGGGATTAAACTATCAAAAAGCTATATTTTAGAAGTAAAATAACTCTAGTTTACTAGAGTTATCACACTTCAAAACTTATTGCGTTTTGTTAGTACCGAACAACACAAGAAAGAAAAAGACCTTAACTAACATGTAAACATAGACACACCACCAAATTCATAATACAAAAGGTGAGCAAGAGATGTTCTCAGAGTGATTGGTAAACCTCTTATGGGACCTCCAATACCGTATGATAATTGAACCATTTTAACTAGTCACTTCAAATTTTCAACTTCCTCATACAAAATAAGTTCAAGGGCCAACAAAAGGTTTCAAATAATTAAGTATTAACTACCATCAAAAAGATTTTCAAAAAGCAAGTTCAATTCAACTAAAACTTAGTTTTTGCTCAAATCATGAGGATTACCAAGTGTTTCAACCATCCCGACATGGCCACCTGAAAATAAAAAATCATCAGGAGTCTACCTAATATACACGTCATACAATTAGGTATATTACTCTATTAAGATAAGTAGCATGATATCAATGATAAGTATTACAAACATCAGGAGTCTACCTAATTTTTTTTTCACGGCTTTAAAAAAAAGGATGTAAAGTAGTAAAATGTACCTAAAATTAATATTCAATACCTATCACTCACAAGTTAGAATAAAACACCTTTTACAAATACACAAAATGTCCTAAACTACCTCCATTCCATTTAAATCAATTTTTCTAAAAGATAAATTAACCAACAAAGTAATACTGTTGATTTGATCAAAAGCAATTTTTCAAACAAATTTACACAAAGAATGTAAATCCTCTCTTTTTGGAAATAGTAATACATGACTTTTGAAATTCTTTCGTCATAAAAGAAATACTCAAACACACCAAAATCCATGAAATGTCAAGTTTAAATAGCTCAATAATATGATATTACAAGTCAATTGTTATCATTGAGTACCAAAATCAATCAATTTTCCATCCAAAATTTCACCACACCTATATTTACAATCACAAAGAGAAACCATTACACCACAAGTAAAAGACACCCCCAACCTTGTCACATTTCATTGTAGTCATGAGTATGACTCATTAGATTGCTTACCCAAACATTTAAACAGTCTTATAAGATTATGTTTAGATGACTGTATAAATAAACTATAATATTGTAAAAAACCCAACGAGTTTTGTAAAACTTAATCAAAACAAAATATTAACTACCATAAAGAAACCAAAACACAAGTAGCCAAAACCCAATAATCATCCATGTAGATTCAAAAAGATCAATCTAATAATTCAAACATCAATAACAACTTTACTTGGCATCAGTTTAAGTACCCTTAGCCAATCCACTCTACCAAAAGTCAACCAAAATATAACATTTCAAAATAATAAAGGAAACAAAAATAAAGTACTAGAAATGCTAAGGAAATGGGAAAGTACAAATGTTCTATCAAACTTTCAAAACAATTCATAAATTAGAGCAAGGTTGAGATAATTGGGATTGGAGGATCTCTATGTGCCACAAGTCATCACTCTTCATCTTCGGCCTTATTGATATCTCATTCCATTTCATGTTGGCTTTCTTCTATACTGCTATGCTGGCTCCCATCCAAAATATTCATCTTGGACCCCACCGATGCCACCAACTTGCTGTGATTCTCCTTGTTCGCTAATCTCTCGAATCATGTAAAGAAGGACTGGCTACGTGGTGGACCAAAATTCCACACTGGAGTTAGTTTTGGCTGAATTCATGAGTTATATGTGGAAGCCTTGAGAGCCTCCCTAATGAGCACCAAGTTGTTATGGAGAACTAACTGGCTGTAAGTCCAGTATCTTGTATCTCATTGTGCTCCTCATCGATTGTCGGTATATTGTACACGTGCTCAGTTGGCATGGGAATGTGTGATACTCATGGGGGAGACAGCGGAGGTACATTAGTGTCCCCGGGCTACTGGTGCTTCTCAAACTCTCAAACCACCTTATAGACATACTCCTTGGTAATCCTGCCTCTTTGATGAGTTTAAGATTCTCCAGGAGTGATAAGGCATCCTACAGCAATACATAAATGAGTTTCAAGCTCGGAGCATAAAATATAGGCCTCCCGGATCTCCCACTATCAGAATAGGAATCCTTGCCGGATTAATCTTCCAACATTGAGAGGCATGCCCGCAAGGATAACAAGGCATGCCTTATCCCGTTGGATATAACTCAAAGAGTTGAAGCCCTAAATCCTACAGCTAACAAAGTAAAACCATAATTTAGCTAATAAAGTGAGACCTCGGTGAGGAAACTTCAACTCTCTATCATTGGTTCATTCATAACCCAATCCACATGAGTAAGACATAGAGAATTTTTAATTGCCACCATATCCTTTGTTCTATTTTGAATAAAGTATATTATGGAGACGGGGTCTGCTTTCTAAAGGCATATTAATGTCGGCATTAATCCTATTGGCACTAAACTAAGCCAGTACACCACGAATTCTCACATTCCCCTCTTCAAAATGACACAACTTGCAATGAAATCCTTTAACAAAATTTGTGTATTCTTGCTCAACAGCTTTGTCAAATCTCTCCCATTGCCTAGCTTTGAGCTGGGTTTCTATCTCTTTCCTAACTCCTTTATAGTCTCCCCTATGCATTGAGAAAGCAGACCCCGTTTCCCTAATGACTTGGTGCTTGTCATTTGCAATAAATAACTCTCGAGCACGGTCACTAGAGAATTGAGGTTCAACAACTGGCTCAACCGATTCACTACTCACCCTTTCTCCCACATTTCTTTTCTTTGATGTTTCTTTTTTTTCCCTATCCCTTCCTCTACAATCACTACCAAACACTTCCTTTGTCATGATTAATAATCAAATTCAACAAATTATCAAATAAGGAATCCAAAATCGACTTGCAAAGAATGCTTTAAACAATTCCAACACATGACCAAATTATGCAACCTAATTCCAATTTTTCACAATTCTAAATTTGATATGAAAAGCCCTCTCAAAATCAATTAAATTCATCCAGCAAATCACAAAATCATTTCAATTATTCAAGCCACAAAATAAAAGTCCACAAATTTAAGGAAAAATTCGCCAAAGAATGCCCATAAATTCCAAATCCAATACTTCAAAATTGATTGTAAGAGACATGGACTAGAAAAACTTATGGGCTTGAGCATTGTAGAGAGATATTACTCGAAACTGAATCCAAAATCAACCTCTTGAAGCCCTTGGAATTTGCCTTTGAATTTTTGTGAAAAACTTCCTTGAAGACTCAAGTATCTCCTTGAATGCCCATATTGAGGATGGAAGATGATAAAAGGGGTGTGTTTTGGTTGATTTATGGTGGAATTGGATGGATTAGAAGAGAAAATGAGAGATTGGAGAAACTGAGAAAGAAGGGGGACGACTAGGGATTTTAGAAAAGGGATTTTAGAAAAGGGATTTTGATTGAGAAAAATGGCTGAATATGTGTTTTAAAATGTCTCTGCACAATTTTGGTGTCGTGACATCGAACAACATGTGCTTGTTAGGTGAGCTTTATGTTGTGACATGTTGAAGTCGCGACATCAAAAGTCATGTCTGCCCCTCATGTGGTTGATGTCGCAACACCAACTCTCAGTGTCGCTACATCAAGGCAGGCAGGAATTTTTCTTCCTTTAGGGAAGTTCGATGTTGATGTTGCAACATCAAGTTTGATGTCACGACACCAAACTGAAACCTAGTAGACAGGATTCAATGTCAAAACATGGGATTCTCCGTGTCGCAATATTAAACAGAACAACATCTTCCATGCTTAGCCAAAATTCTAGTTTTTCTTCCACATCAATCCACTTCTTCTCATCACCTCTAAATATGAAAAACACAAATATAAGTGAAAATTTCTCTTCAATTCCTTAGCAAAATCTATTAAAAACATAAGAAAACACTTACAATCTAAATTCAACCAGAATTAATCTAACAAAGCAAATCAAATTTTAACAAGAAATAAAGCAAAAAATCACACAAAAAATGAAATTAAACATTGGGTTGCCTACGAATAAGCGCTTGATTATAGTCATTAGCTTGACTATGGCATAAATTGATCAAGTAGTGGACAAATGGATGGTTTCCCATCCTTTTTTCAATTACTTCTCCATGATATAGCTTCAACAGATACTCCTGTTCACCTTGGAAGTTGTGTCCTTCACTTTCAATTATACTACTCTATAGGGAAACACTTTCACAACTTTGAATGGACCACTTCACCTTGATTTCAACTTTCTAGAAAAATCTTGAGGCTTGAATTATATAACAACACTAAATCATCGATTGTGAACTCCTTCCTTAGAATATGCTTATCATACCAGGATTTTGTTCTTTCCTTGTAGAGCTTATCATTGTCATAAGCTTCTCTTTGGAATTCATCAAGCTCATTAAGATCCAAAAGCCTCTTCTTACTAGCCTCTTTTAAATCAAAATTGAGACTTTTGACCGCTCAATAAGCCTTGTGCTCTAACTCTATCGGCTAATGACATGGTTTCCCAAAACCATCTAGTACAGGGATATCCCTATTAGTGTCTTCAAAGTGGTTCTATTTGCCTAAAGAGCATCATCCAACTTATAAACCAATCCTTGAAGAGTTTATCGTATTCTCCAATTTTCTTTTCAACTCTCAATTAGGCACCCTCAACTTGGCCGAATGTTTGAGGATGATAAGCAAGAGCAATCTTATGCCTCTATCATACTTTGACAATAAATAATCAAATAAGTTATTTTTGAAATGAGTTCCTCCATCACTTATTAAATCCCAAACCTTGCAAAATGTTCTTCTTCACAAAGTTCACAACAACTCTAGCATCGTTGGTGGGCAGTGCTATGGCTTCAACCCATTTGAACACAAAATCTACCGCCACCAAGATGTACTTCTTGTTGTAAGAGTTTGGAAAAGAGCCCATGAAGTCAATTCCTCACACATCGAACACTTCACAAATTAGGATGCTGTTAAGTGGCATCTCATTTTTGTTTGACACATTCCCTACTCATTGACACTCATCACATTGCAAAACATAATCCCTAGCATCCTTGAATAGACTTTGCCAATAGAATCCACATTGCAAGACTTTGGCCGCGTTCTATGTAATCCATGATGTCCAGTCTAGATGTCCAACTACTTCTTCATTGGGAACGCACTTCCTTACAATTTGATCCTTGCATCTTGATGAAAGGGTCCTCCCAAAAGTAGTATCCAACCTCTGAAAGAAACTTTTTTGATCCCCATTCAAAGTTGAAGAAATCACCTTGGCTAATAAATAGTTGACAATATTAGAGCATACCATGGCGTATATTCTTCAACCCACATTAGTTGATCTTCCAGAGAGGTTCCTTGGATGGGAACATCATCATTGCTCCTTCCCATTGGTCCTTCTATTGTTGAGAGGTGGTCGGCAATAGTATTCTCACTTCCCTTCTTGTCAAGCACGTCCCAATCAAACTACTGCAATAAAGAATCCATCTAATAAGTCTAGGCTTAGCATCACTTTTTAAGAACAAATATTTTATAGACGAATGATCCGTATGCAGAATGACCTTGCTACCAATAAGATATGACCCAAACTTGTCAAAAGTAAAAACAATAGAAAGAAGTTCCTTCTCGATAGTAAAATAGTTCACTTGAACGTCATTCAAGGTACGACTAGCATAATAAAATCTGAGGATACACCAACTTATTTAATTTAATGTTAATTACTAAATAGGGTTCATGTAAATTAGCTTTACAAAATATACAAGCTAGTCGGATTTGTTGAGCTACTAACTAGTCTTGAGGGAAGGAAAATGCAATTGGAAGAAACTATGTTTAGTAAGGGTTGTGTTGTAAATATTTTAGGACTAAATAAAAATATTTTAGCCACCAAATAAAACCATAAAATAATTAAAAAGGTAAGCACCTAAACTAGGTCAAAATGGCTAAAGCATGACAAGGATATAACAAGCAAGTGGTGGCAAAAAAATCAGCTGCTTAGGGTGCCAACAAGGAGCTCCTAATTCCAGTTCCTACTTCACCTTATAAGGCTTAAGTAAGTACCTAAAAGAACCTTAGAAGTAGCATAAAATTCTAGAGAAAAAAGAGAGAGATAGGACTAAGAGAAAACCAAAGAAAAATAAGAAAGAAGCAAAGTTGTAACAGAAAGAAAAAGAGCTGGAGGAAAACAGTGGAGAAAAGAAGAATTGGGGGTTTAATCTCACTTGAAAAGGTAATATTTCAACCATCTAATATATTATGAACATGTTGTTAAGGATGCTTTGATATTAAAGTCTTGTATTAGCCAAATACTTGTTACTATGCTTGCTGAAAATTAATTCCAGCTTAGTGTGACTTAGCTTATTTAGTTAAAGGTGATTAGAAACAAGGTTTTTATGTATAATCTACTAGTAATGTGAAAGATTAGGCTCCTAGGTAAGTGATTGCATTTTGGATAGAATATATTCCTAAGTTTAACACCTTAAAATACACCAAATTATCCAGCTAATGTTCCTTAAAATTTAGGGTTATGTTCAGCCCTCTTGGCAATGATTTTTGGACTAGGTTTGAAGGTGATTGCTAGATGGTTTTGGCATTAATTAGGGTAGCTAAATTGGGTTGTTATATTGCACCCTAAATGAAAGGAAAATCTAGAAAGAAACCATACATAGCATTTAAGTGAAGTATAAGGCTGAAATTACTACATAATACAAAGAAATATTGACTAACAAATTACATACACATATAATGGTGATTTTTTTTATGTGAGTTATTACTCTAATATGCAATGAATTGAGTGGAGTATAAATGAGCTTAAATCTGGACAGATTTAATCTTTTATGGAAAAACTACTTAATTGGCTATTTACTACTATATTATGTAGAAATTTTCACCCCTATCAAGCCTAAGTTAAGTGAGGCTTTGAATTCCTTTGGTATGGTTGTTATAGGAGCTGTTTAGATGATAATATAATTATAACATGAATGTTGTTTAGACAGCTCGTATACATTAACTTAATACTACAAAATTTATAAAGATTAAGTAGGCTGCCCAAATGAAATTTAGGGATAAAAGTTACTAAATTTTACCTTGGAATGTTAACACTATAATAAGACTTAATTAGGCTAAAAGGGTAGCAAAATTACATCATATTATCTAGTAAAAGAAAGACAGATATATGTAATAAAATCCACTTAAGTAATCAACTTGAACTTGCTAAAACTATGTTTTCGAGTATAATATCTTATCTTGAATTGCATTTTAGGATTATCTATCTTACTCTTCAATTTTGTGTAGAAAATAACCTAAACCTAGTATATTTGGTAAATGAACAGGTCAGGGAATAAAGGAAAGACGAAAGATAATTAGGAGCTAAATACCATCAATCGGTGAGTGTACCTAGCTCTTTTAATTTCAATAAAACTGCTTGTAATGAATTCATGTTGAAACTATAATTTTGGGTATTCAAATGTGCTATTTGCTTACTTGAGTCGCATTTGAGTCATATGTTATGGATAATTACATTGAATTTCTCGAATTGGTATCCTTTATTATCTCAAGATTACTTGTGCATGATGTACCCCCGGTTGTGAACTTTATCGCGCCGGATAGGGAACCGGGCCCTTGTATATGGGGGCTAGACACGACGTGCCAGTAATGGACTTGGTTGAAACTATCTCATCACCTGTTACCTTCTATGGCTTTGCAACCCAAACACCTCGGACGGGACTATCGTCGGTGTTTCGGGTGTGTAATATTCTTTTCCGGTATTCTCGAGTTTACCTTTCTTGTGTGGCCACTTGGTGTTGGGTGTTGTTGATGGAGGTTTATTATTGGAGGATACATACTCATTTCTGAAATTCATTATTACCATGGAGAATAAGAGACTTGGTCTCAATATGAGGCCAACCGTATCCACCTTTATGTGACTACTACGTGTTTTATATGTCTTATGTGCTTTTTATTACTTTATATGATTCATTTTTGAGAAATATGAGTTAATTATGTTGTCGGGACCTCACTGGGCATAAGCTAACAATGTTTTTAAAATTTGTTTCTCCTTACAGAGTTTGGGACTTCCTGAGAAGAATGAACTGATATTTTGGAGTTTTGTACTATTTATATTTATCTAGTTGTGTATGTGGATAACTCAATGTACATAAGTCCTAGTTTTGTGATGTAGACTAGCATTATATCATTACGTTATATTAACTTTGAAGTTGTACGTAGAGCTTGTTTAGGACAACTGTTTTGGCATATATTAAACACTAAGTTTGTCTTAAGTTGTATGCAATTCTAATGTTCAATTTTCCAAATTTTTTTTAAGTTATATGTCATGTATTTAAAACCCAGTCTTGGCGAGAGCTAGGCAGGCGCTCAAATAGGTTCTAGGAGTTAGTAACCTACTTGGGGCGTCACATAGACCAGTGTAAAACCTTATTTATTCTTTGACACAATATCTCACCCAAAGCATAATCACTTGAATCACACATTAATTCAAAAGATAATTCTCAATGTGGTGCAACTATGACCAGAGCGGTACTCAAAGCATTCTTCAAGATATTAAAAGAATGTAAACTAGTATCATCAAATACAAATGGAGCATCCTTTTGCAATAATTCACAAAGAGGTTTAGAAATGTGAAAGAAGTTCTTAATAAATCAATGGTAAAAACCAGTGGACCTAGAAGACTCCTAACTCCTTGTTTTCACATTTCATGGAAGGGATAACTTGTCAATGGCCTCAACTTTTGCTTTATCAACATCTATGCCTTTTGAGGAAAACTTAATGACCCAAAACTATCCCCTCATTTACCATGAAGTGACATATTTTGCAATTCAAAACAAGGTTAGACTCTTCATATCTCTCATGAAAAATAGACAAATTATGCAAGCATGCATCAAATGAATTCCTAAACACACTAAAATTATTCATGAAAATTTCATTGCATTTCTCAATCATATGATGGAATATAGTAAACATACACCTTTGAAATGTACTTTGAGCATTACATAACCCAAAAGGCATAAGCCGATAAACAAATGGTCCAAAAGGACAAGTGAAAGCGATTTTTTCTTGATCTTTGGGAGCTATGACTATTTGAAAATATCATGAATAACCATTCAAAAAGCAATATTAGGCATACCCCGCACGCCATTCTAACATTTGATCAATAAAAGGAAGAGAAAAATGATATTTTCTAGTTGCTAGATCATTATGTTTTCAAAAATCAATACAAACTCGTCACCTGGTTACAACTCTAGATGGTTCATTCTTATCACTAGCTATAACCATAAATACTCATTTTTAAGGAACCACTAGGGTTGGACTAACCCAATAACTATCATTTATGGGGTACATAATTCCAGCAGCTAAGAGGTTTAAAAACTCTTTTCTCACAACCTCTTTTGAAATAGGATTCAAGCGCTTTTGGTGTTTCTTACAAGATTTGAAACCATCATTCAAAATAATTTTATGCATACAAATAGTTGGCTTTATTCCTTTTAATATATCTAATGCTCAAGAAAGTGCAGTTCGGTGTTTCTTTAAAACCACAAGCTATTTGCACAATTCAACTTTAGAAAGAGAAGAACTCATAATAATTGGATACATATCATTATCACCCAAGAAAACATAGAAAATGTGAGAGGAAAGAGGTTTTCAATCAATGTTGAGGGGTTCATTGATGGGAGATCCCCTTTACCTTTACCTTCCCTCAATATTATTCTCCTTTTCAAGACGTAGAACTTTTTATGTAATCTTAGTTGTAGGTTGGCCATCACCTTGCTTTCCACATTCTTACCTCTTTTATTTGCATCCCCTTCGTCACACGAGGTTCCATCAAGTTGTCCCTACAAAAATGTTCAACAACTTCATCAATCACATCTATTCTCATAACATCATCATATAAAGAAAGAAATTTAAGTGAATCAAAAACATTAAAAGAGAATCTCATTATTAACTCGTAATTAAAGCCACCTTCTTGCACATCAATCAATACTCTTCCAATGGCTAAAAACGGCCTTGCAAAAATTATTGGCATGTTAGAGTCTTCATTAAATTCAAGGATGACAAAATCAGCCGGTAGAAAAACTTAACCAACTTCAACTATCATATCTTCAACTATTCCACTAGGTTGCTTAATGATCAGATCTGCTAATTGAAGTGTTACATTGGTTAGTTTCAAACTGTTACCGATCAAATTTTTAAATAAAAAGACAATGGCATCAAATTTATTGAAACTTCAAGATCACATAAAGCATTCTCGAAACCCACACCTCTAATCTCATAAGCAATGCTAAAGGATCCCGAATTCCTGAATTTAGGTGGAAGGCTCTTTTGAATAATTACACTACATCCTTCAGGCAAGCACAATATTTCATCCTCGTAAGCTTCGCTTGCTATTCAACAATTGTTTCATGAACTTAGTATAACTCGGCATGTTTTTCAAGGCCTCAATGGAGGGAATATTGATCTCCACCTTTTTGAAGATATCAAAGAATAGTTTGAATTTCTTTGCTTGCTCTTCATTTTTCAATCTTTGGGGAAGTGGGATTTGAATAGTCTTGTTAAGCTATTATGGATGCTCCTCCACTCCATCTTTTCTTCCATTCTTGGGCTCATCAAGTAACTTGCCCTTTCCCTTCTTGGATTCTAATTCCTCTTTTTTTGGCAACTTCCTCATTTTCCTTTGCCTTTTGCCTCCATCGTCCTTCTTTTTGTGATGATAGTTAACTAATTCCTTACCACTTCTTAGAGTAATTGCTTGCACAAGTTCCCTTCCATTTTGATCTCTTGTATGTTGGTCTCTAGGGTTGGGAATTGTGTCAGTAGAAAGAGCTTGAATTGGTGTACGAGCTACTTGGCCAATTTGATTATCCAAGATCCTATTTGAATCTTGATTCCTATTGATAGTCTCTTGATACCTTTTGAAATTTTCATAATCCCTCATCTCATTCTCACTTTCTCTCCTTCAATTTTCATTCTCCCTAAGCTTCCAACTCCCTCCTTAGATTATATATTGAGAATTGTCCCTTTGAGAATAGTGATAACTATACATTGATTGGGAATGGTTCGGGGGTTGGTCTATAGAGGTGTTGGTGGTTGATTACAGTAAGAAGGATTTGGTTGAGATTGATAAGAATTATCTTGAAAATTCCTTTGGTGAGGAGGTTAATAAGGTCTAGAAAAGGATGAGACTTGAGTTTGAAAATTTTGTTGTGGAGTTTTAGGTAATGATAAGAAGGATTTAGTTGGTGATTTTGATTACTCCAAGAAGGATTTGGATGCTTTCTCCAAGAGGAGTTGTAGGCATTACCATAAGTACAGGAGGGATTTCTTGAAGAAGATATTTGATTGGAGATGTAGTTCACTTGTTCATTTAATTGCATAAAAAGTTCACATTGACCATTTAAGTGACCACTGCCACAAAAGTCACAAACAAGAGGCGCTTGAAACGCTGAAGCTATGCCATTTGCAGTATTTTTTTTCCCAATTTTTTCAAAACTCTAGTTAATTTATTCATAACATTCATCATCATCCCTATTGAGCCAACAATGTATCATTTTGATTCAAATTCAAGACACCTTCTTGTTGAACATTGGCTTGTTGAACTTGGTTTTTGAGCACCGGGTTGAGCAATAGGACCATGATAATAATAATTAGATGCCATCCTATTGAGTAATGCTTGAGCTTTCTCCATTGTTTTGAAAGACATCGAACTTCCTGCCGAAACATCCAGTGAGGATAGACAATTGATTTAGTCTCTTGATATCAGCCATTATAAAATGTTTGAATTTGAAGCCAAAGAGGGATAGCATGATGTGGGCACCTTCTTAACAATTATTTGAACCTTTCCCACACCTCACTTAAGCTTTCTCTCACGTCTTGCTTAAAGGAGGTGATTTCATTTCTAAGTTTGGCAGTTCTTGAGGGAGGAAAATACTTTACCAAAAATTCTTGTGCCAATTGGCTCCACTTTGTGAATGTCCATTGTTTAAAAGATTGCAACCACCATTTTTCTCTATCTCTAAGGAGAAGGGAAATGCTCTCATACGAATACAATCGGGATAGACTTTATTGTATTTGAAAGTGTCTGATACTTCCTTAAAATTCAATTAATGTGTATATGGATCTTTGTTTGGGCCCCTACCCAACATCACATAAGTTCGCAACATTTGAATAAGAGTGGGCTTGATTTCAATATTATTGTCTTGAACAGGAAAATGTGCAATGCTAGAATTTGCCCCACCATAGATGTGAATTCTTAGTTTGGCATTGCATAATCTCTCAAAGGTAATCTATTCACAGTCATTCCATGCCCATTATTGCTTACTTCGCCATTGAAATTGCGATTTCTATTGACTCCATTTCCGTTACCATGACCAATACCTTCCAATCCATTATTTCAATCCTTCTACACGTTTTTCATTACCATCATTCACAATCCTTGGATTTTGTTGGGGATTTGACCATATCTCTTTTCTAATCCTTCTCAATTCATCATCAAGGCTAATGAATTCCTCTTCTACCTCTAACACCATGCACTATAATTTCAAATTCAAACAAGTCAATCTCAAGTGCTAATTTCACCAAAAGCAAGTAATATATAATAAACAAGAAAAGAACTCCTAATTAACACTAAAGTTCACCTACTAAAACAAGTAAAAATGCCTAATCTACACAACCCTTAAAGCCCTAATATTGCCAATATACCAAGGACAATCCTCGGTAACGGCACCAAAAACTTGTTCACCTGCACAAGCATTGGAGAATTGTTTGCTTGCTTAGGTAGAGTTCATGTCCAACCAAATCAATGTAATAAAAACCATTCTAAACCCCCTTATTTATTTGGCATTGCATAATCCCTCAAAGGTCTTCCATTCACATTTATTCCATGGCTATTATTACTTCACCACTGAAATTACCATTTTCATTACCATGACCAATACCTCCCAATCCATTATTCCCAATTAGGGGTGTTCAAAAGTCAGTCAAGTTTAACTATCGAGTCGAGTAGAGTCAAATCGAAAAAAAAAAAATTTGACTTGACTTGTTCAACTTTCAACTCAAAATCAAATTAAATAAGCCACTTCTTGACTCGACTTTGACTTCAACTTTCAAGTAACTACCAGTCACATACAGATCTATAGATAGGGGTGACCACGGTTTTGGTTCCGGAACCGAAACCGGAATCAGAACTGAAACCGCATACAAATTTCTGGTGTTTGGTACATGAAATTTGAATTCTCCTTGTGTTTGCATCAACAATGTGGACTCTCCGCACAAGAGTTTTCTTTCCATTTGTCTTCCTTCGGGCACTTGTATTTTACAACTTTTAATGCTTCTCCATATGACCTATCAACATGATAAACAAGTGAGTCAATTAGATAACATTCGTTCATATTTGAAGCACTATCATAAGACTCATAGATGTTAAATTCAACAATTTCATTCTCAATTTGGAGTTGCAACTTCCCTTTGTTGACATGAACAATGGCATATGTAGTAGACAAGAATAGTCTTCCTAGCATCAATTGTATACAGATATCTTCTTCCATTTCAAGTACCATGAAATCTATTAAGAAGATCAACTTATCCACTTGAACAGGTACATCCTGTATTATGCCATATGATTCCTCTCGATCTTGTTCACCAATTGGATAGTAACATATGTAGTCTTCACACTAGTAATTCCAAACTTGTCGTATACCGATTCAAGCATCAAATTTTTACTAACTCCTAAATTACACAATGATCAATTTTGACTGGAATTGAGAAGCTTAGTCTTGGGTTCTTCAACTTTGGTAGCAACTTACTTGCAGATGGCACTACAATTCTCAGTAAGATACACGGTTTCTTCATCATTCTATCTCCTTTTATTTTGGACAAAATGTCTTTCATAAACATGGTATAATGAGGCATCTGGGTGAGGAAATTCACTAATAGAATGTTGACTTGAAGCTATTTAAACATTTCAAGAAATTTGGCAAATTGTTCTTCCTTCTCCTTTTTCTTATGGTCAATCACACACTGTAGAAAAGGGAATTTCACTAATAGACTTGGCTCCAAAGACTCTTAGAATTCTCTATTTACTCTTGTTTTTCCTTAGGCTCTTGACCTCTTTATTTTCAAGCTCCACTTTGTCATCATTTTCAACCTCGATTTAAGTGTCTCCAACTCCCGAATTAGAGTTGTCAACTTGTTCTTCAACTTCTGTTTCACATCTTCAACAATTCCTTCCTGTTCACTTTTTAAGGTCATGGGATTGCAATGCTCCAATGGATGTTGCTTCCTTGGAAATTGGTATCTTGGATTGGGGAGAATGTAACTTAGGAATGCACCACTAGGTCCCTCAGATACCACCCTTGCCAATTGACCTATTTCAGTCTCAAGATTCTTAATGCTAGTACCTTGATTCATTGAAAAGGTCTCATTATCTCTGCTAAGTGCCTTATTCTCTCTTTGTGAAGCTTTCACCTCCTTTTTGGTTTCTTCACCAATCTTCGTGATTTGAGAAAACATATCTTCCACACTCCTTTGAGGAGGTCGACTAAGCATCAAGGGTTGTTTTTGAGTATAAGATGGTTGAGGTTGATGGGATGAACTAAGCTGAGATTTTGGAAGTTGGATTGAAAAGGTCTTTGATGTGGTGGTTAATAAGGTCTAGATGAGGATGATTGGTTATGGAAAATGGGTTGATGGGTAGTTTGAGATGTTTTACCACCCCATGAAAAGTTAGGGTGATTTATCTAAGATGGGTTGTAAGTGTTCGTATAGACATTTGGTTTGGGGTCTAGGTTGATGAGATTGGTTACCCAAATAGTTTCTTATTCACTATGCAATGATGTCGCCTTACTTGTACATTGACCATTGGGATGATCACTTGAACAAATGTCACAATTTGGATGGATTTGGAATTGTATAGACACCGAATTTATATTACACACGTTCTCTAATGCTTTGGAAAGATTGACTAACATGTTCACCATGAGTCTATTTTGAGGAAAAATAGCATTGGAATAGTCCAAATGAAGTACTCCCATTTGAGCTTGAGGAAGATTTGGAGGTTGTTGTTGACGTTGATAGTAATTTGAAGCCATAGTGTTGAGCAATCTTTGAGTTTCCTCCGGAATCATAAATGAAAGTGAGCCACTGGCCGAGGCATCAACAATAGATTTAATTTCTTGGTAGACACTGCTGTAAAACGTTTGCACTTTCATGCAAAGTGGTATAGCATGATGAGGAGACCTCCTTAACATTTCCTTGTAACATTCCCATGGTTTTCGAATTTTCCTTCATCAGCATCTTGTTTATATACGGTAATTTCATTGCGAAGCCGATCCATCTTTCAAGGATGAAAATGCTTAGCCAAGAACTCTTGTGCCAACCCATTCCAAGTTGTGAATGTGCCTTTGTCATGAATTTGCAACCATGCTTTAGCTCTATCTCACAATGAAAATGGGAATGTTCTTATCCTAACACAATCTGGATGCACTCCATTAGACTTGAATGTATCCAACACCTCTTCAAAGTTCATTACATGGGTGTGGGGGTCTTTATTAGGACTACCCACAAACATTGCACATGCTTGCAATATTTGTATGAGTGTTGGCTTGAACTCAGAATTGTTCGCTTGTATGGGGATCCTTGCTATGCTAGAGTTTGCAGCATCAAATGCAGGCATAGCATAGTCTACTCAAAGGTCTATCATTACTATTCAATCCATGTTCCCCATTGTTGTTTCCTCCCAAACCATTGTTATTAACACTTTCCTCTTTATCATTATGTATCTCTTTGTGGTTTCATCTATCCTCCTACTGTTGTTGTTATCCTCCACTGTGAATTCTTCTTGTTCTTGTTGAAGTTTCTTTTCCTTCCGAATTTTCCTTATTGTCTTTTCAAGTTCCCAATCAAAAGGTAACAAGACCCTTATTCAATAACTAAACCATACAAAACAACTAACAAGAACAAGTCAAATACCAATGACAAGGCACCAAATGCAATAGTAAAGGATCAATAAGAGATTAATTATTACTACTAAAGCAACAATTAAACAATTAAACAAAAAGGTCTAAATTAACAACCATCCCTAAGCACCTAATATTGCCATTTAAGATTATCCCCAAAAACGATGCCAAAAACTTGATTTGTGGTAAGGGTTACGGCAATATAAATGAAGACTCAAGTAATTAACATCTTAAAACAGTTAGACTAGAATTCACACTCCTGCAAGTATGCAGGGAAGATTTGTACCTAATGAGATCATTCTATTGGAATTATTTGACAAAAAATACTAGGATTTGGGGACATATTTATATTTGCATTATCTAGATAAAAATTTCAAATGGTAGGCTAAAACTAGAGATAATAAAATAAAGTAAATATGGTAAACAAACAACTAATTACTCAACAAGAATAAATGGGAATCTACCTAAGAAAATATTTCGTCTACAAGGTGGGTTCTCCTAGTAGATGACCAGTTATTGGGTACAAATGAGGATTCTCCTCTAATTATGAACCAACCTCTTGGCCCGTCTCATGATTCTAGTCTAAATCACCGCATGAGTTCAGGTAACCAACTAGAAATTTAGCATATTTACCTGAATATTAACTTTACGAATCAAGTAATAAAGCAGTCTAAGAAATTAATACTCAACACTCGTATGTTGTGCTAAACCCACTAAATTAGTTCAAGAAAGGGCCCTTTTCTCTCACCAATCTCTCAAACCGTTTACTACTGCTCAATTAGCCATCAATTTCATGTTCATCAGCTTAGAATCACCCACACAAGGGTATAAATCCCATTTCCTTAACCTGATACAATCCCATAGAAATTTAGCTATCATAGTTAAAGAAAGAAAAAACAAAGAAGAAAAAAGGCACATCATAACTAAAACTAGAGCAACAAGAAAGAATAACCACAATAAAAAACTAATAACAACCATTCTAGAAAACTAAGTAAACCAACATAAAAATGACAAAATTTTATATCTACTGAAAGCTAGTAAAAGGATAACAATTACATTTAAGAAAACTTTAATATTACATAAAATTAAACTAGGAATTAAAGAATTGAAGTGCAGAAAATTTAAAAGATATGTAAAATTACTTGGGGGCTATGCTAAAAATACACTAGGACTAATTACTCTAGTTACTATTTACCTTACAACTATTTACTATGTGTTTTTGGTGTACAAAGTAAGTATATTTACAAATTTTATAGCTATTACAAAACTGGCCAATTTTACTCTTTGTAGACCCTTTTGAACCTCAGTGTCAAATTTTCTTCTTTAATTTTGACACTGTGGTCTGAGACTTGCTCACGGACTATGTAATTTTAGCCCTTCGGACCGCAGTTTGGAAATTCCTCTTTTGAGTTTGACATTTTCATCAAAAGCCCTTCGAGTCTTAAACTTTGTGTTAAAATCTTCTCTTTTTGTAGTTTAGTTCTTGACTTCTTGGTTCTTCAATCTTGTACCCATTTTTAATTTGACCTACAATGAAATATCAAAATTTAATAAGTACTAAAAAAGATATAAAACTAGCATAAAATTAATACTAAAAGTCCAATACTACTCTGATGCTACTAATAACACTACTAAGCATCAAATAAAGGAAAAACACACATAGAAACACTTACATTGGGAAAATAGTGTCAAAACACTATAATTTTTAGAGGCAAAATAATTCTATTTACTAGAGTCCTCAGTCACCCCAACGATGTTGTTACCTTCTGGTGTATGAGTTAGTTTTGGAGGATTCATAACGGCTAGAAGGTGAGTTGGTAAAGTAGACAAGAGGTGTTTGATCAAAACTAACTGACCCCCACACGCACGTGAGCAATTTTTTTTCCAACCACTAAGTTTTGAAAGCATTTTATCCTTCAAGTACTGGAAATATACTCCTTCTTACTTCCCCTTAAACAATGAACATCCAAGATAGAAAATTGGTTAGTGATTTGATAAGAAAACCCGTGGCATGCTTCCATAGATTAGACCTGGAAGGGGAACAACCCTTGGACAGAATAAGAAAGCTTTTTGCGCTTATTAATCCTCTGGCCAGAACTTTTGCCCTTATTGATCCTTGGCCCAAACCTAACTCATACACCTCCAAGAACTCCACAAGATTAGATATGCTCCTTTTTTTCCCTAATGAGTAGGATAATATCATTGGGAAAGGACAAATGAGTGACATGATCACAATTTTGATGCAATAATATGGTAGAATCCAACCCCTGACTAGAAGGTCTTTCATACTGCTACTTAGAGCCTCTGAGTAGGTGATAAATATATAGGAGGATAGGGGATTACCTTGTTAAATCACCCGAGTAGCCTAAAAAAGATCCGGATCAAAAACTTTGCCATTTACCAACAGTGAAAACAAATTTTGCCTGAGGTTATTGATGATTAAGTTGACAAACTGTTGCAGAAATCCAAATTTAAGGCACGATATTGGCAATATCATGGTGTCAACAATTCATTTTAATTAATAGTATTATTAAGTGAATGTGGAAAAACTATCGAAAGTAAAGTATAAATGTGACAATCTGATAATTATTTGGAAAGAGAACTTAGTTTTTTTTTTTTTTTTTTTCAAGCTGAAAATTGTTTATGTTTATACCAAATTAATATCCAACTAATAGTATATATTTTTCTAGTATCATTCTTCATTTTGTTTTAAGAAATAACATTAGTTTATTATGATACATCAAGGTTAGTAAGAAAACCTCGATGTGTGTGTGTCTACATATATATATATATGTATATTTTGGTTTATGCATAGATAGGTTTCTTGCAAACGATTGGGAATAAGCAATTTCTTATGTAAAGAACTATTAAGTAAAGAATGTAGGTAATATACCATACCACTTATCTAATTGGTATTTATAAATATAGGACATAGATGATACTTGAAATATATCATAAGGCCTCTACTGAATGAGTTATTACATGTTTCTTATTTTTGTGAAATTATCTAATCACATTATGTATTGGAATTATATCAATCTATAAATGCTATGAAATTGTATCACAAACATTTATTGTTTGGGCTAAAATTTGTCAATTTTTATTTATTTTTCATTTAAAATTCTTATCTTAACTTTACTACTTTTCATTAAGAATGCAAGGAAAAGTGAGATAAGATAAACATATGGATATAAAGTTTCAATAGTTGAAAATACATTTAAAGAATAATAGTAACTAATGAGTATTTAATATTAAAGTTATGATTATTGATGTCATAACTTAAGAATGCTCTCTAATTTTATTTGGTCACATAATTTGTAAAATTAATGCATTTTAAATTTATTGTTATTTGTTAACGACTCTAGGATATTTGAGTTCATAATGTTATGTTGGGAATTTATTGTCGGTTGCGATTTTCTTCGAAGAATAATAAGTGGTCTTATTAATTTAAGCACATTAATTAAACACTACATTGTTCTACAAAAAATTCTGAAATATAACGTGTCCATTCAAGCATACTCATAAATGAAGGCATTAATGAGAAAGAACTATGCAAACATGATACCATAGGGTTTTGCTTTTTTTGATTATTTGGACATAAGTTCTCAAATATTATTTCCTATTTGCATGTGCACATTATTATGGGATATTAGAGATTATGGTATTTCAAACCATTAATGAACATAATTGTAATTTTCGATTTCCTTCTCATTAAGTTTATCTATATTAAATTACTAGGATTGTGATATATGAAAGGAAGTATATTCATCAAATTGACAAATAGTATATTCATCGAATTGACATATAGGATAAAACATAGTAAGATGTTATTGTAGCCACTCTTGCAATAATTTCTATTGATTTTATAAGGTGATTTGTTTAAGTGGGAGAATATTAGAAAAATGTTTAATTGACAGACTTCACGACCACACAAATTCTCTAAATAATTATTATATTAATTATTCCACATTAAATATGGGCAAACTACTACATAAAATAGATGGATAATTAATGGTTTGGGAAGATAATTAAGGAGATTTGAGATAGTAATGGAGGAAGATAGATGCGGTCAGCAGCATCTGATCAAAAGGAGTCGTCCCCATTCTTGAGTTCAAATGTGTCGTCCAGCAAAGCCTACAAGAAAGGCTGAACCTCGTTCCTATATGAATTTAGTTTCCAAATCTTCCAATCTGTTTTTTTCAACTCCTATTCTGTTTAGTACAATATTAATCTAATAGTTACTTACGTAGCTAGTGTTTGACTCCATAATGAGAAAGAATTCGTAAAAACTCTTTATTATTAGGGTCGCTCTATCAACTCTAACATATTTGTAAGTTTATCCGTCACAAATATAATAGGAAATATCAAATATGACAATTGATCATATTAATCGAGTCAATGAATAGGATAATAAGAATAATCATGGAGCACTCTCTTTAGATATACCTGATTCAAATCCAAAGTAATGGAGGGAGATATTATCGCAATTGATCACTCGAAGATATGCAGAAATTTCGTATTATTTATTAAAAGTCTAAACTGAAGATTTCATCATATTTAATAGCCAATTTCCATATTCTCTTTTCCCCTCAATCCTTAAATGATTGCAATACTAATCAATTGTTCTTTATTTTAAACCTGGGCACCCTCACGGAAAGTGTCAGGCACAAAACTATTACAATGTCAGGCAAAATCCGTTAATTAGATATGATGTCTCATAAATGGTTAATAAAAAGAGATATAAGCAACAACATGGTGGTATCTAATATCTGTACAAGATGTAATACAACTTAACTTCTCTCTCTTCTTGAAGAGGCTAGCTTGAATTACATTGGTAAATGTTAAACTTCTACAACATAGATTTGGTTTAACTACTCCAAGTATATTTAGTTTGTTGGAGACGGATTACTTCTTACAAGGGAATGGCTTTGCAGTTTGCTGCTATAGTTGCTTTGGAAGTTTTCTCATGGTCTACTCATCATATGTTCAAGTGATGTCATTTGCCGAGACTGTTGGCTTATGATTCGGCCAGTTGATGGGTTCTGAGACAAGACAATCTCATACCCGTCAGAATATGATTCCATTCTCTCGGCCAGGATTTGCCAGACCAATGCGCCTGCAATCCCTCCACTTCTTGCAACACTGTAGATGTTACTGTAAATTGCAGTCATGAATGATTCCCTAGCATATATGCTGAATCCTGGATCTTTACTCGATTTACCAAACTCAGTGAAAACCAATGGTTTCTTTAGTATTGTGTTTGAGTCAGTGGAGTGGCTAATTGTCCATCTTCTCAGGAATATCATCTGTGCATCACCATACTGTCCAGAGAGCCTGTTTTGGTAAATATACAATAGGAATTCATTAGGCAACTGAATCTCCAGGGGAAATCTACAACAGAAGAAATGAGGAATTGTACTTACCAAATATCGGGATATGCGTGAATGGTTGCAAAATCTATCTCTTTGATAAGATTGTTGGTGATAAAATCTGTGCCCACTTGGTATCCGGGATTGTACTGCTTTTTGTCTGGAATTGAATCTCCATAAAAACCCTCCATGCCTATTTCTAAAAGGTGCTTATTATCGAGTGATTTGACATAAGTTGCCATTTCTTGAACCCAAGCCTGCAAGATTTAACACAACAAAAAATAAATAGGAGGCACCTTAATGACTAAAAAGTGAGGAGTCAAATGTTGAAAGTGGACGCCTTTCTCACTGCCAAACGAATCACGAGGTGAAGATGCCAATTATATCTTACATTTAAGGTTTTACCGGAGGAGTCATCTTGGCAACGAGGTTCATTGATTAGCTCCCATGCCATGATTGTTGGATCATCTTTATACGCAACGCCAGTGAATGTGTTGATTCTAGTCAGCACTTTCTGAGGTCAAAACAGAAAAGTAATGTAAAATATCGGTCGAGACTACTTTAATTTGTTGATTATTGTTGTTCATATGGTAGGATTAGTCTTGGTTTAAATTATATGTCGAAATGGCACATCCCTATCAAATACAATCGTAGGAGTTTTAGTGGTTGATTGAATTTAAGTGAAAACATGATAAAATTTTAATTAGGAATAAAATCAAAATAAAAATTAAAAATATATATATATACGCTGCTCTAAACAATTTTGTGAACTGGTTATAATGTTAGCTCAAAGTTCAATAGGCAAAGTATGAAACAAATTTGTGAATTGTGCATTAAAAGTTGTACTACCACGTTCTTTACTTCTGTAAAACTTTGGTTTTCATTAATTGCCTTTTACTAAGAAGTAGGAAGAAAGAGAGCGTTTGATCAAAACTCAGAAGTACCTTGACGTGGTCCTTGTAGTATCCCTTGACAACATCATTGGTATAGAAATTATCATCACTATTAACTTGCTTTCCAGCATTTTTAGCCCATGTCACATATTGTGGCCTTCCTCCAAAATCTTTGTAATTGTTGCTCAGACTCAGAATTAAGTGAATACCATACTTCCTTGCTTCCGAGACCACAAAATCAAGTGCCTGAAAAACATTAAATGTATCTTATTAAAATCCTTATATTTTTAAGCATGCAACTTTTATTCCATTTTCGTCATAATTAAGGAAATAAATTGATATAGTAACACAAAAAAGGAAAAAAGAAATTAGAGAACGACCTGAAACACGCGTTCATCATAAACTCCAGGGGACATTTGGAGAGCCTGGTCACCTCCATCACTAAATGCCCATGTACGGGAAACAATGAGTCCGGCAGCAGCAGCCTCGCGAAATACATTGGAAATTTTATACCTTTCTCTTGGCTCAACAGCAACATGCATCATCCAGTAGGAGTTGAATCCGTTAAACAGAAATGGGGAGCCATCTAAAACGAATCGGGTTCCTCTTGTTCGGACAAATCCTGAAGTTGAAGAAACTGTATAATTTTCGCAATGTAGGGATAAGAAGAAAATGACAAGGAAACCATAAACAAAAAGACTAATGCTGCTTCTGAAGAACAATTCCATTGTTAATTTATTCCAATTGAGGTGGTTTTTTTAATGTATTGTTCAGTCGTAGATGGATGAAAATGTGTCAGGTTTGGTGGTTATTTATAGTTAGTGAGAAGAGAGCTTTTTGGATGGCTATTGGAGTTTTGCACAAAAAAATCAGGGGAACTTTATTGGACAAAAGAAGGTTAACAACACCCATGTGATATTTTGTTGTGAAAATGGAAAGAAATTAAGTATTGATGATGTTTCGGTTGAAACAGTTGATGATAATCGTGTGATGAAGTCCGGAAATCATATGGAATAGAGAACTCGGAATTGATGAGGAATCATGGGATGTAACTGAATTTCCCTTGGATCTGCCTCAAAATGGTGGCCGTTGAACATGGAGTTTTATGCTTTGTTGCATTGCATGAGGTGAAATTTATAAAAAGATGACGAGATTTTAACTCCATTAAGTATACCCGGTCTGCCCTGTTTGGTTCAAGGATAGTAGCGAGGAAAAAGAAATAGGAAAGTAGCGAGGAAAAAGAAATGGAGGAAAGGAAAAGTAATTCTTTGAAATCTTAAATTCCTCGCATTGTTTGGTTACTGAAGAATGTAGTGGGGAAAAGAAAATGTTGCCTAAGAAAGTACCTTTTTTGTTTGGTTTGTAGATTTTGCAAAGGAAAAGGGAATTTTTGGTTTAATTAAAAAATTATTAGTCATAATCAATTGAAATAATTTATTTTTTGAGAAATAGAAAAGGAATATAACAACTAAAAAGAGTTAATAATGCCCAAATTGTTTAAAAATAACTTTGTTAGAAAAAATCATTTTCATGGACCAACAGTTTTGATTTTGAACATCTCTTTATTTTTATTTATTTTTTTGGTAATTAAAAGATTAGCTATCTATGTATCAAATCCAGCTAATATTTAAGATTGATGATATTGACACATCTTTTTTAACTTCTTGCACGTCTTTTATACTTCTCCTTGCCATAATCTATTAGTCATAAGTTCATGTTACGAGAGGGTGGAGGAAAAGGTAGATTTATTATAAAAAAAAAAAACTTCTTACACATATTTTCTAACTCATTACATGCCCTTCAAATGAATATCTTGTATAATATAAATATTAATGGGGGTATGCAGGAATCTAAAATTTTTAGAGTGTATAATAATATTAGTTTCCTATAACTATAAAACTATCTGTTTACAATTGACTAAATTAAACATTAATATCACGTCATACAAATTAATAGCAACTCCCTTTCTATTTTGCATGAGAGTCCAAATTGTACAACAGAGATTAAAAAATTAATACTCTTGGTTCCAATTTAGACGAACAAGGTGTATTTAACTTTTTTCTAACTCCATGCAGTACATTCCTGTAAGTTCTACAATCCCTACAGCAACGCAAGCCAATATAGATCTCTGACAGTAGCTCTACATGATGTACAATAAAGTTAATAGAGATATTCTGCCAAAGAACATGAGATATCCCTTCTATAGATATCTTTCCCGTGGAGTGAATCATTGTCATACAGATGAGGAATCCATCCTTCGTATAAGCCACCCATCATGAACTCATCTGCTTCGACAATTCTTCTAGCTGCAACTAGGAAAAGCGAAGCCGCTAACTATGTGATAGCCTCTATGAGCACACCCTGTCAACAATTTAATTGTACTCATCCAAAATTAGTTCCATCTCAATTACAAGCATAACCAAACAGCACTTGGATTATAATCAATATGATTTTCAACAAACAATAGGTTTCCCAATCAACTTATGCAACAAATATATACAAGTAAATCTGTAAGGACTTAACTGATTTTAGGGTCTAATTCCTTGCTGCCGTAGGTGAAGTGATGATGTGGATTAGTGACACATAGCATCTTACCTAGATTGTTCTAGAAGTGCCTACGTGGCAACCTCATTAAGGGTAATTATGTAATTCAGCTTCAGCTAAACTAGTATAGAGATAGCCTTATGCCTCCTTATGTACATTATGCGCACTATAAATAAGGGGTTTGGGTGCTACTAAAAAAGGTCTGAAACTCAGATAATCAAATACACTCTTGTTATTCAGCTCTCCACTTTCTCTCTCCTCCTAGAATCTAATTCTAGCTTCCTCAATTGACGCCGTCTGCGGGAATCGACAGATTTCCATCTCTTTCAACCAATTCTCAATCATCTGAATTCTTTGTTTTCGCTTTGAGGAGGATGAAGAACCGTGGAACACGCCAAACTGCTAGCAAGGACGCCGAGACGAGCAATCAGCACCTCGTGGTGCATACCGATGACCTAGAAAACGTCGGTACACCAACCGAGGCTCAACAAAAGCAGAACGATGTCCTGAAGTACATTGCTGACCATTTCGAATCTTTCCGAGCGTTCGCGGAGCAGCGCAAGAGCCAAACGCCGTCCGAGCGCTCGAACCGGGCAGCCACTCCACAAGCCGAACAGAAACGTGACCCCTACCGACGGCCTGGGAAAGAGCCGGTTGATGCCATGAGCCCAACCGGTTCACCTACGTCACAAATTGACAAAGTCGCGCTCGAACGAACAATCTGATGAGTCACACTCATCAACTAGCGGATCAAAGAAATTACCAGTGCGTGAGAGACTCGGTGCACATTCCTCTAAAAAATCTGGTTCAAGAGGAGCAGAGCCTCGAAAATAAGATCCAAGAAATTTTGAGAAAAAATAATTTACTTATGAATACTTCTGCTACGGCAGAGATTGATAGAGATCCATTCACAATCTCTATCAAGATTGAACCTCTTCTAATGCAATTCAAGCTGCCGGACCTAGACCGCTACAAGGGAGAATATGATCCGTCAGATCACCTGTAGCACGTGGTAGCAATCACTAGCCTTTATGGCTACAGTGACGCGACCCGCTGCATTAGAATTGCCACCACCCTTCTTGATCCGGCACAGAAGTGGTTCCAGGAGCTGCCGACGAACTCAATCACCACTTTTAATGACCTGGCAAAGTCCTTCCTTGGCCATTTCGGGAGTAAATCAATATTGCAAATTAAGGACACATCGCACCTCATGATATCCGGCAGAGGTCCTATGAGTCAATTAATAAATTTGTGGACCGCTTCAATAATGAGGTGGTCCAAATCAAAATGTTGATGAAAGAATTCTGGTGGCTGCTTTCTGCAGCTGTATCCGACTAGGCAACTTCAACGCCGAGCTGGCCAAAAGGATGCCGAGCTCCAATTCTGAATTCCTCGAAAGAGCATCGGAGTTCATACGGGGCGAAGAGTCAAACAGGACAAAAAGAGAACTTTACGATACACAAAGAGAAAAAGTCCTGAAGACTCTAAACCCGCATCCTCGAAAAAGTTGAGGGTCGCTGACAGGTTGAGCTATTCCAGAGCCACACCTTTGGCGAACCGGGTGGTCTTCCCTGGCAACAATATCGGGAACCGACCCCCGCGAACCAGGAGCCATCCCGATGCTGACTTCACACCTCTCAATGCATCGAGGAGGGAAATTTTATACCAAATACAACATTTGGGCCTCTTAGAGCCACCCCCTCGAATGGTATCACCGGCTCGGACAAAAGAGACAGGGCAAAGTACTGCACTTTTCATGGTCAACACGGCCATGATACCGAGGCATGCAACCACCTGAAGGTTGAAATCGAGAAGACAATCCAAGAAGGACATTTGCAGCAGTTCATCTACCAAACTAAGGTAGAGTTCCAAAGGAACACTGCCAACCAAAGAAATCCGGCGCAACCTCGCCCGCCGCCTCGTCAATAGATCCGAGGCGGCCAGAACAAAAATAATCCCGCGGCAAATAAAGATGAACAAATCCTTGTAGTCGGGGTGATAAACACAATTGCCGGAGGGCCGGCGACACGGGAGTCAAACAATGCAAGGAAAAAATATGCCCGGAACATTCCTTCGGGCGTGGATCGGGAAAAGCGACTGAAGCCATTCATGAGCCTCGGTTACACCTCCGAGGACCCCGTTCCTAGCCGAATGCCACATAATGACCCCGTGGTAATTCACGTAAATGTGGCTGGACATGAAATGCACCGATGTTCGTCGACACCGAAAGTAATCGGCGGACATAATCTTTTGGGCGCATCGGTCAAAATGGATATGGACAATTCTTTGATAAAACCTTTCAAGACTCCATTGGTTGGTTTCACCGGAGACTCGGTCATGCCTGAGGGACAGATAATGTTCTCATTGTGTCTTGGAGCTCCCCCGAAGCACATAATTAAGATGACCAATTTCGTCATCGTCAAAGGGACAGCTCCTTCAATATGATCCTGGGCCGACCCACGCAATACACCTTCAGAATCCTTCCCTCCGTGTTCTATATTGGGACAAAATTCATGTTGAGGGATGGATCTGAAGGAACAGTCATTGGCAGCCAACAGGAGGCCCGAGCCTGCTATATGATGTCCTTGCAGTCCCAGTCGCAAACGATGTCCATTACTGACAAGGCTTACTTGCAAACCTTTGATGTCTCATCCACCTGGGATGGCTTTGAAGAGCCTTTCATAAGTCAGAGGGAGGGGGAAGAGAATGTGCAGCCCCGGCTCGAAGTTACTGAGATCCCCGAACCTCCCGATACTTAGCCCAAAGGGGAAGGGCAAAGCAAAAATTGAGCCCCAAAATGAGGTTCAAATTGAAGAAGTATCACTAGATCCAAGCCTCCCTGATCAAAAAATTAAGATCTGTGCTACCCTCCCAGCAGAGTTTAAAGCCTTAGTTTCTACCCTTGCGAGGAAACTGCTAAGCCTCGGACAAACCAATTTTATGCTTCTATCTAACAATAAGCATGAAGCATGGTGATCTGAACAGGTTTCCCAACTCAGTACTTACTGATTTTGTCGAAATCGTTGATCATTGGATTCAATACCAAATTTTAGACATCTTGCTATCTTGGCCTTCAATTATTTTTATGTCGCTTACAATATAATCTCATGGCTTCACCTCAAGTAAACGTACGTAAGCATAATCAAAAGGAATCCATATTAGACTATACTAGATAGTTAAAGCATTCAGCAATCCCTTTTTTTTTATTACTATTATTATTAATACATCAAGTTCTCGACTTTATCGCATTCCTTTCTTTACAAAAAGGTAATACCAACGCACAAAATCACATAAGAAGATTACCTCCACCGCAAGTAGTCGAAATTGATGTTCTAATAGGCTTTCTCCTTTATTCGTTTTACGGCTTTTTAATCCTAATATTCACTATAATCTATAGTATATTGTTTAACCCCAGGCATATTTATTAAGTCACAACTTTTAGTATTTGACACATGATCCTTCCTTATTATTTAATTACTTAATATACCAATTTAATAACTTGTGGATTCAAAACAAGAATTTTCCGAAGTTTTTAATCTATTATTGGGTTTTGTATATTTACAAAGACGAAAATAAGGATTTCACGGAATGATTTGGATCATAAAAGTAAATAAAATTTTGTTGTACAATCTTTTAAGGGTAAAATTGGCATTTAAAAAAAAATATAAGCTCCCTCTTAGTTGCTTTTGCTTCACCCCAATTTAGGCGGAAAGTTTTTGTTTACTGTATTCGCTTTTGACTCCCCTCCCTTCCCATTCCTATCTTTTTCTGGCTTTGATTTCTTCCAAACAACACAAAACTTATTTTCATTTCTTTTCGTTTCTTTTCTTTCCAAATCCATAGCGCCCAAACCTAGCCTAAATGTTTGACATAGGATGTTTAGACAACTATTATTTATAAGATTATTTGATATGAGGTTTATTTTACCATTTGAACTCAAATTCCAGTTACTCTTTACTCTTTGAACCAAAACAATATATTCTTTACCTCTTGGATTAGAGTCACTAGAGGGGCAAGGGACAGGTGTGTTTAAAAAAAATATAAAAAAATATTAAAGAATGATGTAGAAATTTATTTTGATAAAAATACTCTATGCAAATTTGTGGATAAAGTTATTTTTCATTTATTTAATTACTAATGATTACATATGAATTTTGAAAATCCATGAAGTAATTTTATTTTTACAGTAAATAATATATTAAAAATAAAATCAGTAGGTAAAATATTTTTAATATGGAAATCAGATATTAATAAATAAAATTAGCAAGTAAATATTTCACCTATTAATTTTATTTTTCGTTTAGTTACTATAAAATAAAAATGAAGATAGAATATTTGTAAAATTTCTTCTTTTTTTGCTTATAGAATATTTGTAAAAATTTCTTCTTTTTGTTCTTACGTTTACAAAATGAAGAAAATAATGTATAAATTAATTAAGAAAAATGTGACAGCTTTACAAAATAAAATGTAATATGGTATGATTTAAAATTAAATAAATAGAAAGTAATTTTCCCTATAGATTCTAGAGAGTAGTTTTATCAAAAATAAAATTTTCCATCATTCTGTTATTCTATTTACATTAGGGAATCTTTTAGAGAGGTAAAGTATATATTTTTGAGTTTAAGGGGCAAAGTGCTATTAGGTTTCAGTTTAGGCGGTAAAGTTTACTTAACCCTTTGGAATATTATCTTATTAATATTGTAGCAACTTTTGGGATGTAATATAAGTGAGATAAAAATAATAATTAAAAAATATAGTAAAATATAATTACAAAATATTATTTGTACCAGGAATAATCTATACTATACACAAAGGAAGAGTCCCCAATTAATCTGGTGGACTCTCTCCTTTTATTTAGGAGTTTTTCTTTATTTTAAATTTGAAAAAAATACCACAATTCTCATCTCTCCTTTTATTGTGGTGTCTCTTTATTTAGTTTAAATTTTAAAAAGAAACTATCGCTACCCTTTTTTTTTTGGCTTATTCAATTAAAAGTTTAAATTAATTTTCAAGGCTTATTTAATTAAAAACTTAAAATGAATTTTTAATTACGATGAATCTTTATATTAATAAAAAATTACTTATCTGATTTCTAAAATAATTTAAAAATATTATTACTGTTACCTAAATGATATGAAGATGATTTTTAAAAAATAAGTTATGAATAATTTTTTTTTCTTATTATACACAAATAAAGTGTGCCTTATATGACTAGTAATAATAAAAGTTGTCCAAGCATACTCGAATTTGTGATATTGTTTGACATGGCGACATAGGATCCAAAAGCGAAAAAGTAATAAGATTGGTTAGTTTGACGATGCTTGCATTCAGTTAAATCATGGAAGCAACATGCATATTCCTTTGAGTGGAGGGGGAGGTCTGATACTTGATGAAAGATGGGAGTTGAGAGACAGAGAGAGCGGAAGATTAGTCACTAATATTTGGCTCAACCACTGTCGGAATCACACAGAGTTGAGGGTGGCCAATTGCCCCCGTCAACTCTTGAAAAATATCAAAGTAACCTTGAAAATTTTGGATTTTGTTGAATTTGTCTTGTACTCCTTAAATTTTTTAAAATTAGTCAATTTATTTATTTATTTTTATGAATTGTACCCTAAAAAAGTGTTAATTGAGTCTTTATCAAAACTTCTTTATAGATATTGTTAGTTGACTCTTTATCACAAATTCGTTATAGATATTTCATGTACTAAAGAAGTTTCATGATCAAGAAGAAAATATTTATAATGTATAATAGTTTAATTGACTATTTGTTATAGTTTGCTTTACAATAAATTTAATTACTCATATTTAAATGATCATATTTATCTAATCTTATTTGAGTTTATCAATAATACAATTTTCTCATTATTATACTAAAATATTTTTTATCTCTACTGATCTTGGGGTCCTGGCTTCAACCAATGTTTTGAAAATCGGATCGGAATGGCCGGTTCGACCGGTCGGACCTCGAATCGAAAGAACCACCAGTCCGGTCCAACTACATATCCGGTCTATCTAAAAATCGAACAGAATCGGTAAAAAACCGGTTGAATTGGTTTTGGTGATTTTTTAAATTTCAGAATAAAAAATGATTTAAATAAAAAGAAAAATTAAAAAATCGCGAAATAAACTCCAAAATGGCAAAATATTGAACACACCAAAGTCTAAACTATTGAATTATTATTTTGTTGATCTTTTTTATACTTATTTTTGTACAAATTTCACTTTTCTTATTAGAAATTTGATTAGTATTTTTGGGTATTAAGACTATAATTCTCCAAAAATAGTGTTTCACTTCTATTTTAGATTTTTCTATATAAATATATTTTAGGTCATTTTAAATTATATCACACTTTGGTAAAAAAAAAAAAAAAAACACCTAAATTAGTGAACCGGCCGGATCGGTTGAACCGCGAACCGGACAACCCACCGGTTCAATGCCCTGTCCGCTTTTTAAAACATTGGCTTCAACTGATAAGTCTCTGACACTTTGCACGGAAGCTCGAATTTGAGACTCATCCACAATTTTGATTAGTAGGCAATGTATAAGAACTAAGGGAAATTTTTTTATGGATGTGATCCACAATAGATAGGATAGATCTCTTTGATTCATATTCATCCACATTATCTTGGAGAAAATATATTTTTAGTGAGAGAGAATTTATTTTTAATGAATTACAGTGATGTGAATGAATGTGAACTAAGTAATCCATCCCACCTACTATGGATCGAATTCATATAAGATTTCCCAAAAACCAATATAGTACACCAGTAAACTAGTGCCTTGACCATGTACATAGAATGGGATAACCTATCTCGCCCCACTTGTTAAACTTCATCGTACAAAAGAAAACATAAGATTGATCAATTTCATAGTACCATTTCTTTTCAGTAAAATCTGGAATGGAACATGCAATACACCATAGGCTGGGTTGTTAATAATTGATAAGAGATGGAGTTAAAGCAGCAGGAGCACAAATTGAAATTCAAGTATGTGGAGCGCTTTCGCTTCCTACTTGATGTAAGAAACATCGCCGCGGGAGGCAAATCGCCAAATAACGTGTATGACCGATTAAAAAAAATGTATACGGCCCACGACGATGTCATCCATTTGGTCGAGGGTGGCTGAGTTCGTTTTAAAAAGTGTGGAGCCCACTTCCAGGCAGTTTGAGTCTGTTAAATGTTCAAGTTTCCCATGCACATCTCATTCTGGAATGGAATTTTCCATGTTTCCATTATTTTATCCATACATGATAATGCAAATATTTTTCTCACAACCACCACTTAATTTCTGAGATGTTTGGTTTACATTCAAAAATCAGCACAAATCAGAATAAATTTCATAAACTTTACATATGTATGAATTTATGTCATTCTTCCTTATTTGTTTGGTTTAAATAAGGAATATATTTTATTATATTGATAAATTAGTAATAAATTTGAAACTCCTATTATAAGTGGGGAATGAAAGTGGACATTCTCTAATACTTCATTCTCTTAGAATGAATGTCATAGTAATTAACCAAACAACATTTATGGGTATCAATAATCTTGATTACCATTCTTTCCCCTCGTACCCATAAACCAATTACGTCTTTAGAAATAGGACTTAACCCATTTACATCCCTTATTTGTAGCCGATTTTTTTTTGGCACTCCATACTTAAATTTTAGAAAAATTGCACCCCAAATTTTCATATTTGTCCAATTTTAGTATAATTCTAATAATACTACAATAATTTATGAATATTCACCAAATTTTTTTAAATCCACTAAAATTGAACCACAAATCTAAGAATTTGGTGTGCAATGTGTCAAAAATTTATAATTAGTAGTGCAAAGTGAGAATTGATTATAAATTAGGTGTGCAAATGGAAATTAATCATAACTACCCCCACTGGTGCAACATGCCTGTGAACAAGTTCGTGGTATGCATATATCTAAAATCAATTAAATCTTATTATGGTGTTAAAAATTAGAATAAAGTAGGATAAAGCAGAAAGTTTATAGCGTAATGTATCCAAAACTGAAGTATAAATATAAAATGAGAATCGACTACAAGTTAAAGATGTAAAGTGGAGTATGTTCATTGCTATATACCTATATCTATAGAGATATTTAAACTCATAGTTACACATTAAAAAAAGCAGAAATTTCACTGAATTATGTGTTTGCACATAATTGCAGCATGAAAAAAAATTAAACTCGATTTTGAATCTTACTTGTAAATTTGTTTTAAAGAATAAATGTTATAAAAATATTTTTATATCAATTAATGTCACATTACAAATTTGCAATTAAGATTAAAGATAGAATCTATTTAAATAATTTACATTCTTGAAAGCCAATAAATAGAAACTTGGAAGTTGAAATCATGGGGCTGCTTAACTAGCATTGCACGTAAAACAACTTATACTTCTGCTACATATTCAATGGTTATTGTGATAATCATAAATTTGTAAAATAAGTTTGTTTTGCATATAAAATCATCATCTTTAGAACCTTTTAGTAGAGACACTACAGAGATAACTACCTACAAAGTGTCTGAGACAGTGGCGGACAGAGACAAGTACTTAAAAGTGTCGGAGACAGTGGCGGAGTTTAACTGAAGGTTGGCAATTGCCTTGTCTTCATTTTGAAAACAAAATTTTTAAAAAAAAGGAAAGAAAAATTTTAAATTTTAATATCCATGTTTCCACTCCTTAATTTGTGCGCTGGACAGTTCTGAAATTTTCCCTTATGGGCACAGTGCACATGTGCTGCACAACCTCAGTGCATGTGCCCTGGGCCTTCAAAGTGTACTTCACTTTTAATTTCAATTTTAACCTTGATACTTATTGAAATTTGAAAAAGTGTAAAAAATTAAATTTGTAGCTCTCTTTCTTCTTTCCAACTCAATTGGAGATCGGACTTGAAAGTTATGCATAAAATAAATAATAGTGTCCAGAATAGTGTCATACTCGTGTATATTCTGCCCTTAGCATTTCTTTCATATTTTCCATCTTTTTCAACTCTTTTTTTGTTTTAACCCTAAAAAAACTAAGAATAACCATATTAAACTCAATATTAACTCAAATCTTACTCATAACACATAGAAACGTGATAAATGATACATAAAATATAGCACAATTATGAACTTATCAAATCACCTCACACTTATCCTTTAATCGTTATCGAGCAAACATAAAACTAAAACATTTAAGCATAACAAAATTTCACTCAACATATTCCATCACATATCCTCATAAATAATCAATAATCAATCCATCATTTGGAGTAGTCTAAGAACCAAAGAGTTCAAATGCTAATAAAAACTAAAACATGAAGTTCGCGTGTATGTTTTTTCCGTATAGCCATTCAAAAAGTTAGATTTGAAAATATCTAAATTAAATCATGAAGACCTTCAAAAATTTTCTAAACACCCCGTAACTTACTCTTCTTACACTCCTCCACGAATCTAGACAACCGATTCTATATAAATTAGGTAGGACTTTAACTTGAACTATAAATTAGGTTATTTGTTAGCCAACGAAAGAAAAGGATATAACAAATAAGAATAATATCTTTATAGTAATGGTGGCCATACATTAAAATAAAATTTCTCTTCACATTCGAAATATCATACATCCACAACGCCACACTTGAGTAACAAACACCCAAAAAATTCTGAACAACCAATAAGCATAGACAAACATGCCAACCTCCTTGGACATATATACATCACATCATTATTTCATTTTTTGTATGTCCGCACACAGTACAAGTACCAGGGATAGGCACTACTCGCAATTTATAAACACGCAAGTACCAGTGATGGGCACTACCTGCAAATACAGCTACTAGTGACAGACACTAAAAATAGTGTGGATACCTGTATATATAAAAAATTTCCATTATTATTTTTCTCTTCAATAAATTTTTTCCAATACCCCATATTGCTCCATAAATGTGCACCACCCACTTCTCACAAACCTTATATCCCCTTAACATATAATGTGCACCATAAAACTCTTAAAGGAAAAATTTAGGATAAAACAATTAAAAGAAATATTAAACTCAATGAGGGTAGGTAACTGAGTTTAAATGAAATAAAAAAGTGAATGGTGTTTCTCTTCACAAGAATAAGGCTCAAACAAGGTACTTAGAAATAAATTGTTAAAATAGTTGGATAGAAAGCTCAACAAACAAAGAAGGCACTACCCTCATATTTAAACAAAATTAGGTCATCTAAGAATTAGTTTAAAAAATATAATAAAGTGAGTTTTTGGGATGCAACATAATTGAGTCTGCATAAATTTCTCTAAATTTCCAAATCAACAATTAATGTATGGTTTAGTGCTCAAAAATCTTGAAAATCATGAATGAAAAATATAGTGACACTGACTACTTATTCATGCATGGTTCAATTAAAGATTTATTCTGTAGAAAAATGAGTAAAATACATTAAGAAAAATCTTTCAAATTTTTTTCAAAAATGGTCAAATAATCCACAAAAATTTTCAAAAATTTCAACAAACTCTGAAATGAAAGAAAAAGTCAAAATATTGTAGCAAAATCGAGCAAAATACACAATTAACTTAAAAAACTAAATAACTCCCCCTACCCCACACTTAGAAATAAGCATTGTCCTCAATGCAAAAATAAAAGCATAAAATGGGAAAATGAAAAGCTTCTCTGCATTTAATTTGTGTTTCAAGTAGTATCCGCTAAAAATATCCCTTTGTCTTGAATGAAAGTTGTAGTAACACTAAACAAAATAGAACAAAACAAATAATTCCCAGGAGATAATAAGATAAACAAGAAAAATTGTAGAAAAGAATCCTACAATAGTCAAGAAAAAACTTACTCCCTTAAGGGAATACACAACAAAATAAACAAAATTTAACACCACGACGATATTTAAAACCTATCCAAAAATATATTAACTAACTAAAATGTCTTATAAAATAAAATAGCAACTAAAATTGTTTGAGAAATCAACTGCCAAAATTAAAAGATAAATAAAATGGCGCAAAACATAGGGCCTGAAAGCTCAAGGATCATGCAGCCCTAAATCCTGCAGGAAAGGACGAAAAGATGGAAACGTCGATGGTTCCTCTCCCCACTCCCTTTCAAAGGACCATTTTAACAGTTTAACTTATCAATTAAGTTGATTTTCAGAACTAACAACACAATAAAACTACTCTAACCCTAAAAATAAAATAAACAAAAGTAAAACTTCAAAAATAAATAAACGGAATAAAATGTAAATGAACATGGGTTGCCTCCTATACGGTGCCTTTATTTATTACTATCATTGGCTCGACTTTGAACAAGATGGTCGGAATAACCATCTCCATACCAGAGGAAAGAGAGCTCAATAATTGTTAGTAGTCGTTCATAGGCTCCCGAATTCTCCTGGTAGTTTCTCGCCATATATTTATCCTCAACGTCCTTCTTGACTCCATCAGTTAGGAACTCAACTCTAAACCGCCTCCCTCCCTTAATGCAGTTTACTTGGACCCTATTGTCATCCATCCAACCTAGCTTAACCCCTTCCTCATGATCCTTAGGAGACTCGAAGATATTGAACTCTTTATAAGCCACTTCATAATCTTCAACTCTTAAGGTCAATATATAACAGAATTTGGGTATAATGGCATCACAATACAATCCCCATCAACAGGTAAGCGATGATCCTTCACAATAGTTAGAATCTTTTATGTTTCCTTTATATCTAAGTCTAAAACCTTGATTGCCTCTTGCTCTGGAAGATCTTGAGACATTGAAATCGGAGACAATGAACTAGAATTACCCTTTATAGGCTTGTCGTCTACTAATCCCATCTCTAGTTCTTGCTCATTTTCTTCATCTTCTCCATCCTCAATCACTTTAGATTCTAGTCTACTTATGGAAGATGTCTAAATGATTCAGTTGACTTAGTTGATGCTAAAAAATTTGTAGACTGGCCCTTGTTTCTTGTAGAAATTGCAAAGTATTAGCAGCTAAAGAATGAATTAATTCTTTCAAAACATACCAGTTTGGGTATAAGGTTGTTTTAGCAAAACTGTATGTATACACGGAAGATCTTCTGATGGATAACCCAACTCAGGATAATCTATCCATTCTTGATTGTATTTATACGTGTAGGGGTCATATCAAGGTTGTGGTGGTAATTGCTAGATAATGAAATCGGAACAATAAACCTCATATGAATTGGTAACCATGATGGAGATAAAAAAGAGATAAGGTAATAAGTATACAAAGTTAAATACAAAAATTCAAAGGACAAAAATAAATCACATAGTTCCCTTCAACGACGCCAAAATTTTTGGTCAATGCTGTCGTATGTACCCAAAATTAAACAAATCTTAATATTAATGCAGCAGCGGTAAGTCCAGGTCGTCCCACAGAGAACAGAGTTTATTCTTGTGACACTCAAAAGAAAGGGGGCTTTTGAATGCTTTTACAATAAAGTAAATTCAAAAGAATTCAATTTAAAAGAATCTTGGTTTTGGTTGTATCAACTATAAAATTTCACTAGTCAATCATTGGCACCAAAAATAATTCAATTTCTATACCAAGCACTAATTGAAGAATTAACCCAAATTCTAACTCAAAGTTGATTCTTATTTCTTTCTAAAGTTGATTAATTTTCAACATGCTATCCAATTAAGCCCAACCATTAATTTAATCCAGCTATGTGCCAAAGATTAATTAATTAAAGCATTAAAATCAACAAGAAAATTAGGTTGATTAAACATAAACATACGCGATTATGTCAATTAGTTGATTATTTTTTCCAATTTTGATAACTCTAATTGAGTAATTATCAAACTTAGTTGCTTCACATATTAAATTAAGCACATGCAGTTTTTTTTTAATGGAAGCGAACTATTTTATTGATGGGATCATTGATTACAAAATTGATTATTAGGGCTTAGCCCCTAGCATCTAGGCCAACCAAACCTTTAACAGTGTAAAGAATGGTATAGCAATCATATTCAACATACATAGGTTTTGAAATGCCCTCATTAGCTAAACTATCAGCAACTTGATTAGCTTCCCTACATACATGCTTGAAATTGATGTCTTTCCCGGTGCAAAAGCTGTTGATGAATCGCAGTTGGGAATCAATACTCCAAATCGATGCTGATGAGCCCACCAAAGTGTTAACTAACACAAGGGAATCAATCTCAACGACCAGTGAGTGCACATTCAGTCTGCTACACATCTGAAGTCCATCTACTAAAGCCAATGCCTCAGCTTGTAAGTTTGTTTATTGTTGGTAGCCATTGGAAAACGCCCGGATGCATTGTCCATTGTGATCCCTTAGGATGCCGCCACCTGCTGCCATTCCTGGGTTTCCTTTGGAAGCACCATCCACATTCAATTTAAGAAACCGTATGGAGTGCAGTCCCATTTGATGGCTAGGACTTTTTTTGGTCGTTGGTTTGGTTTGGATGAGTTGATTACAAATGCCCCATGACAGTAGCAAGTCATCGGCTATGGATACCTTTGTAAGAGGATGGATTGAAGAGATAGTTACCAAATAAGAGCAAATGTCCGCGGTAATCCTTGTTGCAATACTTACGTTGCCATCTAAAAACACCATGTTCCTGGCTTTCCATAAGAACCAAAATATTATGCAAGGGAGTATTTTATGAACTACTCCAATTGCGGATGAAGGTATAGAAGCCCACCACCAAGAATTTAGCTTATCCAAGAGAGTCGTAGATGGAGCAATAGTCAATTCCAGCCAATCTTCAAAGAAACTCCAGATTTGTCGTGATATTTCACATTCCAGAAAAAGGTGATTCAAGAATTCTTCGTGACAACAAAACCAGCATTTAGAGGCCAAGAAAAATCCAATTTTCTGTAAGATATCATCTAACGGCAGCCGTTTATTCAGCAATTTCCACATGAATATGGAAATCTTCAACTGGAGTCTAAGTTTTCTTGTCCCAAATCATTTGCCGAGAGAGTATCCGCACCTTAGGGGGGTACGTGGATGAGAGTGAGAAGGAAACTTTAGATGTGAGTGTCCAAACAATAAGGTCCGGTTCGTCGGTCAGAAGGAGTGGTCTTGAGCTGAGAATTGCTGCAATGTTTTGTAACTCCTCATTAGAGTATTTCTCATCCAAAAGAGAAAGGTTCCAGCCATTGTGACCCCCAACATGTGAAACCTTGAGCTGTTCATCATAGACTTGTTCAACCATGTGGGATAGAAGCCCATGTTCAGTCCATGGGTTGAACCAAAAGGAGCAATCTGCTTTTCGTGGGAGAAATAAAGCCATTTTTTTGCATCGTCACGAGCTCGCAGCATTCTCTTCAAATTATATGAGTCACCTAGTGATGCAGAGATTAACGTGGAGTGCTGACTGTTAAGGTAACGACTTTGAAGGAAAGAACACCACAAGAATTTGCCTTTCTGGAATTTCTACCAAAGTTTGATACCAAAGAACCATGAACCACCTCCTCTAGTGAGGGAACCCCTAGGCCATTTGAATATGTAGGCTGACATACCGTAACCCATGAGATCCAATGTCGCTTCAGCACCCCATCCGAGAAACCCCAAAAGCAATTAGCAAATTGACGCTCCAACTCTTTAAGTACTGATTTTGGGGGTAAAAGTATTGACAATAAGTAAATTAGGATGCTGCTTAGAACGTGCTTGATGAGAATCAACCGACCTCCGGGTAAGAGGAACCGCGTCTGCCATCCATGAATTCGGGCGGCCACTTTTTCTATTAGTGGCTGGAAGATATTACGTCTTCGTTTTGCCTTTTGAATGGGACAGCCCAAAGAGGTGAAAGGAAGAGATTTGTGAACAAAGACGGTCTTTGCTTAAATGAACCGAACTCGAGCTGGAGCTGCCTTTTTGGGTAGGTAGAAGGAGCACTTGGACTTGTTAAAGAGCTGCCCGGAAGAGAGCTCAAACCTTGAAATGAAGTTCACGAGGTTTCAGATGGTCAGACTTGATTTCTCCTTTTGTAAAGATGACAACATAATCTGTAAAAGCTAAGTGAGAAATGATAGGGCACCTCTTCGGGAGAGAAAAGTGCGATATTTGGTCTGTTTGAAAATGATCCTTCAATCCTTGAGAGAACGTTTCAAGCATTAAGATGAATAGCAAAGGTGATAAGGGGTCGTCCTGCCGAACCCCTCTGGATGACCTAAAAAATCCTTTGGGTGCCCTGCTCTTATACACATCTGGATGATCTTGTCCAAGAATAGAAAACCAACAGTCCTCCAATATATGCTGCATAAGAGAGATCCAGTGGTCCGAAAATCAAAACTTCTAAAATATTGCATAAAGGAAAGGCCAAGAAAACCTGTCAAAAGCCTTGGCGAGGTCAAGTTTAATGATCATATTCCCTCTCCTTGTTTTCTAGTCAATGGAATCAACCAGCTCTTGGACAAGAAGGATGTTATCCGCAATGTCTCTTCCTTGGACGTAGGCCGCTTGTTCAAGAGAAATGAGGTCTTAGGCAGTATAGGGGAGAGGCGATTGGCAATGATTTGAGTGCAAATTTTGTTAAAAAAAGTGCACAAACTAATGGGCCAAAAATCGCTAAAGGAGTTAGGGTTGGTTACTTTTGGAATTAGTGCAATAAGGGTGTTAGTGAACATACGGGGCAACTTTGCACCTTTGAGAAAATCACGCACTGCAAGGAAGAGATCATGGTGAATAATGTCCCAGCAAGTGGAAAAGAATGTCCCGTTGCAGCCATCAATGCCCGCTGCACTGTTTGGATTGAGAGAAAATACTACCTCCTTCAGTTCCTTCATGGAAAGCTCGGATAAGTGCTGATTATCCTTAACCGAGACTTTGCCCTTAAGGTGGTCTAGTAGCGATGGGTCTAAGGCTGCAGAGTTGCTAGCGGTCAAGAGTTCCTTATAGAAGTTAACTCCGGCCTCTTCAATGAGATGCGTATTTTCAGTCCAATTCCCATCTACTTTGATTCTAGAGATGCGCAATCGCTGTCTTATTCTATTTGGTTAGAAGGGTAGAGTGGAAAAATTTTGAGTTTTGGTCCCCCTCCTTTAGCCACTTTATTCCTGCTTTTTGCTGCCAAAAGGTCTCTTCTTTCGTAAGACACCGCATATGAGTAGCTTGTACGTGGGCCAAAGCAATTTCATTACTTTGGCTATGATCTAGTAAGAGAGCTTCTTCCTTACTCTTTACTTGTTGTTCAGCCTTATGCACCTTTGTGAAGACAATACCAAACACCGTATGACTCCAATTCCTGAGCTCGGCTTTGAGTCTTTTAAGTTTGGAAGCAAGGATGAAAATGGGGACACCGGTACATTCCAATTGCCAATTGTTACCCACGACGTGCAAAATATCCTTGTGTTTAATCCACATATTAAGGAATTCAAATGGTTTTGGACCTGGTGTTATTGTTGGAAAAGCTTTGAGAGCGAGTGGGGAGTGGTCCGAACACGTCTTGAGGAGATGTTTAACACTAATGTGTTGGAACGCTGCCATAAATTCCGCGATTGCATACAAATCTGTCCAGCCGCTTCCATACCATGGTACCAAACCATTCCCACGCCAAGTGAATTTACAACCTTGGAAAGGTAAGTCCACCAAGCCACAGTCATGAAGACAATCATTGAATTCACCCATGGCATCAAGTTGCAACGGGCAAGAACCTTGGTATTCATCAGAACTTGAGATAACATTGAAGTCAGCTCCAACCAGCCAAGGAGTTTGTGGTCGTAAGCACGGAGATCCTCCCAGAGTGGTCTCCTATCCGATTTCGTGCATTTTGCATATACAAAAGAAGCTGCCAAACTAGTATTTTGAGAAGAAGAAGAAATAGAAACATGTACGAGCTGGTCCGAACTGAAGTTGGGAGCTAATCCTAGCTCGCTATTCCAAAAAATCCATATTTTACCATTTGTATTACATTCACAACATTCAAAACCCAGCTTTTGTGCAAAGAAAGAAATTTTAGCTTTATCCACCATTGGTTCCAATAATGCAAGAATATTTATTCGGCGCTGTTTGATGAGTGATTTCAACCTACGCAACGAAGGTTTATTTGCTATCCCCCGAATATTCCATATTAAGATGCTATCCATTTAACACTGAGGGGAGGAGGGCGAGATGGTAATTGTTCTAGCCAACCAAGTTCGCATTGGCCTTGGCATGGAATAAATTCTTTTCCGCCTTTTCTTTTTGGACAAGGACTTACCGGCATGTTGTGTAGTGGGGAGAGATGGCTGAATATCCTCAGTTGTTGCATGGTTTGCATGAGGAGAGTCATTGTCAGAAAAGTAACATGGTAATTCTTCCATTAATTTACCATGAGAAAAGTTGGAATCATCCAATGAAAGATTATTTGAGGTTCGAATATAGGGATGCTTTAGCTAATCTTCAACTTCTTTTAGTACACCTGAAACATCATGTAATTCCTCCAAAATCGAGATGACCCCACCAGCCAAAGGATTCAAATTTTGATCTTCCAAGATATCCTCATGTTGGTTAGAATCTATCTCCTGATTTGCCAATTATTAACCTTATCTTGGGCTGTTGGAGTGATCCCTAGTTTGTTGGGATTTGAATTTTGAACTGCAAGTTGTTGGGATAATCCCTCATCCGTGTCTGTTTGCTCCTCCACGAGTGGTGGTGCCACCTCAGCTGGTTGCTATTTTTAGGCTGAACTACCACGCATTTGTGTGCCATTTGCACCGTGTGAAACACTTGGTAATGGAGCAACCATGTGTACAGCTGATTGGACAACATCAAGTGGAGCATGGGTGATTAAATTCGTCCCTTTGTCAATAAGAGTAGTTGATGTTACTTGCTTCGTTCCCGATGGACCTGCTTCATGATACTTTACGGGTGTCCAGCACTTTTGGACAGTCTTTTTGCTGGATTTTGAATGTTTTCACTTCGAGCCGTTGGTTGTTTGATTAACAACAGTTCACCGCCCTACATGATTCAATAGCATGACCAATTTTCTTGCACTTTGTACAGTAGGATGGTTTATCTTCGTATGTGATTCTTTGCTCTCAAAGAGAAAATACCCTCCTTTCCCATCCTTAACCACACCCTTGAAGGGAGTTCGGACAGGAGGTCAACTTCAACGCACACTTTTGCAATACTTGGCCGAGTAAATTGTTCAGTTGCCATATCCAATTTGAGAGGGGTCCCAACAGCTTGAGCGAGGCTAAAAACAGCATGCTTATTAAAAAAGATTGCTGGGAGTCCCTCAAGAGTGATGCAAATAGGAACTATGGATGGTTCCTCATAGGTGGTAAAGAGTGGAGGCCACTTGAGGACTCGCATGTAATGACCATTGATGAACCAGGTATTCTTCAGCCAGCAACGGAGATAATCCTCCTCCAATGAGAAGTGAATAAGGACGGGTTTATAATCAAGATATCCTTCTGTGAACTGACCTTTGAATCCTATTTTGTGAAAACTTTTGCGAAGTGTCTCCATGTTCAGTTCCCAATCGAAAAGTTCCCCACCAGAGTAAAACGGAATGGTGCAGGAAGTTGTTGAATTTCGTCATTAGAGAAGAAAACAAGCTGGTTCGCCTTTGTGAGATTGGAGGGCCTTTAGGGGTGCATCAAATTTTGGCGTAGGAATGTCTGAATTTTGGCCATCCAAAAGCGCTTGTGCAAAGGTTTTTCATTGCCCTTCAACCAGTGGTTGAAGGGCAGCTTCATCGGCCATGGCCGAGAAGGCAAAGAAGTTGGTTTTTAGAGTGAGAAAATGTAGAGAGAAGGAGGAGAAAAAAAAGTTTATGCACATGCAGTTAAAACAATGTAGCTATAGATTAATTCCAATAACATAATTATTCTGCAGAAATAACAAGTTAAAAAGAACAACCATAAATTTAATCGTAGAAAATAATCAATACTTGATATAAAATTGAATAAGTTCATGAAGAAAGAGTCTCACAACATAGTAGAATAGACCATGGCTTCACCTTCCACGACAAAGAAAAAGGATTTAGGCACTAAGTTCCATGATTGAATAACGAAGAATTTTCTCTGCTGAAAATCCTAGCTAAAAGGAGAAAATAAAGCGTGTTGATTCTTCTAATCACCTTGCATGGGTATTTATAATGACTACTAGGATTACAATCATTGTCTCAAGATAAGAACATGAAATCGTATGAAAAAGAATCCAATCAGGCGAAGAAATCGGCTGAGAATTAAAAAATCACGCAACGTTACAGTATCGGGCGCACATGCATTGTCTGATTGCATGCATGTGCGCCCTAGGCACTACTAAAATTTTCCCTTCTGGACATAGTGCACATGCGTTGCACACATGCGCAGGGCCTTCAAAGTGTACTTCACTTTTGCCTTCGATTTTGACCTTGATACTTTTGAAATTAGGAAAAGTGTAACAAAAGTTGTAGCTCTCTTTCTCAGCTTTTCGACGCATCTTGAATCAACTTAATCGGAGTTCAGAATTGAAAGTTATGCTTAAAATACGAAACAGTGTCCAGAATAGCATCATGCTTGCGCATATTTCACCCTTAGCATTTCCTTTAATCTTTTCCATCTTTTTCAGGTCTTTTTCACTTTAAGCTCCCTACAAAAACTAAGAATAACCAAATTAAGCTCAATAATAACTCAAATCTTGCTTACAGCGCATAAAAATATGGTAAATGATACATAAAATATAGCACAAATATGAACTTATCATATTTCCACTTCGGATGAATTTAAAGGTCCTTGCTCCTTAAACCTTGATGCAATGAGAGAATTCAATGATTTTCTTCATGATTATGGATTGATGGATTTTCCCTTTGAAGGCTTCAAATATACTTGACACGGTAATAAGTTTGGAAATGTGGTTTGGAAGCGGTTGGACAGATATGTGTGCAATAACGGTTTTTCGGTAACCTTTCAACAAATTAGCGTAGAGCATCTACTAAAGACATGCTTTGAACACTATCCACTTGTTCTCAAAATGTCTAATGCCTTCACATCAGGGCTGAAGACATTTATATTGTTTTAACATGTGGACTAAGCAGAAGAACTTTTTGCAGGTTGTGGAACGTAATTGGCGTTTACATTGTTTTGGATCCCACCTTCTCTATTCTAGCTTCCAAACTTAAAAGGCTGAAATCGGAGCTAAGGAACTGGAGCCACATGGTTTTTGGAAATGTTTTCCTCATGGTAAAAGAACCTGAACAAGATGTCAAGTGCAAGGAAGAAGCTCTTTTTACAACAGCAGAATCAAAGTAACCAAATTGCTTTGGCACAAGCACATGCTTTTCACACTGAGTGCCATGCAGAGGAAGAAACATTTTGGCATCAAAAAGTGGGGATGAAATGGCTGAAAGAGGGCGGCCCAAGTTCCAAATTCTTCCACTCTACTCTCTTTGTCAAAAGGCAAAGATTGTGCATTTTAAAGATTAAGATTGATGGGGTCTGGACCAAAGATATGCAACTAATTGAGGCTGAAGAAGTTAACTTCTTCCTGGAGCTCTTGTCATGTAATGACTCCGCAGCTATAGACCACTCCATGTTAGATACCCTCATAGAAACAATATCGAATGAGGATAATCGGTTCTTATTATTCAAACTCTCATTGCACAAAGAAGTTGAAGGACGCTGTGTTTTCCCTCAATCCAGATGGCGATACGGGTATTGATGGCTACAATGGGAGTTTCTTCACCACTTGCCTGAATATTATTCAACAAGATCTTTTTCATGTAGTCAGTGACTTCGTGAAGTAAGCAAGACTGCCAAGAATGTTTACATCACCCTTATTACATTAATGCCGAAAACAGCCAACCACTACTCTTTCAATAATTTTAGGCCCATCAGTCTTTGCACTTTTTTCAATAAATTTGCACAAAAATTTTGGCTAATAGACTCTCTTCCATTTTGCCAAAAAATATTTTCCCTAAGCAGCTGGCTTATCTCCAAGGGAATTGCAGACAATATTCTTATGGTCCAGGAGATGACCGATTTCATAGATTGGAAAACAAGAGGAAATATGACAAAAAAAATTGGCCTCACCAAGATGTTTGATAGGCTTTCTTGGCCTTTCCTCTATGCCATCTTCAGGAAGCTTGGTTTGTTGAAAAATGGATTACGCTAATTGAACTAATCTCTTATGAGGAATGTCTTGGAAGATTGTTGGTTCTCTATTCTCATCAATGGGGTGCCGAAGGGATGCTTCAAATCTTCCAAAGGGGTTCGACAAAGAGACCCATTAGCACCCATTCTCTTCATTACCATGCTGGAAACATTCTCAAGAAAATTAAAAGATCAATTTCTTTAAGGGAAAATATCAGCTTCGCCCTACCGAGATATTGCCCAAGCATCTCTCACTTGGCATTTGTAGATGACATTGTTATTTTCATAGAGGAAAAATCCAATTTTATTTAAAATCTAATGATCTTTCTCTCAACATTTGACAACTCATCAAGGCATCTTTTTAATAAGTCCAAGAGCTCGTTCTACTTATCCAAAAAAGCATCTCCAGCTCGGACTTGGATGATCCAAGCTAAGACAGGGTTTGTTAAAAAATCCCTACCAGATAAATTCTGGGATGCCCTATTCAGAAAGCTAAAATGCGAAGCACTATTCCGGCCATTGATTGAAAAGGTAGAGCTTCTCGCATTCATGAATGGCAAACTCCATTTCTTTCTCTCGGAGGTCAACTTATTCTCATCAAGCATGTCCTTAGTAGCATTTTGACCTTTCTTTTAGCTGTTATTTCTCCCCCAAATTCAGCAATTAAGGAGTTGGAGAGTCAATTTGTGAACCTTTTTTGTGGAGCCTCGGATGGTGGTCTTAAGTACCATTGGATTTCCTGGGCCACCGTATGTCAGCCAACGCATGCAAATGGGCTCGTGATCTCACCTCTATCGGATGTGATAAACGGCTTTAGTAGCAAACTATTGTGGAAATTTCCTAAAAGACAATCACTGTGGTGTTCTTTTCTGCAAGGTAGATATCTTAAAGGACAAAATCATCCTTTCTTAGTCAAGGAATCTCTTGGAGATTCACTTACATAGAAAAGAATGTTGAGAGCTCGAGAAGAAGCGGAAATGTATTTGTTATTCCTAATAAGAAAGGCTAATTTCTCATTTTGATTTGATCCATGGACTAAACCTTTCCTTGCAAAAAAGGGCTTATCTCTCACATGATGGAGCAAGTCTACGATAGTCACCTCACAGTGGCGCAAGTATGGAGTCCCAATGGCTGGAACCTTTCCTCACTAGATGGGAGATATTGCAGTGAAGAACTACAAAAAATTGAAGGAATTCTCAAGGAAAGGGTAATTTTCTTGAACGAGGAATCGGACCAACTCATTTGGACCCAAACAGCCAAGGGTTCTTTCTCAATCTCTTCAGCTTTTCCATCAAAGGCACGATATTTTTCTAAACAAATGATTTTGGATGCGGACTCTAGCTGAAAATTTCCATCTTCATGTGGAGATTGTTGGACAAATGGCTTCCACTAGATGATATAATGTCCAAATTGGCTTTTCGTTGGCTTCCAAGTGCTGCTTTTGTGATAATGAGGAATCCATTGATCATCTATTTGTGGATTATGAAATATCGAAGCAAATTTGGAACTTCTTCGAAGCTTGGTTCGAAGTGAAGTTTGCTCCATCAATAAAAATTCTAGATAAGTTAAAATCTTGGTGGTGGGCCGATTCACCTTCAGCCACAATTGGTGCAATTCATAAAATCCTACCTTGCATAATTTGCTGTTTCTTATGAAAAGCTAGAAATAATGCAATTTTTGAAGGAACGACAATCAATGCAACAAGGATAATTGTTGATATCTGCTCTTACTTGAAGGATATTTCTTCAATTTATCCTTTTGCAAAGGTGATACAAGCTGATGACCTTTTGCTTTCAAGAGGAATTTGTAATCACTAATCCAAACAAAATCGATGAGAGCACTAGCTATTAAATGGGAAAGTCTTCCCCTTGGATGTTTCAAATTGAATGTGGATGGAGCTTCTAAAGGTAATCTGGGTATGGCAGCAAGCGGAGGCATTCTTAGAGACCACAATGGACAATGATCAAGGCTTTCCCCAATTGCTACAAACAACAAACCAATTTGCAAGCCGAGGCAATGGCTCTTGTGGATGGGCTCAAGATGTGTTGCAAGTTGCAGTTAATTCAAAAAGTGGAGGTGGAAATTGATTTATTGATTCTTGTCAACATTTTGAATATTTTTTCCGCACCATCTTGGAGCATTGACAATCAATTATAGTTCATCAAGGACTGTTTAGTAGGCAGGAATATTTCTTTTTCGCATGTATTTAGAGAGTCAAATCAAGTTGCTGATTGTTCAGCAAATGAGGGTATTAAAAATCCTACCTATGTTGAGTATGATAGAGACTCCATTCCTTGCCCTATAAAAGGTTTGGTGATCTTGGATGCTAGTGGTTGGCCTTATATTTGCCATTGTAAAATTTGTTGATCGTTTAATAAAATCTTCACTTGGTTGGGTGGTTGCTTAAAAAAAAAAGGCGTAGAGATCCACTAATCAATGATTGGACATCCTTAAAAGCTACATTAAGTAAAAGATTTGTAACTTCTACATATCATCGTGATTTTCATCAAGCATTGAAAACTTTAAGGCAAGGTAATAAATATGTAGAAAAGTATCATAGAGAGCTGTCTGATCAAGTTAAAGGTATCTAACAAGGGCTAGTGTAGTTGACGATCGTGAGCCACTATGGCTCGATTCTTGTTTTGACTTAATAAAAAAATTGCCAACATTGTAGAGTTGCATCATTACATTGAATTGCAAAGACGTAGTGGAAAAAGTAATTCAAGTGGAAAGGTAACTTAATGGTCGATAATTTGAGTTTGCCTTGTCAGAAACATCTTTGTCCGTCTATATAAAAAACGGCTTCATGAATGTGGTAAAGTTAAAGTAATGAACAAGCTTTAGTTCAATTAGCTATTAGAAAATATAAGGATGATATTTGTGTGATGTTGTTCCAATGCAAGCGAGTCACATTGTTAGGTAGACCAGGGCAATTTGATAAATAAAGTAACCATGAATGCTATTTGAATAAGTATATATTCTTTAAAGACGGCCAAAAGATTGTACTTTAACCACTACCTCCTCATCAAGTGAGTAAGGAACAATTGTGCATTAAAAACTCATTTGTTGAATATTATAAGGAAAAGGCTGAATTTAAAAAGGGTAAGCAAGTGGAAAACTCTAATGAAACCGTAAAATACAAAAACCCTAAACACGAATTGGTTAAATATGAAAATTCTACGGGTAGGGAATGGAAAAAGAAATCTAATTTCTTTGTAGAGTTCAAGGAGGTTCAAGCAGCCATGAGATGGAATTTACCTTTGTTTCTGCTTATATTTAAAGAAAATTATTTTTTGCAATCTAATCTTTATTCAGCCTTGCCGGGATCTTTTAAATCTTTTTTGTAGGAATTTGAGGATATCTTTCCTGAAGAGATTTCCCCTGGCCTGCCACCAGTTAGGTGTATTGAGAACTAGATTCATTTTGTTCCAGGCACGGTCATCCCGAACAAACTTGCCTATAGAGCCAATCCATAGGAGACAAAGGAAATTTAGAAGCAAGTTGAAGAGCTAATAGCCCAAGGGTACGTTCGAGATAGTATGAGTCCGTGTGCTGTGCAAGTGATTTTGGTGCCAAAGCAGGATGGGCAACTCATGGCATATGTGCGTAGATTGTCGCGTAGTAAACCGCATGCAATAAAGTATTGCCACCCAATTCCTCGACTTGATGATATGATAGGTGAGTTAATTTTTTCCACGATTTTCACCAAAATTGATTTAAAAATTAAGTATCACCAAATTTGCATGAGAGAAGGGAATGAATGGAAAACTGCATTTAAAACCAAATATCGACATTATTAGTGGTTAGCCATGCCCTTTGCTTTAACAAGTGCATCAATTACTTTTATGAGATTAATGCACCATATTTTACGCGCCTTTATAGGGAAATTTGTTGTGATTTATTTTGATGATATTTTAATTTATAACAAATCCCTAGATGACCATCTTGTGCACGTACGTCTAGCACTTGAAACTTTAAAAAAAGAACTATTTATGCTAATTTGAAAAAGTGCTCATTTTATATGAATGAAGTTGTTTTTCTTGTTTTTATTTTTAGTTATAAATTAATTGAAGTAGACAAAGAAAAGGCTAATCTTGGCCATTAATGACTGGCCGGCTCCTACTAATGTGTCCGAAGTGTAGAGTTTTCATGGCTTAACAAATTTTTATCGCAAGTTCGTGAAAGACTTCAACACTATAGTTGTTGCCCCTCTAACAGAAGTAATCAAGAAAGAGGTAGGTTTTAAGTGTGGTGAAGCATAATAGTGTGCTTTTCAGATGCTAAATGTTAAGTTGTCTACTGCACTTGTTTTACTTCTACAAGATTTTTCTAGAACTTTTGAAGTTGCATGTGATGCTTTTGGTATTGGTATATGTGCTGTCCTAATGCAAGATAGACATCCATTTGCTTGCTTCAGTGAGAAGCTGTGTCACGCCCCAAAAACGAGACCGTAACACGCCGCGCTAATGGCACACCGGTCCAAAGCGCAAGGCACAAACGACAGAGCAACAAACTTAACCGCAATGTAATAGAACCATCAAACCATTTCTTAACTATAAAACTGAATATTTCATTTTACACAAAAATACGAATTACAAAATTCCTTCTTAGTACAAAAGATGCTACAACAAAAACAATGTTCATCAATACAAAACCTATCTAATACACTACCCCTCTCCAAACAAAAGAGAAGCTTGGAAGATTATCCGCAGAGTCCTACCAGTAATGTGGAATCTGGAGAAAATCTAAAAGCTGCTAACGAGAGTCAAAAACGAGCACCTAATCTGAAAAATTATAAATCACGTGGGGTGAGCATAACTAGCTCAGTGGATATCATAAAAGCTCTTCAAATGGGGCCAAGCATTTCGATAAAAAGAATCGACATAAAGATAATAACTTTTGTGAAAACCTAGTCATGAAGCAGTTTCTAAAATGTCTCATGCCATTTAAAAGTCAATAAACCATAATCATAAGTAGTTTCTAAAATATATCATGCCATTTAAACGTCAGGCATGTCCAAAACATAGTAAAAAAGATCCAATCATTTCAAAACATAGTATGCTAAAGCATAGCGTAGCCAAAAAGATCCAAGTACAGTTTCAGACAGATGTCTATCCGGAATATAATAAAATATCATGAGTATCTTTTAGGCTCAACGGTATGACCTACAGTACTAGTCAGATCTAGTAATCTACCACACCTACTAGTCTGACCGGGAGGTCAAGTTATCCCATCACAAGACCCCGCAGTCAATTAGTTCATAACAGTCACAGCAGTCACCATGGCGTCCCATGGATGACTATAGAACCGGTTCTCCCCAAATCAAACATTTCCAAACACATCCAAAATTATATACCTAGGTCACCTATGAGCCAAAACAGTCATAAAATGCTTTCATATCAAAAGAGTTTGTAAATATATCAATTGATTAACATAAAATAGCTTGGTCCCGATTTCATATGTAATAGTTCCAAAACTTGGTAAAAGTGCAGTTCCAAACATCATACACATTCTAAAATCCATCCAAACATATTTCGAAAGTCGTTAAACAATCTGTTAAGAGGGTCTATGTTACCCTTTAGATGATTTTAAGCGAATTGATCATTTTGCATACTTCTTGAAAATTTCCGGCGGTAGGTGGCGTGGTACCTAAAACAGATATAAGAGGACTCTTAGAAGAGATGTAGAAGTTAAAGAATGACTAGGGAAGCGAAAACGACGCGAAACGATAGAAAACGACACCAACAGCTCTTTGGTAAAAAATGACCTTTTCACAATTTCTGACCAACTTCGACAAGCTAAAACCCCAGTCAAAACACTTAGTTAACCCCTCAAATTCAAATCTACCTAGATTAGGAGATAATAAGCTCAGTTTTCCGAAAAACCGAAAACTTCGCCTCCCTAGGCTATAATTAGGCTATCCTCCCTGCCAATAAAATCCAATTCCAAGGTATTCAAGGGACCTTGGTTACAACCCAACTCAAAACAACATATTCAACCAACCAACAAAATCCATTTCCAAGGTATTCAAGGGACCTTGGTTACAACCCAACTCAAAACAACATATTCTAACCAACCAACAAAATCCATAAACGGAAAGATTCACCGGAGCAATAGCCGGGACTAATCTGAGGTCCATGATGGGTATATCTCTTATATTAGTGTTTACCTATCAATAGCATTCCACAACAATCCATACTCCATAACCACTACAATTAACTCTATTACAACATTAGAGCAAGAACCTATGGTTGGAATTCCTCTTTACTACCAAACTGAAATTTTTACCGATTAGCCACACGCATGATTCAAATATGCTTCCTAACCATCCCACTACCAAGGAAACACTTAAAACCATCAAAAGATCATTAAAGATCCTTCAAACATAACCAATTATCCAAATTATCCTAGTTGCGCCAAACTTCCGCTTACTTACAAAATGAAGGGAAATCAATTCCACTTGGTTTCAAGTCTCAATTCCTATCCAAACTAACCTTAAAACACTCTTAAAACATCATTATATGCATAGTCATAAGCATTCATAGCATAACATTCTAGGGCACATATGGAAGACAAAACCCTAACTCATAATCTTAAAATTTGTAATCTAACCGTGGAAAGTTGTTAAAAATCAACCCCAATCACTTCCCAACCTCCAAAACACTAAAAACAACCCATAACATACATAAATCAACACATATAAGGCTGCAAAGAGGGTTTTCTTCAGCCATAAAGAATCCTACAAAACTTGAAATTAAAGCTTGGATCATAAAGCCCATAAGCCATAAATGCTAAAATACATAAAATCTTACCTTCCAAGTGATTTCTACTTGAAATCCAAGAAAATTTTTGGGGAAAATGGAGGAAGAAAATTCGGCCAGCAGCTAGAAAGGAAATGAAGAAGAAACAACAAGAAGAAGACTTAAAAAGAAATTCCAAAGTTGACCCAAATAGTACCCAAGTTGACCAAATAGTCTCCAAGTTGACTATTTGACCCAAAAACTAATTTTTTGCTACTAAATTAACATTTTCTTGAATAATTCAGCCATCAAACAACACTCACACACCACAATGCACTAATTACACTTAGTCCAATCTTTGACCCGTTTACCCGCCGGAACCGAAATCGCGTAAACCGAAAAATTTGCCGAATTGAAAAACGAATAAGTTGAAGTAAGTCTTAATGATTAAAAATAATATGAAAAATATTTTAAACCAGTTAAAATCAAAGAACAAGGCTATTAAAATACTGGGTTTCACAAGCTGAGTGGAGCTATATTGAACAACTCAACAAATGACAAAGAGCTCTATGCATTGGTTCAGGCCTTGCAAAAATGGTAACATTATTTGTGGTCAAAATAATTTGTAATTCAGATAGACCATGAGTCATTGCGAATTTTGAAGGGCCAAGATAATTTAAACAGAAGTCATGCATTTTGCTTAGAATTCATTGAATTAATTCCTTATATCGAATAGTATAAGCAAAGAAAATGTAATATAGATACTGATGCTTTGTCCCGCCAATATGCTTTTGTCTTGTCAATATGCTTTGATTTCAACCTTGAACACTAAATTTATTGGTTTTAAAAATAGCAAAGACTTGCATGCTAAAGATCTTGATTTCTCGAATGTGTTTGAGGCATGTTAATCAATTGGTTTTGAAAAAATTTTATTAGCTCGAATAGATTCGAGGTTATCTTTTTTGTTAGAATAAATTGTGCATTCCTATTTACTCATTATGTGAATTACTTATTAGGGAAGCACATATGTTGGATGTCTAATGGGTCATTTGTTGTGGCTAAAACATTAGAAATGATTGAAGAACATTTTTTTTGGCCTAACATGTGCAAATATATGGAATGTGTATGTGCTAAGTATCCTACCTATAAGAAAGCTAAGCCCAAAGTTAATCCACGTGGTCTTTATATACCTTTGCCTGTTCCAAGTCATCCTTGGTTCGATGTGTCAATGGATTTTGTCTTAGGGTTGCCAAGAACTCCAAAGGGTCATAATTCAATTTTGTGGTAGTAGATAGGTTTTACAAAAAGGCACATTCCATTCCATGTAATAAAACTAATGATATTGTACATGTTGCCAAATTGTTCTTCAAAGAAGTTGTTCATTTGCATGGGGTTCCAAAAACCATAGTTACTGATAGAGATGTAAAGTTTTTGAGTCACTTTTGGCGTGTTTTATATGGGAAATTGGGCACTAAATTGTTGTTTTAGATTGCGTGTCACCCTCAAAATTATGGCCAAATTAAAGTGGTCAATAGAACTTTTGGAACTTTGTTGCATGCCGTCTTAAAGAAAAGCTTAAAAATGTGGGAAGATTGTTTGCCATTTGTGGAATTCGCTTATAATCGTGCAATTCAATATTCCATTGGGTTTTCTCCATTTGAAGTTGTTTATGCCTTTAATACACTAACAGATTTTGATTTGTTTCCTTTGCTGGGAAAGAGCTAATCAATTTTGATGGACAGAAAAGAGATGAATTGATCAAGTCCATTCTTGAGAAAGCAAGGCAACAAATGCTCAAAACAATCCAACATAATGCCACAAAGTCTAACAAGGGTCAAAAGCTTGTAGTATTCAAGCCAAGAGATCAAAAAGAGAGATTCCCAAGCAAAAGGAAATCTAAGTTGGATACTCGTGGGGATGGACTTTTCCAAGTACAAGTACTTGAGGGTGTCAATGACAATTGGCGTGAATATAAAATTGATCTACCCAATGAGTATAACATCAATGCAACATTCAATTTTACTATTCTTTCTCTTTTTTATTTTGATGATGGAAGCGATTCAAGGACGAAACATCTAAACAGAGAGGGAGTTGATGCACATGTGAGCCATGGATCAAGTGATGCGGTCATGGACCAAGCTGAAGGAGCTCAAGGAATGGATCCAATTCAAGTTCAAGTTGGGCCAATCACAAGGTCAAGGGCCAAGAAGTTAAATTAAGCTATATTGGGCTTTGTCAAGGATACGTTGGACAAACAAGTAGTACTATTTCCTAGTGGTGGCCAAAAGTTCATACAAGATCAAGTCAAAAGGCCCGTCCATGTTTTAGAAGTCCAAATCCAGGAAGATTTAAGCTCCTAGAGCCCAAGATTCGAAAATGAGGTTTACGGTCTCTAGAAACCCTAATTTGGCTATTATGCTTGATTGGGATATTTGATTACTAATTGATTTTGGATTTAGTTTAGCATTTTATTTAAAGAGTTTGTTAAGTGACTGGTTTCTTAATTTGGAAGAAAAATCAGTCCACATTAGTTTAGCTTAAGTCGACTTTAAGTCTTGTGTTCCAATCTTAAACTTTTTTGGATTTGGCAAGTTAGTGTCCTTGAGTTGATTATACTTCTTTGTAGGGTTGAGGCATGACTTTTCATGTTGAAAATACCCCTTCCTTTGCTGAAGTTTACATTCAGTTTATTCCAAAAAAAAAAAAATTTGTGAGAAAACTCTCCAAATTGTCTTCTGAAAACCTGTTGTATTCTTGAGATTGATTTTTGTTATTACAGAGAAGAATACTGTTATTTCTAGTCTAATTATAGACAATAGATTGATATCTTATATAGTCAAGAACAAATATCTTTAAATTCTTGATTTTATATTCAAAGCATTTAAATCCATCAAGTCGGAATTCGTTTGTTTTGTTTCTTAGTTGCTTATTTTTCTTGATTTTCATCATTCTTTGTGAACCCATCATGGCCGAACCACCCTTTAGCATTATTTTAGTTCTAATCAAGTGATTGTGTGGAAGTTGTGTTTTTAGGGTGATCATGGTTCTGCAATTCAAAATTTGGGTCTCGTTAGTTTAACTGTGAAGTTCGCATCAGATGGTCATGGGATGGATAGTATGCATGCATTACAGGAAGCTCAATAAAGAAACTCGCAAGAACCACATTCCTTTCTTGTTCATTAATCAGATGTTGACAGGCTAGTAGGAAAAGTTTTTTATTGATTTCTTGATGGTTATTCAGGTTGTAATCAATTTGTTATTGCACAGAGGATCTTCTATTATTTTCTTGATGGTTATTTAGGTTATAATCAAATTGTTATTGCACAAAGGATTAAGAAAAAATAGCATTCACGTGCCCACACGAGATGTTTTCCTTTTGACGAATGTCCATCGACTTGTGTAATGCCCTTGCAATCTTCCAAAGGTGCATGGTGGCCATATTCTCAGATATGGTGGAAGTATGTATGGAGGTATTTATGGACGTGACTTTTTATTTTTGGTGACTCATTTGAATTGTGTTTGATGAACCTAGATGGAGTTTTAACGAGCTATGAAGAGATGAACCTAGTGCTCAACCGGTAAAAATGTCACTTTATGTTGCAAGAGGGCATCGTCCTCGGCCATAAAGTGTCCAATCGAGGCATAAAAGTTTACAAGGCCCAGATTAGGACTATTAAGAAGTAACCCCCACCAAAATCTATCAAGGGAGTGAAGAGCTTTTTGACCATGCAGGATTTTACAAACGGTTCATAAAAGATTTTTCCAAAATTTCTAAACCATTGTGTAATTTTGATTATTCATGTTCACAATCATTTGAGCTCTAGAAAAGAAAATCATTGCACTGATTATCAAGGACCTAACTAGGAGCAATCTTTTGAGTTAATGTGTGATCCTAGTGACTTTGCAATTTGTGCAGTTTTTGGCCAACACAAGGATAAAGTGTTTCACTCCATATATTATGCTAGCAAAATAGTTACTGACACTCTGAAATGAATTATAGCACTATAGAAAATGTGCTGTTAGTAGCAGTGTTTGCCTTATCTTGTAGATATAAATGTGATAGTCTACATAGATCACATGGCAATCAAATATCTCATAACTAAGAAGGATGCAAAGCCATGACTAATTAGACAGATCTTATTGCTGTAGGGATTTGATCTAGATATAAGGGATAGGAAGAGAAATGAAAATCAAGGAGCAAACCACTTGTCTCACCTGGAAGAAGGAGAGAAAGAGCATTTGAATGCACAAATTCAGGAAACATTCCCCGAGAAGCAACTATTTTTGCATCTCGTCAAGTTCTTTGATATTCTGACTCTTTTAACTACTTAGTCGCCAATATTTTACCTCTAGATAGATCTTTTTAGCAGTGTAACAAATTTCTTTTTGATGTTAAAAGATATATATGGGATGATCCTTTTATTTTTAGAACATTTGCAGATCAAATAATTCGCATGTGTGTACCTCAAGAGGAAACAGGTGATATTTTACGTCCACTACCATTGTCGAAATATAGTGGGCTTTTCGAAGTTCTAAAAATTGCGTCGAAAGTTCCGCAATTAGGGTCTTGCTGGCCTACCTTATTTAAAGATGCACAACAGTTCGTTGCAGCTTGTGATCATTGCCTAAGAATTGGTAATATCTCTTGGAGGAATGTAATGCCACTAAACAATATTCTAGAAGTGGAAATATTTGATGCATAGAGGATCAATTTCATGGGTCCATTCACTTCTTCGAATGACAATAAGTATATATTAGTGGCTGTGGATTATATCTCTAATTAGGTAGAAGCTATTACACTATCCAGTGATAACTCAAAGGTTGTGCTAAAATTACTCAAGAAGAACATATTTACATGGTTCAACACTTACAGAGTGATGATAAATGATAGTGGATAACACTTTTGTAACAGATTGTTGAAGCAATTCTGCTAAAGTATGGGGTTAGAAATAAGGTTACATTGGCTTACCATCCATAAACATGTGGGCATGTGGGCAGAAGGGTGGAGATCTCCATTAGGAAAATAAAGAATATATTGGAAACATGGTTTTCCCTACATGAAAATATTGAGCAAAATGTCTCAACAAGGTTTTATGGGCATGTTGAACAGTATAAAAACGTCCAATTGGTATGTCGCCCTATAGGTTACTTTTCGAGAAACCTTGCCACTTACGACTAGAATTAGAACACAAGGCATATTGAGTAGGTGAAAAACATTTATTCCAACTCAGTGAGTTGGATGAAATCCAATTCAATGCTTATGACAATGCAAAGTTCTACAAAGAGAAAACTAAGAAGTGGCATGATAGACATATTGTCCAATAAGAGTTCATGGAAGGTTAACAAGTTTGCCTATTCAATTCAAGATTAAGACTCTTCCAAGTTAAGCTCAAGTCTAGATGGATGGAGCCAAATGTCACAATAAAGGTTTTCCCTTATGAAGCAATTGAATTATTGGATCACGTAGGAAATCAGTTCAAGGTAAATGGCCATTGGTGAAAACAGCCTATATGGTTTGTGATACAGATCCGCAAACCACATCAATAAAGCTAATAAGTCCATAAAAAGAGGGGTAACTTTGAGTATAACCAGCACACAATTCCTCACCTTGTAAAGGGATTGTTGCGGTTAGATGCTCAAAGATGCCTCTACATTCAGCTGTGTAAAACTTAAGTCTGGATTATTAATAAAATGCTTCACCCATTTTGGGTTTAAAAAAAAAAAAAAAAGAGTGGTAACATTGAGCTAAAGATGTTAAATAAGTGCTTAGTGGGAGACAACTCACATTTCCAACTCTAACTTTAATTCTTGTACTTAACTTTCAATTTTTAACATATTTTAATTTTAGACTAACTTAAATGAATTTGATGTTTTGGGTCTTAAATGATGTTTTGAAGGAGCTACATATAAAAAATAGTTCAATAAAGAACCAAAACAGCAACAAAAATTGTAGTTAGGCACGTGCCTGTGGGACCCGCGTCCAACCACCAAGGGCTAGGCACTAGATGCTCCCACAGACATGGGAAGTATGCCCAAGCGGTGAGTTCGTGGGATAATTGTGGCTACAAATTGTAACCCATTCTTTGCATACTCCTCCAAACACCCTCAAAACACCCCTAAACACCTCTACACCCTTCCCCATCATTTTCCTTACAAATCCTACTCAAATTACACCTAATTGTTGAATCTAAACATCAAAAAGTGACAAATTGTTTCAATATTCAGATTTAAGAAAGAGGGCAAAATGTTGGTAGGAAAGAACTCCAACAAGAGGATCTTCCTGGGAAAGTTACTAGGAGCCAAAAATCAAGCAAATAGTTTTCAAAAACTGAAAATTGGTGAAATTCTTCTAATTGAATACTTTTTTATTGATTTTATTCAATATATGTGAGATTAAATTGGTGTGTTCATGTGTTCTTAGTTGTTTACAAACTTGAATCTTTTTGCTTGAAAAATGTTTGTTTGGAATCTTAGGAAGATTTCTTGGGGTAATTTGCACTACTTGATGCAATCTGAGCACTTCAATTTGGTTGATGTCAAGTTGAATTTTGTGTCTATATACTATGCTTCTTAAGGGTAAAAGTTTGGCTAAGGGGTCTAGCTTTTAGAGGAAATTAGATAAGAAAATTTTTACCTCTCAAAAAGGTTTACAATGGTATGACGAGGGGGAAAACAATAAAAAGCTAATGTGTGAAAGGGGTTTAAATTGAACTTAGATTGGGCACGTAATGACCTAAGGGTTGAGGTAGAGGAAAAAATTAGTAAGTAGCATTCGGATAGGATATGCACATACCCAGGAATTGCTATAGAGGAAATAGTTAGTAAGTTCTATTCTAATTTCTATTAGAATTGTTTTTGTGCGAGGGGTCCAAGTTATATAAACATGTGAATCTTTAAACTCTTTCTTTAGCTTTGCAAAATAGATAATGATAGTTTATTTTATAATCAAAATCAATTTGAACCAAATTTGGATTTGTCGCTAAAACTATATGCAATAGTTTTGAAGTAAATTGGAAGAGATGCAAATAAGCACAAAAGATTTAACAACAAAAATTTCAATTCCAAGTAGTTGTTCGAGTCCTTTTAGAAAAATTTAATTCAATTTTATAAAGACCATCTAATTCTAGCTAGTCATGGCACACCTATCACTATTGATATAGTTTTGTTTCTTTTGGTCTGCATGAAGAGTATTTAATTCATGTTTGCTGATTTATTCATTCTAAAATTTTGTGTGTAGCCAAAAACCAAAAGAAAGAGATTATGGTTCTCTAGTTTGATCACCCAACTATATCTCCATCCAGGTGTAAAATACAATAAAGCCATGGACAAGAAAGTATTAATGATAAAACGTATTGATGGACGAGCCATAACAAGAATACTTCCAAAGGAAGAAAGGAAACCCAAAACCAGTTAGGCAAGCTCTGGTTAATCTATGGCTTCGATTTGAAACATAAATGATAGGTTATCAAGGTTAGAGAGACAGATGGAGCATCAACAGTAATACCTTAAGGTCATGGGTAGGTTGATTACCTACATACATTGGCAAGACCTCAAAGGTTGACATGAATGAAGCTCTAGCTTTACCCGGGACACCTACTTTTATGAGGGTGATGAAGGAGATGATTATGATGACAGAGATGAAGAAGAAGAGAAGGATTCTATAAGTGATGATGATGAGGATGAGGAGTAAATTCTATTCACAAATATAAGGAGAGTGTTTATTTCTTATTGTACCTTTATGTTCTTAGAAATTTTCTCTTTCTGTGTGAAATAGTACGAGAAATGTTCCATTTTAAACTCGGGGTGGTGTTGATTTTTGGTTATTTGTGGTATACATGTGTTAAGTGCTTTGTGCTTGTTTTTCTATGGAGGATGTTGTTTTGTTTTGCATAATTTGAGGTTAGCCATGTTTCATTTATGCTGGTTTTCAATTTATGTTAAGTGTTGTGTGCTTGTTTGCTATAGAGGCTATTTTTATGTTTTGAGTAATTTGTTGGTGTTTACTAGTAATTAGGTTAGATATGTTTCATTTATGTGTAAACTTGGATTGCAATTTTTGAAAAAAATTTCAAAAAAATCCAAAAAAAATTCTATTCTAGGAAGTTTTTATCTTTCTTGAGGATCTGACTTTATAAAAGCTCCCTAACTACCGGATGGTAGCCTTCAGGATTTTTGTGCTCTCTTTGCCTGAAGTATTGTAGAGGACTAAACTGAAAGGATTTTTCCTTTTAATGTCTTGTTTGAATTCACTAATTTTTATGCTACATGTCAAGGGTTTAAAAATGTGTCAAACTGGACTAATCTTATTGAAGTTTATAGATAGAACATGCATAGAAGTTTTCTATTGCTCTTTGAACCCTTTGAGTTGTGAAGTCTTTCCACTACACATTTAAATATATTCCTTTGAGTGATGGTGTGAAAGTGAAGTGATTTTGAATGAGTGTTAGTCATGATTGCCTTGTGATATATATTTTTTTTGCTTGTGAAATCACTGAAATTGTCTGTGATTTATATGCTTGAGAAGTATGAGTGGATTTTAGACCAAGGAAAAATATTTAGGCAAGTTCTTTGGACCATTTGAGCCAAAAAGCTTACTTAAATGTCATTTTATCCTTAGTGTCCCCTTTTAAGCCTTATAAGTCTTAGTTCTTTGTTTAACAATATTATTTTAGCCAATTTACTACTTTTTATTTTATCATTCTTTCTACCCATCACCTTGGTAGTTAGTGTTGTTAGTGTATAATATCAATACTATATTCAAATTGGTAGTTAGTGTTGGTAGTGTACAACATCAACACTATGTTCACATTCTTATGGATGGTTGGGAAGAATATGAGCTTTGTTTGTTGGGGAAAAAAGTTAAAGTTATATATCTTCTTTGATAAAAACCCTCTATATTTTGTAAAATTAAAAAAATATGTTAAAAAAAAGAGAAAATAAAGAAAATAAAAAAAGAAAATGAAAAGAAATAAAAGAGGGGTGATTTCTTTTAAGTTTGTTTCATGTGTTCTGAATAAAGAAGGACAACTCCGTCTAAGTTGTAAAAAAAAAGGTGCATAGAATTTTGCCTTGTAAAGTGTAGCTCAATAAATGTTATGGTTTGTTGGGGATGATCTAGAGGATTATGGTTCAAAGTCATTCACCAATGTGTCTAAACTGATTTATGCTACTTTTATCCAAGTATATTCTACCTTTATCCGTTAGACTATGTTATAAATTTTAAAGACCAACTTGATCATTGGTTTGAGTTCATTTGTATTATTTAGTGTTTTGTGTGCACAAAAATTTCATCTAACATGTTTGTCCCTTGTTGAATCCATATCTCTTCTTGCTTAGTTTTACATTTGTTACGGCAATTAACATGTTGAAGAAATTTAATGTGCCTGAATGTGTTTACATATTTATGTGTTATTGCTTTTCTTTACTCGGGAAGAGTAAAAGTTCAAGTTGGGATGTGATAACAACCAAAAGAGATCATTTTCATGTACTATTATCTTGGGTTTTGTTCGTAATTTGAGGGTTTTAGTTTATAAAGTAGGCGTATTTTCATAATTTTACTCCCAGTCTATCAAAAATTACATAAATTAGGTTCTTATGGTTTTATGTCAAAAGTATATTTATGTACTTAAAATTTAATTTTGTAAGTTTTATTTGCAATGGAGGTCAAAGAGGCAAAAACATAGCGAAACAGGTACAATGGAGAAAGACTGGACACCTCTAGTGAAAACTGGGCACTAGACGCACCCAGAAGCTTGGCATGGGCACCCAACAACTGGTGCCTAGGCACCTCCAATTCCCAAAAGGTTGACATGGGTGCCTAGTACCCAACACTAGTGCTTTTACTAGTTTTTATGATTTTGACCCCGGTTCTGGATATTTTTGACCCATTTTCTTGTAAACCCAAATAGGCACTATATGAGGGTTATGTTAGGTCACTGATTAAGCATAGAGAGAGTTAGGTAGCTGATAGAAAATATCAGATAGTTACAGACAAGAGTATGAATACAAGTAACAATTGTGGGTGAAGAGAGCAAGGGAGAAGGAGAGAAGATTCGGCTTGACAACTGGAATTTCAAACCCTTCATTCTCTTCCCCATTTCTTTTATTTAATATGCCATTTATGATTGTAATTGAATCTTGTGTTGTATCAATTAATAAGATGACGCATTAAGTCCTAATTCTAGGGTTTCATTCATAATTTGCTGTGAATCTCAATATTTGATTTATTTTATTCATAATTATGTTATTATGCTTTATTTTCTTAATTAGACTGTATTAAAAGCTTCTGTAAGCCTGATCAAATTACAAACTGATTTGTAATCCTAATTTAGAAATGGAAAGAAGAGCTTTAAAGTTAGGAATAGGTCTAGTTCGACTTTTGTTAAGAAGTTCTATAGGGAAGGATGGATATTTCGTGAATATGGTTTGAAAGATTTCTATTTATCTTAGGTAGTCCTACATAGTGGTCATATGTAAATTAACCTTGACTCAAATTCACAAACAAACATAGTGAATTGGCTAGGTTTAGTATATTTGTATGAGAAGTCAAATGATAACTCACAATTACATAAGACTCTAGACTATCTTAGTAAACGGCATAAGTGAATCACGAAATGGATAGAACAATAAATGGATCAACTGAAGTGACTAGTAAGGGATGCTTGAATCCTAAATAATCGAATTATTGAATTTTTCCACTCTTTACTTGAATGATTGCCTTAATCTTATTATGCGTTTCCATTATTTACTACTCCACTGTTTCTTAGTTTAAATAGGATTGTGATGTTTAGGTGATTAGTAGGGTGTTTGGATATTCCTTGTGGAAATGATACTTTTCTCATCGTTATATTACTTGTTCGATACTTACATAATTCATGAGTTGTGTCTAGTAACAATCACGACACAAATAGTTTCAAGGGTTTGTATTAGTAAGTAGGGGTATTTTGGTTTAATCCTAAATTGTTATGTTATGTGCTTTTAATGTTTAAGTACATTTATTTATGTGTTTATGTGTGTTTTGTTGGTCTGGAATGTTTCGTTGGTCGAACGGAGCCAAAACTTTTTAAGAGCGGGGTGCAACTGCACCCATCGGGCTAAGAGCCGTGGCAAGGAAGTTTTGACATTTTCGAGTATAGTTTCAACCTAAAACTTTGTGAGACACTTTTAAGGTCATTTGTAACATATTGTAGACTACCTTAAGACACTTTCACAATAAACAACATCTAGAATTAATAGGATGTAGATCATCAAGGCTGAGAACGAAAAACACATCTTCTAGGAGTTTTCTTCATTTCCTTTTCCCTTGCATTCATGCACTCAAGAATGGTTGTAAAATATTCTTTTGATGTTTATTTGACCATGGTTATGCACTAAATCAAATACTAGGGTCTTGTTCTGATTTTCTTTCAATGACGATTGAATGATAGATTTTATTATTCCTTTCAATTCTATTGATTGTTTGCTTATTCAAATTTATCGCAACGCATCTTGATGTATGATCACTCTCTGGAGTGATTTGTTAATCCTATTTTGAATCAAAAGAGAAAACTTAGGGTTTCGATGAATTCAAATTGCCTTTAATTGAGTAATTATAAAGCCCTTTGATAGAACCATTTTGTGAATATAGATTGAAATATACCTATTCATCTTAGGCAATCAAATTAGGGTAAATTCTTCATGTATTGTTCCTAGTTTTTCCCATTTTCACTATGGGACAAGGCCAAGGCTTGGTTGATTTCTCAACCTGGGTTTCATCACTTCTGGGAATGATTTGACATAGAAGTTTTTGACTAAACTCCTTCTATCTTCAAGAACAACGAAATTTAGGAACAATTTCACTTCATTTTTTTTAGCATACAAAAAGCCATTATTTGAATCTTGGGAACGGTTTAAGAACCAACTTAGAGTATGTCTCCACCATGGTCTACTAGACAAGCTAGAGACTAAGACCTTTTACAATGGGCTATTTGGGCCAACTAGAACTGTCATAGATGCAACAGTAGGGGGAGCTGTCATGAATAAGTCCTATGTCGAGGCACTTTAGATGTTGCAGAACATGTCTTCTAACAATTACCAATGGTCAAATTAGAGAGTTGCTCCAAGAACGAACAACTAGTGTGTATGAAGTTGATACTTTCACAACAATGAAGGTAAATATGAAAGAAAGGGCAGAGAAAAATAAAAAAGAAAAATATTTCCAATCCCATGGATAGGCTTGAAAGTTCTTATGGCTAGCAAATAAGATGGGTGCTGATTACCTCTTTGAGAAACACTTTCTTCTTGAAAGTACAGTTGCTGGAAGATGTAGAACACCTCTAGGAAGACAGCCACCATCAAGCAACCCAAGCGTTTGGCCTCTATGGAAGTCCACAGCACCTTCTAGCCAAAAGAAACCACCAAGGGTTCGAATGCACTTGTGCTGATTGAGTGCTAGCTCAAGACCTAACCTTCTTGTATTTCGTGAGATGAAAAATCTTACTTTTGCTTTTGATGTTTCGGCCAAGAGAAGTGATACAAATCTAATTTTTGCTCTTTCTCACAAGACTAGTGAAGTGTTACTATCTCTTTACACAAGTGGTCAATAAGAAGTATTCATACTGAACAACCAAAACCCTAATAGGTTTAGGAAATGACACTATAACTCGTTGAGGTTTATTTTGTCTCTAAAGAATGACCTTTTAAATATCATATACTTTAACTTATTAAGTCCTACTTAACATTATTTTAATCCTTCAACAAGTGGTGTTAATGTGTGAGACCTAATTGTTCTCACAGAACTTGGTAATGAGGATTAATTATAATCTTCTTAATTCAATTGGGTAAGTTAAATTAAAACTCATTTAAATTATAACTAATTCTTATTCATCAATCAAGATTGACATCTAGCAGTGTCTCATGGCCTCCCAAATATTGAGTAAGTCAAGGGGTTCAACTATACCTTTCTATTAACTAGTTACCGTGTAACTGATATCCTTTCACCATTACTGTGATCGTGAATTTCCTCAAGTTCTATTTTGTTCCCACTGCCACCTTCTAGAAAACTCTATTTGTATAAGTTTTGGGACAAAAATATTTTGCTTAAAGGGATTATAGAAATATTATCCATAAAGACTATGTAAAATTTGTTAATCTTGGATACCTGAAAATATGTATTTATTTGAATTAACTTCAAGCTTGTTGATTTCTACCTGCTTCACATAAGCAGGACATTCCAAATCTTCATGTGTTTGAGATTTGATTTCTTACCTTTCCGTATCTCATACGTAGTTGAATCAACTGCTTTTATTGGAAAATGTTTTAAAACGTAGGAGGCAAGTTTTAGAGAATAGCCCCAAAATGTTATGGAGAGGTCTACATGACTGATCATAGATCGCACCATATCTAATAAAGTATGATTTCTTTTTTCCGATAACCATTCAATTGTGGAGTGAAAGCTAGAGTTCCTTTCGGGACAATCCCATTTTGCTTTAGATAGTCCTAAATTCATTGCTCAAGTATCCACTACCTCAATCTAATCAAAGTATTTTGATACTGCTGTCTAGTTGTTCCTTAACTTCATTATTATATACTTTGAACATTTCAAAGGCTTCGAACTTGTACTTCATTAGGTACTTATAACCATATCATGATAAAAGTGATAAATTTTGAGTAACCACTTCTAGCAGTAATTGACATGGGTCCACGTACAAAACTATTTATTATCCCAAGAAATTCATTAGACTTATCCCCTTTTTTACTAAAAAGAGTTTGGTTACTTTTCTATGTAAGCAAGATTAACATGTCCCATGAGATTCATGATCAAAAGAGCCCTAATAGCCATCTTGGGATAATTTGGAAATGTACTTCTTATTTATATGGCTAAGTCTACAATGCCAAAGGTGTGAAAAAATCACATTATCCATTCTGTGTTTATTGGTATTTCTATTGAGAATGGGATCATTTATATTAAAAATATAACAACCATTAAAACACAAGGCAATAGCTTATAATATTCCATTACAAGAAAAAGAACAACAATTATCCTTTTGCTCAATGGAAAAAATTCTAAATCCAAGGGAGAAATAGAAATAATGTTTCCAGTAAGTACAAGAACATAATAACAATTACTAAGTTCTAGTACACGCCTACTTGCAACAAGTAAAGAAAGATATTAAGTTACTACAACTAATGCAGCAACTCTTGCTCTATTGCCTACTCATAGGTCAACTTCTTTCGCCAAAAATCTACTTGGTCTCAGTTCCTGCATATTATTGCAAATATGAGATGATGATCTGGTACTTAATAACCAAGAACTAGATTTACAGCAAGATAATATCTCAATCATAAATATACTTGAAGTCAAAACATCATCATGCTTCTTTTGGTTTAATGAGTCAAGATATAACTTAGAGTTCCTCTTCCAATGGCCATCTTTGCCACAATGAAAGCATGTGCCCTTGTCTTTGGTCTTGTCCTTCTTGATCCCATGCCTAGCTTTGCTAGACATTTTCTTCCACACGACCTTCTTAAGGTTAGCTTGAGACCTTTTTCTTCGCCTTAGAAGAGTCAACAATCATAGTTACCCTTTTTTCCTTTTTAGTGTTCTCTTCTGCGGTCTTCAGCAATTTGGTCAACTCCATAAGAGAAACCTCATTTTTTAGAAATTCATATTCAAATTCATCTCGAATTAGGAAGCGCTATCCATAAGAGGGAGGACAGTCAAGTTAATACTTGACTCAGTCTCCATGCTAAAAACCTAAGCCTTCAACCTACTGATAAGACCAACCATCATTTATGCCGTTACTAGAAATCGAAGATCCTTTGGCCCTTTTGCTTCTAATCAGCTCTTTAGAGACATTATATCTCTTTGTGTGAGATTGTGCCTCAACAACTCCTTGAGGTGTGTAAGCATAGTGTAGGAATCTAATTTTTCGCATTGGTTCTGAAGCTTTGAATTCACAAATGCCAACATTATGCACTGAGCTAGATCATAAGTCTCCTTTTACTTTTCATAAGCATTATAGTTGCTCTTGGTGCACCCTCTTCCGAAGTCTCGAGGCATTGATCATCTATGAGCTGAGAAAGTTTTTCAATTTTGGGAACTATTCTCAAATTCCAAATCTACAAAATTTGGTCCGTTCAATTTGTTTTTTTTCCAAAATAGAGCATAGACAAAGTCAAAGTATTGGAACACATACGTACAACAAGCATGCAAAGATAGCATAAGAATTTTCTGTTTGCACATAAAAATAAAATTGACTTGTTTTATTTTACTTCTACTATTTCGTTACAAATCAATAATCCTCAATATTAATCCACAAAATCTTACTTTAAGACTTTCTAGTTGGCTAGGATCCCATAAATAATTATTTTGATCTTGAGTTAGCTCAACATACCAAAATCATTTTGAAAGGTAGTTAATTCTATAGCATGTTACTAGTTTAATAGATCATACAAAATTAAAAGATGTAGACATGCTAAACAAATAAATATCGATGATTACGGACTTTATCTAGACTAGTTTTCTTGAGCCAAAAGGAAAATAGATGGTCAAATGCTAAGGGCAATCTTCAACACTTGAAGATCCGCCTCAATGGTTGCTCTTTGGTGCCTCCTCCATAAGCTTCTTATGTATGTAATTCTTTCTAAACAACTCTAGAAAATTGGCCTAACATCTCCAATCTTCACTTAGGCAAAGGCTCTAACTTTGACAAATCTATATGTACATTACATATGCTAGTTTGAAGAAACCTTGAGTTACTTTCGAGGGGAATTAGGTGAAAGACAATAACATTCAAAGCTATATAAAGAGAGACGTGGCACACAAGCCATATTCAATAAATACCAAATACAAAGATTGAACCATACAATCACAATCACACTGGTCTCAGTCCAACCATGAATCATCACATGCTATATTTCCAATCTCATTGGAAACCTTTCCTGAGCTTGCGGAAAGGATTGTTGAGCATCTAGCTATTTCAATATTCATGAAAGCGTATGGCACAAAAACAACCTAAGAGGCCATAAATTGAATAGCCCATATGTTTTAGTCATATGTACTAGTTAACTCCTTGAACTAGTTTATTGTTCACAAAGAGAAATAGCAAAAATAATTTTTAGAAACTAAAAATTGAACAACAATATGTCCAACAATAGCCCTTATGTTATAGCCATAGATTCTCATATTTGGCTGCAAAGTATTTCTCAAACAATTTGAAAAATTAGAGCAACATAGCATTTAATGCATGTCTTGTCTCCTTTTGAATTCAAATCATATTAACTTCAAGAGACTCAAATCAGAATGTTAGACAACATTATTGGCGACATAAAAATTAAAGTTTCATGCTTGAAATGAAGAGTAAAAATTGGACAGACATGGTGATGCCTCCATGGCCAAACCTCTCATCTTCTACCTCCGTGGTGGTGAGTAGCTAAAAACAGCTTATGTATTCAATATAAAAATGTATTATGTGATCAAAATGAAGTAACCATGCTCAATGAAGGGTCAAGGTTACCAAACAGCCATATGAAAAACACCGTGACTGAAATCCTCCTCCACAACCTCAATAGTGACGAGTTGTTCAAAAACAGCCCATTATCCATCAATATTATGTAGTTTATACTTCTTAAAGTAAAATAACAATTCTTGAAACATAGATCTAAAAGTTCTAGCATCCCAGATTTTGAAGCAATATCTATACATTTTCGTTCACAACAAAAACCATACTCAAGCGTCAAATCGACAAGAGCAAGAGCTAGCAAGTTTTGTGAAAAAAAACTTCACCATTCATGGTGATCTAACTAAGAAAGCCATAAGATGTATGAAGAAGGCTCTTATACCACTTGAAAGGAAATATGAAAGAAAGGGCAGAGGAAAAAAAATATTTCCAATCCCATGGATCTACTTGAAAGTTTTTATGGCTGGAAAAGAAGATGGGAGATGATTACCTCTTTGAGAAACACTTTCTTCTTGAGAGTAATGTTGTGTAGGATGTAGAATACCTATAGGAAGACAGCCACCACCAAGCCACCAAACTGTTTGGCGTCTATGGAAGTCCACACCGCCTTCTTGCCAAAGGAAACCACCAAAGGTTTGAATGCACTTGTGTAGCTTGAGTGCTAGTTCATGACTTATCTTTCTAAAATTTTGTAAGATGAAAAAACTGATTTTTCTTCTTGATGTTTCTCTCCGGCCAAGAGAAGAGAGAAAAATCTTATTTTCTCTCTTTCTCACAAGAGTAGAGAAGTGTCACTATCTATTTACACAAGTGATTAATAAGAAGTATTTATAGTGAACAACCAAAATCCTAATAGGTTTAGGAAATGACACTAGAACTCCTTGTCTCTACAAAATGACAGCTTAAGTATCATATACTTAAATTATGAAGACCTACTTAATAGAAATTTAATCCTTCAACAAGTAGCGTTAATGTTTGATATCCTAGAGGTTCTCATAGAAATTGGTAATGAAGATGAATTATAATATTATTTATTCAATTTGGTAAGATAAATTAAAATTCCTTTAATTTATCTTTAATTCATGTTCATACATCAATATTGACATCTAGCAATGTGTCATGACCACCCAAGTCCTAAGAAAAGTTAAGTGGTTCATCTATATCTTTCTATGAACTAGTTTTAGATTAACTGATATCCTTTCACCATTAACATATTCCATCTAGTATGGAAGAGTTTTCGTTATTAGATAATGTCATCCTCTTCGAGTCTTCTGCTATTTGTTACTTCTTTATTTCCAAAATATAACTCCTTGAAGTTAAAATTAGAAACATACTTTTCGATTTCACTTCCACTATCTGCAAAGTGAATTCGAGAGATAGGGGAAGGAGAATTACAAGACAGTAACACTTCGAAGTGGTAAGCAACTAGCAGATAGAGATTGAAAATGAATAGGATTCTAATATGTCTAATAAGGATGAAGAGAATAATCTTGGAAGAGATGAACAAGTAAACGAGAAAAATTATGAGGATATTTTCACTGGTACCCTATCCCCAGAGGATAAAGAAATGAAAGCTGGATAGGCAATTCAGGAAATTCATGGAAGTCTTCAAGAAACATCATATAAACATCCCATTTGTCGAGGCACTGGAATAAATGCCTTGTTATGTTATTTATATGAAGGATACTTATCACGAAAGAGGACCTTATAAAAGAGTGTAGTGCTCGTTTGTTGCAAAACTAACTCCAAAGTTTATGGATTTGAGAAGCTTTACTGTTCCATGCACAATTGGGACACAATTAATCGGTAAGGCTCTTTCCAAGCCTTATGCTAGTAAAAACTTAATGCCTCTTTACTGTTTTCTGGAAATTGGACGTAGGAGAAGTGAAGCCAACATCGGTGACACTCTAGCTTGTAGACCACTAGTACATCCAACAGGAATCATTTAAGATTTACTATTAAATGTTTATAAGTCATATATCCCTTCAATTTTATTGTGTTAGATTATGAGGAAGATTCAAACATTCCGATTATACGTGGTAGACATTTCCTAGCAATAGGTAGAACTCTCATATACGCCCAAAGGGGTTAACTCAATGTGAGGGTTTTTTGCATTCAGTTACAGGTATGATTTGCATATGCAAATTAATGTGTTGAACAAGTAATACAGAGTAAATAGAGATCATTCCCACAAGAACTATGCTTGATGAGGTTGCCAGCTACTAGAATAACACATGCAATACTATAATTAATGACAATTCAATGATGAAATTGTCATAAAAAGAAAGAAATCTCGACTAAACCAAAATATAGAAAATCAATTGTTATTAAACCTAGAGTTTATTCCTCATTTAGAAATCAAATTGAATGCCTTAAGTTATCGTTCCCTCATTTTCTCATTTATTCTACTAATCTACTAAACCTAATCAACCCACTATATGACATTGTGAATTTAAGCCTTGATTAGTGAATACTAATGAAGCTGAACTTGATTACTTATGGTGAATAGGTATATGTCTATCCTTACCCGTGAAATGGTTTCAATCAATCATAGAATGTTCCAAACAAAGATTATTTCAATCTGTCCTAACTCTAAGTCTCTTCTATCGAATCAAAATAGGGTTTATGAATTACTCTAGGGGGTAATCAATCATCTAGAGGCATTAAGAATAATTCAAACAAGCATACGAACATTGGAAAGTGAAAGAAACAAATAAAATCTTAAGAACCAATCATCATGGTAAAATCTGAATAAAAGTTAACACCTAGTTAAGGAGTTAGTGCATAATATAGACATAATTACATCAAAAGATTGTTTTAAAACCATCGTCAAGTATGAAAGCACAAAGGAAAGGGAAAGAAGAAAAGCTATATCTGGTTGCATTCTTCGTTCCTCCATCTTGATGAATCTGCTCTTGAATATTGATTTTAGTTCTTCTGATGATTTTTCCTATGACAGCTGCGAATAGTTTATTCCATCTTATTCTATTCTACATTCTATTTCTAGCACCCTAAGACATTATTTATATTACTCACTAAGGTTTTACAAGTTTGTATGTCAAAAATGCCCCCAAGAAGCCTAAACTTGCAAAACGCATTATTCTTCCATTTCTGGTGTAGCAGGGGCATATCTGAGGCATCACTAGGCATAGCTGCACCTAGAAAATAGAGGCAAGTTTCAGCTAAGCCTTCTAAATACAAAGTCGCAGAATTCAATTAAATTCTAACTTAAAATGCATTAAATAACTCTCTTTTAGATTAGTTAATCCAACTCACACCTACAATCTGAACTTTGACTCATCCTGAGTAAAACAAAAAACACGAAACAATAAACACATGAAGCACATTAACTCTCTTCAACATGTCAATTGTTGTAACAAAGAAAAACTAAACTAGTGAAGGAATGGATTCAACATGTATCTAAAAGAACATTGCTAATCAACCCCAAATCATTATCACAAAAGTGCTAACTTTTTGTTCACTAAGCAATGAAAAACCCATTGAACTAAAGCTTAGCAATTGAAAAACATGTTTTGAGAAATAAACATACAAAACACACACTCATACGTATGAACCTAAATCAATGATCAAGTATGTCTTATAAGCTTGTAACATTGTATTAGGGTCATAGGTAGGATAAATTTGTATAAAAATAACTCAAATCAACTTCGTCAAGTTAGTTACAACTTCAAACCAATACCCAATAGAATGTTCTCCTAATTAGCATAGTATCTAGCCAACTACCACTTCCGAAGGCAAAAAATGTACCTTCTTAAGATTATAACTTAGAAGGAATTGTAGTTCTTTATTCACAACACTTAACACATTCTTTTTTATTTATTTTTGTAGTATTTTACTCTCTCTTTTTTTCACAACACCACATAACATAAGGGATTTACATAAACAAACCATATAATTTGACTTTTCCTCCAACACAACACTACCTTTCTCTGTAACCACCGTTACATCAATGTTCTCATGGTATTGTCACCCAAAGGGAAACCAATAGTAACTACTAAGGTGATGGCAGAAAGAATGACAATATAAAAAGTGTAAGTTCGCTAAAATAATATGGTTATTAAAGAAATAATGTTTTGTAAGGCCCAAAAATTAATTAGGGATAAAATGTGAAATACGTTGGCATTTTGGCTCAAATGGTCTTAAAAACTTGAATAAATGATATCCTTGGCTAAAAATTTGATTATATTTTGCAAGCATCAAAACACACAATTCCCACGAATGTTAAAAATTAAATAAATATCGCAAGGCAATCATGATTAAGTCATTTCATTGAAAAATATTTCACTTTCACACCCTTACTGAAGGAAATGTGTTTAAGAGTATAGTGGTAACACTTTAACAATTCAAAGGGGTGAAATAGCAAAGAAAGTTTGTATGTACTTTGAATGCACACACTTTTCTGAGAATAGTCCCCTTTGAAACATTTTTAAACTCATGGCACATAGCAAAATAGTTAATGAACACATGCAAAACATTTAAGAATGAAAAATCTTTTGGTTAACCCTCTACAACATTTTAGGCGAAGAGGGTATAAAAATGCTGAAGGCTACCATCCAGCAACTTGGGAGTCTTTTGTATAGTCAAACTCTCAAGCTGATTTGACCTGCCTAAAAGTAAAAAATCTTTTTGTACCCTTGGAAAATTTTGAAGAATAACCCTAAATTAAAAACGAAAAACCTAATTTTTACCAAATACACCATCAAGCATAAACAAAAAAAAAAAAACTAAGAATGCAAAATCAACTAATTTGAGCACATTAAACATAGTCACAATTGGATCATTCACACACTAAAGTACATATAATATAAACATAAACAAAAAAAAACCACCCCCAACTTAAAACGAAATATTATCCACAATGTTTCACACTAGAATTAAAAACGTGAGAACATTCTAAGTAATAAAAAGTAAGGAAACACCAAAAACAATACTTCCCTTATTTTAATTAGAACTTTGTCAATCATATTCTTCATCATCCTCTTTCTTGCACACGTTCACTTTCTATCATAATCCCCACTTATTTCATTCTCCAATCACTCAATCTCCTCAAAGTTTGGTGCAGTAAGTAAGGTTGGAGCTATTGTCATCTCGACATTTGGTACTTCACAATATATTGAACTAGGTTCCCCATGGCCTTTAAGTATTGGTATTGATACTTCATTTGTCTTTCAAGCTTCTCTAAATAGCTCTCCCAACTTTGGTTAGTGGATGGATGATTGCTTAAGTTTGATGCTTTTTTTTTGGCCCAATTGCTTTGAACATGGGTGCATCCTTATGACAGCCCTGGAGCACTATCAATGAGCTTCTATGTAGAAATCTTCTTGGTACGAGAATGGATAGGCTAAGGATGTACCAAGTTTGGGAGATAAAAACTGGAGCAAGCTTGGACTCAAGCTGGCCAAGATTTGAGCATATTCATAGTGTTTTGATCAAGTTTGATTGGACTATCCTCAATTCATTAATGTCCAATTCTTCAAAGTAAAGAACAAGTGGCAAGATAAAGTCCAAATCCAAGAGGTTTAAAGCCCAAGAATTGATGAGCTCCAAGATGGTTCTAGAAACCTTAAAATCGGCCATACCAGTCCTATTTTACCTTGAATTTGATTTCAAGACTGTTTTTGAAGAGTTATTATTTCAATTGTTCTCTTAACTTGGACAAGTGTTAGTCCACATTAGTCTTGTAGTCGAGTTTTAATCTTTTTTTTGTGCTAATCCAAGGCTTGTTGGGATTTGGCTAGTTAGTGTCCTAGTTTTTAGGAGTTGTAGTGTTATCCACATTATTGGGGCCTTTTTTGGCTATTCACGTTAAATACACTAGCCCTACAGTAAAATCAACATTCATCAATATTCAAAAGAAAATTTTGAGAAAATTTTCCAACTTATCTTCCAAAAACTTGGGTATTTTGCAAGATTGATTCTTGTGACTATCTATCTTGAACATTATTAGTTCTTGTCTCTTTATAGAAAATGGGTCGATATCTCGTATAGTCACGAACATATACTTCAAATTCTACATTTCTTAATCAACAGGTTTGAATCCGTCAAGTTGGATTTGTTTAGACGTTCTTAGGTTCTACATCGATTCCAGGTCTCATCAGATTATCTGTGGGGTTCACATCAGAGTGGTAGAGCTTTTACATTTTTTTCTTGCTGTTTTGTTCAGTTTATTAAAAAAAATTGTTACTATTCATCATAATTGTTCATCCATAAAAAGCAAAACATTTCGGCTTGTTCGTATCTTGTTTGTTCGTGTTGTGTTCTTTTGAAAAAAATAGAAGAGGAAGTCATTCTTGATTCTTGATTATAGTCTGATTCTTCTTCTCATTCTTGAAGTTGCAGCCTAATTTTTGCTCTCTTGAGCCTTTCATTATTGTGATTTTTGTCAACAAAAAAAATTCAAGAACAAAAACCCTAAAACCATTGTCTAAGATTCTTGTTATGGTTATTTTTGTGCAAAGTTTTACTTGCTTTGGCGGTTGTTGAATTTGTGCTTATTTCTCTATGAGAAAATCTAGAAAAAATCCAAAAAACAAAGTCATTCAACCCTAACCGTTTCTCGGGTTTCCTTCATTGCCATTTTTCTAGTGCTGCAAATTTGATATTTTTATTCAATTTTTCTGGGCATTCTTATTCTGATTGGTTCTTGGAATTCTTCATCATCTACTGTTATTAAAAAAACAAAAAACAAAGCTGAATAAAAAAACCCAGTCAATTAGAGTTTGTCTTCCAAAATCATTGTCTTGTGCGACTTCTTGTGATTTGAAATTTTGGGGCCGTTTTTTGCCATGTTTTGGTGTTATTTTCTTGCTGGGAATTTGTGTCAATCTATAGGCGGTAAAAAAACATTCAAGAAAAAAATGAGAAAAGAGGCCGAATTCCAACCCTAGTCAAATTAGAGTCTCCAAGTCCTTCTTGCATTAGAAATTTTGTGCTAATTCCTTGTTCCATATTATTGCATATTTTCAATCCTTGTCTTAGTTGGAATAAAATATTCAATTGAATCCTTGTTCCACTTGGATTATACTAATTCCTATTCCCAACTAGAAGTAGTTCTAGTCCTTTACCTATTAGGGATCTGAAGCAAACTGCAGCAATTTTCCTACTTTCCTAAGGCACAATTCTCAACTGAAATTTGTTTTTATTATTTTCAATTTTTGTCCATATTTTGCTCTCGAGTTACATAAAAAAATTGGTGACATACCAAAATACCCTTGTCCCCATGGGTTAATTATTTTTGGCCAGAAATTTTAGCTTGTTTTAACCTTCTTATTGTTTAACTTTCTGAAGTGCATAGTGTGTGCTTTTTGTTAAATCGATCCACCATTATTTTGTTATTTCTTTGCTTCATTAGTTTATAGCTACTGACTGTGTTCTAAATGTTGGTAATTGTTTGTATCATTCTTGCTCTGTGCTTTCAAGTTTGTGAAAGACTTTGAAGAGAATTTAAACGAGAGGGAAAAGGAATGTTGTTAAGTTCATTAGAGGTAAAAGCCTCGGATTTGAATGAAACACGAGTGAAATTGTGTGACCTCTACATTTTTGAATGCAAACATGTAATGAGTGCCATGATGTCATTCTTTATTTATTTACTTACCCTAACTATCAAGAATCTCTTGTTTCTTTCTGTTTTTATTCTTTGGTAGGTTTAAAATGTCTCAAGAAGGAGCAGGTTTAAGGTTTAATGCCTTAGAATCTTGTTTTTACATAATGACAAAGCCTATGGAAAGTATTCAAAGCACTTTCGAGATATTAACAAAGGCACAAAATGAGCCTGGTCAGCAATTTGGCAGAGCTTAGCCTTATGCTCACACAGTAGTCAAGCATGTCGAGGTATGTGTCTTAATTATGATTCCAATGATTATGAATATAATGACAATTACATGATATAGGTGCAAGGTCAAAGAATCACTGACATACTCAGAATGATGAGCAGGAGGTAGATTTTTCTGAGAAATCTATTTTTGGTAATTTTGTGGGCACTTCATTCTCAACCTAAGAATGACCACAATGAGGTACAGTGTTATAATATTTTCTTAGTTATGTGTGCGGTTTGATTGTTGATCATGGTAGTTGGTTAATCTAGCTAGCCAACTCATGGTAGATAAATTTATTTTTCCAACCACTAAACATCCACATCCATATAGGTTACAATTGTTAAATGAAAGTGGTGAATTAAAAGTCACTAAGCAAGCTGTAATTTCTTAAAGCCTAGGAAAATATAAGGATGAGGTTTTATTTGACGTAGTGCCTATGCATGCTAGCCATATTTTGTTAGGTAGGCCGAGGAAATATGATCTGAAAGCTACACATAATGGATTAGCAAATAAGTATATTTTATTGAGAAAAATGGTAGAAAGATTACCTTAAGACATTGCTTCCGGATCAAGTCCATAAAGAGCAACTTTACATTAAAAGATCATATGAAGAATATGCTAAATTGTTGGTTAATAATCGAGAAAATGTAAAGAGAAGGCTATCTCTAATGCCAAGGAAAAAACCTGTTTAATGGTAATTTTAAAGGAAGAAAACTTGTTCGTTAAGGAAAAAGTTTTTAAGAGTCTTTATCTTTTGTTGCCTAACGATTTTCTTCCAAATTCTTTTGTGTAGCCATACAAAGAAGCAAGTGAAAACAATGAAATTTTTTAATTTTCACCTTCCACTTGCATAGCTCTAGTGACTTTTGTACGTCATTCGAACTTAAATACCATTGGTTTGGTAAAGGAAGTACTTAGAAATTTTGATTTGTCAAATTGTTATAATTTTAGTTTTTTAAGTACTCATAGTGTCTCTCTTTCCTTGTTAATGTTTATATTTATTCTTGTACATTTATTTTTCTTGAGCTAATTTGTAAGCCTCATACTTGCTATTCTTTTTCTGTTAAGTTCAATAATGTTTTGGATAACAATAGTGTGCTTCTACACGGAAATGTGCATTAGTTCTTTTGTTGTTTCAATATGCATCAACTTTTAATGTGGTCAGATAATGTTTTTGAGCATTCTTGGTTCAATCTTTCAAAAAAAATTTATAGTTTTTTTATTACTATTTGTTGGCTAAAGCAATATGCTTCGTGATTTAGGGTTTATGTGCTCCATGATATCTTTATTTCACAAGCCATTTTCCACCATCCATTTTCAACATTGTTGATAGATACTTTTGTGCTTGAGCTGCATATATTTCATCCTTTCTTGTATAACATTTGTCCTTTCCATGCAGGCTCAGATTCGAGGACGAATCCTTTTGAGGAGTGAGAAAATAATACGAGAATGGATAGCCTGAGGATGTACCAAGTTCGAGAGATGAAAACTAGAGCAAGCTTGGACTCAAGATTGCCAAGATTTGAGCATCATCATTTGTGGTGTTTCAATCAAGTTGGATTGGACTATCCTCAATTCATTAATACAAATGTCCAATTCTGCAAAGTAAAGCACATGTGGCTAGATAAAGTTCAAGTCCAAGAGGTATCGAGCCCAAGAATTGATGAGCTCCAAGATGGGTTCTAGAAACCCTAAAAATGATCAAGACCATACTCGACCATACTATTCCTATTATCAATTGGATTTAGTTTCAAGACTTCTTCTTAGGAGTTATTATTTTAAGTGTTATTGTAGCTTCAACAAGTGTTAGTTCATATTAGTCTTTTAGTCGAGCTTCCTCCGTGAGAATGCTCCTCTTCGAATGATGTTCTTCACTCTTCTTGATGAATTTCTCTCGGAAAATGCGCTAACCTTAAACAGATGTTACACTATTCTACATTATGTTTCTGATGTTTATCCTCCCATAATGCTCCAGGAGCACTTATTCATAGCCCAAGCAATTCACAAGTTTTAAGGTAAAAAGTGCCCGACAAAGACTCGTTACAGGCAAAAACTCGGGTTTCTACATTTTGAGCCAATAGCTAAGGCGTGTCTCAAGTCCCCTAGCACAGCTATGCCTAGGGCTAGCCCCTAGGCATGGCTTTGGTTTCCTAGGCACACCCACTCCTAGGCCCTAATGACCAGTTCACTGTTTGCTTTGTTTTCTCCAATTTTGATCCGTTGGCTCCGATTGATCCCAAACCTATAAAAAAAACCATAAAACACATAAGTTAGTGTATTTAAACACTAAAAACACATGAAACAACATTTGGACACGAAACCCTAAAATTAACCAATATTTCCCTAATTAATGCACAAGACACCTCGAAAACTGACTAAAATTCAAGTTAAAGTACATGTAAATTACTGTTTTTTGGAGAGTGAACATACCCTCAACTTGAACTTTTACTAGTCCCGAGTGAAACAAACACAAACACATAAGCACATAAACATATTCATGCACATTAACTTTTTTCAACATGTCAATTTCTGTAAAAAAAAAAGGATAAAATTAAAAAATAAGTGATATGGATTCAAAATGGATATAAAAGAACAATGCTAATCAACCCCATGTCAACATCATGAAAATGTTAAATCTCAACTTAGAAGGCATATATCACTTGCTCACTAAAAATCTATTGAACAAAAGTTCAGTAGGGACAAACATGTACGAAGAAATTTTAAGCACACAAAGTACTCACTACTACAAATGATTAAAACAAAGGATCAAGTAGGTCTTTAAAACTTGTAACGTATGCTAAGGGATCAAGGTATGGATAAAAGTAGCTTAAATCACCTTAGATATGTTTGTGAATGACTAAGGGATCAAGGTATGGATAAAAGTAGCTTAAATCACCTTAGATATGTTTGTGAATGACTTCGAACCATAATCCTCCAGAATATCCCCCAAGTAACTATAGCATTTAACCAACTTCAACTTTCAAAGGCAAGGAATGTGCCTTCTTTATTGCAGCTTAGAAGGAATTGTCCTTCTTTTATTCATTCTCCATATTGAACAAACATTTAGAAGGACTTTTCTTTCTTTTCTTTCTTTTTTTTTTGACATTTTTTAAGACATAGCAATACAAAAAATAGCGGACTATTACAAATGTGAAAGTCATAAATATGACTTCTTCTCCCAACAAGCACAACTCATGTCCTTTACAACCATCCATAACATCATGCCCATAGTATTGATGTTGCTACTAAGGTGATTGAGTAGAAAGAAGGATAAAATAAAAGAAGTAAATTGGCTAAAGTAACATGGTTAAGCAACAAAATAAGGCTTATAAGGCTCAGAAGTGGACACTAAGGATAAAATGATGATTACGTTGGTTTTTTGGCTCAAAGGGTCCAAAGAACTTGCCTAAATCATTTCCTTGGTTAGAAATCTACTCATACTTGACAAGTAACAAATCACACACAATTCCAATGAACATCACAAGGAAAATAAATATCGCAAGACAATCATAATTAACACTCATTAAATATTACTTCATATTCACATCCGCACTGTCTTCAAGGGAATATTTAAGTGTACAGTGATCACACATTACAACTCAAAGGGTTCAAAGAGTAATAGAAAACTATATGTATTTCAATACATACGCTATAACAAGACTAATTCCGCTTTGAAAAATTTTATTCCTTTGACACGAAACCCAAAAAATAATAAACTCAAATAATATTCTAAAAATGAAAAATCTTTTTTTTAGCCATCTACAATAATTTAGGAAAATAGGGTATATAAATCCTGATAGCTGTATTTGATAGTTAGGGAGTCTTTCAAACAGTTAGATCAAGACTGAACTATCTACAAATGACTAATCTTTTTGTGTTTATGCAAGATTTATGAAAATCAAATTTTTGAAACAAGTATGCTGCCAAAGATGACACAAATAAAACAATCATTTCTATCACGTAACATGTATTCACAATCATACCACCAAAAACACAAAGACACCCCCAAGTTAAACTGAAACATTGTCCCTAATATTTCAACAAATAACTAAAGACAATAAAAATGAAAAGAATAATCTAATGAAAAGAAATAACAAAAACAACACTCCCCTTGTGGTTTTTGATGCTTCATCAATCCTTCAATTACCCCTGTTCACCATCTTCACTCGTGGTCACATTTGTATTATCACTCGAATTATCCTCCGCTTGCTCGTCTTCATATTTGGGAGTAGCTGACAAAGTTGGAGCTTGATCATATCAATGTTTGAGGCCTCACCAATGTAAAGGAATAATTGTCCCATGGCCTTCATGTAATGATATTGATGCTCCATTTGTCGCTCGAGATTCATCAAGCAGCTTTCTATGCTTCTATTAGCGGTTGGACAATTGGTTGAGCTTGATGCCTTGACTTTGCTCAATTGCTTCAAAATTTGATTCATTCTCGTGACCATCCTACTGTATAGTTGCTTATTCATAAAAATCCTCTTATCGATATTGTATCCTAATGAATACCTGCAACAATGCACAGTTGAGTGATTAAGCAAGGAAACCAAAGTCCTTTAATTTTCTTTCATGTAGTTGTATGAAAATTTCACCATGAATAATATGACCAATGTCAATGCTCTTCCCTTTTAACAACACATATAGCAACACAATCAATTCTTAGTCACATTGGTTGCATGGAAAACTGGAAAGAGTGTTGATAAAATTAAACCAGACTTTTGCAATCGGGAAAAAAATTTCATTGGAAAAGAAATTTTCATTTCCGCAGCACTTTTCGCTGCATTCCAAGTCACTTCAACACCATTATAAAGAAATTTAGGCTTTTTAACCAAATTTGGAGCATATTATCGTTGCTATATAGCATCTCTATCTCTATCCATTGATAAAACACAAAAATAGTCATTTAATGAATCACGAGGAAAATGAATTCTCTTAACTCTAGAAAAACAAAACCATTAGTATGTCCTGGATTGCATAGAATTCCTTTTGTACTTGTTCAATGGAAAACTCTCAATGCAACAAAATTTAACCCAACCTCACTTCACAGTCATGCTTTCAACTTCATTCCAAAGGTCATTTCTGGAAGTATTTGTTGATGCAACATCAAGTTTATAGCCTTTTTCGAGAACTAACTTCTTGTTATTTGAGTTTTCCTTAAACCTATAGTAAGCTTTATCATTAGGGAATTGAGATTTGGAGTGATTTTTTCTTGAAGAACACTGGCCTTAGCAATACTCTTCCCTTTAGAAGTCATATTTCAAAATTCAAACAAATAAGCCCAAATAATCTTGAAATAGGTAATGAGCAAGATAAAGAATAGCAATTAAGTCATATTAAAAAGAACCAAGGTTTTCCTACGCAATTTCAAGCACACAAACACTAGAAGACTACAACTTTGAACTAAGAAATTTCACCAATTAAAGTATAACTAAAGTCAACAAGTTAACTTTGGAAGTACTAAAAAAGATAGAAATCACTAATTTTGAAGCTTCTAAACCCTTCTTGGAACATCCATGAGTTGTAAGAAGAATCCTCCAAGGGCTTAGCCTTCTTAATGCTCTTGATCAAAACTCTCTTCTTCTTCTTTAGCTAGCAAGCCGAAAATTCAAACAATGGTGAGTTCATTGTGAAATTTATGCAAGATAAGTGGGATTTGTGTTAGAGACGGCTTAAAAGTGTTCGGAAGAGTTTTGGGGGTGTTTTGTAGGTGAAAAAATCTAAAAGAAATAGCTTAATAGGTTGCAATTCACTGACCTTCTTCTTAAAATGTAGTAGGCTTGGCACGACTCAACCTATGATGGTACACCCACACCAAGCCAGCAGTAGTTGGGCATGGGTCAGGCTTCTCACGTGCCCAGTTTGCTAGATCATGCACAGATTTTTAGTCTTCCTCACACCGTTTTCCATCTTTTTATGATATTTGAGCCCCGGATCACCTCTATATTTTATTTATAAAACCTAAGCACATAAAAATCAAAAAGTTTGTTCAGAAGTATAATCTTACAAGCATGCAAAATAACAAAAAATTAAAAGGTACAAAGTTAGAAAAACATGGGTTGCCACCCACGAAGTGCATGTTTAATGTCTATAGCTTGATGTATAAAGTAGCGCTATTAGTTTAAGTTATTGCGCTTCTTGAATCTCTATTGTAGATGTCATTAAGTTTTGCACATTAAAAATGTCCATATGGAAATGCTTTTGCTTCCGTCACATTAAATGTAACTGATTCATTTCCTGCCCTTAGGATGACTTGTTCTTCTTCCACATAAATTATAGCTTTCGGCATATCTAGGTTTGGCTTACCAAATATGAAAGTGATGTTATACTTATCTTCTTCATCCATGTCTAGGATAATGAAATGAATCAGAAAATTGAGTTTCCCTACTTTGACAAGTTCAGTACGTAATTCTCCCATTGGGTCTACCATTCTCCTATTTACCAATTGAATAAGTTTGTTGCTTTCCTTACGGTCATTCAACCCAATTCTTCTACAAAGAGGTAAAGACATAAAATTCAAACCTGCTCCTAAATCACATAAAGCCTGATCAATAAAAATATCTCCAATAACACCATGTATAGTGAAAATCCCCTGATCATTCTTATTTTTAGGTTATAGTATGCTTGGGAGTTCTCTATTGCATATTTTTTCAACTTTTAGCATTTCTTCATTCTCCCATTGCTTGAGCATTGCTTGTGTGCTGGCACACTCTTTAGTATCTTTGTAGTCCTCTAGAATGCTTGGTACCTACACATCATTTTAGATTTATTCCAGAGATTAGAATGGGCCAAAATGGTACTTGATCTTTTGCAATGCTTTTGACAACCCCTTCTCAACTTGTGATAATTCCACATCCAATGATTGTTGTTGTGGGGTCTAGCTCATTCTTCTTACTTTTTTGCTCAGTTTCCTTATCTCTTCTATTCAATATAGAGTTAACGATACTTTCATCAACCAATTTGAATACCTCTTCTTTTACCATTCTAGAGTCGAGATTGCTTGCTTTTCCAAGGAAGGTTTAATTGTAGCTTCACCTTTGACTGTATTAACTAGAAAACTCCCCTCTTATTGGTTTGGCATTTTCATATCTTAAAAAAATTAAATTTTATCTCCTTATTGTACTATTCTCTCATAGTAAGTTCACCTTTTTGCACATGAATGAGGGTTCTATCATAGATAAGAATGGTCTACCAAGGATTATAGGAATATTTTCATCCTCTACAAAATCGAGTACAATAAAATTAGTAGGAAATATAAATTTATCAACTTTTAGCAATACATCAATGATGATTCCTCTCGGATATGTCAGTGAGCGATCTGCAAACTGTAGGGTCAATGAAGTCGGCTTCACTTCACCCACATTTAATTTCCCGAAAACTAAAGGAGATATTTAGTTAATACTTGCACCAAGATCACATAAAGCTTTACTGAAGAAATGTGTTCTGATTATGCACAAATTATAAAGCTTCCAGGATCCTTTAACTTAGGTGGAAGCTTCTGTTATAACAATGCACTATATTACTCCGTTAGAGCAAAAGTTTCAAGTACCTCTGATCTCTTTTCCCTTGACAAGATGTCTTTCATGAACTTCACATCACTCGTCAATTGTTCCAATGCCTCAGCAATTGATATATTGATGTGAAGCATTGTAAAATCTCTAAAAATCCTGAATTAACTGTCCGCTTTTGATTTTTCAATCTTCGAGCAAATGGCACTTTTAGAAGTAGCACTTCATTACCTAGATTATCTTCTTTTGCAATCGATTCTGAACTTGCATCCATTTCCCTACAAGATAAATTGGTATCTTTTACCATAGCATTGTAATCTTCTTATCCCAACTATTTACCACTTTTGAGTATCACTACTTTGCACCTTTCCTTACCATCCATTCGAGGGTTTACCTTGTTGTCACTCAAAAGAGTTCCTTGAGGCCTACTATTGATAGAGTTGGACAATTGCCTCATTTAACTCTCGAGATTATGAATCGATACTGTGTGGTTCTATATTATGGCATTCAGGCTTTGAATTGTAAGTGTTGGAGTAGGGATTTCCTTGGTTTCTGTTGTTGCCAATACACTTAACTTCATCCTAGTTATTAGGACAATGCTCTATTAAATGTCCCTCTTGGCATGGGCATCTCGCAAGATATGAAAAGGCTTTAAGTTGTCTTCTTTTAGTACCTATATTATCAATCATGTTGGTCAATGCAACAAACTGTGCTTGAATGTGGTAAAAATGTCAACCTTATAAACCCCTACCATTCTTATTGGTACGGATCTCTCATTCACTCATAATTGTTTGAAGACATATCTTCTAGCATTTTAAAGACATCATCATAGGACTTACTCATGATAGCTTCACTAGCTGCTACATCAATGATGGCTCTGGTTGACCCTTGCAACACATTGTATAATGTTCGAATTTGTCGTCAATCAGAAATAGCATGATGATTTTACAAACTCAGTGGGTCCTTGAATCTTTCTCATGCTTCAAACAACAGTTCATTGTTATGCTGAATAAAAGATGTGTTATTGTTCTTCAGTTTTGGTATTTTTTGATAGAGAAAAAACTTTTCCAGGAACTTCTGTGCCAGATCATTCCACGTTGTGATTGAAGCTGGTGGTTGAGAAATTGACAAGGTCTTGGTTTTATCCCTTAGTGCGAATGGGAAAAGCCTTATCCTAATTGCATCCTCAGAAACTCCATTATGGCTGAACGTGTCACATACCTCCAAAAAGTCAAAGATGTGAACATTTGGGTCATCATTTGATGTCCCACCATGTTGGCCCAAAGCAACTTAAGAGGGGGGTGAATTAGGTTGTCTCCAAAACAAACCTTTTAATGTGCTTAATGAAAATGCAAACTATACGCACCAAATAAACAGTTAAGCACAAATGAATAAAATAGATATTCTACAATTGAAGCTCAAAGAACAATCAATGAGATTGAGATTAAAAGTATCAAACCAAATTCCCAAGCTTCTCATGTTTGAAGCTTACATCCACAAAGAGCTTCTCCCAAGGCAACTACCAAGTTCCCAATTTGAAGTTTAGCCAATTAGTGTCTCTTCAAAGTAGGTAAGACAATAACCTTTTGTACACAAATGAGGATCACTCTTGCTCGCACAAATTTCCTTTAGCTGAGCCCCTTTCCAAGAGTTTTACACTCACAACCTCCCTTTGTTACGATTGTTATCTCTCCACTCTCACTCCTTAAGAACACTTTAACCTCTTTTCACAAAACCCCCTACAGTATTACAACACTTGTACCCTCTATTTTTCTCACAAATGGCTTAACAATTACTTGTAATTAATGTAGATGTCTTTCATTTCATTTGGACATCCTTGGGCTATTTATAGATGAAAAATGTGCTAAAATTTAAGCTTTGACGGTCAGAAAACTAGCTGCTGAGAGTTCTAACTGTGGTTCGGACATCCGATCGTGCGTCCTACAGTTCTTCGGATGGTCGTATGCATCCTACAGTTTCACAGAAACTTCTTAATTTGTAGCTCCATTCTTCGAACGGTCTTCAGCGACAATCAACTATGTTCGAACCTTGACCAAAAACTTCTTGATTTTGGGTTGTCCCTTTCTCAGATGATTATCAGCATCCAAAGCCTATTGCTCTTCTTGTGATTTTTCTCCAGCTCAATGTAAGTAATGATCAACATGCGTCTGTGACATATTACTTTTCTTTGATATGTGACTTCTTCATGGAGTCTGGATGGCCGATATTTTCTTCATGCGTCCGATGTTGCATCTAAAGGTTCTTATCTCTCTAGAAAAATCTTTACACTTCTTCTTAATTCATTAGTATGATTTAGTCATCGTCAAAACATGATTAGGGTTCAACAAATCTCCCATTTTTTGATGATGACAAATGAATTGGACAACTTAAACAAAAGTCAGAACAACATTCACAAGAAGTCAAATCTTTTCCCCTTTTTGGCATCACCAAAACATTGGAAAGATTAATGCAATTTATGCTCCCCCTATGTTTACTCTTCCCCTTAAAAAGTACATGTAATTCAAGTGAGTACAAGGGGATAAATCAAGTAGAAATGGGGAACTTCAAGCAAAAGGTTAACAAGATGACATTTTTTACTCATTCCTTACCAAATGAAGCTTATATGATGCAATTTCTTATGAGTCAAATTAATTTCTAACAACATATATGCCATTTGAAAAATAACTGCGCCTCCTTTCTTTTGCAACTAGTGACTTAATGTAGACAAAATTTTGGGTAGTCAAAATCAAACACACACACACACACACAGATATATATATATGATGTTTTCCAAACCTTATTTTGATGATGACATGAACACTTAACTCTGTAAAACAAGCTTTTGCAGGAACAGATCTTTCGGACGCACAGAACCGTCCGAACTAGGTCAAAGCTCCTCGGACGCATTGCATCGTCCGAACAAACTAGCAGAAAGAATGGGATCCTGCTGCCTTTCCTTCGGACGCTCAGGACCGTCCGAAACCTCTGTCGGACCAAGGACCGGACGCATGCACGGAAGTCTGAACGAAGCCTCTCAACAAAACTGAAAGAAGATCGGACGCTGCCTCGGACGCATTCAATCTCTATCTGACGTCCGAAACCCCAACGGCTATTTTTTGTACATTTCGAACTTAGCCGTTAGGAAGTAGTTGAAACCACTATTTATTGCTCTTATCTGACAGATAAATAGGTACTTTAATAACCTGAAATAATCATCTAATACATTGAATACAAGCCTTAGAAAAGAGTAATTTGAGTGCAAATTGACTATAGTGCTTTGTTGTATTAGTGTGAAGTTGTGAGTGCAAATTCAACTTTGAGTGGAGTGATAATCTTGTATGAAAGTGTGGTTGTAAGTAAGATCCTTGGCTCAACTAATAAGGGTTTTAGTGTGAGCAAGAACTTCCCAACTTTGTAAAGATTATTGGCTCACCAAGTGTGTGAAGCATTCAAAAGATTTGATACTTCAAGCTTGCTAGCTTGGAAGTATTGTTTGTTCAATTTTTCCCTTTACTTTACTGTTCTAGTAAATTTATTATTTCTGCATTTAAATTAAAAAGCTCACTATTTTCTGAAAGCATAATTTTTAAGAAACCTAATTCACCCCCCCTCTTAGGTTGCTTTGGAACCAACAATATATATATATATATATAGATAGATATAGATAGATAGATAGATAAACATATTTTCCTATCACAGAATTGATTAGCACACAAGAGGTTATGTTTCAAATATGCAATTAAAAGCACATTCATGACAAAAATTTTAAATGTTACCTAGCGGTGTCATCTTAGTTCGTATGCTTTGAACACCCTCTATTCATGATCCATCTTCAATCTCTCCGTGCTTTCTAAGCATACCTACATACAGAGTTAGGCAACAAGTTTTGGTACCCAAACTTTCTTGGGTCAACTAGAGTTAGTGAATTCACTTAATATTCACATAGATTTCATTCCCAATTTTTTATTTCTTTTAACATAACAATCTTTTTTCACATGACCATGTTGATGACAATAATAGCACATAATATTCTTATTGCTATAGAATATTTAGATTTAACAAAGCACAAATCATCCTTTCTAAAGGTGATAAAATTCTTATTGATAAGCATGTTTCTAGTCCTTTTCCTTACAACAATATTTTGTTTTTCTTTTTAAAAGAAAGAGCCAATTCATCTATTCTTTTTCTCAAGAAATAATAATTTCCCTTCCACAGTTTTTCATAAACCTTTGTCTTTTCAAATCAAATCAATTTTTCTTCGAAGCACTATTTTCTTTTGTCAACATATTATTTTCATGCACAGGCTTTGAGTTAGCACTCAATAAAGCATTAATCTTGATTTTTAGCTCCTTGTTCATTTAATATGATTCTTTCAAACATTTATGCATTTTTAAAATAAATGATTCAATATCATCATCATGAACATCACAAGAATCATCACAGGAATAATTACAAGATCATAACTAGAGGATACCTTATTTATAGATAAAAACTGTGCTGAAATTCAAGCTTTAACGATAAAAAAATTAGTTGTTAAAAACTAGTCGTTAAGAGTTCAGACGGTAGTTTATACGTCCGATCGTGCGTGCTGCAGCTTTATGAACAGTGTTTCGGATGGTCATATACATCCTACAACTTGATAGAAACTTCTTCACATCGTCTCCCTTTTTTCGGACGGTCTTCAGTGTTTGATTCTTTACGGTATCAGATTCCTTGTCTCGGAAAGTCATATGCACCCAAACCTTGACCAAAAACTTCTAGGTTTTGTGTTGTGCTTTTCTCCAATGATCATTAGTGCCCGAAGCTTATTGTTCTTCTTGTGATTTTTTTCCAGCTCAATGTTAGGCGAACAACATGCGTCCGGTCATGCGCCCGTGACATATTACTTTGCTTTGATGTGTGACTTCATGGAGTTTGAACTGCTGATGTTTTCTTCATGTTCTTAACTCATTAGTATGATTTGGTCACTATCAAAACATGATTAGGATTCAACACACCAAACACAGCTAAAGACTGTAACTTCTAAATAATTTGCGATTTCAGTTCAAAATTATTCGCCTAAATTGGCGGTTTCAGGATGCTTGACTGAAGTCCATAAACTATGGATGAGATAAAGTTCATTAAAGACCTAGGTTCAGCAGGATTCGGCAGTTCTTGAGCTACTAAATTTACAAGGTTGTCACCGTCGGCCATGTCTAAACTAAGAATGGTGCTGAAAACCTTTCCTTGCTTTTTTTCTCAAACGATTGGTAGTATGTTCAATTTCTAGGTCTAAAAGAAGTAGTGTTCCTTTTGTCCTTCGGATCTACACGAGGTGAAGCCTAGAAAACAAACAATAAAAATAAATTAAATTAAATTAAAGAAAAAATGCTTAAACTGGGGTTAGTATGCTTAATCCAATATTTTCAAATATAGCGAAGTTAAGGCAAGTCCTAGGTAATAATGCTAAAATCTTGTCTATGGTCTAGCATAGACTCAAAGTGTGTCTGCAAATATACAGATGGAACATGTAATACAGTGAAAGCAGAGATTATTCCCACCATAACTCTACTTAACTATTTCAAGAATTATCAGAATGTCACACACACGATCTTATCTAAACAATAGAATAATAAAATAATAATGAAAAAAAATATACTTAAATAACTAAGCAAGAAATCAAAGCATTTAAAACTTAGGATTTATTCTTCATAAACCAAATCAATTAATTAATTTAATTTATCCTTCTTTCAATTTCACATTCTATTTACCAATCTAGGGGTTCGGTGATACATGCAAGTTCGGTTATAACTCAGACAATTCTAGTAATGTTGACAGTCCAATACATGTCTGTATGGATTAAAGCCCTGATTAGTACGCAACCCTATATCGATTTGAAATAGGGCTGTAGATCACTCCAGATGGTGGCCAATCATCTAAAGGCATAAAGAATAATTCAAATAAGCAAACATACATATGTGAAATTTAAAGGAACAAAGAAATCGCATCTAATCAATCTTCATGGTAAATCTGAACAAACCCTAGTTTTAGGATTTAGTAAGTAATCAAGGAGTAAAATACACCAAAGGTATGAATTGAAACCATTGAAAGAGTAATAACCAACAAGGAAAAGAAGTAAGAAAGAGTCTAGATTCTTGGCATTTTTCATGCGAATCCTACTATTAGAACAATGTTCGCCACTCCTCTTTATAATTTTCTCCTGGTAGATGCTCTAACTTTCTGAATTGATGTTACTCTACTTTGCATTGTGTTTTTGATGTTTCATCTCCCATAATGCTCTAGAAACACTTATTCATAGCACATGCTAGGCTTTTACAATTTTGGAGGTAAAAAATGGCCCTACAAAGCAGTAAAAGTCAACTTGCATTTCAACGTTTTGAGCTTGCAGCCTAGGTTTGTCACAGGTCACCTAGGTGTACCAGCACCTAGAGGACAGCTGCTTGGCACGGCTCAAGTTTGCGAACCACATCCGTATCTGGGCTATGATGGCCAGCTCGTCGTTTTTTCTCCATTTCCTACTTTTTCGATCCGTTTGGGTTCTGATTGATCCTAAACCCATAAAACACATATATAACTTTATTCAATCACTTAAATCACATAAAATAATATTAAAATTGAAAACACTAAGATTACAAAAATACCCCAAATTACTGCACATGACATCCAGAAAACTGAATAAAACTCAAGCCAAAATGCGTGTAAATAACTGCCTTTTAGAAAGTTAATACAATGTTCTTAGTGAGAACCCTCCTTCTTCTTTAATGGCGGAAAATCAAACCAAATGTGAGTTCTTTGTGTTATTTATGCAAGATTTTAAATATATAGCAAATGGGTTTGTGTTGGGAAGAGTTTAGAAGAGTTTTGGGGATGTTTTGAAGGTGGGAGGACTACAAAGGGTGTTTACATGGGCTGCAAATTGCAACCCTTACACTTTTGCTCAACAGCTATGGTGCAGTTGAGAAGCCAAGGACGCAGCCACGCCTAGCCAACAGTGGCAGGGTATGGTCGAGCCTGTCCAGACATGGCTGTGCATAGGCTTCTCATTCCGTGCTCGAGTTTTGGTCAATTCTTCAACTGTTTTTCATCCTTTTCCAAAACTTGATCTCCACATCACCTCAAAACTTTATTTCTATACTAACAATACATAAACAAACACTAGTTAGACCAAAACAAATAATTTAAGCATACAATAACAAACAAAAAATGAAATAAGTGCAAGGTTTGAAACTTGGGTTGACTCTCGAGATGCACTTTGTTTAACGTCTAGATATGAACCTGGCCAATGCTTTACTTATTTTCAAGTTCAATTGAAGTGTTCTGAGAATTTGCATCACCACCTAAGTAAGCTTTCTTGCGTTGGAAATTCACTTTAAATTGTTTGCCTTCTAATCGATTAACTCAGCTGAACCATATGGGAAGACTTGTCTTATCATAAATGGTACTGACTATAGCGACTTGAATTTACCAGTGAAAAATGTCAATCTTGAATTGAATAATAACACTTGTTGCCCAACATCAAAATTTTCAGTGGACAATACGCTTATCATGCCACCTTTTAGTTTGTTCCTCGTATAGTTTTGCATTCTCATATGCTTGGAACTGAAACTCCTCTAACTCATTCAGTTTAAGATGGCCTTTTTTGCCCGTTGCATCAACATTGAGTTTTTTGATTGCCAATATGCCTCATGTCCGTGTTCAACTAAATGACATGGCTTCCCAAAAATCAGCCTGTATAGGGAGATCTACTAATTAGAGTGTTTCACTCTATCCTATATACCCATACAACCTTGTCTGAGCATTGAGCCTAATCCTTCCTTGAGGTACATACAGTCTTCATTAGAATATTTTTAATTTTCTTGTTTGAGATTTCCACATGGCTACTCATTTGTGGATGGAATGGTAAAGCAATTTTATGCTTTACTTTATACTTTGGCAATAGGGTTTTAAATTGTCAATTACAGAAATGTGACCCTCCACCATTGCTAACTATCATAAGAATGCCAAAATGAGTGAATATGTTATTCTTCAAAAATTTCAACACCACTTTTGAATCATTACTTAGAAGGACAACAACTTCCACCTACTTTAAGATATAGTCTACAACTGCTAATATGTACTTGTTGCTATAGGAAGAGATAAATTGACCCATGAAGTCGATCCCCCATAATAAAAAATCTACACCTCAAAGAAAATATTAATTGGCATTTTGTGCTTCCTTGAAACGGCCGTTTGCTGAAATTGTAAAGAGACTGATCACAATTTTCTGCAAGTTAATGAGCATCATTAAGTAAAGTAGGCTAGTAAAAACCTGATTGAAGCACCTTTGATGCTATTTTGTACCACAAAAATGCCACCATAATCTGATGAATAGTGGTGATATAAAATTGAGTTTATTTCCTCTTGGCGTACACACCTAGCGATGACTTGATTTGCATAGATTCTGAACAAAAATGGCTTGTCCCATATAAATATCATTTCATCAAATAAGAATTTATTATGCTATTGGAAGGTCATATCAGAAGGTAAAACATTAGCAACTAGAAAATTAACATAATCAGTATACTAAGGAATTTGATAATTTAAAGAGAATAGCTGCCCACATGGGAATGTCTCATGGTTCTGAAACTTTTAATGCTTCTGTTTCCCTCCGTCTAGGCATGATAGATTATCTGCAACTTGGTTTTCATTGCTTTTTCTATCCTTTAACTTCAGGCCGAAATCTTGCTGGAACAATATACAACATATTGGCACTTAAATATGCTCCAGTCAAAAATTACAAAATTGCCGCAACACTTGAGCAAGACGCATCTCGATGTCGTGGCATGGAACATTGGATGCCTTTACATCGAGCTTAAAATTAGCATTGTAAATCCTTCTTGATGTAGCGACATCGAGTGTTTAGTTTCACAACATTGAGCTCTTTCTATCTCATGTCTTCATCTTCAATCATTATACATTTTGCTCCCTTGACTTCCACAACCTTTGACTTTTGTCCCTTCAATCCTAACCTACACAACACACTACTTAATAAGTAATCAAATTATACTAAAATTAAACCAAAAAACATACTAATATTTCAATATTTATAACAACGTAAATGCAATTTGCTTTTGAAAGAAATTAAGTATTCCTCAATGATCGTTATGATCGTTAGCATACAAGTACCGTGAGGGAAAGGTGAAAAGAACCCCTAATACACTTAAATAAACACCACAAATAGGGATAAAAATATGAAAAAGCCATAGTTTAAGTTATTTAAAATAACTCTAGTTTACTAGAGTCATTAAAACACATAAATATAAGTTAAATAACATCAAATACACACTAAAACACTGCATTAAACATATATTAACACAAGAAATGGAAATGCACAAAAACACACACGTTAAATCTAAAATTGCTAAAACTAACGTAAAAACCATACGAAAAGGAATAAGAATAACCTTAATTTCTTAGTGTAATCGACACCAAAACTTAGAAAGAATTTTATAATCTTTGCACAAGATGACAAGGAAACATTGCATGAGGCTTGGGAGAGATTTAAAGAGGAATGAGAAGATGTTTGCATCAAGGATTTCCTATGTGGATGAAGATTCAGGCATTTTGTAATGGACTATTTGCAACCACTCAAAACCCAATAGATGCCACCAGTTGAGGAGTATTCATATATAGAACTCTCGAAGATGTATATGACTTCTTAGAAAAGATGGCAAGTAATTTTTATCAAAGGTCAAGCATACTTCTAGAGGGAGAGGATTTCAAGAAGTAGAGATGATGACTGCATTCCTGGCTCAAACGCAATCATTGGAAAATCAACTAGCAACTCTTAGAAAACTATTTAGGATATGATCTCAAATTCTATTTATGAAATTAATTCAAATGAGTTTTATTGTGATCTGTGTGGAAGTAATCAATCTACTGATAGATGCTATGCAATTGGAAGTGCAGTTATGGATGAAAAAATCAACTTTGCATCCAATCAACCATGGATACAAAATAATCCTTAATTAAATAATTACATTCAGGTATGGAAAAATCATTTCAATTCTGCATGGAGTAATCAAGGAATTCAAGGACCAAAATATCCATAGCAACAGCCTTAACCAACTCATCAACTAGAGAAGGAGCAAGTTACAGAGCTTAAGGACATGTTTGTGACCTTTATGAATAAAGCAACGGGTATGAATGTTATTCTACAAAATCACACAGTATCTATTTAGAAATTGGAGAGTAAAATGAGACAATTAGAAAATCTCTAGCAACAATAGTCCCCAGGGATCTCTTCCCAGTGAAATTGAGGTAAATCCACAAAGAGAATGAAAAGAACAATGGAAAGCAATGACACTTCGAAGTGACAAATAGTTGAGATCTGAGGACAATAATACTGAAGCAAATGAAGCTAAACTTATCAATGGGGAAGAAGATGTTATCCCAGAAACGGTTAAGCAATTATCAGTGATACAAGTTCTCATTTTTATAATAGGTAATTTGTAACCTTGTTACACAAATATACAGTCATGCAAAAATTTGCCTCACTTTACCACCCACAGACAAGTGGTCAAGAGGAAATTTGAAAGTGGGACATCAAGAACATTCTTGATAAGACAGTATGTCTTTCAAAGAATGATTGAGAAAAATGCTTAGATGAAGCTTTATGGGCATATTGTATAGCTTACAAAACCCCAATCAGTATGTCTCCATATTGGATCATTTTTCGGAAATCCAGTCACTTTATACTTGAGCTTGAACATAAATTTCATATTGGTCTATCATAAAGCTCAACTTCAGTCTTGATTTAGTAGGGGAAAAATTCCTTTTTCAACTTAATAAGCTTGATGAATTCCGATTCCAAGCTTACAAGAATGAAAAAATCTATAAGGAACGGACAAAGAACTTGCATGATAAACATATTCGTTACCAGAACATTGAGGACGGCCAACAAGTGTTAGTATTCAATTCAAGGATTCAAGTTATTTACTGGAAAATGCAAGTTGGGTTGGTCGAGTTTATTTGTTATAAAACAAGTTTTTCCGTATGGTGCAGTTAAGTTAATGGATAGTCAAGGTCGACGGTTTAAAGTAAATGTTCATCATATCAAAGAATACTTTTGGTGGGGATGTGAATCAACATGTCTGAACTCCATGATACAAGACAATTAGCAACGTCTGGCCATAGATGTTAAACACAGCGGTTTGTGGAAGCAACCCATGGTTTCTAAATTTGTACTACTTAATCTTTAGTTAATTTTAGGTTGTCTATATAACATTATAATTTTAAGCAAACATTATGTTGTTCAAGCGTTTTAGGTACTAGAAGAAAGTTTGGAGGTGATTCGGGAATTAAAAAGTACAAAAGAATGGGAAATGGACGATGAAATGATCAAAAAAACTAAGCACGACAGAGCAGCCTGGGCCCAGCAACTACTGACTAGGTATGGGTGCGTCCCCAAGAGCTAAACCGCACCCAAGCTGATTCAGAAAAGGGCTAGGCCTGCGATTTGTAGCCTATTTAAATCACTCTTATGAGTTCTTTTCATCCGCAAACACTCCAAAACTCTTTCAAACTCTTCTAAACGCTTTCCAATAGAAAACCCTCTTGAATTATACTTGAAATCTTCCGTAAATCTCTCAAAGAACTCATGTTTGGTTGATTCTCAACACATTATAATGAAAAAGTGAAGTTTCGAACCAGAATATAATAAGTGTACAATCATGAAGGATTCTTTTCCCAACTCATGGAGATACCAGGAAAGGATTCTAATGTGTATAATCAGCTTCTAAATTGGTGATTTCTATCATTTTTAGTACTTTTAAAGTTAGATTGTTGAATTTAATTACACTTTAGTCAATAAAATTGCTTGTTTAGATTTGAAATCTAATTGTAATTGTGGGTCTAAATTCGTATAACAAGAACTTGATTTTTCTTAAATTCACTTATTTGGTGTTCTCAATGTTGTTATTCACCTATTTTAGTGTTAACTCAGGTTGTTAGATTACTATTGCAATCACGGAATCAAAAGGGAAAAATAATTCTAAGGCAAGTAGTTCTTCCACGAAGAAGTACTCAAAAAATGAGTTCTCTTCCAATAGAGCTTATAAATAATTTCAAGAGAACTATAATAAGAAGAGCTGATTTTTGAAAAGGATTTAAATTTGTTAAGCCATGGAAGCGTATCGACTTTATTAAAGAACATGGTTGGTCTAAGTTCTATATGCACCATGAATTTGCTATAGAACCAATTGTGGGAGAATTTTATGCCAATGCTCATGAAATCTCCATTGATAATGGTAAATTTTTGGTTCAGGGAAAGAAAGTTCTTTGCACTTTTGAGTCGTTGAATGCACTCCTTGGTCAAACTAATATGCATAGTAATATTTATAATATGTATCAAATACATATCCCGAATGTAGATGAAATAGTTAAATTTTTGTATGATGGTGTGGATGTACAATGAAATGAACCAACAAATGATTCAGGAAGTAGGACATATTTTTCTAGTAAACATTTATGTCCTCTAGCAAAAACTTGATACAACTTTCTAACCACATCAATAATTCCAGGAACATATTTGACAAACATCCCAATTGAAAGGATAATATTTCTTCATTGCGATGGACATCCCAATTACTCAAAGTATAAGACTTTGATTTCCTTGCTTAATCACTCAGTTATGTTTGGATGCAGGAGTCAAATAGGATCCAAAACAAGACAAGAAGATTGAAGTAGAGCAGCCATTGATGGTAGAGTAATGTCACAAATGCTTCCAGAAATCTTTCAAGTCATGGAAAGATGGATGTCAAGGCTTTAAAGACAAATACAACGACAATATCTCTGTATGAAAGCTATGGCGAATTAATTCACTACCTCAGTGTAGCAACTTATATAGATATAAATGGAGCTCCAACCTTACCGAACATACCTACTATCGAGATAGAGGAATTGGTGGATGAAGCAAAGGATGAATCAAATGAAGAAGACTACATGAGTAGCTGACGAAGAAGAAGAAGTAGAGGAGAACGATCAAGTGGAAGATTGATATGCCACAATTTAAATCAAGGGAGTATTGATTTCTCATTTACTTTCATTGTATTAGAAATTTTTCTTCTTTTTAGTTATGTGTTGCAAGCATTAGGTACAATGTTTCATTTTAAGTTGGGGGTGTTTATGTTTGTGGTAGTGAGTTTGTGATTACGTGTTGTGTGTTGTTTTAAGAATGGTTGTTTTTGTTTTGTGTGCATTTTTTGGGGTGTATTTTTTAAAATTGGGTTCTATTATAAAAATGTTGTTCAAAAAACATAGGATTTCTACACCCTCACTGCCTGAAGTATTATACAGGCTAAACTAAAATGATTTTCCTTTTCAATGTCTTGTTTGACTTCATTAATTTTTGTGATATGTGTCAAGGGCTTAAAGATGCTTCCAGGTGGAACTAGTCTTGTTAGAGTGTATGAATTGAAAATACAAATAAGTTTTCTATTGCTCATTGAGTCCTTTGAGTTGTGAATTGTTATCACTATACACTTAAACCTATTCCTTTAAGTGAGGCTGTGGAAGTGAAATAATTTTCAATGAGTGTTAATCATGATTTCATTGCAATATTTATTCTGATTGTGACATTCATTAGAATTGTGTGTGCTTTATTTGCATGCAATCTGTGAATGGATTTAGACCAAAGAAATAATTTAGGCAAGTTCTTTGGACCATTTGAGCCGAAAAGCCAACCTAATTATCATTTATCCTTAGTTCCCTTTTGATATTTATAAGCCTTAGTTCTTCATTTAACTATATCTATTGTTATTTAGATGCAATTATCTTTTTTTACTGTTATCCTTCTTTCTACCCCTCACCTTAGTAGTTAGTGTTGGTGGTGCACAACATCAATATTATATGCACAATGATATGGATGGCTGGGAAGAATATGAGTTGTCTTTGTTAGGGGAAAAGTTTAAGTATTACATCGTGTTTGATGCAAACCCCCTGTGTTTCTGAAAAAAAAAAAGATGTTAAAAAAAAAGAAATAAATGAACAAAAATTCCTTCTTTCTCTTAAGCGAACACCCAAAAACGGTTGGTTATTTTAATGATCAAAATCAAGGTTTACAATGTCGTATGTAAAGGTAGCCCCAAGTATCAAAGATCAACAATCCCTTTATAGAAGAAGGAATTGTGTAAAAGAAAAATTTTTCCCAACAAAAAACTCCTTGATGAACTACATTTGCATATCAATGAACCACGGTGATGTAGCTATACCATTTAGAATTCTAACCAAGGTTAGTGAATCAATCTCCACTTCCGCGGATTGGATGCTACGTACTGGTTGTAGAAGTTGGAAATGTTTTAATTAGCAGCCCATTGTGGTCTCTAAGGACTCCATCTCCAGCTGCCATGCCTGGGTTTCCTTTGGAAGCTCCATCAATGTTTAATTTTATTATACCAAAGGGAAAAGGTTCCCACTTTATAGCCAATGCGCATCACGGTTGGGTTTGAATTACTTGATGGCAAATACCTCGCGAGAGAAGAAGATCATCAGTAGTCACAACCCTTGTAAAGGGATAAATAGAGGAAACGTCTCTCAAATAAGCACATATATCTGTGATGATTCGGTGTGCATTGGTTGTTCCTTTATCGAAGACCACCTTGTTCCTTGCTTTCCACACAAACCATTGTTCCACCATCAAGAATTTAGTTTATACTGTATACATGTAGATGGAGGAAACACAAGTTCTAACCAAGCTTCAAAGAAATGTCGAACTTGTTTTGTAATTGCACAGTCCACAAACAAATGGTCACAAGATTCTTGTTTGTCACAAAATCTATAGCATTTGGAAGCAAAAGAAAAACCAATTTTGGAGAGGATATCAACAAGTGGAAGATGTCGTTCAACAATCTCCACATGAAGATGGAGATTTTCAGCTGATGCCTTTTCTCCCAAATCATTTTCCTTGAAAAATAGGATGATTTTGGATTAAAAGTTGAGGAAACAGAAAAGATACCCTTGGTTGTTAAAGCCCATATGATTTTGTCTAAATCATCCATCAAGGAAATGAGTCTTCTTTCAAGGAGCTACTCATTCTTCCACAATTCAGCATTAGAATATCTTTTATCAAGGACTGAGATATCCCAACTATTAGACCTCCAAACTTGGGCCACTGTGAGATATTTGTGAAAAACTTGGTCGACTTCATCAAATAAAGGTCCTTATTGCAACCAAGGATCAAACCAGGAGGAACATTGCATAACTCGAATCAAGAAAAATATGTGTTTTTTAGCTTCATTATGGACTGCTAACATCCTTTTCCAAATAAGGGAACCTCCCAGTATTGACTCGTTGACCAAACAAGGATGGGTGTGTCCTCTTAAGTATCTACCTTGAAGCAATTTGTACCAAAGTGAATCACCATTGCAAAATTTCCACCACAATTTGATGCTAAAACCTTTCACAACTACTGAAAGAGAGGAGATACCTAGTCCATTAGACATAGTTGGCAAACAAATTGTATCCCAAGAAACCCAGTGATGCTTATGATCGGCTTCCAAGGCACCCGAAAAGAAATTGGCTAATTGTCTCTCCAAATTTCTAAGCACTAAAATTGGAGGAAAGAGAACTAGCATAAGGAAAATTGGAAATATACAAAGAACATGTTTGACAATAATAGGTTTGCCTCCTGGGAAGAGAAATCTTGATCGCCATCCGTGAATTCTTGAAGCAACTTTCTCAGTCAAAGATTGAAATAAAGATATTCTCTTCATGGCTTTCTGAATTAGGCATCCTAAATAGATCAAAGATGGAGTTTTCTTAGCAAAACCTATCTTACTTTGGATCATATGAATCCGTGAGGATACAACCTTTTTGGACACGTAAAAGGAGCTTTATGACTTGTTATCCAACTGACCCGATGAGGCTTCAAAATGGGAGAGAAAAATCATAACATTTTTGATAGACTTGGCAACACCTTTTTCAAAGATAATAATATCATCGACAAAAGAAAGGTGAGAAATAGATGGACAATAACTTGGTAGGACAAAATATAAAATTTTTCCTGAATAAAATTGAATTTTCAACCCCCAAGAAAATGATGCCATCATGATAATAAAAAGAAGAGGTTACAATGGGTCACCTTGGTGAACCCCTTTGGAAGATTTACAGAAACCCTTTGGTGTGCCATTGATAAGAACAAAAAACCCATAGTCTTCCACAACATTCTTCATTAAAGAAATCCATTATTTTGCAAATCCAAATTTTCTCGTAATTGCATAGAGAAAGGGCTAAGAAAGTTTGTCAAAGGCCTTTGTTAGGTCTAGCTTGATGAGCAAATTTCCTCCTCTCCTCTCTATACACATTTTCTTGTTAATAAAATCAATCATCCCTTGAACAAGAAAAATGTTTTTTGAAATATCCCTTCCATGCACATAAGCCACTTGTTCAGGAGAAATTATTCTTGCAAAATAGAAGAAAGTCTTATTAGCCAAAAATTTTGTACAGACTTTATTAAAATATATAAAACATAAACTAATAGATCTAAAGTCACTGAAGGAGGAGATATTCGCTAATTTAGGAATCAAAGTAATAAGGGTACTTGTTAATTCTCTAGGCAATCTTACTCCTTTCAGAAAATCCCTCTCTGTGTTGAAGCGGTCTTGTTGGATTATGTCCCAACATGTTGAGAAAAACACACAATTATATCCATCAATTCCAGCAGCTCTATTTGGGTTAAGAGAAAAATCTGCATCCTTCAATTCTTTAGTAGATAGCTCAGCTAGTAAAAGTTGGTTGTCCTCAGTTGTTATGAATTCTGTGAGATTATCAAGAAGAGTGTGATCAATTGTTGAGGGATCAGTTCTAAGAGTAGCCAAGAGCCCTTGGAAATAGTTAACTCCTTCAGCCTCAAGTAATGATAACTCTAGTATACTAGAGTTATTCTATTCTAAATTGTAGCATTTTAATAGTTTAAGTCCCGAATTTTGAGTAATTACTTGTAGGCTTAAGTTAATTCCTTTCATATGCATTTATATTTTTGTTCTTGTTAAATATGTTAATTTTTTATTAAAAATTTAGCTTAATTAGTTGTTTAATTATGTTAATTTTGTGCAGGTCAAATTTAGAAGTTGAAAACTGGATTAAACGAGCTCGAGGAACCAAAGTGCAATTATCGAAGAAAAAGAAGTTGCTAGGAAGAAAGTCAAGATCGCCATCTCGACTCAAAAAAATCACTTAAAACATTAGCGAATCGAGATCTCGATTTCCATATCGCAATCTCGACTCGCGGATGGCTAAGTAATACGGGCAATTTTGTAATAGTCTAGGAACCAGTTTCTGATTTTGCCTTGTACTATTTAAGCTACTTTTAAAAATCTCAATTGTAAAGGCAAGTAGGATTGGAATTAGATAGTTAGTAAGTGTTAGGATAGTTTAGGATATCTTGAACCTCAAACTACTCCTTTAATAGAAATTTATCTTTAATTGTCTCTTAGATTTAGTTCTCATTTCTTCGCAAGTTTAAATTTTGATTAGATAATTGTAGTGGGCTTTCCATTAGCTTCAAGTAGATATAATTTTCACTTTCGTTCCAGTTTCATTTCATAGAAATCTCTTTTCTTGCAATCTAGGTTTTTATAGAAAAATTAGGGTTCTTGCTTATTTCTTACTTTCTAGTTAAAAATCCTTAATTCCTTGCATTAATTTCTAGTTAATTTTTTGTGGGCTTTCTTTAATTTTACCAAAAATCTAAAAATATTTGATTTCAAGTTTAACTCTTTCAATTCCTAGTTTAGAATTGGTAATTTCTAGCTTTGCAATGTCTTTTTATGGTGATTTTATTGGGTTAAATTACTTGCTTTTTAATTTTAGTTCTATTCAACAATTAGTTTTGATTAGAATTAATTGCTTCCTTTACTTGCTTTTACTAGAGTAGACTAAGTAGTTTTTTTAATTTCGTAATTACATAGTTTACTTATTTGCTTTAGTAGATAATCTAGTTTGAAATTAGGTTTTAATTGCTTCATTGAATTATGATTTGAGTAAAGTAAATTCACCATCCATTGTTTGAGCTTGCTTAACTACACAAAGACTCGTAAAACTTGGTAATTGCCTTCCAACAATCCTTGTGGGATAATACCCACTCATCCTATACTACTATCAACACCGTATACTTGCGGAAGTAAGGTAGAGTGTAGTGGTTATGTGAGGTTTCTTAGTACTTGTTTGCTTTAAATTGATCTCTACGTAGGGAACTAGACAAGTTTTTGGCTCTGTTGCTGGGGATTGTCCTTTGGTTTTTTGCAATATCAAGCTCTACACGGGTCGTGTAGATTAAGAACTTTATTTTAATTTATTTGTTAATTATGTGTATTTTTATGTTTGAGCATTGGATATCTTGTGGAATTGACTTAGAATTTCAATTGACTATTTGCCGTGGTTGTGTTGTAATGCATAGTACGAGGTGATCAAGGGCCATTCATTTGCTTAGATAAGGAAACGGAAAAAGAGCTAACGAAAATCCAGAGGTTTAGAAAAGTACAACAAGAACAAGAAAGGATTGAAATGGGAAATGCTAATGCTCATCAAAGGAACTTGAACATTGAAAATGAAGAAGAAGAGGTTGTTGAAAACAATGGGATAGGTGGTGGTTATGGGAATGGAAATGGCATGAATGGGAATGGAAGCCCATTAAGGGAATATGCCTTACCGAATTTTGATGGAGCGAACTTGAGTATTGCATGAATGCCCGTGAAAACTAAGAACTTTGAGATCAAGCCCGCATTAATCCAAATGCTCCAACCTCATGCTATGTTCGTAGGTAGTCCCCATGAAGATCCCTATACATAGCTCATGAAATTTGAAGAAGTTTTGGACACTTTCAAGTTTAGATGTACATGGAGTACATCCGGATTGTGTGCGAATGAGGGTGGTTCCGTTCTCTCTTCAGGATAGGGAAAAGTCATGGTTGCAATCCCACGCCCGAGGAACATTTACTACTTGGAATCAACTTTCTCAAGAGTTCTTGGCAAAGCACTTTCCCCTCACAAGAACCGCCAAATTGAGGAATGAAATCACCTTGTTTAAGAAAGACGTTGGTGAAAGCTTAGGAGAAGCGCGGGAGCGGTTCAAAGTGTTGCTAAGGAAATGTCCTCATCACGCGATTCCTTTGTCGCTTCAAATGCATACTTTCTATAATGGTTTAACTCAAAAAACCAAATCCATAGTGGATGCCTCCGCCGATGGATCTATCTCATACAAGACTCCAGAAAAAGCTCAAGAGTTGCATAATAGGATGGCATACAATCACTATTATCATGGATCGATGACCTCACCGGTGACTCAATACCAAGCTAATCAAGTCAATGCCAATAGTGAAATGTTGAATTTGAACATGGATGGAAGATGCTCTCTTGGCATAACAAATTATGCTCATGAGTGTGATGAATAACGTAGCAAAGGCGTTGGAGAACTTGGGAAAACCAAGTGGTGTAAATGTCATGTCCTCTTCTCCAACCCAACCAAGCATGGTATGTGATTTTTGTGGAGGCGGTCATGCTAATGGACAATGTGAGATGCCGTATGCGTCAAATGAACAACTCAATGATGTGTCTAACCAATCATCATTTCCAAGGAACCCATCCAGAGCTTATGGGAACACATATAATCCTTCTTGGAGAAACCATCCTAATTTTTCATGGAACAACACCAACAATCAATCCAATCCTCCTCACTAACCAAATCCCCACCTCAAAATGTCCAGCATACTCAAGCCTCAAGTTCCTCACCCAGACCTTATCAATCGCCACATCAAAGAAACTTCCAACCCAACTCATATCAATCTTTTCATAATTCTTCATTTCAAAACAAACCACCAAAGCCTCATTTTAAATATCCAAATTCCAATCCCAATACACCTCAAGGGAAAATGTGGGAGAAGATGGTTGAAATAGAAAGGCCGAGTACTTGAGACAAGAGTTGGATAGGAAAAATGAGGAAAGCAAGAGGGATTACGAGAACTTGAAGGCATCTACAAGGAATTTGGAAATTCAATTGGGTCAATTGGTGAGGATGAATAATGAGAGACCTTTAGGGGTGCTACCAAGTGATACTATTCCAAATCCCAAGGAATAAGGCAAAGCCATCACCCTTAGGAGTGATAAAGAGTAGGAAGAAAGGGTTGGGAAAAATGTGTTGAAAAAATGGTGAAAAAGAAGGAGTTGAGGATGAAGAGGAAGAAAAAGGGGAGTCTTCAAATGAGCATGACAAAATGATGAATGAATCCATTAAGCCCAACTCACCAAGCAATGAAGGCAAGGATCCGAAGCATCATGAGCCAAAACATGTTAATGTTCCATTTCTACAAAGGCTAAAGGATGAAGAAAAGGCAAAGAAGTTCAAGAAGTTTCTTCTTGAGATTTTCAAAAAGTTTGAAATCAACATTCCATTCATGGAAGCACTTGAGAACATGCCCACCTATGCTAAATTCATGAAAAAAGTCCTCACTTCGAAGAGAAAATTGCATGGAGATGAAAGCTTATGCTTAACGGAGAATTGTAGTGCACTCCTTATAAAAAGGTTGCCACCAAATCTCAAGATCATTTTCTATGCCTTGTGAGATTTGGGGTTTACAATTTGGGAGAGCATTGTGTGATTTGGGAGTCTCGATAAATCTCATGCCTTTTACGGTGTTCAAGAAGTTAAATGGAAGACAATTGAAGCCAACAAGTATCTCATTGCAACTTGCTGACCGGAGCACAAAGTTTCCAAAAGGGATTGTTGAAGATGTGATAGTGAAATTTGACAAACTCTACCTTCCGGCCGATTTCATTGTGCTTGAAATGGAAAAGAATGAAGAGATGCCAATCATTCTTAGAAGGCCCTTCCTTGCTACCGGTCGTGCACTTATTGATGTGCAAGAAGGAAAGTTGGAATTCTGAATAAATGATGAAATTGTTACATTTAATGTTTTTAGTTCATTAGAGCTTTCCTTAATTTTTGAAGATGTCATGAATATAAATATGGTAGATGAATTGATTGATTATTGTTGTAGGAATGCAATAGAGAATTTCTCAATGGAGGAAAAGGTCTTGGAGTCAAATGTGCTAAATCAAGATGATGAACAAGGGAGGAGGAATGTAAATCATTTGGAGTATGAGATCTTATTGTAAAAGGAGGATGAGGAGAATCAAGAAAAAGGTAAAAGGGGGTCTTCGACCAATGAACCCCCCAAGTTGGAACTTAAACCTCTTCCTACTCATCTAATGTATGCATAACTTTGTGAAAGTGGGACATACTTAGTGATTGTGAATGCATCTTTAACAAGTGAGCAACTTGATAGATTGATTGTGGTGCTTATAATGCATAAAGATGCCATTGCTTGGTCTATTGATGATATTAAGGGAATTAGCCCTTCCATGTTCCTCTATGCATACATAAAATCTTGTAGACTGATGGAAATAAACCGGTAAGGCAAGCTCAAAGGAGATTGAATCCTACTTTAAAAGAGGCTGTGAAGAAGGAGATTCTCAAACTTTTGAAAGTCGGCATTAGTTACCCTATTAGTGATAATGAGTAGGTTAGTCCCACTCAATTCGTTCCAAAAAAGGGTGGTATTACCGTAATCATAAGTGAAACCAAGCTCCTCCCATCTAGATTGGTTACGGGTTGGCGAATGTGCATTGATTTTCAAAAGTTGAATGCAGCTACCCAAAATGATCATTTTCCTTTACCTTTTATTGATCACATGCTTGAGAGGTTGGCCAATTTTTCATATTATTGTTTCCTTGATGGTTATTCCAGTTATCTCCAAATTGTCATTTGTCCAGAGGATCAAGATAAAACAACTTTTACTTGCCCATTTGGTATCTTTGCATATAGGAGAATGCCCTTTGGGCTTTGCAATGCACCAAGCACATTTGAACGTTGTAGTATGTTTTCTATTTTTCATGACATGGTGGAAAAGAGCATAGAGATCTTCATGGATGATTTTAGTGTATTTGGTGTCTCATTTGATTATTGTCTTTCAAATTTGTCCAAAATGTTGAAAAGGTGTGTAGAAACTAATTTGGTTCTCAATGGGGAAAAGTGTCACTTCATGGTGGCGGAAGTAATTGTTTTGGGTCACAAAGTTCCATCAAAGGGGATAGAAGTTGATAGGGCAAAGGTGTAGGCTATTGCAAAGTTGTCTCCTCCAACTAATGTTAAGGGGGAAAGATTTCTTAGGTCATGCGAGCTTGTATAGAAGATTCATTAGGAATTTTTTGCATGTCGCTAGACCTTTATGCTTATTACTTCAAAAAGATTGTCCTTTCCATTTCGGTGATTCTTGTTTGGAAGCATTCAATAAGTTAAAACATGCTCTTGTGATTGCACCTGTCATTGTAGCGTCAAATTGGTCTCTTTCATTTAGGTGCCGTTTATGTCAAAAAATGAAATGAACCTACGACGTTGCATATCATCTACTATGCGAGTAGGACCTTAAATGATGCACAATTTTATTATTCTACAACGGAGAAGGAATTACTTGCTATAGTCTTTGCATTTGATAAGTTTAGATCATATTTGATTGGCTCGAAGGTAATTGTTCATACCGATCACTCCGTATTAAAATATTTATTTTCTAAACATGATGCCAAGCCACATTTATTGAGATGGATACTTTTGTTGCAGGAGTTTGATTGGGAGGTGGTCGACAAGAAGGGTGTAGAAAACATGGTAGCCGATCATTTGTCAAGGATTGATGCATCTAGACTTCTCAATCATGAAGAAGGAGCCATTAATGAAGAATCTTCAATTGAGAAATTATTTGAGGTGAAGGAAGTGAGTCCATGGTATGCTGATATTGTGAATTATCTTGTAACTATTTCAATGAGAAAAGGCAATTGTTTGTGGAACTAAAACATTACTTTTGGGAAGAGCCATATTTGTTTCGAAGGTGCAATGTTGATCAAGTCCTTAGGAGATATGTCTCGGAATGTGAAATTACATATGTGTCGAGACATTGTCATTTATCTCCAATTGGTGGACATCATGGAGCTCAATGAACGGCTTTCAAGGTTCTTCAAAGTTGTTTGTATTGGCCAACTATGTTCAAGGATTCTTGGGAATTGTGCTCAAGTGTGATGAATGTCAAAGGGTGGGAAATATTTCAAGGAAAATTGAAATGTCCCTTCACGGCATTGTTGAGTTGGAGGTATTTGATGCATGGGGAATTGATTTCATGGGACCATTCCCTGTCTCATTTTCCAACAAGTACATTTTAGTTGCGGTGGAATATGTGTCAAAGTGGGTTAAAGCAATCGGCCCCACAACCAATGAAGCCTAAGTGGTTACCAAATTCCTTAGAAAGAATATCTTTTCTCGGTTTGGAGTGCCCCGGACTATCATTACTGATGGGGGCCTCACTTAAAAAATTCACATTTTGAGGCCTTGATGACAAAGTATGGTGTCTGGAAACACAAAGTTGCTTTAGCTTATCATCCCCAAACATCAGGTCAAGTTGAGGTTTCAAACCGAGAATTGAAGAGGATCTTAGATAAGACAATGAATAAGGCTAGGAGGGATTGGGCACTTAAGTTAGATGACACATTGTGGGCCTATTGGACGGCATTTAAAACCCTCGTAGGCATGTCCCCATATTGTATTGTGTATGGAAAAGCATGTCACTTGCCGGTAGAACTTGAGCATAGAGCATATTGGGCGATCAAGAACTTGAATTTTGATTTGAAGGAAGCCTATGAAAAGAGGATGCTTGATTTCAATGACTTGGATGAATTTTGGAGGGAAGCCTTTGAAAATTCTTTGATCTATAAGGAGAAAACTAAGGCATGGCATGACAAGATCATCATAAGGAAGGAATTTATGGTTGGTGATTTGGTGCTACTTTACAATTCATGGCTCAAGTTATTTCCTGGAAAACTTAAGTCAAGGTGGAGTGGCCCCTTTGAAGTGGTTCAAAACTTTTACTCATGAAGCGATAGAAATAAAAGGGAAAGAGGGAGCTTTCAAAGTTATTGGTCATCGTCTCAAACCCTATCTTGGAGGAATCATTGAAAAGAGACGAGAGATCGTCCAACTTTTACAAGAATCAAGCCGTGCCATAGTCAAGCTAGTGACTATAAAAGATCGCTTCTTGGGAGGCAAATCAAGTCTTTAATTTAATTATTATTGTGTTCTTTTTGGTGTGAATTTTCATTCTTTTAATTTTGAGTAAGTTAGTTTCAATTAGGTTAGTGTTTTGATTAAAAAAAAATACTAAGTTTTATTTAGTTGAATAAATGGTGCTAAGGAATAAGTAAATTTTTCATAGATAACTTATTAATGTGTGTTTGTACATTGTCCTATTTTGTAAGAAAAGTGATGAAGAAATGAGCAATCTTGGCTACGTGTAAAAATTACACTTTGCAGAAATTGGGTCGAGATCACGATCTCAAACTCAAACTTCTGGAGGGCATAATGGATTCATTTGGTCGAGATCACAATCTCAGTTTTGAGATCACAATCTAAAATCCAAACTTCTACAAAGGCAAATTTTGAACCAAGTCGAGATTGTGATCTCAACTTAATCAAGAGCACGATCTCGAGATCAGGCTAGATCGCGATATCGAAATACATAAATGTTTTTAAAACTCTTCTTCTTCTTCTTCTTTTCTCAAAAATCCATTCTATTTTTCTTCTCCCTACCCAAAAAACCTTCCCCAAAACCCTCAAAATTCCTCCACAATTTCTATTCAAAAATCATTCTAAACCCCACAATCACCAGTCACATCATCTATCTTCCCTATAGGAACATCAAAGCAATCTTCCTGGAAGGGATTTCTTAAAGAAATTGGGTTTTGAAGGAGAATTGAAAAACAATAATTTTTTGGGAATTTTATATCCGTAAACTGGTAACATCTTTCCTTGGATTGTTAGTTTCAATTGCCAATTTCTTGAAGATAGTTGTGGGTTTTTGTTGATGATTAGTGTATAGTGGAATTATTGATAGCCAATTTGTGATTTTTGGGCAAAAAATTGTTAGAATTTCTTGAAGGAAAAAAATTTAATGCTGAATTGCTCAATATTTTGAATTGTTGGCTTAATATTTGAATTGGTTGGAATTGGGTTGAATTACTTTGAAGTTTGTTGGAAATTTGTGATTTTTATTTTCTGGCTGTGAATCTTGAATTGAGGGTGAATATTGGAATTGTTGATTGAATTGGACTGTTATAATGACTCGAGGGTTTATGGTAGTGCTTTATGTAGGGTTAGAATGAGGGGAAGAGGAACTGGGTCGAGGAAAGAAAATCCAGAAAGGGGAGTGGAGAAAGGGGCTCGGAATAACCTTTTGGGGGAGGCGAGCAGCAAGAACCTCAGTTTTCGAGCTACAGAGCTAAACAATTGTACACGAATAGTAAGAAAGATGAGGTGATTAGACAGAGGGATTTTGACCTATCAATGCATTGGGGGGCTTATGAGGATGCTAGAAAAGCCATTGAGGTAGCAGATTAGGGGCTTCCCAGTTAGTTAAGGAATTCCATTGCAATCTGTGTGAACTGGAGGATGGAAAGGTGCGAATACGAGAGGTGTTAGTGGATTTTGGTGTAGACTTAATCAATGTTTACTTCAACATACCCCCCATCTCTTCACGTCAGTATTTAATAAAGAGAAAGACACGAATTCAATTAAAAATGCCCTGTGTGATAGGAATGTGGATTGGATTAAGAGTACTTCCTCTAACACTGAACTGAAATTTGCACGGCAAGGACTTTCATTGGTAGCCAAGTTATGGTTTTACTTCATTAGCTGCCGGATTTGGGAGTCCAACGCTGTGAGTTTTATCCAGAGGGAGAAAGTGCTCTTAGTTTATGCTATTATGACTGGGGTGCTGGTGAATATTGGTCACCTTATAAGACAGGAATTTTTGGAGAATGGAAGGTCCGAGTGACCTATATTTTATGCCACTAGTATGATTCATCATCTTTGCACTATAGCAGGGTGTCCAATTAATTCTTCAGAGCCATTGACACATCCAAGAGGAAGGATCAATCAGGAATATGTATACAGGATGTTGAAGGAGTATGAGAAGCACCACCAAGAAGTGCAACCTACCCAGCCATAGCCACAACCACCATCGCCTTAGAGTACTTTTGTGATTCTGATGCCCCCAGGATATGTGTTTAATGCTCCAATGAATGATGAAGAAAGGAATGAATTGCAAGGGTTTTGGATGTATAGCCATATGATAATGGACAATAACTTGACCCTGATTTGGGAAGATTTTGGGACTACCTCATTGGGCACATGGGTTTAGCCACCACCACCTCCGGTTTGGCACTTTGGTCCACCTCGTGGACAATACTACACACCCCCTGCAGTTTCAGCATATCAAGGAAGATCCAGCCAAGTAGGTGCGGCAGGAGGAGAACAAGATGATGACCACGAAGAAGCCCAGCCTAGTGATGCCGAGGAGGGTTAGGAAGATATGGATTGAGAAGATTGATGCCATCGACTACACTCTATGCGTTGATGATTTGCAATCCTTGCAATTGAAGTTATTTTGTGAATGATGAACAATTTCTTTGATTCTCATGACATTAGCACCATGACTTCTTATTACCTTTGTTTTATTTTACTGTCAGTCTTTTAGATTTGAAGTATTTTAGTTTTTCGATTAGTAGATTGGCTTATAGCCTTAAGCTGACACCAAATAGATAATTATTTTGATGCTTCATGGATTGAATCTTTATGGAATTTCATGCCAGATACCTGGTGTAGCTTTGGTCATGATTATTGCCAAATAAGAGTAACATGGCTAAGGGCCCTAAGCTGATGCCATTTTTGTATTTATTGATGGATTGTATTGGATATTAATTTTTTTAATAGAGCTTAATTGGTGAGATGCATGGCACGGTTTATTACTTTTTGAATTTTTACTCAATTTTAATTCTTAGCTTAAAATTAGGTCTTGGTTTGAGTAATTTTTTTTATTTTTGGACATGTCTTTATGTTTCATTTTGGGTGAGTAATGGAAGGATGATTTATTCATCAATTGGAAAAAAAGAAACAAGTTTGGGGGTGTTTATTTTCTTTCGTGTTGGGAATGGATATTTTTGTGCATATTATTGTCACTTGATGTATAATACATGGAAATTGATCAATTGGGTATTCAATGATCATAAATTTTGACATTCAAGACTCTATGATTGAAATATTTGATTGAGTCATTCCACAGATTTTTGTGCGAGTGAGTAGTTTGTTTGCAAGATTTCATAAACTTGGCATCACTATTTTTCAAAAGGAAGTGCTGAAAATTTAGGAAAATTTATTTGAAATGTTGTTTCTGATCAAATCACTTATATTATTTTGTTAGATGATCTATCTTTTGGAAAGAAATGAGTTAAATGACATAGAAGGAATTTTGGGACATTTTGTGTGTTTGCATAGGGAATGTTTTTCTAGCTTGTGAATAATTGATATTCATAATTAATTTTAATACATTTCACTCATTTTCCTTGGTTTAGGACCGATTGAAAAAAAATGTAGGAATAAGGTGACTACGAGATTCCAACATGTACCCATGTTCTTTCTCTGAAATAAGCCATTAGAATAGTAATAAGGTGAGTATGGGATTCCGACATGTACCCATGTTGTTTCTCTGAATTAAGCCATTAGGAATTTCTTTTTAGTATACCAATAAGTTAGGAGTAAATGTTTGTAATACTTATCATTGATCTCATATTACTTATTTCTTGTTAGAGGTCTATTCCCGAAATTTGTGACAATTGCATTTAAGTTGATTCCTAATTGAACTTCTATTTTCATGATGCTTCGTCGAGATAATTGACTAACTTCATAATATTTGTGATTTGAGAAGCAATGATGTTCTAAATGAATAGAACTAAAACTTTTGGTAACTCTTTTTGAGAATAGTAATTATTAGTGATGTGAAATCTTGTATTGTGAATGAACATGTACTTCTTTCAAGAACGAAATTGCAATTTTGGATACATATCATTTAGTATATATGGATTGATGGTGTTTTTATTGGTTTGGAATCAATCGGCAGACAAACAGGATGAAAATGGAGCAAAACGGTAGAGCTAGTGGCTAAGTCTTAGGTGTGGGTGTGTCTAGAAAGGGTGAGCTACTCCCACAAACTGTCTAAGGCTTGGGTGCACCTAGGGGAGTTGAGGCATACTTGGGATGTAGGCTAAAAATGTGAAAATGCGAATTTTATTCACTTACGGCTTTATAGTGGCATTTTCACCTCCAAACATGTAAAACCTTGCTAAAACTATAAATTTTTGTTCTTAGAGTGTTATTAAAGAGTTGTGGAGTAATTTAGCATAGGCTATTTGTTAGTCATAATGTAGGGATGCAATATAGAGAGAATCATAAGGATTACAAGGACTACCATTCCAACAGGAGTATCCACACAAAGAAGGTGCAAGGATTGAGAATAAAAACTAGTTTTCCCTCCTTATTCTTCTCTTTGTTGTATTATGCTCTTTTCATGGCTGTAGTTCAATCTTCTTTAAAATAGTTCAAATGGTGATGTATTTAATTCCATGATCATGCACTGAACTTGTAACTAGGGTTTGTTTAGATTTTCCATAATAATTGTGTGTTCTTTATAATTTCATATATGTGTTTGCTCATTTGAACTGATCTAAATGCTTCTATAGGACTGACACCCTCTAGTTGAATTATAAACCCAATTTCGAATCGATTGAAGATACTTAGGGTTAGGATGAGTTCAAATAGACTTTGTTTGGAAGAATTACCCATAGATTGAACCATTTTGTGGCTCCGAAAAGAAATATACCTACACATCTTATGCAATCAATTTTGGTCACGTTTATACATTAATCAGGGCTTTAATCTACTACATACACATAATTGACTGGTCAAGGTTAATAGATTTTCAATGAATTCGACATGAACGTACAATTACTATCAAAACCTTAGAATAAATTCTGAAATTGAAGGAATGATAAACCAACTCAATTAATTGGATTGGTTAATGCAGAATAAATCCTAGGGGTAATATATCTCTGTCTCTTAACGGTGTCTTGTTTATTTATTTCGTCAGTTATTTATTATTATCATCTTTACTCGACAACTTTATTGGTTACATAGGGTTTTCTATGTTCCATTATAGTAATGTCAACTGTATTATGTGTAGTCCTTGGTGGGAATGATCTCTACTTTCTTTTTATACTTGTTCATCCATACACTTGCGGACACACTTTGAGTCTATATTAGACCAGGGACAACTACTACGACATTAAAAGAGCAAATCTAAATAAACACCACCAAAAATGCAAAAAACCACCAAATGACAGCACAAGTACACTGCCCAAACGAAGACACTTCCCCAACTTAGATGGAACATTGCACTCAACGTTTCTAGACATCACAAAAAAAACACAAGAACAAAAATAAAAGGAATAACAAAAACAAAAGCACAATAGAAACGGAAAAAATCACTATGAAAAATAACAAAGGTAAGAGACACTCAAACAATCCCCAACAGACTAGCACCAACTCTATGACGATCCGATGATCTCCAAAATCATCCAAACTGGAATCACTACCCACCGTAGAATCTTCAGGAGCAAATTGCCATGTAGGTGTATCGGTCTCATTGGTTGAACGATTCTTGTCAAAAGGGTGGACTATGCTCAGTCTCCATGGGAAAATATCAAGCTTGCGATGAATGGCATGCAAGCTTTCACTTTGATATCTAATAACATCCTGCCTAGTAGCCCTATGGATTGAGCCCAAAAGTGGCAATCCACATCATTTGGATGTGTGGACTCGGAATTATCTACTCAATATGAATCCACCTACCTTCATAACAATTGTTATCATCATCACTGTTAAGAGGATTCTACTAACATATCCATGTCAAGATCGCTGCATATAGTTCTCCTCATACACTCTTAACAATGACGTGTCACACGAACAAGTGTATTTCTATAAATATGCTTTGTAGGTGTTATCTTCAACTTGCTTTTGGGAAGCACACCTTACATAAAACATAAGTTAGTGATTAATCCAGGGTATGTAAAAAAAATATTTAATCTCCTCATTTTTCAATCCCTACAGATTTCCTGATTAATCACAACATCCACATCAATTGTCTGTTCGTGCAACAAATAATAAAGAACCATAGCAATAGCTTGGGTCACATAACTAGCATCTGAGACTAGTAGCATCATAGTCATGGAAACAAAATGTAGCCAAAATCGGGCTTTCAAACCCAAATACTATTTCTTAAAACCAATGTGTACTCCGTGACAGTCTTTCATCCACCTAGCCTTACCATCCATAAGAGTACCTATAACTACAACATAATCAACTTTTCCAGCCAAATACTTATCAAACTAACTGTCAGGAACTCCAGGGGTACTGAGAAAAGTATTCAATCTAGCAATCACAATACTCACATATTGATTTTGCATCCGATCTACATCATTTTTTAACTTCACAGTATAGCCCAGAAATTCGAAAACAGTCTCATGGTTACCCGATGATCCAGGAAGATTACAGAAATTATTCCAACTTTTTAATATAAATAGTCCAATGAAAATAAGTATGAAGACAGTAAGACATGTGACAAGTAGGGATTGGTGCAAGAGCCAACTTAAAATAACATTGATGACCTGGACTAGCAAAATTACACAACCGCATATAAGCTTTTTGAGCCTCTTCACTAACAAACTTCTCCTTATCCAAGGAGAACGTTCACTAATTTTGGTTTTACCTTTGGGTGGCATGGATTCCAAAATAAAGATCAAATAGGTGAAAAAAGAAAGAATCTTTCCACACAAATCACCAAACATATGTAAGCAACAACAAAAATTGCAATTTTGATATCACCAAAAAGAAAATGCAAAAGAGAATGTCTTCGATGAAGAATAAGGTATTAGAAAGGTCTCACTTGAATGTTTTGGAAAAAATTGTTTAAAGCCACTTGTACTCATTCACTACTTGCACTCATTATACTACTTGCACCTGCTACCCTTGATTGCACCAATATTATTCCACTTCATCTAGAGTATGAAAATAGAATAGAAGCCATAAAATATGGAATAGAGAACTGGGTTGAATAGGTAAAAAAATGTATTATGGGTTAGGAATTGTGGCTATGGAATAAGAGATGAATTTGGAATTATGGATAAGTAAGGAAAAGAGGTAACTTAGGAAACATTTTTGGTTAAGGAAAGGAAACAAGGTAGAAAGAATTTAATTTTGTTTACTATTAGGGTTTAAAACCATGTTCCATATTATATGAAATCCGGTTGGCCTACTAAAACAATGCTGCAGGATTGCTGACCAGCATCGTAATGTCGCAGATTTGCATTTACCAAGGAATAGGAAGGCACGGTGATTGGTCCTCGGTTTCTAAACCTTAGTAAAAATGAATGCCGTGGCAAAATGCTGCAGCGTTCTAGCCGAGTCTTTGTTTTTCTTTCAAATCTATAAATTCACACAAAATCTCCATTAATACTAGGTTTCCTACCTATAATAATTTTTCCAACAATAAAAAAAAACAAAAATATAAACTAAAACATATTAAACTACACGAACAATGCATCGGTTGCCTTCCAAGAAGCATTTTTCTTATAGTCTTCAGCTCGACTATGCATGGAAGTGATTAATTGTTGATGAGCCAGACGGTTTCGTGGCCATCTTCAGTTAAACATCCATAATAAATCGTCAATCTATTCCCATTCATTTAAAAACTAACTTCTTCATTGCCATTGATTTCTACAGCACCCAATGGGAATACCTAAACAACTTTGTACAGTCCACTCCATCGAGAATTGAGTTTTGCAAGAGATAATTTCAACCGTGAGTTGTACAAAAGTACAAAATCTCCCACCTTAAGTTCCTTCCACAAGATATGCTTGTCATGTCATGCCTTGGTCTTTTCATTGTAAATTTGTGCGTTCTCATAGGCTTCCCCCCTAAATTAAACTAGCTCATTGATGTCTAAAACCCTTTCCTCACTAGCTTCTTTCTAATCGAAATTGAGACTTTTGACTGCCCAATAAGGTTTATGCTCTAGTTCAGCTTGAAGGTGGCACAAACACTTCCAGTAGACCATCCTAATAGGAAACATCCCAATTGGTATCTTGTCGGTTGTACAGTATGCCCATAAAGTATCATCAAGCTTCTCTGATCAATATTTTCTTGTGGAATTGACTATATTCTCTTGAATGCACTTGAGTTACTGATTAGACACCTCGACTTATCATGAAGTTTAAGGATGATAAGCTAAAGTTCTTGCGTCTTAGCCTATACTTGGACAAAAGAGATTCAAAATGTGCATTTTTGAAATGGCTGCCTCCATTACTAATGATAGCCTTAGGAACTCAATTTTTAAAAAAATATTTTGTCGAACGAATTTGTCTTATACCTGTGCATCATTGATAGGTAAAGTATTGCCTCCAACTACTAGGAAACATAATCTACAGCCACGAGGATGAACTTCTTCGAATATGAGGTTGGGAATGGTCCCGTGAAATCTAACCACCAAACATCAAACACTTCACATTCAAAGGCATTTCATTCCTCCTTGAGATATTACCAACAGATCTTGTTGACATTCATTTCACTAAACACAAAATCCCACCCATCTTTGAACATATTCATTCAGTAAAAATTGCATTTAAAAATTTTTCCTTGTGTTCTTTGGGCTCCATGATGTCTACCCAATAGCTAAGAATGGAAATGATAAAAGATGTCTACCATCTCTTCTTTGGGTACTCATCAACAGATGATCTGATCACTACATCGGCGATAAGTAAAGGGGCCTCCGAAAAGTAATACTTAATCTTTGAACAAAGAACTTTTTCTTCTGATTTGAATCCATTGAAGTTGGCATTACCTTGGTTTCTAAATAATTAACAATGTTCGCATACAAAGGTCGAACATTAGTAAATGCTATCAGTTGTTCTTTCAAGAACTCGTGATTAATCGTTACCAATTCTTGAGCTATGTCCTTTGATCCTTCAAGGCATGAAAGATTATCAGCCAAGGTATAGTACCATTTTTAGAAAGAAATATTTAATAGCTGAATGGTCAGTATGAACATTACAAAGTTATTCTAAACAAGATAAGAACAAAATTTGTCAAATGCAAACACAATTGCTTAAAATTCTTTTTTTTTGTGGTGGCATAATTCATTTGTGCTTCATTGAGTGTACGACTAGCATAATATATAACATGCATAACATTGCCTATCCTTTGACTTAATTCTGCCCTTACAGCATAATCACTTTCATTGCACATAATTTCATGACACATAGTAAATTTGGAGAAATTATAACCTGGATTTTGATCAATGCTTCTTTCAATAGTTCAAATCCACTCATACACTCTTCATTAAATTCAAACACCACATCCTTTGGCAATAAAGCACATCAGGGTCTAGAGCTTTAAGAAAAATTCTCAATATAACGTGTAATATCTTGCACTGCCAAAAAAGCATTTAATTCCCTTAACAATGCAAGGAGGATGTAACTTGTCAATAATCTCAATGTTTGCCTTGTCAATCTCTATGCATGTTTTTTAAATTTTGTGCCCTAAGACAACTCCTTCCTTAACCTGATAAAGTGACATATCTCCTAAATCAAAGAAATATTTGTCTCTTCACATCTTTTTAGAACCATGGCAAGATTTTACAAACATAATTCAAACGACGCATGAAAAACATTGAAATCATCCATAAAAAAATATCCGTGAACTTTTCGATCATGTCATCAAAAATATAAAATATATAGCGTTGTAAAGTAGTATGCAAAAGTACCATATGGGCATGTAAAAGTAGATTTTTCTTGATACTCAAGTGCAATGACTACTTCAAAATATCATGAATACCTATTAAGGAAACAATGAAATGCGTGCCCATAAAGTCTCTCTAAAATTTGATCAATAAATAAAAGAGGCAAACGGTCTTTTCTAGTGGCTACATTTAATGTCCTATAATCTATGCAAATGAACCTCCTAGTAACAAAGCTAGAAGGTATGAGGTCATTACGCTCATTAGCTGTGACATTTACCTCTCTTTTTGGGCATTGCTTGAGTAGGACTAACCCACTCAGTGTCACTAGTTAGATAAGATAAATGATATGGGTATCTAAAATCTCATAACTTCCTTCCTAACCACTTCTTGCAAAGTAGGATTTAATTTATTGCCTACACGACTAATAATTCTCAATGAGTATAATTTTATGCATACAAAATGTTGGGCTAATTCCCTTAATGTTCTCTCAACCCTAAGCAATAGCTCCACAATGTGGTCGTAATACATTAAGAAATTTAAGTAACTGTTCATTTGTGAAAAATACATTAACAATTATAAGGAATCTTTCATATGCTTCAAGAAAAACAAAGACCAATATAAGAAGAAGACGTTTGAGCTTGGTCTTGAGGGGTTCGTTGTTCAAAACCACTCCTTTACCTAATTCTTCTTTCTTTTTCTCCCTTAATGATGCATCTTCCTTTAACATTTCCAAAATTCTTTGGTTGTCCTTATGATGTTCATTGTTATCAATTCCATCCACGAGTCTCATCTCCATTGGACATTTCTCAAAATTTGATCTACAAAAAAAATCATCATAACGATTTCATCAATAATATCCATTTTCCAGATATCAACATATGGAGAAGGAAACTTCAATGCATCAAAAACATTAAATGTAAAAATACCCCCATTGATTCTCAATTTTATTTTTCCTTCTTGGACATCTATCAATGCTTTCGTAGTTGCAAGAAATGGCCTCTCAAAGATTAAAGGAATGTCCTTGTTTTTTTTCAGTCCAAAGATTCATAAAATCTACTAGTAGGAACACCTTGTCAACCTTCACCATCACACCTTCAACTATGCCTGACGAATATTTGATACTTATATCAGCCAGCTAAAAGGATATATTAATATGTTTTACTTCTCTTCTATCTAACTTCTTATAGATGGAAATCGACATTAAGTTGATTAAGGCTTCTAAGTAACATAATGCCTTCCCGAAGAATAACCCAATAATTTCACAACAAATCAAAAACAAAAAATCTAGGCTTTTTTGTCTTAGGAGGTAGGTTCTTCAGGATCAGTGCACTAAAACCCTCGTTTAGGCATATAATTTCATCACCCAAAAGGTTCCTCTTTCTTTTTTGCATTTTACTTCATAAACTTTGCATATACTTTCTAAAGCATCAATAATGGGATATTCTTTTCCAGTTTCTTAAAAAATTCTATAAATCTTTTAAACTTCATCTCTTTTTTATTAGTCTTGAGCCTTTGAGGAAATGGAATCTGTACTTTCCTTGAAGGTTCTATAATCAAATTTTCTTTTTAGAATCATCGTTGTTCATTCTAGTTGGATTATGTACTTGGTTTGTCTTTCTTCTCGCTTATACACAAAGTCCAGCATCTTGAATTGCCCCATTCTTTACCTTAGTTTCATCATCAAACCATTTTCTTACTTGCTTTTTCAATCACATTGTTATTTAGTTATCTCCTGCTTCATAAGTTGATAGCTTTGGCATGCTCTCTAGGATTGGATCCCTTGGGTTTGGAATGATATCACTAAGGAGTTCTTCTTTTGGTCTTGTAGCAAATTGTCTGGCTATCTGTCTGAATGATGTAGTTCTCCAAATTCTTGAAGGATGACTCTTGATTTCTCATGAATTGGGCCATCTTTTGCTCCCAGTTTCTTGAACCTTGTCCTTGGATCTGTTGCGGAGGTGGCTAATATTTGTTTCGAAGTGGTAGGTACTATTATTCATTGGGATGCTTTTGATTTTGATAAATAATTGAAAGGTGGTATGTTTGGTGGTATTGAAATTGGCTATTTCTTGTTATTGTTACCTCCCCATGAGAATTGGGGGTGATTTCTGTAGCCAGGGTTGTAAGTGTTGGAGTATGGATTATATTAAGGTCTTGGGTTAAATTGTTGGTTCATATAATTGGCTTGTTCTGGGTTCTATTGCTCCGCACGCATGCATTGTCCAGTAATGTGATTTTCTCCATAAGATTCACAGCATAGTGAAAGGATTGTGTTGAAGTTACTTCATTAACATTTAGAATGCCCAAATTATTTGTCAAATTTTCTACCAATGTGCTAAGAATCTTATTCTGTGCTAAAATGAATTCAACATCTTTGTGATCAAGGTTAAGAACTCCTCTTCTTTCTTGCTGGATAGATTGTACAGGCGCAACTTGATAGTAGTTGGAGGCCATAAAAATCAACATCCTTTGAGCCTTCTTTGTTGTTTTAAATGACAAAGAATCCCCTACTGCAACGTCAACCATTGTCTTGGTTTTTAAATGAAATCCATTGTAAAAACTTTTATCGGCAACCAAAGTGGAATGCCATGATTTGGGCAACATCTTAGGAATTTCCGATATATCTACTAAGCTTCACCTAAGTCTTCTCAACATCTTGCTTGAATGATATGATTTCGTTCCTCAATCAGGTGGTCTTCGAAGGAGAAAAGAATTTAGTTACAAAACTATGTGCAAGGTCCTCCCAAGTGGTAAATTGCCCTTCATTGCATCCTTGTAGCCACAAATTGGCTTTCTCTCTCAAAGAGAAGGGAAAAGCCATCACACAAATTACATCCATTGAAACTCCATTAAACTTGAAACTACCAATTAACCTCCTCAAAATTCAGGAGATAAGTATGCAAATACTCACTCGGTCCAGCTCCAAACATAGTATGGCTCTAGGGCATTTGTATTAAATCTGCCCGGATCTCAAACTATTTGCTTGTATTGGAAGCCCCATGATACTAGAGCTTGCCCAATCAAGTTTAGGTCTTGTGTAGTCCCTCAAGGATCAATTTCATTCCTACCTACAATGTCTTCCTCATTCCTTTGCTTCTTATCATTCCTAAATACATTCTCATACTCCTTGGCGAGTCTTTCTTGCTCTTCCTATTGTCATCTATGCTTTCTTAATCCTCTCAGTATTCATTCAATTTCCAAATAAAGGGAAAGTAATTGTTCGTTTCCAAGGGCCATAAACAGGAAAATACTAAAGCATGAATCAAATGAAACAATGTGGAAAAATAGCGCACAAAGAGTTAAATTAAGGCGACCAAAAAAAAAAGTGAGAAAGCATTAATAATGACAGAACCAAAAATCTAAATTAGTAACAATGCAATAAGGGCTCAAAATCGTAGAAATTTCTCCTTGCAATGGCACAAAAAAATTGATGCATGTCAAATTTATTTACCTCTATTAACCAATTACTCTCACGCATTCCACAAGTACACAGGTCGTATAGTAGGATATAGCAATATGAATCGTTCCCACGAGATGCAAAATGGGATTCCCAAATATTTAGTATTAATTACTATCCAGATAACCACAAATAGATTTTTTTTTTTACTTTTTATTAGAATGAATGAAAGAACTTAAATCTAAGTAATAAATAACAAACCAGTCACACGCTGTAAAATAATTAAACTACGAAAATGCAGCGAAAAAATGCGTAACCTAAATGATTAAGATCCTACATGTGGAATCTATAAAAAGCATAAATCTTAATTACTGCTAACTGGAAATGAGTAAAGAAATACAATAAATTAATTGAACTAACTAAAACAAGTCAATAAAAATATTGACTTCATAAATGAAAAATAATATCTTCCAGATAGGTTCAAACAATCTGATCTATTCACAGAATCTTTAAATTTGGACAAAATAAGTATAATTAATCAAACAAATATTGATTTTAGAATTGTAGGACACACGAAATGTAGAACATAGATTTTATAGAGCAATTTTAGTAGATGACAAAGAGAAACCCTAAGTCTTTGCCTCTCATTGCAGCTTCTCCTTTTTGCTCTACAGAGTTATCTCTTTTTATAAGGGCTTCTAGGTCGAAATTTAGGTCAAGCCCATGATTAAACAAATCTGTCCCAATCCCTTCTAACGCCGTGGCATCCTAGATTAACCTTGAACGTAACATCATAGTGTTTTGCTAAACTTCGTTGTGATTTACCATTTTGCCCTTCTTGTCTTGTAAAAACCCATCAAACACTAAATAACTAGACTCAACAATGTAAAGAACGAACAATTAATACTAAAATAGTTTCCTACACATAAAACGAACTAAAAACAATTAAAGACTACAAATTAGGATTAAAGACACAAACTCAACCAAAAATGATAACAACATTATAACTCTATAAAAATAGTTACCAAGAGCTGAGGTTTCTAGCTGGTGAGAAAGCTCCCATGCCTAGGCACCTCTAGCAGTTGGTTGGGTGCTAAAGTACTCAATTCTCCAATATGGTCCTTTGCCACATTCTCCAGATTATTCCGATTTGCATGCTAATTATCCAATTGGACTCCGATTTGTTAAAAAACTATATAGCACACCAATATACATTAGTATATTCCAAAAAACATATAAAATGAAAATTACAACTAAAAAACCTAATTTACACTAAAATGAATAAAAACACATAACAACCTTAAAACAAACATAGAAAATAATCAAAATTTGCAACAAAACCTAACTAAAAAAATATATATGAAAATAAAACTCAATTTAGAGAGTTATCAGGATAGTGTTTGTCCCTGATTGCTCCAAGAAAATTTTTGATGATCTCTGCATCGTGGATTGAAAGGTTTGAGTATGGATTCCTAATAAAACCATTAGCAACATAATTATCATTCTCAAAAGAAAATTGACATTTCATTATTTATTTTGATTTGATTTCTACTAGTAAAATTGTAGACAATTAAAGATTTCATGTCCATGTTATCAATCTTCTTATTAGGTGTTTCAAATTGTTGAAGACTATCAGCACTTCTCCTAAGTTATGCTCTTTCACTAAACCATTGACAAGAATTCGTTGCCATATCTTGCAGCAACTCATTAGTATCTTTAGGTGATTTTCTAATGATAGTACTACTAGCTGCTTCCTCTACCGAATTTCTTGTAGATTGGGTCATAGCAACACAAAAATTTTGAACTTGCAACCATAAGGGAAACTAATGGAAGGAATCCTTCTCAATAATTCTTTAAACCTTTCCCGCACCCCATACAAATACTCCAAATCATTCTGCATAAAAGAAGTAATTTTATTACATAATCTGGCTATTTTCAAGGATGGAAAGTACTTACCTAAAAATTGTTCCACCGTAGAATCCCATGTTGTGATTGACCCTAGTGCCAGAGGGTGTATTAAGCATGCCAACCAATTCTTCGCTCTATTCCGAAGTGAGAATGGGAATAGTCTCATGCAAATAACACCATTAGACACTCCGTTGTAATGGAATGTATCACATATTTCTATAAAGGTAGAAAAATGTGCATTGGGATCTTCAAGAGGTGAATCATTTAATTCACATGATTGAACCATAGTGATTATAGCAGGTTCAATTTCAAATATATTTGCCTGCACTTCTAGTCTCATGAAACTTGAACTGGCTCCTGTCATACTCGGTGCAACAAATTCTCCCATTATACTATATTCCTCTTGCATTATTTGTCTATGCTCTGCATCCTCTACATGTCTACGTTCTTCATCTGCCAGCGTTTCTCTATATGTAGTGCCTGTAATCCGACTAATTAATATCTAAATTTTTGAATCAGACTAATCGAGTACCCCTCATTTACTCCTAGTCATCATCAAGAAATAAGAATAAGATAAGTGAATTACCCACAATAAAAGTAAATAAAAGTATAAAACAACAAATTCTTATACTAAGCATATTAGCTGCTGAAATTGAAACTTAAAGTGATTAAAAATAGTCCCCAAAATTGGAGACAAAAACTTGATTATTGCCAAATCACTAGCAAGTGTATTAATAAAAAAAAGTGATAAAGTGATATAAGAGTAAGAGTATCATTCGCACCGAGACTACAAATGAAATCGCAAAATTCCAATTGAAGTTTGGTGTTATTTAAGAAAATGGATTTGAAGATTTCTTATTTAGACTATAACTACCCTAACTGCAGAAAATAAAACAAAATATGTAAATTGTAGTGAAATTAAATGAAAACAAAAATTCAAACGTGAATTTAAGAAGCAACTAATAAATAAAGGGAAGCAAAATAAATCAAAGTGTTGAGTTTAAATAAAGCAACTGCTGGGGAGCTGAACCCACCCAACTAACACATCCAATACATCTTCAATCATGGAAATTCAATCGCTTCACAAAAGACAGCTAAATTAGTTATTCTTTTGAATTAACCAATTGTACAACACAACTAAAATCATTATGAATATTCCCTTGATCCATACATAACATGGCCATGCCATGTATTATGAAGGACTAAAATCATAGATCATTCAAAATATATCAAATAATTGAATTAAAATATATTTTCATTGGAATCTCAGAACAAATCAATGATAGAATAGTAAAAAGAATTAAGAACCACAACATACACCCTTATAGAAGCTTGAATCTTTAGTTAGAAATGAAGTAATGGAATGCAGTTTTGATCCACGCTAGACAAGTTAAATTACCTTATCTTTTGCATCCCCGGATATCGACAAATATACGGTTATGAATGTTGTAAGGTAAATAAGGTTCTATCCCATGAGGATTGATAACAAGTACTAGGAATCTAGACCAATTTCTATTTAGATAGCTGGTTTGGTAGGAGTTTGAACTTTGGTAATTAAAATTACTAAGGAAATAAATAACTGAAATTTAAAGAAGACCGAATAAAAATAACGATGCAAGCATATGATAAAAGTGGGTCGAGTGCTAGGTGATTGGGCTAGCAATTATTCTGGATTTAATTAAATCTTGGGTTAATCAATTAATTTCAATTATAATTAATTTTGATGCTATTTTGATATTTAAACCCAACCCCAAAATCCTTCGTTAATTGAATCTGATCAAATTAATTAACTATGTCGAGAACTTAATTTTCGTAACAAACCAATTTGCATCTTTATCTACATAGAATTCGAGTTTTTGGCTGGGTATACTCACTGAATCAACAAATAAATTCCATCACTAGGTTTGGAAAAATTAGCCTGATAATTTAATACTAGTCTAATAGAGGTTCAAAAGCCTTATCCCTCTCAGTCAACTTAACCAAAACTAAGGTTAGTTGCTCCTTAGAATTGTTTATTTATATTAATTATTAGGTGATTAATATAGTTGTAAGATCAATCTTTAATTTTAAATTAAACCAAGAACAATCGCATCACCGGTAGCCGAATCCTATAATCTAGTAATTCATTGTGTGAAGAAAAAAAAACTAATTAATTAAAATAAAAAATTAAACGTGCAATGATAAATAAATAAATAAAAGATTAGTTATCGAAATTGAAAACTTTGCAATAGAACATGAATAATCCAAAAGTCACAAAATTAAGCTGTAGATTTGAAGAATAATTAAAACCTAGAGTATGAGAAAAGTAGTCTTAAAATCCTAGCAAAAAATTTAAAATAAATTTGAGAATCGCTCTCTATCAATTGTTACATAAGGTCTCTATTTATAAAAATTGCAAAACAGGCCCGGCCCAACTTGGACCACCCGTAGACTGGGAATGGTTTAGTTTTGATCTCTCAAAGATTGCGGCTCACTCCTTGACTGCGACTATGCTCTGTTTGTACCACAGTCAGCAGTTGTTTGCATGTAGTTCAGCCAAAGACTACAAGTGGTCTTATTTAGCACTTCTTCACTATAGTTCCAAGTTTCTTTGTCAACTGACCATTTTGCCCCTTGTTTCGACAACACAAAACACAAAATGATCTGTATAGACAAATATTCTAATAAAACATTCATGTACACATTTAACTACAAAAGCGACTTAAAATCATACAATCACTTACGAACACTCTAAGCATAACTTTACTCCCCAAAAAACACTACAAATATGAATAAACAAAACAAAACACAGAACAAAAGAGACATAAAAATAAATCTAAATTTAGAGTTATCAACTCTCCCCAACAACATTTTGCTAGTCCCAAGCAAAATCTACTACACACAGCTCACATAAAACAACAGAGGAATGACAATACTAAAATCGGATTGATCTAAATGATTCATCAGCCCAGTCCACATCTGAATAACCACAAGAAATCATGTTCCACTATTACTCACACCACAAGTACATCTAAATAAATATCAAATATGTTTTCTCAAATATAAATACAAGAACTTACATTTATCAACATGGGCCACATCACATAATAAAATTTTCCTACCCACAACTAATTCGAAAGATGTACAAAATTGAACCTTAATAATCCTCAAGAAGGTAAAGGAGGATCAATAGACCATATAATTGCGTGCTAGGACACAAATATCACACGGAAGCTAAGCATTATAGAACATTTGTAATTGTTTAACATAAAAATGGGCAATGTAATATATTGTAATTCCTTTATGACAACCATTTATTTGGCTCTTTATTTCAATTTTTCTAGGCATAGCAAGACTCATTTTCATGCACGTTGCCTTATGATTTTCATTTGTTACCATGCTTATGTATTTTACGTAAAGCAAGTCAATTTTTTTATTTTTTTCCTTCTTTTCTTCACTAGCACTTTGGAGCATTTAGAGAAAATAAGGAACTAGCCACAAAAAAATGGGTTATATTAACATAAATTAATTAAACAACTAGCACTAAACCTAATACTTGTCCAGTCAAAAACATACACATGAAAATACAAAGGTCCATATCCATCTCTATCCAAATCAATGATTACAAAGAATCAATTCCAACAACTTCAAATAAAGCATGGGCATCAAAATAAATCACGTAACTCCTATCTAACAGTAGTAAGTTCAAGAAACCCCTTTATACCCAAGTAAACCCATTTGATAAAAATTCAAATTTTCACCCTTTTTAACAAAAATGTGAAACATGAAACACATCGACTATTAATCCTAGGTTTTCATATCATTGGCAACAAGAAATTAATACTACGATTAATATGTCATTCCGTTAATACATCAAACAACAAATTTACATCATGTACTAAAAACCCTAAACATTAAAACAGTCAACATTAACAAATTTTAACGAAACCACCACTTGCCCAAGCAACACTAGCCTATGGCAAGCGATAAATAACAAAAACTAAATAAATAACATATCAAACATGAAAATTTCCTAACAAATATGTGTAGATGAAAGGATGGTCAATATCCAGAGGTTTTGGATGGACCGGTTTATCTCTTCCCTTCCTCGTCCCCCGTCCTTGTCTCTCTACATCATCCGAATGTTCGCAAAGCCATTTTGGTGGTAGAGTAGCCCAAGGCCAGTGAGACATGTTGGAGTTCCCAAGATAGCTGCGCTGCCACAGCCAGGAAGTCCAACATCTGCCACATCTCCTCAAAGTATTAACTTTGATAGACTAGGAGTTCCTGCTGCATTTCATTATTGAACGGTGGATGGAAAATAGAATTAGTTTCAAATCTAGGTAGAGGTTAAAGCAATGGTCCTGAAGGTCTTTCTTGAGTGCCTTGAACCTTCTCAACTGCCTGTTCACCTAGTGCCTTAGCTTGCACTATAATCATTGTGGATTTATACTAGGTCGCTATCACCTAAAGAACCTTACTATAGTCAGCATTGGTCCATCCCATTTCTCTATAGTCATGACTTGCAAACTTGCAAACTACCACAACTGGGTTATCAAATTTGGAACACATAGTGCCTTATGATTTCTATTTCCATTCCTCAAAATTTTCAATTGAATCTCCTGTAGCACATCAATTGTCAAACCTTCCATAAAGGCAAAAATTAACAGGCCCTCTCAAGATTAACATTGTGGTATGTGAAGTTGGCAACATGTGTGCACGTACATAATGTTGCATCCATGGTCTAGCTCTATATTCAAATATCTTTGCCTAATCCACTTGCACTGCCTATCCTCCATATCCCAATTACCCCAACCATCAATCAACATATTGGCTATTTCATCATAATCAATCTCGCCCTCCAAAAGTGCATTGACTCGGTTGTTGGGATTAGTGAGGAAATGGTGGAACTCATTAATAGTTTCCTTTCTAAAACTCGTTGTTGTATACCAAACCTGAACTAAAGGCCCTAAACGTCCACACTATTACTAATAAATTCACAAACAATATTTTTGTTTGCTACAATGGTAGGGGTTTTACAAAAATCTAGCCATCCCCTGCATTGAATATTATTGAAAATCTTTTGGCACAACTGGTTTGCTTCTAGATTATTTTCAATTCTTACATGACTCACATCAAAACCCCGCTCATATAAAGTATTTAACCGATTTGAAAGTTTATCATGTAGTTGTTTAGCCTCCAAAGAAACAAAGACAATGTCATCATAAGTAATGGTTACCCTTTGACTGCTTTTTCTTTTTCCCCATTGAACAACAAAATCTAGAATCAATAAAACAACCAACTGAATAATTTTCTCCTCCCCCTAACTTAATCAAAACAATCCCGACAAATGTCTCACCAATTAACCAAATCCAATCAACAAATATATTCAAATAAACACCACACCAGTAAAATAATAACAAAGAAATTTCACCAAGAAGTCCAAGAATTTCACTCCACACATTAGATAGGAACAATCTTACTCAATTCTAGTCTGGTGTTGATACTTTCTTGCAAAAAACAAAACAAACCTCCCGAAGGTGGTGGTTTGAATTTCCAAGGATATCATCAGATAAGAAGGGAAAAATTTTGGTTGATTTATATAGATGGAAAAGAATATTAGAAAGAAGAGAGCGAATAATGATGTAATATTATGAGATCCGAGATGATTGAAGAAAATGAAGAAACAATAGGGCTTGTTAGTGTTCCTTTGTATCACCTGGATGAGAGGGAAAGAAAAGAGAATTTGTTCTGTGAAAAAGGGAAATGGGGTTTCAAAGGTTTTAAACTTCTCGCCTAGGACAGCCGCAGATTGCAGTTGGTCCATCTTAAATCAGCAACAAACAATGGATGGTGTTATGTTTTAGCCACAAATTGCGGCTCCATCCCTTGTATTCCCCTGTAAACTGCGGGATCCCTACTATTTCTCCCGTAGTCTGCAGTTGAAACGCTTTGGGTCACCTGCAGATTGCAAGTGACTTGTTCCTGTAGCTCATTTTTATTGAATCTAATCCTATGAAACAAACATAAAAATAATTATCAATCACTTTTAACCTTTAATTCCCCAAGGGTCAAAAATAAAATTAAAGAAATCAAACTAAACATAGAGAATTAAAATAAAGGCCTGGGTTGCCTCCCAAAAAGTATTTCTTTACAGCCATTAGCTTGACTTTGTTGTTTAGTCAAAAGAATTGACTTCTTGAAGTCCATTCTGAAATACAGCACCATAATCAAATCTCAGGTTAATCAATAAATTTAAATTATAGTTAATTTTGATGCTACTCCCCTGTTTCAACCCAACCCCAGAAGCCATAGGTATTTGAATCCCATGAAATTAATTAACTAGATTTCGAGACCTTCTCTTGCCTAACAAACCAATTCGAGACTTTATTGGCAGACACTTCAAGTTTCTAGCCGGGAATACTTAGGAAATCAACTAATGAATTTTGCCACCCAGTTTAGAATAATTAGCCTAATAATTTGACACTGGCCTAGTAGATGTTCAAAACTCATATCCTCTTGGTCAACCTAACCAAAACTAAGGTTTGCTACTCCTTAGAATTGTCTATTTATGTTAATCATTAGCTGATTAATACAATTGGATGATCAACCTTAAATTTTAAATTAACCTATGAACCATTGCATCAATTGCACCTGAATCCTAATTATCTAGCACCTCAAGGTATGCATAAAAGAAAGAAAATTAATTAAATTGCTTGTGGACATAAGAAATTGATAAACAAAAATTAAATTTAGTGAAATCATAGATGGATAAACAAAAGACAAGTTATTGGAATTGAAAAGTTTGCAATAGAACCTAAATCCAAAAGTCATAAAATTAAATTATTGAATTTAAGAATAATTAAACCCCAACGTACGATAAAAGCAGTCTGAAAACCAAGCCAAAACACTTGAAATAAATCTTAGAATCACTCTCTAACAATCGTTACATTAGGTCCTTATTTATAAAAATAAAAAAATTGGCCCAAGCTCAACTCAGACCTCCTACAGACTGCGAATTGTTTAGCTTTGTTCTTTCACTCTTTGCGGCTCACTCGCAGAGTGCGTGTGATATGCATGGTTTAGCTGCAGACTACGGCTATGGTTCTGTTTCTACCATAGTCAGCAGCTCTTTGCATGTAGTTCAGGCACAAACTACGGCTGCTCTTCTTCAGTATTTGTTCACTTCGTTACTTCTCTACTTTAGCTCTGCTTTCCTTTGTCAATTGACCATTTTGACCTTTGTTTCAGAGGCATAAAAATCCCACACAAAACGAAGTGAACTGGAAAATGTACTGATAAAACATACTAGAAAAATGACTTAAAACAATCATTTATAAACATTTGAAACATAACTTTACTCCACTAAAAGAAAAATAAATAAGACTAAACACACCAAAACATATTACAAAAGAGGCATACAAATTGCTCTAAATTTAGAGTTGTCTATTCCCCCCAACTCATATAAAACAAAGTAGGATTGAAAATACTAAAATTGGATTGGTCTAAATGATTCAGCAATCTAGTCCACATCTGACAAACCACATGAAATCATGTTCCATTTTTACTCACTCCAAAAATACTTTTGAATAAATGTCAAATATGTTTTCTCAAATATTTATACAAGAACTCATATTTATCACACAACTAATTTGAAAGATGTACAAATTTGAACCTTAATAATCATCAATAAGGTAAAAGAGGATCAATAGACCTTACAATGCAAGCACAGAATGTCACACAAAAGCTAAGCATTATAGAACCTTTGGTATAATTTTTTAACTCACAGAAAGATAATATAACCTTTCGTAATTCATTTATGACCACCTTTTATTCGGCTCATTAATTCATTTTTTCTTGGCTTAGTAACATGTATTATTATGCAAGACGCCTTATGATTTTTTGTTTCTTAGCATGCTTATGTATATTACAGAAAGCAAGCCATTTTCTTTTTTGTTTCTTCACAATCTCATTCGAGCATTTAGAGCACATAAGGACTAGACATTGAAAATCAAGTTATTTTAACTTAAATCAATGAAACAACTAAAATGAAACCTAATCCTTCACCATATGAAAACATGCAAATGAAAATACAAAGGTACACATCATATCAAACTCCATCCTAATCAGTGATTGCAAAGAATCAATCTCAACAACTTCAAATAAGCATGGGCATAAAAATAAATCACGTGACTCTACTCAAATAGCAATAAGCTCAAGAAATTATATCCAAGAAAATACATTTGACAAAATTTTGAATTTCCACCTTTTTTAAGATGTTCAAAAACGTGAAACATGAATTATATGTACTATAATCCTAGGTTTTCATATCATTGGCGATTAGATATCAATCCTACTATTAGTGTGTCATTCCATTAACACATCACAGAACAAAAGCACATCAGATACATAATACACTCAACATTAACAACTTTTAACTAAACCACCACTTTCCCACACAACACTAGCCTACGGCAGCTGTAAATAACAAAAACTAACTAAACAACACTGAATATGAAAACTAAAAACAACGCTCCCATATAAATCTATTCAAATGAAAGTATGGTCAATCTCTAGCAGTTCTGGATGGACCAACTATAGCTCCTCCATTCCTTGTCTCGATCCTTGTGTCTCTACATCATCTGGATATCCATAATGCCATTCTGGTGGTATAGTAGTCTAAGGCCAATGAGACACGTTGATGTTCCTAGATGGCTAAGCTGCCAAGCTAGGAAGTCCATCTTCTGCTTCGTCTCCTTGAACCACTGGACGTGATGGACTAGAGTGAGTTCCTATTGCACCTCAATATTGAGCGGTGGATAGAAAATAGAAATGGTTTTAGGTCTAGGCAGAGGTACAAACAATGGTCCCTGAGGTCTCTCTTGAGTGCCTTGAACCTCCTCAACTGCTTGTTCACCACATGCCTTACCTCTTGCACTATAATTATTGTGGTTTATATGGGTCACAATAGCCTAAACAACATTTCTATCAATTGGCGTTGGTGCATCCCATTTCTTTATATCCGTGACCCGCAAACCAACAAGCTAGCGCAATTGGGTTATCAAATTCCTAACACATCATGCCTTGTACTTTCTATTTCCATTCCTCAAAAATTCTTGCTGAATCCCTATCCCACATCAATTATTAGACCCTCCATAATGGAAAAAGTCAAACAAGCTCTCTCTACATTAATATTTGTTGTATGCGAAAAAGGCAACATATGCGCCCAAATAAACTACATCCATGCTCTTACCTTTACATTCAAATATCTCAGTCTTTTTAATAAGATTAACGACTTATTCATTTGTGGCTGGTCACTATTCCAAATTTTAATAATAATAGTAAAATAGTACATGGGGGATGGACCAAACCAAAACCTCCAACACAAAAGAAACCCTAGCTCATGCTTCAAAAACTTTTACATCCAACCCTATCTGGATGAGCTAGTACTTTAACAATGGAAGGTAAATTCTAAGAAGTAAAAGTTCTGTTACAAAGAGATTCAGCACCTATATTAGCTAGGCAATCTGCAACCCTATTTCCTTCTTTATAAACATGTAAGAAAATGGGGCTAATAGTTTTCAGGAAATGGAGATATTGCAGGAAAATGCTATCAATCCTTCAAGATGTTGTTGCTTGCTAAAGAAGAATGCTAATTAGGAGTTGAGAATCAAGCTTAATAATGATGTTATATAGATTCGACTCTCTACATAGTTGAAGACCTTACCAAAATGCCAATGATTCGGCCAGAGGACTTGTACTTGTTTCTGAAAAGAATGAAGAAAAAGCAACTGGTTCTGGTTGAGTATGATACCTTCTGAGTTTTGGACAACTCCATCCCTGAATATGGGGCTTGAGTTCCCTTTACAAGCCCTATCTATGAGGAGTTTATAGAATTCATTAGGTGGCTTCTCGACTTAACTGCAACTACATATGCATATTGTTAGTGTGATGTTTAATCTAATTATGGGGTATCCCAGTCATTTCTGACTCATTCTTCACTTTAAGAAGAAAAGCCAAGGAAATGTTATGAATATGAGCCATCACTGAGGAATAAACTATCCATTAATTGCCTTGAATACCTTCAAATAAACTCTAGTTTCTTGCATTCTACATTTCCCGGCACACCACACTTGGTAGGATTTTTGCTATCACTTCTTTAACTGATCTACTTGTGTAAGTTATCCACTATCCATTCAAGTGTTGAAAGGGACTTTGAGAAGAAAAAATGAGGGCCGAAAGCTGCTCAAACTGGTTCCACACCTTGCCAGACAGTTGAGGAAGAGAAGTCTATCGTTTCTACTCGACATTGACAAAACTGACATTTAGATGGAATCTAGAAGCCTTTAACTATAAAGATGACATCTACAGGTAGCAGCAAATTACAGAGCCTCCACATGAAAATAGATATTTTTAAGGGCAACCTTTGATCCCAAAACATCTTCTTGGAGAATAAGAAGATCGACATAGGGTTGAAGAAACAGATAAGCTGATAGTGAACTTTCTACAAGACATGTCTTTCCAAACCCAAACATCAGCTTCATCATTAAGTTTCATACTTTTCTGAGCCAAACAACCGGAATGAAAAGAAGGACAACATTAACTGATTAGATGAGTATCCCATGATCTATCTTTCTTGACCTGATTAAGCTTGACTAAAATGCATTGTTCAACTATGTCCTTCAGTGCAACCATCCTCCTCCAAACTGGTGAAGCATCAGGGGTTATAGTCACACAACTTGGGTGCAGAACATTTTTCAGGCATTTGGAGTCCATAAACTCACCCCAAGAGATCTTTTGGTCCTAAAATTCCACTACTAAATTTATTGACATCTCCCTGATCAATAGTTCCAATTTTTGAAAACCCAGACCATTGTGATTTGTTCGATGAGCCATTCCATCCCAGGCCCTCCAACGTGGCTTTCTTCATGAATCATTTTCTCCCCAAAAGAAATTTGAGAACTTTCTTTCGAATTCCTTAAGTACAGATTTTGGAGGAGCTAGTACTGATATCAAATATATTTGTATAGAACTTAGAACATGATTTATAAGCAACATTCTATCCCAAGCAGACAACATTTTACCTTTCCATCCAACAATTTTCATCGTAATAGCATTGATTGGAATATGGAATGAATCTATTTCCCTTTTTTAATAGGGAAACCAAGATAGATGAAAGGGGATCCTTCTTCACAAAACCAATAATTACAGAAATAAGTCTCTACCTTGTAGTACTAGTCATCTACAAAACATAGAAACAACTCTTCCTCCTATTCACCAACTAACTAGAACATTTTTCATAATCTTGAAGATAAGGGCTGAGGGGATGATCAATACATTTTTTACCCTCATTCAAGAATATCAAATATTATCTGCATAGGTCAAATGAGTCACTTTGAGACAATATCTAGGTGTGGAATAATAGCCAATTTTCTTTTGAGCAAAACTTTTGTTAAATCCCTACTTAAAACTTCAACTGCCCAAAATAAAAAGGTAAAGAGAGATTGGATCACTTTGCCTTACACCTCTAGGTGACTTGAATAAACCAATGGAAACTCCATTGAATAAAATAGAAAACCAGTTCTCCAAGCAGTTTCACAAAAGCGAAATAAAATTGTTTGAGTAACCAATCCTATAAAAAACCTTATATAAGAAACCTCGTTATATCCTGTCCAATGCCTTAGCGATGTCTAATTTCGATACCATATTGCCCCCTCACTCTTCTATCAATATGTTCCACTTTTTCTTCTACCAAAAGAACATTGTTAGATATACTTCCGCCATGTAGAAATCCACTTTGCTCTATGAAAATCAACTCTGGCAGCAACTTCTGTTCAAAATTTGATAAAGCAGCATTGAAAAAATTTGTTTTCCATGGTGCAGAAGCTAATTGGCCTAAAATCACCGAAAGATATAGGATTATCAACCTTTGGTATAAGGCAAACTCAAGTACTAGTGATGGCTTTTAGCAATGAATGGCCTCTGAAAAATTCCATTGCATATTCGAGGAGATCCTGGGAGATTATGCACCCACAATATTTGTAGAAATAGGCATTAAATCCATCCACCCCTGCGGATCAATCTGAATCGATTGAGAACACCACAGTTTTCAACTCATCAAATCTCGATAAAGCCAATAACACTTCATTTTTAGCTTCAATCAATTTGTTAGGAATAACTTCCCTTAATCAAGAATCAAGGTGAATGTCTTCAGCAGTAAGTAAACTCTCAAAGAATTTAACTGCCTTAGCTCCCAGCAAAGCCTGATCATAAATCTAGCCTCCTGTGCTGTCTTTTAGCTTCCTAATACAAAGATGGTTCCTTTTTATTTTCATATGAGAGCATGAAAATATTTGGTATTATGATTGCCCTTTTTCAGCCAATTGGCATTGTCCCTTTGCTTAAGATATTGCTCTTCTTCAACCATAGCCTTCAAAAGCAAAAGCAAAAGCTTTTTTCCATGGACAGAAGTGTATAAATGGTAGAACTCATTAATAATTTCCATTCTAAAACTCACCGGTGTACACCGAACCTGAAGTACATGACCAAAAACATCCATACTATTACCAATAAATTTACAGACCATGTTTTTGTTTACCACAATGGTAGGAGCTTTAAAACAATCTTGCCATCCCCTACATTGAATATTATTCATAACCTTCTAGCAACTCATATGCTTTTGGGTTATTTTAAATTCTTACATGACACATCAAAACGTTGCTCATAAGAAGGATTTAACTGGTTTTGAAGTTTATCATGCAGTTGTTTAGCCTCCAAAGAAACAAAGGCTTTGTTATCATAAGCGATAGCCTCAGACTACTTTCTCTTCTTCCTTGCTAAGAAATAAAATCAACAATCAATAAAACAACCAACCAAATATTTTTTCACCTTTCCCCCAACTTAATCAAAAACAATCCCAACAAATGTCTCACCAATTTACTAAATCCAATCAACAAATATATTCGAATAAACACCACACAAGGCAATTTCGCCAACATATCCGAGAATTTAACTCCACACAAGATATACGAACAATCTTACTGAAATTTGTGCTAGTATTGATACATCCTTGTGAAAAACCAAATAAACCTCCAGAATGTGGCGGTTTCATTTTCCAACTTAAACAAGGGTATGATTAGATAAGAAGGGAAAACTTTTGGTTAATTTATATTGATGGAAAAGAATATTAGAGGGAAGAAAGAGAATAACGATGTAAGATTATGACATTCGAGAAGATTTAGATAATTTGAGAAAAAAAGGTAAAATGAAGAAGATATATGGCTTGTTAGTGTTCCTTTGTGTCGTCGGAGGAGAGGGAAAGAAAAGAGAATTTGATTTGTGAAAATGGGAAATGGGGTTTAAAAGCTTTAGAAGTTCTCGCATAGGACAACTGCGAATCCAATTGGTCCATCTTAAATCAATAACCGACTACGGTTGGTGTTCTATTTCAGCCACAGATTGCGGCTCTTTCACTTGTATTCTCCGGCAAACTGTGGGACCCCTTCAATTTCTCATGAAGTTTTCCGCTGAAATGCTTCGGGTCACCTGCAGATTGCAGGTGACTTGTTCCTGTAGCTCACCCAATGCATTCCTTTTCTATTCCTCTTTTTTATTGAACCCAATCCTGCAAAGCGAACATAAGAAATAATTAGCAATTATTTTTTACCTTTAATTCACCTAGGGTAAAAATTAAAAATAAAGATATCAACTAAACATAGAGAATTAAAATAAAGGCCTAAGTTGCCTCCCAAAAAGTGTTTCATTAAAGTCATTAGGTTAACTTTATTGGTCCCAGCCTTTTAGCCAACAGAATAGACTTCTTCGTGTCCGTTGTCAAAGACACCACAATAATCAAATCTTAGAAGTTAATAAATTAATTTAAATTATAATTAATTTTGATGCTATTCCCCTATTTTAACCCAACCCCAAAAGCCATAGGTATTTGAATCCCATCAAATTAATTAACTAGATTTAGAGACCTTCTCTTGCCTAACTAACTAATTCGAGTCTTTATCTGCATAGAATTCGAGTTTCCAACTTGGAATACTGGGCGAATCAATTAATGAATTTCGCCACCCGGTCTGGAATAATTAGCCTAATAATTTAACACTGGCCTAACGGAGGTTCAAAATCTTTATTCCCTTGGCTAACCAAACCAAATCTAAGGTTTGCTACTCCTTAGAATTGTCTATTTATGTTAATTATTAGCTGATTAATATAATTGTATGATCAACCTTTAAGTTTCAATTAACCCATGAACCATTGCATCACTTGCATCGAAACCCTAATTACTTTAGCAATTCATGGTGTGCAGAAAAGAAAAAAAATTAATTAAATCGCTTGTAGACATAAGAAATTGATAAACAAAAGAATTAAAAGTGCAATCGTAGATGGATAAATAAAAGACAAGTTATCAGGATTGAAAATTTTGCAATAGAACTTGAATGATCCAAAAGTCATAAAATTAAACTATAGAATTGAAGAATAATTAAACCGTCGAGTATGAGAAAAGTAGTCTAAAAACCCTAGCCAAAACACAAGAAATGAAGGTGAGAATCACTCTCTATTAATCGCTACATAAGGTTCTTATTTATAAAAATCACAAAACAAGCACCAGCCCAACACGGACATCCCACATACTACGAATGGTTTAGCATTGTTCTCTCACAGTTTGCAGCTCACTCGCAAAGCGCTAGTGATATGCATGGTTTAGCTACAGACTACGGCTATGCTTCTGTTTATACCACAGTCAACGGTTCTTTGCATGTAATATAGCCGTAGATTGCAGCTTGTCTTCTTCAGCATTTCTTCACTTCGTTAATTCTCTACTTTAGGTCTACTTTCCTCTGCCAATTGACCATTTTTTCCCAAGATAGATTTCAAATGCACAAAACACAAAATGAAGGGAATAGACAAATGCACTAATATAACACACTACAAAAACCACTTAAAATCACACAATCACCTATAAACACTCGAAACATAACTTTACTCCTCGCCTAAAAACACAATAAATAGGACTAATCACACCAAAACACATTACCAAAGAGCCATAAAATAACTCAAAATTTAGAGTTGTCAATTCTCCCCAACTTGGCATTTTGCTAGTCTCGAGAAAAATCAACTAGACATAACCCACATAAAACAAAATAGGATTCACAATACTAAAATCGGATTAATCTAAATGATTCATGAAACTACTCCACATCCGACCAACCACATGAATCATGTTCCACTTTTCCACACGCCAAATGTACGTTTGAATAAATATCAAATATGTCTTCTCAAACATAAATAAAGGAATTGACATTTATTAATATGGGCCACATCACGTAATAAAGTTTTCCTAACCACAACTAATTCGAAAGATGCACAACCTCATATATTGAACCTTAATAATCATCAAGAAGGTATAGGAGAATCTCTATATCTCACAATGAAAGCACACAAATGTCACACAAAAGTTAAGCATTCTAGAACCTTTATAATTTTTAACTCAAAAGCAATAATATAACCTTCCGTAATTCTTTTATGACCACATTTTATTTGGCTCTTTGATTCATTTTTTCTTGCCTTAGCGAGACGCATTATCTCGTAAGACACCATATGATTTTGTTTCTTACCATGCTTACATATATTACATAAAGCAAGCCATTTTCTTTTTCTTTTTTTTTTTACTTTTTTCTTCACAAGCTGAATGGAGCACTTAGAGCACATAAGGACCAGACACAGAAAAATGAGTTATATTAACTTAAATCAATTAAAAAACTAGAACAAAACCTAATACTTTGCCATGAAAAAACATACAAATTAAAATATAGAGGTCCACGTCATATCAAACTCTATTCCAATCAACATTGCGAAGAATCAATTCCAGCAACTTCAAATAAGTATGGGCATCAAAATAAATCACGTGACTCCACTCTTATAGTAATAAGTTCAAGAATTTATACCCAAGAAAATACATCTGACAAAAATTCAAATTTGAGCCCTTCGTAATGAAAAATTGAAACATGAATCTTATCGACTACTAATCCTAGGTTTTCATATCATTGACTAGAAATCATTCCTACTATAAGTATGTCATTCCCTTAACACATCATATAACAAATTTACATCATATACTGAATACACTAACCATTAAAATAATCAATATTAATAAATTTTAACTAAACCACTACTTGCCCACACAACACTAGTTTACGGTAAAAGGTAAATAACAAAAACAAACTAAACAACACACCAAATAAGAAAATTAAACACAACACTCCCATGATAAGTCTATTCAAATGAAAGTATGGTCAATCACCAGCTGTTCTAGACGAACCGACTTCATCTCCTTTACTCCTCGTCCTCAGTCCTTGTTATTCTACATCATCCGGAGGTCCATAATAACATGTTACCATTCTGGTTGTATAATAGTTTGAGGTACGTAAGACATGTAGATGTTCCCAAGATGGCTAAGCTGCCAAGCCAGGAAGTCCATCTTCTGCTTCATCTCCTCGAGGCGCTAGCTGTGATAGAATAGGAGTTCCCATTGTGCCTTAATATTGGGCAATGGATAGAAAATACAATTAGTTTCAGGTCTAGGCGGAGGTACAAGCAATGGTCCTTGAGGTCTCTGTTGAGTGCCTTGAACCTCCTCCACTGCTTTTTTACTGCGTGCCTCAGCTTGCACCATAATTATTGTGGATTTATATTGGGTCACAATAGCCTAAATAGCCTTGCAATCAATCGGCACTGGTGCATCCCATTTCTTTGTAGTTGCGATCGGCAAACCTGCAAACTAGCACAATTGGGTTATCAAATTCAGAACACATACTGTCTTGTTCTTTCTATTTCCATTCCTCAAAATTTCTTGCTGAATCTCCTGTCCCACATCAATTATCAAACCTTCCATCATGCAAAAAGTCAAACAGGCTCTCACAATATGTGAAGTAGGCAACAAGTGTGCCGAGACAAAGTACATCCAAGCTTTAGCCTCTGCATTCAAATATCTCAGCCTTTTTTTATAAGCTAACCACCTATTCATTGGTGGGTGAGCGCCACTCCAAATTTTAATAATAATAGAAAAATAGTACATAGAGGGGGGACCAAACCAAAACCTCCAACACTAGAGAAACCTTGGCTCATGCTCCAAAAACTTTGACATCTAGCCCTATCTAGATAAGCTAATTCTTTAATAATGGAAGGCAAATTGCAAGAAGTAAAAGTTTTGTTACAAAGAGATTGAGTAGCTATATTAGCTAGGTAATCTGCAGCCCTATTCCCTTCTTTACAAATATAGCTTGGTAAAGTCAATAACATTTTATTTTTAGCTTCAATCAACTTGTTAGGAATAACTTCCTTTAATCCAGAATCTGGGTGAATGTCTTCAGAAGTAAGCAAACTCTTAAAGAATTTAACTGCCTCAGTCTTCCAGGAAAGCCTGATCCTAAATCCAGTTTCTTGTGCTATTTTTCAACTTCCTAAAATAAAGCTGGTTCCTTTCTATTTTAAGATGAAAATTAAAATATTTGGTATTATGATTCCCCTGTTTGAGCCATTTCACATTGGCCTTTTGCATCCAGTATTGCTCCTCTTCAGCCAAAGCCTTCAAAAGCAAAAGCTTTATTCCATAGACAGAAGTGTATTGTTATGATCAGAAGGACTCCTCCTGCTGGTTAACTTCTTCTTCTGCTTCTGAGATCCTATGGAAAATGTTTCCAAAAGTAGACCTATTCCAATAAATATCTCAGTCTAATTCACTTGTGCACATTCTCTATAGCCTATTTACCCCAACCATTAGTGAATACATTGGCTATTTCATCATAATCAATCTCACCCTCCAAAAATGCATTAAATTGGTTGTTGGGATTAGTGGATAAATGTGTGAACTCATTAATAATTTCCATTCTAAAACTCACCGGTGTATACCAAACATGAACTACAAGACCCGAAACATCCACATTATTACCAATAAATTAACAGACCATGCTTTTTTGTGCCACAATGGTACGACTTTTAAAAAAATCTTGCCATCCCCGGGTTGAATATTGTTGAAAATCTTCAAGCGCAACTCATCTGCTTCTATGTTTATTTAAATTCTTAAATGAATCACATCAAAGCGCTGCTTATATAATGGATTTAACTTGTTTTGAAGTTTATCGTGCAATTGTTTAGCCTCCAAAGAAACAAAAGCATTGTTGTCATAGGCAGTAGCCATCGACTACTCTTCTTCTTCCCTACAAAGCAATAAAATCAACAATCAATAAAACAACCAACCAAATAATTTACCCCTCTCCCCAACATAATCGAAAACAATCCCAACAAATATCTGACCAATTAACCAAATCCAGTCAACAAATATATTCAAACAATCACCACACAAGTAAAATAATCAAAAGCCAATTTCACAAACAAATCCAAGAATTTAACTCCACACGTTAGGTAGGTGATACACATCTATGATTGAACAATCTTACTCAATTCTGGACTAGTGTTGATTTTCCTTATGAAGAACAAAATAAACCTCCCAGATGTGATTGTTTGATTTCCCTACATAAACAAGCATATGATGAGATAAAAAGGGAAAACTTTTGGCTGATTTATATTGATGGAAAAGAATATTAGAGAGAAGCAAGGGAATAATAATATATGATTATGAAATTATTAAAGATTAAAGAAAATTAGAGAAAAGAAAGAAGAAAAACAAAAGAAGAAATAAGGCTTGTCAGTATTTCTTTGTATTGCTTGAATGAGAGGGAAAGAAAAGAGAATTTGTTTTGTAAAAAAAGGAAATGGTTTTTAAGGGTTTAAAAATGATTCGACTTCCTGTCTGGGCCAGGTGCTGACTGCAGTTGGTCCACATCAAGTCACTAATAGGCTGCGGCTGGTATTCTGTTTCAGCTACTGAGTATGGCTGTTTCACTTGTATTTTCCACGAACTACATGATCTCTTTTTTTTCTCTCGCAGTATGCAATTATGAAATGCTTGAGTTCACCCCTATACTGCAATTGACTTGTTCTTGTAGCTCACCCAACACATTCCTTTTCTATTCCTCATTTTTATTGAGCCTAATCGAACAAAACAAATATAAAAAAAAATTATAAATTATTTCCAGTTTTAATTCACCTAGGGTAAAAATTTAAAAAAATGAAGAAGATCAATCTAAACATTCTAGATTTAAATCTAGAAAAATATCTTGGTCAGCCGCCTAAGAAGCACTTCTTCAATGTCAGTTGCTTGACTTTATTGTTTCCAGCTACTTAGCCAATAAAATGGACATCTTCATGTTCATTGTCAAAGACACTGCAATAAATGATTTCTAATATCTTCTTTCTTGCTCGACCTTTCAGCTCTTGCAAGGTCAGATCTCTCGCAAAAAAATGTTGCTTCTTCTTCCTTCATATTGAACATGAATGATTTTTTGCTCTTGGTCGATATCAATTAAGACTTTCACCATAGCAAGAAATGGTCGTCCAAATATAAGAAAGGTACCATCCGCATCTTCTTCGTCAGTATCCATGACAATAACATTGACCAGAAATCTCAGCTTCCACACTTTCATAAGTATATTAAATACTTCCCCTATTGGTTCCACCTTACTTCCTTCTGCCAAATGGATGATTTGATCACACACCTTGAGACCTCTTAATCCTATATTCCCGTAGACTGGTAAAGGCATCATATTCAATTCACACCAAGATCGCGTGGGGCTCTATAAAAGAAAATGTTACCAATAAGGCAAGATATAGTGAAATTGGTCAAAAATTGGTCAAAAATTCAAAAAGGAATCGGAATTATCCAATTTGGGAATAAGAACTAGAATGCACTAGAAATGATTCTCAATAAAGGAGCCCCTACAAAATAATCTAACATTGCAAGGAAAAGGTCTGAAGAAATGATATTCCAACATTTAACATAAAAGTAACCTGTGAAAACATTCGGTCTCACTGCACTCTTTGCATCCATATTGAAAGCCACATTACTAATCTCCTCCAAGGGGCTTAAGATTGATCAAATAATTTTTCCAATTTGGTTAACCCATCACAATTCTTGAGCTGATGGATCATCATCCTAGAGTGCTTGTTGCCTAAAGTGGCAAGGAAATATTTTGTGTTAAGATCACCTTCCCTAAGCCATTTATACCTAGATTTCTATGCCAATAATTCTTCTCTGTGTTAAGAGTACGAAAAAGCTCAGCTTGCACTTTATTAACCTTTATTTTGGACAAAAGAGAGCCAGTAAATTCATAAGCAATTTTTAGTTGTTTGACATTATCCTCCACATCTCTAAAAACTTGGAAAATGTCACCGAAAACCTCTCTATTCCACTTCTTCAATGTTTCTTTTAGTCATTTTAGCTACAATGAAAATGCTAACATACCTGAGTACTCTATTGAAGGGATCCAAACAGAATGAACCATAGAATTGATATTTGGATGCACTACCAAAACATGCTACAATAGAAATTTTTTGGTGTGATAAAATCCGCTAGTGAGACTTCAAGAATGCTTCACATGCAATAAAGAATGGTCGGAAGCTACTCTATTCAAATGATGAACGAGGTACTAGGGAACTTCTAAAACCATTTTGAGTTGACCAATAATCTTTCCAAACATTTCGAAACCACATGGCCTTGTCTAACACCAGACCAGGTAAACTTACTATCCCAAGTGAGAAGCTAGGAAACTCCGCATTAGTGCATAGCCAAATTAAAATCATCTGTAGCACTCAAGTCTTGAGCAGCATATCCCAAATATTCAAAGATAGATGCAATCACATTAAAATCTCCTCCTAAATTCCATGGCTTTTGCATAGAAGGGATTAAATGAGTCAAACCCTTCTAAAGCACAACATGTTCACCCCGAGAACACCTGGTGTACACAAAATATGTGAAGACATAGCTATCTCAAATATTATTATTCAAGCATTAGTATTCAATTGAATATGAATGAATGCCACAGCATTAACAAACACACTAACACACTAACACTAAACTTAGAGTTCCAAAAGACCAATAAGCGTATTAGATACATTCCAAATACATTGATTGAAACCTAGTCGAATACCAAATTCCACCACATGATGAGCATCTACCAAAGCTTTCATGATAACAAGTAAAGAAATATTATCAATACGAATAAGTTTTTTCAAGCGTCTAAGAGATGATTTCCAGAGATATCTCTAGAATTCCAAACGAGACTTATAATTCTCGAGAATCAATAGAAGTGAACTTATTGATGGACTTGGTGGCCAATCTAGTGAGAATAGTTTGGATGATTGTATATTTCTTTCCTTGTCAAATATGTCATTTTAGAGCTTCTGAGATATTTGAATCAATTCCCTAGATTTTTATCCACATAAAAAAATCAAGCAACTCATCTGTTAAGAACTCATGTGACAAGACCAGCTAGAAAATGATATCAGAGTCTGATAAGAATCTAAAATATTACATGGCAGAATTGGTTTCTTCTTCTTTGAATTCCTAAACTTAATATGACAGTCATCTTGGATGAAAATAAGCATAATATGATACTTTTTAAGTAAATCAATAGCTGCCTCTTTCAGTGTCAAAATAACCAATGAGTGAACCTCCAATTGATCATCCATCACCTTGAAGAATCTACAACTCTTGCAACATTGCTCACGGGAAGACTATCCATCTAAAATGAATCATTTGTTGATGATGGAAAAATTATGTCCGATTTAGTCAAGGACTGTAATAATGGCTCACGAGTTACTTGGTTCTCCTTGCAAGGCGTCATGAGTGAATTGTGGTTTTGTGGAATTCCTAGATGCAATAATGCCATTTCTAGATTTTTTTGATTTCAATAGATTATGCTCAATTGTACTCACTATGGCAACATAAATCATCATATAAGGTTTCATAGAATTAGGGTTTTGATGCAAGCATTAAAGGTTTTATCATTATTCTTCACCGTTGGAAAGTTGGATGTAAATGTTAATGTAGGAATAGCATATTTATCACTTATAAAGACCAAACATCTCGACTTGAAGGGATGAATTTAAAGCTTCTTGATCATCCACCACAACCAATTTCATAGGTTGCCAAATCTGACCTCTTTGAGATTTTGATAACTAGGAAATGATTTTCTCCTTTCACATCTTATTATTAGGCAAAACTTTGGAAATATCATTCAAGGAATTAAGTCTACATTCATCAGCTGCATGACCTAATTTGGAGCAAATGGAACAATAGCTGGGGAGATCTTCTTAGGTAATGTATTGCCAATAACTAGAAGATTCTTTCCTAATCCAAAATGCTGTAACAAGGGTTTGGAAACATCAAACTCCACATGAAATTGTGTAATACTCGTGTGGGAAAGGTTGGTGGTCAAGGCATCCATCTTGAGAAGGGTTTCAATCATTGAGGGTATGGTAAACAAAGATTGTTTGTTGCACAAGTGGAAAGAAAGATGTTCTAAGGAGACCTAAAATGGAGCCATGGGGGACTCTAGGTCACGTAAAACTCTAGAGACCATTTGAGAAGTCACATTCCATAATCCATCAAAACGACTAAAAACCATGCATCCAACATCGTTGATAGTCCTCCTCGAAATCAAAGTGGATGCGACTATGACGATAGGCTATAAATCTTAAAGTGAAGGATCTGGTAAAAACCACCGCACTGAAGCATTTCCTTAATGCCACCATGCTTGGTCTTCCTTTAGGTAATTTACCAACTAAAGTGTGCTTCAAGGGCTTTGTGAGAATAACAATTTCTTCATCTGTATATGTCAAGGCAGGTTCAACACGATAAATAGTATGTTTCTTGAGTGGCAACATTGTAGATACACCGGTCATTGACAAATGACTTAGAAGCATGAGAAGGGGGTTGCTATCCAGTCAAGGACTGAAGGATAGCCATGGAAGGCTTGAAACATCTAGGAAACCCTAGGAAGGAGACAATGAGAGGAGGGAGAGAGAATGTTTTTTTCTTAAGTGAACATCTCTAGCTGGTAATTTAAATAGGAAGCAACCCATAAAGAATTCATGAATTTCTACATCCATCTTCTTATGGGTAATTAAAAGTAAGCTAGATGTTGTAGTTTATAGTAGCACTAGTTTCTATGGAGTAATTGATAAGCTCATAAATGTTGTGCATTTTATGTATCGTTTACCTCCATTTTTATGTAATATGAGCAATAATTGAGTTAATTATGAGCTTAAATGTTTTATTTTTATTTTGTGTTGGTCTTGAGTGAAAAATGAGCCAAAAGGACCAAAAGGTTAGAGAAAAATCAAAAGGATGCAAAACGTACGCCGGCAGAGAACGAATTTGGACATTGTTTGGAATTTTAAGCATATCATTCTTGTCCAAGATCCAATTGAGGTGATTTAAGATGTTTTGTTCAGATAACAGAAAGGACTATAACTTTCATGTTCTGTGTTTTCACAAATTCTGCCCGCATGAAGGCCAAAATTGAGGTTGAAGTTAAAGCAATGTGTACAGCACGCTCGTATGTGAGTGGAGGTCTACACATGTGCGCAAGACGAGAAAAAAAAGTCATTTTGCTACTGGAATTTGCACACATGCGCAAGCAAAGGAAAGGCTGTGCATGTTTGCACACCGAGCAACTAGTGACGCGATTTGCTTGTTTTGGAAGTTTTCTCCACCCGATTAGACTCCTTATCGGATTTTAATGTATTTTTATCATATTGGGGGTCTAAACCGTGATGTAACCCCTATAAATACCCCATTATGAGGGGAGTGGATCATAATATAGTAGCCTTTAGTTAGATTATACATTAGAATTGAAACTCATTAGATTAGGAGCTAGGGTTTTATTCTTCTTCTTCAAGACTACAAGTTCAATTAACTTTTCGTTGTAGCTACGCTCTTGAGTTTGGTTTTTTGATCTATATTCAATTTAATTTCAATTATTATTTCAATTCCACTGTCCTAATTTAGTTTTCCTGCGATTTGCTTTTCTATTTCATTTGTTTAAGTAGCTTACGGTAAATTTTATTGCTTTTGGTAGTTTTAATTAGTTTTAGTAATTGTTCTTGATTTCTAGTAGTTAAGGTAGATCGAACTCCCGTAATTGGAATTTGTCTAACTAATTTGTAGGTTTGTGAACCCTAGTGATTGATCGATAGTCCTTGTGGGAATGATCCTTACTCACCCGATCTACAAGCATACCTCGTATCCTTGCGAGCGTGTGTAATTATTGATTAGGGTCATTAAGGCTTATTTATTAACCTGTTTGTGAATTGAATTGCCTAGTCAATATTAAACCAAATAGTAATTAGGCATTTTTCTAATTGTAAACCTATCTGTTCCAGAATAGACTAAAAAATTATATTATCACCATAACCAAAATACTCTTTCATCTATTATCTTTATGCCAAAGGTAGTAGTAGCATTTTCTTTTATTTTGTTGTCCAAGCAATTGCATTTTAATTGGTGAAACAACACAAGAATGTTGATCAATTGATGATAACCCCTATAATTAGGCTAACTTATGTGCATAATTTGATGGGCCAGTCTCATTTATTTGAATAGAATCTATCACACATATTATAGAAATAGTCCTCTTTCAAGTCACCACCCAAGTTGGTGGTTTTCATGCAATGAAGCCTAAAATATTATCAAGAAGATGAATCTCTCAGTGGTGAAATTACATATGTTTGAGCCCGATTGAGCATTCTCCAGTAATTTTCTATGAAATCCCAGAATCGTAATTGATAAGCTGATAAATATCGTATATTTTATGTGTTGTTTACCTCCGTTTTCTTGTACGACTTGAATAAAAAATGAGTCAAAATTATGAAAGAGTTGGAGAAAAATCGAAAAGATGCAAAACAAACGCCAGCGAGGAGTGAATGTGGACATTGTTTGGTATTTTGATCATAACTTCCCTGTCCAACCACCATTTGATGTTATTCAAGATGTTTTGGAAAGTTAAGAGAAAGAGCTACAAATTTCATGTTTTATGTTTACCCAAATTCTGCCAGCAAAAAGGTAGAAATCGAGGTTGAAGTTGAAGCAGAGTGTAGAGGACGCACGTGCATGAGGAAATTCATGCACAAGCTGTGAAAAAAAGAGTTGTGGCTACTTCCGGAAATTGCAAACATGCACAAGAAAATGCTGCGAACGTGTGCATGCTGAGCAGCTGGTAATGCGAATTGCTTGTTTTAGAAGTTTTCTCCGCCTGATTAGACTCCTTATCAAGTTTTAATGTATTTTTATTATCTTATGGGTCCAAAACCCTGCTGTAACACTAAAAATATCCCATTATGAGTGGAGTTTAGCATAACATAGCAGCTATTAGTTAGATTAGCCATTAGAATAGAAAATTCTTATATTAGGGCTACGATTTTATTATTCTTGTTCAAGACTTCAAGCACATCAACTTCTTATTACGGGATAAGCTATAGAGTTTGATTTCATGATTTAAATTTAATCTAATTCTAGTTCTTTCTTACAATTTAATACATTTATTTTAATCTTGCTGCATTTATTTTCTAGTTCATTATTTTTACTTCGCTTCTGTTGAATTTTATTGCTTTCTTTAGTTTTACTATATTCCTTCCCCTAGTCTTAATTGCTTTTGAACTTTACTTTTAATTGACAACCCAGTAGTTCAAATAATCTAGTTAGGTAGAGCATAAAAAACTTGAAATTAATTTGTCTAACTAGTAAATAGGCTTATGAACCTAATACTTGTTCCAAAAGTACTCGTGGGAACGATCCTTACTCATCTTATATACAAACTCAATAGGTATACTTGCGAGTCTGTGGGAGTTGATTAGGATAATTAAGGTTTTCTTTTAATACTTGTTCATTGTTTTCAAAAACCTAGTCAATATTCACCAAACAAGTTTTTTGGGCCATTTCCAGGGACTATTTTTTGTTTCCTAAGGTGTAGCGAGTCTTACTAGATTAGATTTTTATTTCTTTCGTTATTTATTTATTTACAATTATTTCTTGTTCTCTTGAGTTTTTTTGGATTTTGTCTTCGATATTTACTCTTTGGTTTTCTTTTATTGTAGTTTACGGTCGATACTCATTCATCCAATCAACCACTTCATTCGATTGGCCTGGAAATTGAATGGACGATAAGTAGAAATCGTAAATGATGTGTATCAAGATTCAAACCGAGGTAAAAATCTAATAGAGAATCCAAACTGTGCCATGAATGAACAAGAGGAGGTTCCCGGAAACAATAGCAACCTAGTCAATCCTAGTGCTAACCCCACACATCTTAGAGATTATGCAATACCAAATTTTGAGGGGGGCGAGTTCTAGCATTGCTCAACTGCCCGTGCAAGAAAATAACTTTGAAATGAAGCCTGCACTGATACAAATGCTCCAAACACGTGCTATGTTTGGAAAAGGCCCAAATTAAGATCCCTAAGAGCACATAATCAAGTTTGAGGAGGTCTTTGATACATTCCAGTATAATGGAGTCCACCCTGACTATTTCCGGATAAGAGCATTCCCTTTTTCCTTATGTGATAGAGCAAGGTCTTGGCTGCAATCGTATCGACAAGGCACTTTCACAACATGGGACCAACTTGCTCAAAATTCCTAGCCGAACACTTTCCACAGGCTAGGACCGTTAAGCTCCAAACCGAGATTACATCATTTACAGACAAATCACTAGAGAGAGCTTAGGTAAAGCATGGGACCGCTTCAAGGAACTGTTGAGGAAGTGTCCGTAGCATGCTATACCTCTATGGCTACAAGTTCAAACCTTTTATAATAGACTATTTTCGGAGACGAGATTAATAGTTGATACTAGTATGAGAGGTTCTTTCCTCTATAAGACTCCAGAAGAAGCGCAAGAATTGCTAAAGAGAATGGCATCTAGTCATTGTTATCAGGGAGCAATAATTCCCGTAGTTGGACAACAAAAACAAGTGAATAAGGCCAACATCTAACAAGGAGGTATGCCTTGCTATGATACTTTCTTATCTTAGTAGGATATGATGATGAGTGCCATTACAAACTTGACCTCGGCTGTAGTGAATATAGGAAGAATCTCAGTAAACTCCATTGGTTTGACACCCCAAGGGACCTTGATTTGTGATTTATGTGGAGAAAATCACTAAAATGGCTTCTATGATACTTCAGTGAAGCAAGGTGTGCGGATTCATAATTAATTTCCAATCAAAATCTCACCACAAGAAACTAGCCCACCAATTATGGAAACACACATAACCCGTCTTGGCGGAACCATCCCAACGTTTTCTGGACAAATCAAAATAATGTTCAAAATCCATCCTTCCAACCTTCTCGGCCACAATCTAATTTTTCCTATCAAGCTTCATCTTCCCGACCATATCAATTACCACACAAGAGAAATTTCTAAAACTTTCCACCTCAACAAAATAATTTATACCAACATCCACCACTAAGAACCCCACCTCAAAATTCCAGTTATCCTTCATATGTAAACCATGATCAATTCACTAAGGATAATTTGAAAAGGGACTTTGAATCTTTGAGGAGGAAGTATGAGAATTTCCAAGAAGAAATATGGAACTTCAATTGGGACAGTTAGCTAGCCAAAATAATGAACGACTTATCGAAGCATTACCAAGCAACACAATTCCAAATCCAAAGGAGCAATGCAATGCTATTTCACTAAGGAGTGGGATTTTCCAAGGAATTGGATATACAACATATCCAGACAAAGGTTGACACTGAAGCTGCGATATCAAAATCCAAGACAATTGAAGAAAAACTTAAAATTGAAAATAACAGTGAGAAGTTGACCAAGGAGAATACAATGAAGAAGTCGAGGAAGAAGAAAGTGGATGATTCTTTAAATTGGATCCAGTAATAAATGTGGCACTTCCTTAATGACTCATTGATCCAAAGAAGGAGGATAAAGAGAAACAATTCCACAAGTTCCTCAAAATGCTTAAAAAGTTGAATGTAAACATCCCTTTGGTTGATGTTCTCAACAAGTTGCCCAATTATGTGCCATTTATTAAAGATCTATTGGCTAAGAAGCAGCGATGGGATGATGATGAGACAGTTTGTCTTGGCGCCAAGTGCAATGCCATTGTTCAACAGCGGTTACCCCCCAAGCTCAATGTCTCGGTAGTTTCTCTATTTCGGTGAACTTTGGAAGACACATGTTCCATCGTTCACTTTGTGATCTTGAGGGTGAGCGACAACATAATGCCAAAGGCCATCTATGATAACCATGGAATCACCAATGCAAAACGAGCCAACATTACACACCAATTGACAGATTTGTTTGAGATAAAACCATATGGCTTGTAGGAGGATGTGCTTGTTCAAGTTGAGAAGTTAGTGTTTCCTGTGGATTTCTTGGTGTTAGACATAGGCGAGGACAATGAAATTTTGTTGATCTAAGGAGGCCGTTTTCATAAACCGCATATGCTTTAATAGACGTTAATGAAGGGAAGTTGATTTTGTGTGTTGATAATGAATCTGTTGAAATTGATGTTTTTAATTATGAGGATAATGTTCCACTATTTGAGAAAAAATGTGCTAATTATTTCCTTGGTTCATTCGTTGATAGCTTTGAAGAAGAGGTACCCAAGATGGGTCAAGGTAATGCACTCAAAAAGAATGTTGAAATAAATAAAGACTCCAAAATTGACTTGGAAACAAACCACTGGATGATGAAAGGGAGATGTAGGGAAGGATTCATGGACCGGTTTCACAAACGTGAAAAGGTGAGGGTTTGGGTAAAAGGACCATGAGCAAGAAGAAGAAAAAGCAGTGCATAGAGCAACTTGAGGCTATCATTTGTGCACTATCTCTAGTAAAAGCTTGGAAACGAGGGAAGTTCTAGTTCATGTCGGAAATCAAGCATCAAGAATGATGAAAAATGGTGTTAAACTTTTCCCACGGAAGCTGAAAAGAAAAGGATGGTCAACCATCCTTAAGTGCTCGAACTAATTTCAAGTACTGAAGTCGAGCCTAAGACGATGAACAAGGGCACTACATAGGAGGCAACCCATGTTTTTTCTTAATTTTATTTCTTATGTTATTGTTTAGTTTCTTGGTTTTAGTGTTTTTCTTATTGTTTAAGGGTTTTTATGTTTTATTTTTGTTTTAGTGGTTGCTATTTTTGACTTCGACTCAAAGGTATTTAGTTCGACAAACACAGCACCAAACGTTCTTCATTGACAGAGAAGCTTCCCTTTTCCATTTTTCCTCTTTATTTTTGCATTGGTGAATATGATACACTCTAAGTATGGGATGGAGAGTTTTCATAATTTATATTTGTTTGGTGTTTTGTTTGTTCATGTTGTTCAGTTTTTGCTTTCATATTTGTAGCTTAGCTTTTGATTTGAGAGCTTTTCAAATTTTTTAAAATTTTGTTCACAAATTTCTTAGCATATTTCTTTGTTTTTCAACTCAATAATTTTTGAGCTAAGTTGTCATGAGTCGGGTAGTCGATGTTAATATTTTCCTAGCATGATTTATAATTTTTGAGCACTAATAGCCCTACAATGTATAGCTTTTTGGCACTAAGAGATAATTGTGTAGATTTAATTATATTGCACTCCAAACACTTGCTTTATTACATTTTCGAAGTGAAATTTTAGATAACTTGAATTGATTTAAAGTTCAGGGTAGGTATTTCTTTGGATGTTTAAGCCTTTCAAGCCAACCATTACTGTAAAATTTATCCCCAGAATCCCATCCAACGGCCTATTCGAGCCTTATTTTGTTTTGAATGGATACAAGCACCATTCGTTTGTTTTTCTAAATCATTTTTAAATGTATCTTTGTGAGTTATCCAAAATGTCCCTCAAGTATTTTAATGCCACATTAATTATTAAGGAGATATGAGGATGGAAGGTAGTTGTATGAGAGTGTTTGAATGAATGGTGTACAATTTACGGTGAAGGGGTGTTAGAAAAATTTTTGTTGACCATTTCAGGTGATGCTCATCACTGGCACCAGCATTCGAGTATTGCAGGTGATGCCCATCACTGGCACCTGCATTGGATTGTTAGCAGGTAGTGCCTATCACTGGTATCTGTGTAGCTATTTTTTGCAGGTAGTGCCTACCACTGGTAACCGTTTTGAGGAATCAAAGAAAAAAGAAGAAAAAAATGAAGGAGATATTTTTACAAGGTGTTGGTGAGAAGAGTTAAAATTGAAAAGTGGAATTTTATTTTTCTTGTTGCACAAATTTTTTTTGGGTGTTTGGTCAATTCTATCAAGTGTGCGGTTACTTCTTTGAAGGATGGGTGTTTTAATGTTAAAAAAGAAGATTATGCTAATGAGGCGCACATTAATGTAAAACTATTTTTCTTATTTGTTTATCCTTTTCCCCTTCTTTGTTATCCAAGATCCTAGCCTTACGTTATAAGCTAAAAGTCCTACCTAATTTAAGTTAAGTCAGTTGTCAACATTACTGGAGAAATGTAAGAAGAGTAAACTATGGAGTGTTTAGACAAATTCAAAGGGTTTGCATGATTTGATCCAAGTGTTCTAAAAGTTATTTTTGTATGTCAATGCAAATACCTACACTGGAATTCATATATGGGGGTTTATTATCATTTGACTATTTTTCTTGTGATGGTTTGGTTCTTGGTTTTTCATGTAGATAATTGATGAGATGTGTTGAGTATGTTTGTAATTTATTTCTATACTTTGCTCGAGCACGATCAAAAGCTTAGTGTGGGGTATTTTATAAGCTCATAAATGTCGTATATGTTGTGACACCCGTGTCGTCTACCTCTGTTTTCATATAATTTGAGCAATAATTCATTGAATTATGAGCTTAAATGTTTTATTTTTAGTTTGTGTAGGTCTTGAATGAAAAATGAGTCAAAATGATTAAAAAAATTGGAGTAAAATCAAAAGATGCAAAACTTACACTAGAGAGGAGCGAATTTGGACTATGTTTGGTGTTTTGATCATACATCATGGTCTCCTGTCGAGCTCCAATTGATGTGATTCAAGATGTTGTGAAATCTAAGAGAAAGAGCTACAACTTTTATGTTTTACGTTTTCCCAAATTCTACCGGCATCAAGGATAAAATCGAGGTTGAAATTGAAGTAGAGTGTAGAGCTAGCACTTGCGCAGAATGCACAAGCCGAGAAAAAAGAGTTGTGGCTACTGCAAATTGTGCACATGCTCAAGAAAATGCTGTGTATGTTCGTAGCCGTGCAGCTGGTAACGTGAATTGCTTGTTTTGGAAGTTTTCTCTGCCCGATTGGACTCATTATCAAGTTAGGATTTAACATCTTTTTATCATCTTAAGGGTATAAAACTCTGATGTAACCCTATAAATACCCCATTACAAAAGAAGTCCAGCACAACATATTAGTTAGATTAGGCATTAAAATAGAAAATTCTTAGATTAGGGCTAGGGTTTTATTCTTCATGTTTAAGACTTCAAGCACATCAACTTCTTGTTACTGGATACGCTACTGAGTTTGATTTCTTGATTTAAATTCAAACTAATTCTAATTCAATCTAATGTAGAGCATAAAAAACATGCAATTAATTTGTCTAGCTAATATAAATAGGCTTGTGAACCTAATACTTGTTCCAATAGTCCTCATGGAAATGATCCTTACTCATCCTATATACAAATTTGCCTTGTACACTTGCGAGTGTGTGGGAGTTGATTAGGATAATTAAGGTTTTCTTTTATTACTTGTTCATTATTTTCAAAAACCTAAACAATATTTCACCGAATAGTAATCGACACAAAAAATGAATCGTAGGTATAATTTCAATCAGATAAATCTAACACTGAAAATTTTTTCCTATGGAGTCCCGTGGTGGCGCTGCCACTAGACCATCGGTAGCTTTTCCATTGATCGCTGTTATTGTAGTTGAACGAAACTTCAAGTTTAAATCTAATTTTTTATTGGTTAATGACCTAAATGATTTAAGTTGGCGACAAGGGGATTTTTGCCCCTAAAATGGCAGATACTTTTAGGGACAATGACTTGTTGCACTAAATACTCGCATCTCTTGCGCGTGTAGTTAATATAGTTAATTCAGATGGATTACGTACACCTTACCTTTTGCTCCAAAGTACATGGGATTTTAAGGTATATTTCTTAAATATATAGGGATCATTGGTTAAAAGGCTTGACCACATGGGTGTTTGCAATATTTTACCATTTTGACAAGGACACTTATGTTTTGCATCCTTCAATTCTAAGAGAAACACAGAAGGAAAACAGGAAGCAGTTCCAAATGAGCATGTTCCAAAATATCTTAACTTACACAACCTCTAAATCTTGTAATTTTTCCTATTACTCGAAAGCCTATGAAAAGAAGGGTATACATAAAAGTACAAGCAAAATTAACAACGACATCTTTGAAGTCTATCAATGGCCGACCTCATACCAAATCTTGGGTTTGATTGCTGCCATTCAAAATGATACAAATCTTGATAGGTTAAAGATGTACCAAGTTGGGAAAATGAAAGCTAGAGTAAGCTTGGACTCATGATTGCCAAGATTGAAGCACATTCGTGGTGTTTTGATCAAGTTGGATTGTACAATCCTCGATTCATTAATACATGAAGTCCAATTCTTCAAAATGAAGCACAAGTGGCTAGATGCTTTAAGTGCAAAAAGTCCAGAATTCACTTCAAGTTTATTATTTTGTGGTGCCCAATTCTTGTTTAATTGTTGTGTAATCTAGGCTGGTTTAAATTAATACTTGGTTATAAAGGTCTATTTATAGGCTTAATAATTAATAAATAACAACTAAAAGGTCCTAAAGTTTCTCCTACAAAAGACTAGGGTTAGGAACAGCTAGGGTAGCCACTTCGTAGATTGGCGAACAAGTAAAAAGAAAACCCTAAGTAATAGAATACTAAGAGTTGGCCAAGTTAGGCCAAAATGTGGGCCTTATAGGCTATTTAAAAAAAACTAAAAATTAATTCTAAAAACTATTTTAGTCTTTGAATAGACTATTTGTTGGGGTCCAAGTTTGAGCAACCTGTGAGTGTGTTAACTAACACAAAATATTAGTTCTTGCTAATTGTTAGCATCAAGTAAATATTTGGTTTAAGACACTAGTTGGTTCTTCCTTGGCTAATAGTAAAGGTTGACTAAACCATTTAGTTGGTTGTATACTTGTCTATATTATTTATCTTTGTTCATTCATAATCTTTAGATCTGTTGCTCTACTTTCGTGACAAAATTTTAACGATCTTGGCTTGGTGCCACTTAAACTATTGGATTGCATAGCATCAATCATAATTGCACATATGGTTCATATCACAAACCCTGGGAGTATTATCTGGATTTTCTAGAATAATAATTTGAAGGTGGAAATTCAATCCTCCCAGGATCAGCCAGTGCATGTTTCTAGGCTTGGTAGTGATCCTGCTAACCCATTGTATGCTTCATTTATTTAAGCAAGTTTTACTGAGGTGGCTAGATGTGAGAGTAGTCTTTCCTAAAGGACTTCACTTTAAATGGGGTTTTTGGTTTCTAGTAGGTGATTTCAATGTCGTCTCATCATTATTTGAGTATGTGGGCTGATCTTAGCTTGATGTTAATTCCATGAAGGAGTTTAATGAAGCCATTCATGATTTTCTTTGTTTGATATTCCATGTACGGGCCTATCATTTACTTGGAGTGGAAATAGAGGTGGCTCTTTGGTTTGGAAATGCCTAGATTGGGTCTTTGCCACACAACCTTTGCTATCTACTTTTTCAGACCTCTGTGTTGCCCATCTCAATAAAACTTGCTCAATCATTCTCCATTCTTGCTTTCAATGGAAACCCTGATTTTGAAGGTTGCAAACTTTTAGACAATTTTAATATATTGACTAAGCATCCCTCTTTTTTGAATTTGGTCAAATAAGTTTGGGACTATCCTTGTTTGGGTACACCTTTACAAGTTTACAGATAAATTGAAGAGATTGAAATTTGAGTTGAAAAAATTGAATAAGAATATACTTGGAGACATATTTTGGAAGACTAAGAAGGGAGAAGACTTGACTTTGCAAGAGAAGTTCTAGTTGGAACAAGAATTTTCTATTTCTATACAAATAGAACTTGCTCAGCATGAGCCTCTTTTCTTCATTGTTTAGCATTGGAGGAAATTTGCTGAAAGAAAAAAGCACGTATTAAAGGGCTAAAGGAAGGAAAAAATAATTCCATGTCTTTCCATTCACATTTCTTGCTAAAAACAAGCAAATTTTTTGTTTGCATAATCTGTTCATTTTTTGAGGATATATTGAAAGTTTAATATGGAATAGTTTCAGAACCATTTATGCAATACACTCCTTGAATATGATTTTTGAGGAAGATAATACAAGGCAGTTTACACAACCTACTATGGATGAGCTTAAAGGTGTGGTCTTCTCTACGCCTTCAGAGAGCTCAATAGGAGTTGGTGGATATGATTGCCAATTTTATCGATTTTGTTGGGATACCATATCAGTTAATTTACTACAACCTGCTAAGGATTTCATAGCTAGGTCATCTCTTTGTAAGGCTTTCACCAGTACTGCAGCTTCCTTGATTCCTAAGGTCAATAACCCTTCTACCCCTAGATACTTCAGGCCTATTAGCTTATGTTATTTTGCTATCAAATGATGACCAAGCTTGTTTTGACCAAACTGAGCATTCCTTTGCCCAAACTTCTCTCTATGGAGCAACGTGCATTTGTTTCTAGTAGGAATATTTGCGACAATATCCTACTTGCTCAGGAATTGGAGGAATCTATTGACAACAAGACTAGAGGATGAAACTCAATTGTCAATTTGGATAGGAAAAAAGCATTTGATCATTTCTCCTCTTTGTTGGCCTCTCTTGTACAATGTCTCGGCGAAATTTGGTTTCTCTACTGAATGGCAACCAATAGGTTAGTACAAGTCCTGAAGGGGTGAGGTAGGGTAATCCCCCCTCACGATCTTTTTTCATTCTTGTGTCGGTAGTTTTCAGCAAAGGTATTGATTACTTATTCTCTAATGGAGTTCTAGACCACTATGTTGCTTCTAGACATAGCATTCCTATTTGAAAGTTATGCTATGCAGATGACATCCTGATATTTTGAAAATGCAATACACTATCCTTGAGAGATCTTATTAAGTTTATTGCGTATTATGAAAAGGCCTCAAATTTTTTAGTGTATTAAAGCCACGAGCTCATTCATGTTATCACATAAAATGACTCAGCCAAGGATTAGATTGATGACAATGGCAACTGGATTTCATGCAAAGGATTTTCCTTTTCTTTATCTTGGTTGTCCAATAATAAAAGGGAGAAAGAATAAGTAAATTTTCCAACCTTTGCTTCACAAAGTTGCCATAGTATGAAGATATCTGGATGGTAAAATACAATTTTTCTCAAGATGGCAGACTGTTATTGATAAAACATGTTCTCAACTGTATTCCTATAAATCTTCTCATAGATCTGTTGTCCCCCAAGAATGTTATTAATGGACTTGAAAAAATGCTCTCTAACTTCTTTTGGGACACTGGGTAAGAACGTAAAAAATTGAATCGGTTAACTTCGAGGAATTGACTTTTCCAACTTATAGAAATGGATTAGGGTTCTCAAGTGTTGAGGTAAAAGTTAATGCTTTTCCATGACGCTTTTGTGGTCTTTCCTTCTCCGAAAGACTTTGCGGTATGAGTTTTTACATTCCAAATATTTGCTAGATAAGACTAACCCATCTTGTTACTTTTTTAAAATGAACTAATTAAAGGGTACCACTTTTCAAAAAATGACGTATTTGATCATAGAAGGTTCAGTTTCCTTTTGGTATATGATTGGTCAAGTAATGGAGCATTTGTAAGGTCTAAGAATTAACCTACAACCTCTGTCACATTTCGCTTAACTAATCATGGAGAGTTAATGACTGGAATCATGATCTTATTTCATCAATCCATCATTACTTTGTTAATTCATTTCTTACACATATGGCAGTCAATCTACGGGAGGATCCTGATGTCCGTATTTGCAAGTTGGTTTCAAATGAAGAATTTTCCATCTCATCGGCTATTAACTTCACCAGGCCTTCTTATCTTATATATTGTCTAAAACTATGATGTCTAATAGCAGGCTCCCTTCGAAATTTTAAATTTTTGTGTGCAGAGCTCTCAACAATGCTTTACCTCTTGATTATAAAATTACGGGTAAAGGTATTTTACTGGCATCCAAATACCAATCCCGTGATGCAGAGGAAATTGTTGAGCAGTTGTTCGTGCCTTTTCATTTGTCTAAAGAAGTTTTGTGGACTATTCAAGCTTCTTTTCAAGTTAGGTAGAGTATAGTGAATTAGTGTGGTTAATCATTGCATGTTTGTGCTTTCAAAGTTGAAAAGGTTCTACCTAAGCAATCAAGTTATCGCGATCTCGACTCTAATACATTTAAGACATTTTCACGAGTCGAGGTCGCGATGTGGAAAGTTTGATAATCAGGATCTTAACTCTCTTCCCAGCATTCTTCATTTCTTCCATTATTGCAATTTGGTCCTTTGAGCTTTGTTCATTCCAGCTTCCAATCTCTAATTTTGACCAGCGTAAAATTACCACCATTAAGTAATTAATTAAACTAGAAATTTAATAAAAACTTATCATATTTAATCAAGAACAGAAATACAAACACATATGAAAGAAATTAACTAAAATCTTCAATTACTTACCTAAAGTTCGGGATTTAAACTATCAAAATGCTATAATTTAGAGGAAAATAACTCTAGTTTACTAGAGTTATCACACCCCCAAACTTAGCGTTTTGCTAGTCCCGAGCAAAACAAAGATTAAAATTAAAAGAAGTGTACTAACACTCAAACATATAAACACCTCCAAAGTTGACGTGACACTTGATTCGAATCATGGATGTACTTAGAACAATTAAGAAGTCTCTCAAGAAACATTCAATACTATATGTTATATGAAGTATCTGAGTGAATCAATCCAAAATTGAAATTTTGTTCTTCATAGAAGCACGCATTCATTCACTACATAAGATTTCACATCACCAAGCATTACCATTCTCAAAAAGAGTTACCAAAAGTTTTAGTTCTTTCCATTTAAAACATCATTACTTCTCAAATCACAAATATTATGAAGTTAGTCAACTATCTCACTAGGCATCATGAAAATAGAAGTTCAAATAGGAATCAACTTAAATGCAAATGTCACACATTTCGGGAATAGACCTCTAACAAGGAATAAGTAATATGAGATTAATGATAAGTATTACAAACATTTACTCCTTAACTTATTGGTCTATTAAAATGCAATTCCTAATGGCTTAATTCGGAGAAACAACATAGGTACATAACAGAATCCCGTACTCGCTTTATTATTACTCTAATGGCTTATTAAGCATTATGATGATCAGACAAACAACATGGGTAAATGTCAGAATCCGTACTCGCCTTATTCCTAAAAAAAAAATTAATCAGTAAATGTATCTAAAATTAATCTCGAATATCAATTATTCACAAGTTAGAAGAATATTCCCTATGCAAACACACGAAATGTCACAAAATTCTTTCTACTTCATTTAAGTCATTTCTTTCCAAAAGATAGTTCATCAACCAAATAATATAAGTAATTTGATCAGAAACAACATTCCAAATAAAATTTCCTAAAATTTTAGCACTTCTTTTTGAAAAAATAGTGTTGCCAAGTTTATGGATTCTTTATGTTGCAAACGAACTACTCACTCACACAAAAATTCTTGAAATGAATCAATCACATTCTTCAATCATAAAGCATTGAATATCAAAATTTATCATCATTGAGTACCTAATTGATCAATATTCCATCCATTAAACATCAAGTGGCAACAATATGTATAAAACAACCATTCCCAACACAAAGAAATAAACACCCCCAAACTTATCTTTTTTATTCCAATTGATGAATAAATCATCCTTCCACTCACCCAAAAATAAACACAAGGACATACCCAAAAATAACAAAAACTACTCAAATCATAATATAATTTTAACGAAGAACTAAAATTGAATAGAAATGCTAAGAGTAGTAAACTATGCCATGCATCTCACAATTCAAGCTTCAAACAAAATCAACATTCAATTCAATTCATCAACTAATGCAAAGATGGCATCATCTTAGGGCCCTTAGCCATGCTACTCTTATTTGACAATAATCATGACCAAAGCTACACCAAGTATCTATCAAGAAATTCCACAAAGATTCAATCCATGAAGCATCAAAACAATTTGCTACTTGGCGTCAGCTTAAGGCCATTAGCCCAATGTCTGAAAGAAAAATGAAACTATTCCAAATCAAAAGACTAAAAATAAAATAAAATGATGGTTTGAAGTGATTTTTGAATAAATAAATTTTTTTTTTTTTTGAAAAGAAGATTGAAAAATTTTGAGAAAAAAAGAAGAAAAGCTACTTCAGTAAACGTTCCAACAATTTGAGATCGCGATCTCACTTTTCCAGATCGCGATCTGGCATGATATCGAGATCGCGATCTCGATTGAGTTGAGATCGCTATACCAAAATTGAGATCGTGATCTCGACTCGGCATGAAAAATGCCTTTGCAGAAGTTTGGAATTGAGACCGCGATCGCAAAAATGAGATCGCGATCTCATAACTCTAGATGTGTATAAGAGTGTAATTTTTACACTTAGTCCAGATTGCTCAATTCTTCTTCATTTTTCTCCATTTTCAAGGACAACCTACAAACATTGAATTAACAAGTTAGGATGACAATTTTCACTCATTCTTTAGCATCATTTATTCAACTCGAAAACTCAACTTTTTTTTTTTAAACAAAAATTCTAACCCAATTCAAACCAATTTACTCAAAATTAAACCAATTAAAAATCACACCAAAAGAAAGCAATAACAACTAAATTAAAGACTTGGGTTGCTTGAGAGGCTACTCCCAAGAAGTGCTCTTTTATAGTCACTAGCTTGACTATGGCATGGACTTCATTCCAAGTAATTGAGGATGATTGACCCTCCTTTTCCTTTTGGTTTCCACAGAAAAAGTTTGATCCCCTTTTTCTTCACGATTAAAGCTTGATTTTTGGGTTTTCCATGCACAAGTCCTTTCTTTCTAGCCTTAGCCATCGCTAGTGCCCCAATTAACGTCTCCAATTGTTTCTCAAACCATTTTCTTTTCTTTTTCTGCCTTCTCAATTTCTTGACATCACCATTTTGCTTATTCTTTGCAAAACTCTCTTCAGCCTTTGTCAACACACATCCCTTATCAGGTGGTTTTTCCTTCAATTCATTTCTTAGATCTTCTTTTATTTTGAACACTTGCTTGACCGAATTGCCTTGGTTAACTTCATTTTGCTCTTCATTTGACCTAGCAAGGAAAGAATTAAGAGATTGGTTAGCACATTTCTCTTCAACAATGGGAATATTGTCATTATATTCAGTGCAACACATCAAATTCAATTGATTCATTTTAAACTCGTAAGCCCAACTTTCCTTTGTTCACATCAATTAATGCATAAGCGGTCGACAAGAAAGGCCTCCCTAGAATCAATAGAATCTCACTCTCTTCACCCGTATCTAGCACAAAGAAATCAACGGGAAATACCAACTTTTCAACTTGTACAAGGGCATCCTCCAACAAGCCATATGGTTTCCTCTCAGATAAATCTGCCAATTGGAGTGTGATATTAGTTGCCTTGACATTGTTGATCCCTAATTTGTCATAGATGGCCTTCGGCATGATATTTATGCTTTCCCCCAAATCACAAAGTGATCGATGCCATGTTTTTCTTATTGGAACATTCACCGGTATCATGAAACTACCGGGATCCTTGAGTTTAGGGGGCTCCGCCTTTGCACAATGATACTATATTGGGTATCAAGACATACTTTCTCATCATCATCCCACTTTCGCTTCCTTGCCAAAAGATTTTTCATGAAACGAGCATAGTTCGGGCATCTTGGTGAGGACATCAATCAAAGGAATGTTGACATTAATCTTTTTCAACATATCTAAGAAATGGTTGAATTGCTTGTCTTTTTGCTCCTTTCTTGGATCAATGAGTCGTTAAGGGAATGGAACTTTTATTAATGGATCTATCTTCAAAGGTTCTGCCACATGCTTCTTCTTGGATACCTTGATCTCATTCTTTTGTTCCTTCTTGGCTTAATCATCAACCACTTCCCTTTCATTCTCAATTACCTTGGTCTTTGTTCCATGCTTCCTTCCTCCACCTTTTTCTTCTCCTTAGATTCAACCAATTCTTTTCCACTCCTTAGGGTTGTAGCATAGCATTGCTCCTTGGGAATTGGAACAGTATCACTCAAAAATCCCCCAATAGGTTTGTCATTATTTAACCACGCCAATTGCCCCAATTGAATCTCCAAATTCCTTGTAGATGCCTTCAAGTTTTCATAATCCTTCTTGTGTTCCTCATTTTTCCTATCCAACTCTAGTTGTTTCTCTTCTCAAGTATTTGGCCTCTCTTTTCAGACCTTCTTCACCCAAATTCTCTCTTGGAGAATATTGATCATGATACACGGGTTAGGAAGAATTAGCATAATGGAGAGGAGGTCTTTTTTGTTGGTTTTGAAATGAAGGGTTCGGGAATTCGGGGCTTGAGTGTGTTGGGCATTTTGAGAAAGTCTTTGTTGGCTGTTTTGAAATGGAGAAGAGGTCTTTGTTGGCAGTTGATAAGATCTAGATGAGGAATTCGGGGCTTGAGTGTGTTGGGCATTTTGAGGTGGGGAATTTGGTTGGTAAGGAGGGTTGGATTGGCTATTAGTGTTACTCTATGAGAAATTTGGGTGATTCCTCCAAGAAGGATTGTATGTGCTCCTATAAGCTCTGGATTGGTTCCTCGGAAATGATGGTTGATTAGCCACATAATTGATTTGCTCATGTGATCCATAGGACATCTCACATTATCCATTGGCATGGCCACCTCCACAAAAATCACATGTCTTCCATGCTTGGTCGAGTTGGAGAAGAATTCATAGCATTTATACTACTAGGTTTCCCTAGATTCTCCAACACCTTTGCCATGTTGTTCGTCACACTCATGAACATGCTTTGTTGTGCCAAAAGGGCATCTTGCATATTTAGATTCAACGGTCCACTATTTGCATTGGCTTGATTAGCTTGGTGTTGAACCACCGGTAGAGTTATCGGTCCGTGATAGTAGTGGTTGTATGCCATCCTATTTAACAACTCTTGAGCTTATTCCGGAGACTTATATGAGATAGAACCATCGGCGGAGGCATCTACGATGGATTTCGTCTCTTGGAGTAAACCATTATAAAAGGTATGGATTTGAAGCCACAAGGGAATGGTGTAATGAGGACATTTTCTTAGCAACTCTTTGAATCTTTCCCAAGCTTCCCGTAGGCTTTCACCAACAACTTGTTTGAAAGATGTAATTTTATTCCTTAATTTAGCAGTTCTTGCGGGTGGAAAGTACTTCGCCAGTAACTCTTGAGCAAGTTGGTTCCAAGTGGTGAATGTTCCTTGGGCATGGGATTGCAACCATGACTTTGCCCTATCATGAAGAGAAAAAGGAAACACCCTCATCTGCACACAATTCGAGTGTACTCCATTAAACTTGAATGTGTCCAAGACTTCTTCAAAATTCATGAGGTGTGTGTAGGGGTCTTCATTAGGTCCACCCCCAAACATGGCATGGGCTTGGAGCATTTGGATTAGGACGGGCATAATTTTGAAATTATTGGCTTGCACAGGCATCCATGCAATGATTTAGTTCACCCCATCAAAATTAGGCATCCTTAATGGCCTTCCATTCTCATTTATGCCATTTCCATTCCCGTATCCACCAATCCCATTATTTCCAACAACCTCATCTTCATCATTTTCCATGTTCAAATTCCCTTGATGAGCATTAGCATTTGCCATTGCGATTCTTTCTTGTTCCTGTTGTACCATTCTCAATCTTTTAAGTTCTCTTAGCTCTTTCTCCTGAATGAAACTTTCCTTATCTAAGCAAATAAATGGCCCTTGATTACCTCGTACCGTGCACTAAAACACAACAAAGGCAAATAGTCAATTGAAATTCCAAGTCAATTCCACAAGATATCCAACAAAGATAAAAATTCAAAAAATTAACTAAACTAAACTAAACTAAAGTGTACGACCGGTAAAGCGCTTGATATTGCCAGAAACCGAAGACAATCCCCGATAACGGCACCAAAAACTTGATTGCTTCGTTAGGTAGAATTCAACTTTGAAAGGACAAACAAGCAATAATAACCACACTAATTCACTATATTCTAACTTCCGCAAATATACGGAGTTGATAGTGGTATAGGATGAGTGGGTATCGTCCCAAAATGATTGTTGGAAGGAAATTACCAAGATTTATGGATATTTGTGTAGTTAAGCAAACTCAAACAATTGATGATGAAACTATTCTAATAAAAGCCATAATTAAATGAAAGCGATAAAAACTTAATTTTAAGCTAGATTAACTAAAAGCGAAGTAAGTAAGTGAAAATAACCATTTACGATATTAAGAAACTAGTTAATCTATTCTAGTAAAAGCAAGTAAAGGAAACCACATAATTCTAACCTAACTTAACCAAATTAAGACTTAAATTAAAAGCAAGTAAATTACCCAATTAAAATGACTACAAATAAGAAACCTTGAAGACTAGAAGCACCCATTTCTAAACTAGAAATTGGAAAGAGTTAAACTTGAAATGTAAGTATTTTTGGATTTTTGATAAAAATAGAGAAAGCCCACTAGGAATTAACTAGAAATTAATTCAAGAAATTGAGAATTCTTAACTAAAAATCAAGAAATTATCAAGAACCACAATTTTCCTAAGAAACCCTAGATTGCAAGCAAAGAAATTCTTACTAAATTAGACTAGAAAGCAAGTAAAAATTATATCTACGTGAAGTTTACGATTAACCCACTACGATTATCTATTCAAAATTCAAACTTGACAAGAAATTAAAAGAAGATCCAAAAGACAAATTAAAGAAAAATTTCTATTAAAGAAGAAAACTTGGGGTTCAAGATATCCTAAAATCTACTAACTATCTAATTCTAATCCTACTTGCTTCCACTTCCTATTTTTAAGTAGTTTAAATAGTGTAGTGTTACACAAGTCAAAAATCAGGAGTTGTTGGCTGAAAATTTACCAAATTGCCCTTACAACTTAACCTTCAGCGAGTCGAGATCGTGATATGGAAAATTTGAGATCGCGATCTTGACTCTAATATATTTAAGACATTTTTCCCTGTCTCGAGATCGCGATATGGAGAGTTTGAGATTGCGATCTCGACTCTCTTCCCTACATTCTTCATTTTTTTCATTATTGCAATTTGGTCCTTTGAGCTTTGTTCATTCCAGCTTCCAACATCTAATTTTGACCTACATAATATTACCACCATTAAACAATTAATTAAACTAGGAATTCAATAAAAACTTATCATAGTTAATCAAGAACGGAAATACAAACACATATGAAAGAAATTATCTACATTAAAATCTTCAATTACTTACCCAAAGTTCGGGATTTAAACTATTAAAATGCTTTAATTTAGAGGAAAATAAGTCTAGTTTACTAGAGTTTTCACCATGTAGGAGACTCATCACTTCAACATTACTTATCTTCTGGGTAGATCAACTTGGGTTCAAGCTTGATAAGAGTTTACATAAATTAATACCTCCAATGATGTGTTGGACTCTATGGAAATCAAGGAACAAGCTCAAGTGTGAAGATATTATTTCCACCCCTCAACAAGTTATTGCTCATGCACTAGCTGATTTGAAGTTTTTTTTCCAAGCTTTCCCCATGAGTTCTCCTAACTCAAGTCACCTTAATTGGTTATCACGTAGTTTAATCTTAGCTACAATTTAGACCATACTTAAACTTATTAAGCAAGTCTCATGGAATTGCCTTTAGATTGGTTGGACAAAGCTTAATACGGATGGTTCTTCAAGGCCTAATTTTTCATCTTCTTCTAGAGGAGGAATCATTCGCGGGCAAGCCATGATGTGGGCAACATTATATTGGGATTCTCTCATTTCTATGGTTCTTGTTATGTATTGGCAGCTGAGGCTCGTGCTCTGTGGATGGAATTCAACATTGTAGTGAGAAGAAGCTGTTTTACATTAAACTGGAAATGGATTCATCTTTTTTAGGTTATTTCGGGATTAGTTGAAGCTTCCTAAAGAATTGATCAGATTATTCAACAAATCAAGGAGAAATTAAATCATATTCAATTTAGAGTATCTCACATCTATAGAGAGGGAAACTCAGTAGCGGACTACCTTGCAAATTTGGCACATGATAATAACTCAATACAGGTTTATGATGCAAACTCAATACCTCATAATGTTAAAGTCATAGCTAGGCTGGATAGTCTAGGTTTTAGATATATTAGAATTTGCGAAAGAATGCAATGTTTATTTGGCACTTAATTTCTATAAATTATCAAAGAAATTGTCTTTGAAACTTCTATTCGGTAGGAGATACAGGCTTCATGTCCCCCTCTTGTGAATTTCTTCAAATCAAATTATTAATAAAATATGGGAGTAGTGGCCTTCACCGAGATCCAAGTGGTTAGCTAAACAAAAAAAATATTAGGGCTTTTTTGTAATATAACTAGCTTTAGAGAAATTTTAATAGCATCTAGTAGTAGTATTACAAGTGTTAGAGTAATATTAGGTCTTTTGTAGTATTTATGTACCAATTAATAATTAAAAAGTACTTATTGTATTTTGGTGCTTAATTGTAGGGATAATTTGCAATTGAGGTAGCAGCTTGAAGAATAGAGGAAGTCAAGGACTAAAGCTAGAAATAGAAGAAAAATTGAAGAACAAGTCTAAGGCAGCTGACGTTTCACACCATGTTGCCCAACTCTAGGTCATGAAAGTTACACTACGGTGTCGAAGCCATTCAAGAATTCAAGGACTCGACACTGTGGTGCCAATTCTAAAGGCGTAGTTTTTCACACCACAGTACCCTAGTAACTGAAGTGCGGAATCGTGGTGTCAAATTTACAATAAAGATGGTAAATTCACTATCACAGCTTGGACCACTTTTCAGATATAGAATATTGGCCATTTTTTGAAAAGTTTGTGAAAATTGTAAATTATCCTAATGTGTGCACCTAAAATACATAGTAGAAGGCATAGAGTTTTTGTTTAGAATAGGATAGGATAAGGTTTCTTTAGGAGTGGTAGAAACTTTCCTTATCTAGTAAATTGTATTATTTACTCTTTTTCTTCTTCTTGTTTTGAGGACATTTAATCTTAGGAATTACGTTCTTCAATTAATGTAATCTTAGAACGTTCTTCAATATTGTTGTCATCCTTTTTATTAGCTTTCATTAGATATAAATATTTCTTATTTTCAAGTTGATTTACCATTCTTGATATCATGACTAGTTTACTTGTGATGATGATTTTCTTAACTCTTTTCTTAGTAGTACCAGTGACTTCTATTTACTTTTCTTCGTTTTGTGTTACTTTAAGCATGTATAGCTAAACTCCTAAGGGATTGGGCAGTTTGAAAATACACATGTTTTGGTGAGTTTAAGTGGGCAGGTTGACAAATAGTGGACATTTGAGTGATGGAAAAAGATTTAGAATGATTGGTGAGAAGGAAAAGGTCCTACATTGAACCATATTTGTGAGGTTAATGCAACATACAAGTATTCAGTGTTAATCGAGTTTACTAATCGGTATGGACGGTTAGTGGTCATGTCAAGATTATAGCCTTTTTAATTAGTTAGAAGAACTCTATGAAGAACATTAGGCTAGAACCATGAGCCAGGTCAAGGGATTGGTTCATAGTTCGTAGTGAATTCTCATTTGTACCCATTGAATGTTAATCCACTAGAAAACCCCTTCTAGTAAAAGGATCATAGTCATAGACTAATCCTCTTTTTATTACTTGCATTATTGTAGTTGCTTGTTTGTTGATTTACTTACTTACTTGTTATCTTATTTTAATCTTACTTTAAATCGGTTGTCTAGATAGTGCTTGTATCCTTGGAATCTTAACAATACACAGTACCATTACTATTTTCATGGAAGTGATACCTTGTGCCACTAGTTACTAATTTATCCCTTATACTTAAAGAGTAATCTACTCCGTATACTTGCAGATTGGCAAATTTTGGTCTAAGTGAATTAAATTGTTTCATTACTTGAGTGTCAGCAATGAAATTAAATAATTAGATTACATCATATTAGTCTTTTGTGAGGCTAATAAGCGCTGATTACTTAGCTAATGCAGGCATATGTATGACTTGCAATGATAAGTTTACTGACCCCGATTTGCAAAGGATTGTTAAAGGCTTGGCAAAATTGGATAGAATAGGATGTGTTTATATTAGATATTAATTCTTCCAGCCTTTCTTATGTATTTGCTGGGAAGATATACTTACGTCCCCTTGTAATTTCATTTTAATTTAACTAGTGTGGGAACACAAGTTTTGCACATTTAAAAATACTAATTGTTTGATTTTTATTGCTATGAATTAAATAGTAAAGTATGTTTGGAAATACTAATTAGTTTGATTTTTTTTTTTCTAGTTCACTTGATTTTTCGTTTATATGAATTATGTTTCAATGTTTAACTGAGTCAAAGAATTTTTTGTAGTTAGTATGAATTTATAAAGATATTTGCTCATAGGTGATTTTTATGAATTTTCTTGAAATATAACTTTGTTGGGAACTAAAAAACAAAAAGCTCTTCCTTCTGTCTACATTTTCTCACTCTAAAACACAAAGAACCTTATCCTATTACTCCTTGCTTTCTCATCCATGGCCGATCAAACTGCCCTTCAACCATTGGTTGAAGGGCAACCTAAGACATTTGCACAAGTGCTCACGGGCAGCCAAAATCAAGGAATCCGACCACAAACTCCCGACAAACCCTTGAAGGCCCTCGAATCACACAAAGGAGAACCCGCCATATTCTTCTCCCATGAAGAAATTCAGCAACTTGCTGCCCCTTTTAGATACACGTTGGTTGGAAATTTTCCCCGGGGAAAGCCAAATATGGAACTACTTCGCAAGAACTTTTCTCACCATATGCTTTAAATGTCAGTTCACAATTGGTTTCCCAGACTCCAAGCATATCATCATCAGATTTTCATTAGAGGAAGATTATCTCCGTTGTTGGCTTAAGAACACTTGGTTCATTAGTGGTTGTTACATGAGAGTTCTCAAGTGGCATCCACTCTTCACCCCAACCGAAGAGCCATCTATTGTCCCCATATGGATCACGTTTGAAGGACTTCCAGCAGTTTTCTTCAACAAACATGCGGTGTTTAGCCTCGCTCATGCAGTGGGAACGCCCCTAAGCTAGACCTAGCAACCGAAAACTTCACCAGGCCAAATGTTGCAAAGGTATGTGTGGAAGTAGATCTCCTATCCGAACTCCCTTCTAGGGTGTGGTTAGGGGTTGGAAAAGATGGTATTTGGCAAAAAATTAACTATGAAGAGCTGCCAAGTTACTGCACAAATTGCAAGAAAATTGGTCACTCCATCAACACATGCAAGAAAGTAGACCCGAGTATAGTTCTGTTGAATACGCAAACCCCAAGCCTTGAGAATTATACGAAGGATCCAACAAAGAAACCGGCTCAAACCCGATGGACACCTGTTAAACGCAATGAAATTGGCTCATCTGGAACAAAACACACCTCTCCCTTACTGCTCGACGCACCACTAGAACAAGTAGGGGCGCATTTACATGTCCAACATGAAGGAAAATCCCCCAGCAAACGTGATGACAGTGATCAACGGACTGAAAATGCAGTTTCAAATCAGCCACCGGGAAAAGGAAAACCACCAGTAGTGGCGGAGCAACCAGCAGCCGAAACCGACCGATCACAATTGCTGGAAATTCAAATTTCAAATTTCACCATTCAAGGGATTGAAAAAACAACCTTGGATAAGCCAACTGATTCAAATCGCGAGAGTGAGTCAAACATTCAACTACCAACAAACACCCCACTTTTTTCAAATGTTCAAATTTCAAAACCAGCAGCTAAGGATGATCTTACCCTCACACATGCGAGAATCATGGAAGAGCTAGTGCCTGGTTACCTTTCAGATAATGACATCCTCATTGCTCAAGCACCCCCTGCGAGTATAAGTATGTTGACTGAACCTCAAGAAAAAGGACTGCCTACTCCTACACGTAAAGCTCGCCGTAGGAGAATGTACAACATGCCACAAAAAGTTGCTACCAGGCTCTCTTCAAAGCCGGATTCACCTCGCCCCTCCCCATCCAATTGACATGGATTCAGTCCTCATATGGAACATCCAAGGAGTCGGTAATAAATCTTCACTCAGAAGACTCAAACTTTTAGTTAAATCCCACAAAATAAAAGTCTTAGCCTTAATGGAACCTATGGTGGACAAGGCTCGGATTGACGTAATTGCTCAAAGATTAGGATTTCAATTCTGTACAACAAACACCAACGGCCAAATATGGCTATTTTGGAGTGTTGCACATGATGCTTCAGTCATCCACAGCTCAGACGAGCTTCTTCATGTTTCCATTTCACCGAAAAACGTCCAACAACCATGCATGGCCTCTTTCATTATCTATTACGCCAAATGCACCAAGCATGAGAGGAGAAGGTTGTGGAGTGAGCTTCGAGATCTTCACCAATCTACCACCCCATGGATTGTGGGAGGTGACTTTAATGTCATTACCTCGTCGGATGAATACAAAAGGGTTTCAACACTAGATTTGGACGCAATGCATGAGTTTAATGATTGCCTGCGAGACTGTGGATTGATGGATTTAGCTTTCCAAGGCTGCAAATTCACTTGGCGGGGAAATCGTCTTGGTCACACTATTTGGAAAAGGCTGGATAGATATGTTTGCAATAATGCTTTCTTGTCAACATTCCATAACATTGCAGTGGAACATCTGTCCAAAACTTGCTCTGACCACTCTCCACTTCTTCTCCGCTCTTCCTCAATGAGCTTCTCGGGTCCTAAACAATTTTGCTTCTTAAACATGTGGACTAAACACCACAATTTCTTGCAGGTAGTAGATGTAAACTGGAATCTTCCTTGTGTTGGCTCTCCCCTCTTTATCCTAGCTGCAAAGCTAAGATGACTCAAAGCGGAATTGCGTAATTGGAATCATACATCTTTGGAAACATCTTTAGCCGTGTCAAAGAAGCAGACTCAGAGGTGAAAGAATGCGAGGAAAATTTCTTGAATCATCCAAACCAAAGCACCCAAATTGCTCTATCCCATGCCCAAGCTCTCTATACAAAGTGCCTAGCAAAGGAAGAGGCATATTGGAAGCAAAAGGTTGGTCTCAAGTGGCTAAAAGAAGGGGACCAGAACACTCACTTCTTCCACTCTTCACTCAAGGCTAAACGGCAAAGGTTGAACATCTCTAAAATTAAGGTCAATGGTGCGTGGACAGACAATATTGTGGATTAGAATCGGATCTAGGATCAACTTCTTTCAAACCCTCTTGCAGCGTGACAATGATGTTGCCGTTGATCAATCTCTACTAGCCAACATTCCCCATATGATTTCACAGGAGGATAACAACATCTTATTGGCCGAACCTACTCTAGATGAAGTAAAGCAAGGCGTAGCCACATTCGATTTAAATCCAGAAGGGGCAACAGGGATAGATGGTTACAATGGAACCTTCTTCACATGTTGCTAGCACATCATTCATAAAGACTTACACAACGCTGTAAAAGACTTTGTTAAGCGCACTCAACTCCCAAGGACTTTCACTAGTACAGTAATCGCAATGATTCCAAAGGTTGTCAACCCAGCAACTTTTAATGAATTTCGGCCAATTAGCCTTTGCACATTTTTCAACAAAATATGCACAAAGCCGCTAGCTAACCGACTAGCTTCCATATTGCCTAAAATTATTTCCAAGGAGCAAGTGGCTTACGTGAAAGGGCGAGATATTACGGATAACATTCTTCTTGCTCAAGAAATGATGGATTATATGGATAGGAAAACACGAGGAGGAAATACTCATTATTTTACACCTCTCAAAAGCTTTTGATCGGCTTTCTTGGACCAATCTATACTCCATAATGTGTAAGATGGGGTTCAATGACACCTTGATTTCACTCACATACATAATGCCATTGAACATTGCTGGTTCTCCGTGCTCATTAATGGAATCCCAAAAGGCTTCTTTCAATCCTCAAGAGGAATTAGGCAAGGAGATCCCCTTTCACCTATGCTTTTCATCATTATGATGGAAGCTTTCTCCAGGAACCTAAACAACCTGGTTCGGCAAGGAAGAATAATGGAATTTGGTCTCCCCAATCATTGCCTACCAATCTCCCATCTTGCTTTTGCAGATGATGTAGTCATCTTCACAAGAGGAAATGCAAAATCAGTGAACAATCTAGTGTTATTCCTGGATAAATTCGCATCTTTCACTGGCCAACAGGTGAACAAAGCTAAATGTTCATTTTTCCTCCCCAAGACAATACCTTTATCTCGAACACGCGTGATCCAACATAAGACGGGCTTTGCTAAGAAATCTTTCCCATTCACGTACCTAGGCTGCCCCATCCAAAAAGCAAAGAAAAGAATAGCACTCTTCCAGCCGATGATTGATAAAATTACATACACTGCTCGGATTAGTGGTTGGCATTCCAAGCTTATCTCTCCGGGGGGAAAACTAATCCTCATAAAGCATGTCCTCACCAGCATTCCTATCTATCTTTTGGCGGCCTTCCAACCACCAAAACCTGTAATTCAAGAGGTGAATCAGCAACTTGCAAACTTTTTTTGGGGAGAATCTGCCCTAGGAAAGAGACGACATTGGGTCGCTTGGAAAGAGGTTTGTAAACCTACGTCATCAAATGGTCTAGGAATTCCTTCTCTCAAAGGTATAGCACACGGTTTTAGCCTCAAGAATTGGTGGAAATTTAGTCAAGGCAATTCACTATGGCGCAACTTTTTTCAAGCAAGATACATACGTGGCTCAATGCACCCGTGCACAATAAAAGAAACGCAGACCGCCTCCTCAAAATGGAAAAGAATGTTAAAGGTTCGAGAGGAGGCTGAACTTAACCTTGTGGTGCTCCTAGGAAATGGAAACTCCTCTTTTTGGTATGACTCATGGACAGAACATGGCCCAAATCTCCTTTTCGTCTAGCTCAAGACATGGAACAAGTTTTTGACCAAGACATCACAATTGTGCAAGTTTGGAGTACTACGGGCTGGAATCTCAATGCGTTGGACACTAGTTACACACAAGCAGACTGGGATAGAATATTTCACTCCATCTCGGGGAAATCATTGACCACTTCACAAGCAAAAGATGTGCTGATATGGAAGCTTACATCAAGAGGAGCCTTTTCCATCTCATCCACGCTACCAACCTTTCCTTCAAGCTTTACAAGGACAATGATTTGGGATGTAAGGTTACAGACCAAAATCTCTTTTTTCATGTGGAGCTTGCTAAATAGAAAGCTCCCAATTGATGATATACTCCTGCAGCATGGCTTGGCTCTTACCTCATGATGTAGCTTCTGTGAATCATCACAAGAAACCCTGAATCACCTCTTCACAACATGTCTTTGGTCCTCACGGATATGGCACTTTTTTGAGTGTTGGTTGGAACTGGAGTTCCTGCAATCAAATGCAATTGTAGAGCAAAGCTCAATTCTTGGTGGTGGCATCCAATCCCTTCACCCACAATGGTGGCGATTCACAAAATCATTTCAAGCCTGATTTGCTAGTCCATATGGAAAGGCCGAAACACGCTGCTCAATGAAGGCAAAAAGACCCACCCAAGCTACATCATAACTGAAATATGTGCTGCCTTGGAAAACCTTTCCACGATTCAACTTTTCACACGCTACTGCCAAGTGGATGAACTCCTCCTATCTCGAGTTTTAAGACATGGTTTCATCCACCACAAACTGAGGAATCTTATTGCAGTGAGCTGGTCTCCCCCTCCTCAAGGAGTGGCAAAGCTTAATGTTGACGGCGCGTCTAAAGGAAACCCGGGGAATGCGGCTGGAGGAGGAATCATCCGAGATCATAATGGTTAGTTTTATGGTGCATTTTCCAACTTCTATCACAGTCAGTCCAACCTTAAAGCGGAAATGATGGCCCTGATAGATGGATTAAAACTCTAAGCAAAGTTTCAACTCTCATCTTAATAAGATCACTTGAAGTAGAGACGGACTCACTCTTAATCATTAACATTTTGAATGGCAAAGCAACACCGCCTTGGAGTATCGATCCCCTACTGCAACTTATTTATCATCTTGTCATAGGAAAGAATTTTTCTTTTGTACATGTATTTAGGGAAGCAAACCAAGTAGCAGACACCCTAGCCAATGAGGGTATAAAAAATGAGACATATCTTGAGTATAACCAGCACACAATCCCAAACACGGTAAAAGGCTTGGTGCGGCTGGATGCTTAAAAATGTCCCTACATCCGGCATTGTAAAAATTGAATTTGGTTCTTAAAAAATTAATTACCCGCCTTGGGTTTATAAATAAAAAAAAACTTTGTTGAAAATATAAGGGATTTGTTTAGTTTAATAGTTTAAACAGATTTCATAAGAGTTAAATAATTGTGTCTTGTAAATAATGTACTTACCTTGCAATTTTTAACACAGAAATCCATTTTCTCCATTGATAATTATTGAAACATTGTACAATAAAGTTTAGACATTGATACTCTATTTAGTATGCGTTTGGTTCGCATTCAGGATTCAGAATTAGAATGACAATCATAAACTCTACTATCGGTATGAATTTATATCTTCTCCTTTACTTATTTGGTTCAAATAACGAATAAGTTTTATTATGTTGATAAGTTAATAAATTTGATATTCATGTCACAAGTGAGGAATGAAAGTAGGCATTTTCAAATACTTTCATTCCCATAAAATGATTATGATAGTGACTAATTAAACAACATATCTATGGATATCATTTACTTTAATTTTTATTCCTTTCCCTCATACCTATAAACCAAACACATTGTTAATTTCAAAATGGAGCACAATATATGATAGAAAATATATTAAGGTTTTTCATTATATCCAATATGTAAGTTTAGTAATCAAAGAGTATAGCATAATACTTAAATTTAATGTTGACAATTTATAGAGTTTGTTGAACACTTTATTTTTTTTCAATTATTCAACTTGTATCCTAAAAACTTTAGATACGTTATCAAATGCATTAGGGTATTTAATTATTCTTAAATCCCTATATCTCTCTTGTAATCAATTTGATGAAGGAACCATTTGTGCATAAATACTAAATAGTAATTTGTTATTTAGAAAACAAAATCTCTCTTAAATATATAGTTTGCACAACTATAGGAATTATATCATGAAAATAGAAAAAAAAAAGTGCAAAATAGTTTACCACCATTTTGCAATTTACGGCTTAAAATTTATTGACTAATTCATTATATTAAAACTATCAATCTGTATATTAGTAAACTAAAAGGTAGATATTCAATATTATAACTTTTATTTCATAGAATAAGATCGACAATAGATAGCGACAATAGCTATCAACTTGTATAGCAATAATTCAAAAGTAACAATAAACATTTAGTATTTTGGTTTTATTAGACAATGTACACTTAGGTTAAAATCTAATTAGTAACTGATTTGATATCACTATTTTTTTAGTATATCATTTATAGAGATACTAATATTTAATTTGGTAGATATTTACATGTCTGAAAATAATACCAATAATGTTGTAGGAGGACAATAATTATTATTAAGAATTTTAGCAAATATAATTCAGGAACTAATTTTTTATTATGGGAAAAGTATAACTTAGATTAAATATGTGTTAATTATTCAATGCATGAAAAGGCAATTAAAAACAAACTAAGAATTGCAAGATAAGGATTATATTCTTTTAAGAAAAGTAAAATAGGTGTAGATCACATTTTTCATCGCCTTTCCTACTCATCCAATCAGTTTAAGAATAATCGAAAAGTTAGGTTCTACAGTACATTTATTTTTAAGTACACCACCCAAAACCAAATTCTTTTCATATTTTGAACAACGAATCTCTTTCATTATTACAAATCCTAGATAACAACATTAGAAACAAAAGAAATGGCATTAGCGGAAGGAAGGTGAAGATGTTGACAATATATGTGAAGGATAATATGTCTTTATTAATTCAATTTTGGATGGCCTAGAGGATTTCTAACCAATTTTTATGTCTCCTTTATTGTTTTGTTTTTTTCTTTTTCCTTTTTTTTATTAAAAATAGAAAAGATTGCAAAATTATTCTCTCAAAAGATTCTAAAAGTATTATACGTGATAAGCACTCTTTTTTTGTTTAAAGATATTTCCTTCTATTATTTAACTTAATTCCTAATCCAAAAAAAAGTTTTACTTGCATACTTGCATAATGTCTAAAATTCATCCTTGAAAAATAGATACCAAATGTAACTCTCTATTCTATATAAAAATCTTATTCTAACAGCAAGGTAATCAATAAGATTGAAAATATTTTTAAAATTTTGTGCTTTTAAAAAGTTAATACATTTTTTTTATAGCGGAATATAGTTTGAAGGGAAAATTAGAACAGATTCTCAGTTTGGAAGGTCAAATTGATAATCTTTTAGTTTCGAGGGCCACACTCGGACATTTGTTCCAGTTTTGAAGACCAAATTAAGACTCTTTGAATTTAGAGGACTATATTCGAACTATTTTTTCAATTTTGAGGTTCAAATCAAGACCACTTCAATTTAAAACACCATATTGAGATTTTTGCTTAGTTTGAATAGCCAAAATGGTATTTAACTCTTTGGAATTAAAATAACCTTATTTTTCTTATTTTGTCAAACAAAATTTTCTATTTCTTTTAATATTTGTTAGTAAAAAATTTAGTTTCTTTAGCTATATATAAATATTTTCTAGTATATTAATGTATCCACAACCTATAGATGTTGATAATAATCATACACATAATTCTATTTGATTAGAAATTTTGTTCCAAATTTTCTTTAATATAATTTTATTTAACAATAATCTTCAATTTCTAATATATCTCAAAATTCTACTCAATGATAAAATTGACTTCAATAAAATTTAATTCTCAATAAAGTCTCAAAAAGTTAATTTTATTTCACGTGAACTTTTTTAGGATTTTTTTTCTCTTTAAGGGTCCAGAAGTATAGGTTTAACATGTAAATTTATTTTGCCAAATAAATTTTATATTTTTATTATTTCTTGATTTCTAATACCTATCCCAAAGAAATACTTCCTACCCTTCTTTAATTTCTAAAATTCATTCTTAATATTCTATTATATAAGAAAAATTATTTCAATCAAATTTATTTCCTATTATGAAGTTTTAAAAGTTGATTTTTTTTTTAGGATTGTTTTTCTCTTTAAGGGTCCAGAAGTATAGGTGAAAATTGTAAATTTATTTTGCCAAATAAAATTTATATTTTTTTTATTTCTTGATTTCTAATACCTATCCCAGTTTTAAAAGTTGATTTTTTTTTTTAGGATTTTTTTTTCTGTTATAAGAGTCCAGAAGTATAGGTGAAACTTGTAAATTTATTTTGCCAAATAAAATTTATATTTTTATTATTTCTTGATTTCTAATACCTATCCCAAAGAAATACTCCCTACCCTTCTTTAATTTCTAAAATTCATTCTTAATATTCTATTATATAAGAAAAATTATTTCAATCAAATTAAAAATTTTCTAGTATGAAGTTTTAAAAGTTGATTTTGTTTATTCTTTTACTCTTTGAGGAGCATTTATATAAATTGTCTAAAATGATAAAAAAGGCGTTCAAGTTGGAAAGATAACAAAGTTATTAAATTTTATAGTGAGGGTAACTTAGGAAAAAAAAATTCTAAAAAATCAAACTTCCTCATTTATTAAATTATTTATTCAATTAATTTTTTAATAACTTTATTTAGGGTGTGTTCATTTGGATTGAAAATATTTTCAGAAAAATATTTTTCAAAAATTTTTTTGGTGCCAAATACTGAAAAATATTTTCCGGTGTAAAATATTTTCCAATTTTCCTTCCTCTAGCTGAAAATAACTTACAAAATTTTTGAACGTAAGTTATTTTCCGAATAATTCAAGAGTGACATTAAATCTCAAAAACTTACTTTTATAATTTCATTTGCTAAACTTATTTTCGTTTTTTAATTCTTTATCCATTCGTTTTTCTCTTAGTCATGGGTCCCACACTAATGTAACTATCATTATGCATTATATTTTACTACTAAATTGTACTATCATTTAATTTTGAACAAAATCAATCTTTTATTAACCACAATTACTTGTAAGGTATTTATAACCATTGTTGTAAGTTTTTTTTAACTTGTACTCAAAATATTAAAGATGAAACCGTTAAAAACTTTTATTTGAAAATATTTTCATTTTGTCAACCGAATTCCGAAAAATTGTATGGATTATAAACTTTTTCATATAAAATATTTTTCAAGGAAAATATTTTCAATCCAAACGAACACACCCTTAATATTCATCTTTTATTTCTAAATCTATATGAATATTATACTCTATGAGGAAATTTGCTTCAATCAATCTAGTTTTAAATATAAGTCTAAAAAATTTAGTTTTATTTTTTATGTACCTTTTAGGATTTTTTTTTCTCGTTAAGGGTCCTAAAAAATATATATATAATATGTAAATTTATTTTCCATTAAATATTATTTTTTATTATTGCTTGATTTTTAAAATCCCTTATAATAAAATTATTCCCTACTCTTTTTTAATTTCTAAAACTCATTCCTAATATTCTGTAACATAAGGAAATTTACTTTAAATTTAGTTCCCATATGAAGTCTTAATAGTAGGTTTTATTTGCCATTTTACTCTTCGAGGAGTACTTACACATATATCCTAAATAATTATAAAAAAGGGATTCAGGCTTGGAGACATAACAAAGTAATTAAATTTTATAATGAGAAATTTTAGAAAGAAAATCTAAATCACTGAATCATGCTGACTCTGTTAATATAGTATACATAGATAAAACAAGTGACACATCTCTCCCAATGAACAGGTAGTTTAAACAAACAAAAAAAAGAACTTAGTAAAATTAAAAATTTATTTATTTTCCCCTAAATTTTTTTTGAACATACTGTAATACGTACAAAAAAAATTTTTGGCAAAAATAATAAATAGGAAAATAAATATTTGAGGTGTATTAAATAATAGAGTTTTAGGAGGAAAATAATACTAGACTAATTATTCTTGTGATTTTTGGAGAAGACTAGTCTCGCTATATTATAGGAGAAATTTTAGGAATAAATTGCCTATAAATATTGGCTCTTAAGGCTGAAAAACTACAACATATTTTTTAGAAAATTCGTAGGAGAGAAAAGAATAGTTTTTCCAACAAACTAGTAAGCTTTATTTTTTTATTTTAATTTTTGTAATTAATTATCTATATTATTTTAGGCTTTAATATTATAGATTTATTAGAAATCTTTTATAGATTAATTGTGTAGATTATTAGAGACCATGTATAAACTAATTTGCATCTATTTACGATTTTAATTTTCATTTATTTTGGAGTACTTTCGTATTTAAATAATTTGAAATTTAAGAAAATGTTGTGGGTTAATAATTATTTTCGTATCGAACGAATATTAAATTTTGACTGTATTTTTTTACAAAGAAACAAGAAAAAAAGATTATTTTGTGTTTTTGAAAAAAAAAAATGAATAAAAAAACAAAGGAGAAGATCAAGTAGCAGCAGTAGCGTCCCAAGAAGATGGACGAAGATGGTGATGATTTGTTATCTTTGCAGTTTAGTCCTTTATTGTTGTAATATTTTTACTAAGGCCTGATAAGCTTTAAACGAGGACAAATTAAGTCCTTATGAAGTTTGAAAAATGAGATATTTATCCAAAATTGTTTTAAGTGGTCAAACAAAATCCAGAACTCTCTGAAATTACTTTTTAAACACGTGAAGTTTTTAGAAAATTGTACATTGGCCCGAAAATTTTTGAGAATCATACAAAGGCCCCTAAATTGTTTTATAAATTATAGGAAAGCCCACAAATATTTTTCTAAAGTTATATAGAGCCACCCATTGTTTTATATAGTTGTATGAAAGCCCATAGTTTTTCTAAAAGTTTCAAAAATGACCCTAGAGTTTCTAAAAACTTGTAATAGTGAACTAAAAGTTATTTTACAACGGAAATTGAATTGACTAAACGTAGTAAGGACTCAACTGAGTTATTTTGTTAATTTTAAGAGATTATATTATTACATTTAAAGGAAACTAAAAGTACTTTTCACATTTTCACATCACTATTAAATTTTGAAATATTTAAAGTATTAAACCGGCCATGGTCCCAAAGAATTTGTAATAGGGTTATAGTGAGTTGGATTAAGAGTACATTAAGTGTTCATTAATGATAGAATATTATGATTTCTTGTAGGAAAATATCAACGTCAAGATTAAGTACAATTTTCCAGCTCATTTGAGGTAAGTGGTGCTTACCCCCTGAATTTCCAAATTGTTTTATGAACTTTGATATTTCTTAAAATTCCTTTATGGACTTACAAGAATTTTGAAGTCTTTTTACGAAAAGTGTGTTTTATGAAAGAATTATTTTTGCTATGAAAATTTGGATCATGTATGACTATTTGACTTGCTTGATTTTAAAGTTATATAAAAATGTGATACATGCATGATTTTGAATGTGTATGATATGTGTCTGATATATGGGTAAAACATTAATGAACGAAGGCTCTAAACAAACATGAGACAGTCGATAAGGATTGAAATCCTGAACTCTCTGATTAATTGTGATTATGATTATGATTATGAGAATGATCATGATTATAATAATGATAATGATAATAATAATGATAATGATAATGATAATGATAATGACAATGATTAGAGAAACTGTCAGGTGGTTCAATGTAAACGTCTTGACAACTTTTTCTAGTAAGGTCAAGTACTAGTCTGAGTACTCAGTACCCGATGAATGCATGGTTAGTTTTGAACCTCTTCTGATAAGTGAATGCATGATCAAACATGATTTTATAATTATGAAAATGAATACTTGATGTATGTATGATTATGAAAATTGTCAAATGAAAATGACTTACTTATGATTATAGTATATTTTTGAGTATTTCAAAAGTATTGATTTTATAAATATAAAGTATTTGGTTTTCAAAATATGATTTTCTTGAAAGTATAAGCATGTGTTTGTGTGACAGTTTGTGAAAATATATGTATATGTAACCGTATGATCCAACAGGAAGTATGTGTGCTATCTATTGGGCGATTTGTTGCTCATCCCATTCCCTATGTTTTTGTACAAATGACGAGTACGAGTACGTTATCTTAGAGGACGAAGGTTAGACACACTTGAACACGGAATATCGTTAAGATTGTTTAGTGGTAGATTTGGATAGATTTAATGGACAATGAAGTAAGTTGAGCCTGCGTGCTCGTGATATTATTTAGTAGTTTTACACTTTAGAATTTATTAAATGAAATAAGTACCGCACTCTTTTGGTTATTACTTATGAATAGATATTTCTGCTCTTATTATTGATGTTTGAAATTTATTGATATATGATTGATGCCATGCATTCATAGGGTATGGTTTCACGGATATGGTGAATGGCACGCTCCTGGAAAGTGCGGGTCAGGGGTATGACACATACACTATTTTCCCATATCCAAAAATCATAGCTCCGCCGCTGATTGGGGTAGCGTTTTTCATGATCTTTATCCATCCTTGCCCACTATGCTCCGTTGATGGCGTCTGTGTTGTTTGACCTTCGCCGGTGTTCGCTTTCCACTTCACTTCTATTCTCAAGCATAAAACAGTAATCAAGCAAGGAAGTAAAATACTAGGTTTAGCCGATGAACTATAACGGTGCTTCTCACTACTAATAACTCATCCCACATCAACAGTACTCCCCAACATAATACAATAAATCAAATACGATCCGGCAGCATTGATGACTGGGATGGAATCTAGGATAAAAATAATGTCATACAGATACAGAATATAAATACACTGTAGCATTAAATTACCTAGAATTTTCGAGAAATTGCTTATGCTTCTAAATAGGCTCATAGCACTACTCAGTGATAGCGCATTATGGTCCATCTTTCATTATCATACGGGTATAAATTACATCATTAACAACCTCCAGGGAAAAAGAAACAGGTATACCGCCAACCCTAACTACTCTATCTACTGTCCTAGTAGCCGTGTTATAGAATTCTAGAGCAATAGAAAGGATAACAGGCCTCGGCTTAAATCGTTGACAAAATCTCGTCCATCCCCCACAATTTATTTCTGATTCAAAAATAAGATTTTTCTTGTTCATACCCTGCCCAACTACTGATGAAGTCAAAGACACGCTCAATACTAGCTTTTTATTATCCAGTTTATATATGAATTTTGTTTGAACTTGATACAAACTTGTTCGGATAAAAATATGGAACTAGAACCCTCACCCAGCCTCTTGCTTTCGTCAGTGACCATTTCCAACAACGAAAAAAAGTCAATTTGGTCCTTTATCATTAGCACAGAATTTGATCTGTTATCATCACTAAATTGAATTTGGTTATTCATTCCAAAAAAACAAATAACCAATGTAAGATTAATGATGGAAATGTGGACAAACTAACAAAACTATTACAACATATTTACTATAAATTAACAGCCCTGTGATTATTATGTTTCTTGCCCGTTAATTTGTCTATGATATGAGTCACAGGTTAATTTTTTAATTTTTTAAAGATGAGAGACCAAATGAATTTAAATTGAAATAAATAAAGAACCAGATTCACTGATGTTCTAAAAATAAGAGATTAAATTAATATTTTTTCCTTTCCAACAATTATTAATCAACCAACCAAAGGAACAGGTCCAAAACTATGTTAAATCAATCAAATGTTGACTATTTGCAAAAGTAGGTTAACTAAACACAATTGAATTCACAACAAACACCTTACAACAATCCCATACAAATGCCATAATCCAATCTCAAAGGTTGTAATTACTTTACTAATGTCACAAATAAAGGATAATTACTTCACAGTCAATGCACAAATATCCAAAAAAAGAAAGCATACACATTATTGTTATGAATGATTTAGTGGATGTCCACCCATGTTCTCCATGATCTACCTCGTGATCTACACATCAATTCTTGTAACTCCCATTATCCCCATGATTCACCCTATGATCTTCTACATTACTCTATGTAACTCTCAGTACCCTATGTAACTCATGTAACCTACATATGCTCATTTAATGCCCAAATTTTAATCAGAATGTTATGAAAATGGGTGAACCTTAAGCATATAAATAAATGCTTAGGTGAATGGAATGAAATAGAAAAAAAGAGAGAATTTCTTTATCTCTACTTTACATTATATTCCTTTCTATCACTACTTTCTAGTTTAATCATTAGAACACAATACTACTAGTTCTTAATAGTAATTTTATAACACGTTACCAGCACGATTCTCTAAGCCAATTTCTCAAACTTCTATTGGGAATTCTTAATAATTCCATTAGGTAAGTTGGGTAAGTTTTTTTTGCTTTTTTAATTTCAATTATCATTATGGCTAACCTTTCAAAACTTGAGTTTGTTACTCTTGACATCACTAGAGAGAATTACTTATCATGGGTGCTAGATGCTGAAATTCATCTAGATGCAAATGGTCTTGGAGAAACCATCAAAGAAGGAAGTAAAGCCACAAATCAAGAAGGCCAAAGCAATAATATTTCTTCATCACCACATTGATGAAGGGCTAAAAATGAGTACCTATTCACGCTAAAGGATCCCTTCATCTTGTAGACTAGTTTGAAGAGATGTATGAACACAAAAGACGATTATTCTTCTACAAGCTCGTTATGATTGGATGCATTTGCATTTGCAAGATTTCAAACTGTAAGTGAGAATAATTCAGCAATTTTTTGAATCAGTTCTAAATTAAAATTATGTGGAGAAAAAGTAACTGATGAGGATTTATTGGAGAAAATATTCTCTACTTTTTGCGCATCTAATGTGAAAAGGATTTTAAGAAATATTCTAAACCGATTTCTTGTCTTCTTGTTGCTGAACAAAATAATGAGCTTTGTTGAAAAATCATGAAACCCGTCAAACTGGTGCTGCTCCATTTCCTGAAGCAAATGCAACAACCATGCAGTCTAATAATAGACAAAATCGAGGCCGTGGTTGTGGCCGAGGACGTGGTCGAAACCGTTTTAATAATCGCGGTGGTCGTGCCAAATACACAACTCACCATCAGAAATGGAAGAATAGTGATGAGAAATAGATGGAGACCAAAATAAAAAGAAAGTAGATAATGAGTGCTATCAATGTGGCATGAAAGACCATTGGTCTCGTGTCTATCGTACGACCTAAAAATATAGTAGGACGGCACGCACCGAGTTATGCATATAAGTAATGCATGATTTGTCTCCTAGATATGGAGGGATTTAATTACCTTTATAACGCGTTAGAGGCTTTAAAATACAAGGTTATTCTACCCCATAGCCCTATTAAACCCATAATAAACTTCCCTTAATAAAGGACATAGGCTGACTGACCTAAACAACTTTGACTACGAGGGTTTAATAAACAAATAATTAAAACATGTCAAGAATGAAGGTAACAAAATATACATACCAGAGCAAATAACTCACGAATATCCAAACCTAATATAAAGAAGGGTTAAATTTAGGAAACATGACTAAATCAAGTACTCGGACTCTATATTGTTCCCAGTGGAGTTGTCGCGCCCATTTTTTTGTGGGAAAAATGAAATGATAAGTACCTAAAGAACAAAATATGCAAAATAATAATAATAATAATACAAAAGTAGGGTAAAAAATAGGACTTTTTAAATACGTTAGAATATCCAAAATAATCTAGAATAGAATTTTTAAAAAAAAAAGAAATAAATTAATAATAGAGTTGCCACCCGGTATGTGAAGTGCATCGGGACACTAACCTAAACCTAAAGTAAAGGGAAATTCCTAAAGGTTGAGGAAAAAGATTTTAAAACACAAAAAAAAATGAAGTACAAATAGATAAATAAAAATAAGTTGAAAACCCTAAATTAGATGACTCCTAGTCTATGAACACAAAAGAAAAAAAGTTCGGGAGTTCTATTGTAAAAAGGAAAAGCTAGACTACTCTGAAGGCAACCTAGGCATCCTTTCACTCCCAGTAAAACCAGCTGCGAAACTTAATTCATGTCTCCTTAAAATTAACCCTATTTTATATCAAGTTTGGATAGAACGAAATGAAAACAAATTAAAGGTAAAAACATACATGGAAAACGATCGAAAGAAAGAGAGGTCACTGTGCTAGCGTCGAACTAACACAGAAGGGGAAATTTTCCATACTAGTGTGAGCAGAAGATATTTACAAAAGTAAACATACTAAAAAAGAATAAGAAACATATAAGCACTTAAAACAATAAGAACACAAAAACATAATAATCTAGCATGCAAGTCATAACAAAAGCTGTTAATACATAGCACATGAATAAAATTAAATAAAGTAAATACTCTAAGAAAGCGGCAAATGAATAAAATTACATAAAGTAAATAAAGTAATTTAATTCATGTCTATGTGTACCCACATAAGGCATTACCCTATGTAAATACTATAAGAAAGTAGTAAATGAATAAAATTACAAAAGTAAAATGACAATTAGCAAGTAAAAACACATATTGCTCATAAAAGAATTTAGAAATGTACCTCTTGGAGCACAAAAGTGTTTGTTGTTCTAACACTAACCAAAAATGAACAAATGGGTAAAAAGTACCCTCTTCCTTCTATCTCAACACTCTAACAATGCTAAGAAAACCAGAGATAAATAATCACGACTCGAAGAAGAACTAGGATAGCTAAAGAAATATAAACAACTAAAATATTAGGCCAAAATATCAAAAGAGAACCAAATGATTGAAAGGAAAGGGACTTAATTGAAAAAAAAAATTCTAAACCCTAAGACCAATTCGCAAGGTTTCTAAACAATTAAAATGACAAAAATACAAGAAACTATAAAATTATAATGCCACAATAACAATTAGTATGAAAACGAAACTCAACTAGAACCAGTCTAAACATCTAGGGACTTAATTGCAAAACTTACATAGTTTTAAGGGTCAAAATACAAATTCACAGAAGTCTAATGGACAACAAATGCAACATACAAAAGTTGAGGAACCCAATTGAAATTCTAGAAAGTTTTAGGGATCAAAAATGCTATTCACAAAATTTTAGGGACTAAATGAGATTGCAAAAAAGATTCAGGGACTAAAATGAAATTTTAGAAAAGTTTAGGGACTAATAATAGTTAATGTAATTTTAGAAAAGTTTAAGGATAAAATATAATTTTAGAAAATTTAGGGCTAAAATAAAATTTGGAAAAGTTTAGGGACTAAAATGCAATTTCAACAAAATTTATGGACTAAAAATACAATTTTAGAAAAGTTTATGAACTAAAATTCAATGTTAGCAAAGGTCAAGGACTAAAATGTAATTTTTGCAAAGTTTGGAGACTGAAATATAATTCTAGAAAAGTTTAGGGACCAAAATGTAATTTTAGCATAAGATTAGGGACTAAAAGGTAATTTTAGCAAATTTCAGTAACTAAATACAATTTTAGCTAAGTTTAGGGACTAAAATGTAATTATGGAAATCTTCCAGGGGCTAAAACATAATTTCAGACAATTCTGGGGCGAAATCTCAATTTTACACAGTTCTATGGGCTAAAATGCTATTATTGAAAAGTCAGCAACGGGCTTGAAATAATACTAAAAAAAATTAATCAAAAATAAAATATGGCCCAACCCATTTTTTATTGAGACAGTAACGCAAACAAAATTAAACCCAATATGCAAAATAACTATCAAAACCCAAGAAAACCTAGATGGCCCATAAGAAACAAAACAAGCCAGCCCGTTTTAGTGGAAAGGCATGCCATTTGTTTACATCCATTAGTATGTAAGGTGTGGACAATTTATTTGTGAAAATGTGTGTATAGCCAAAACAGACCACACCTAAAGTCATAACCTATTTCGTGAAACATCTACTTGGTCCAATGCGAAAATGAATTGACCCAACACAAATTAAGCCTATTGCAACGAAACCCACATGGCCTATCAGGTAAAAATACAACCCAACCAAATCATTGATTAAAGAAGGCCCAAAACCCAATTAAATCTAAACTCTTAAAGACTAATTTGGGTGTTTTTAAAACTATTTGGGTCAAATTAAAAACTAAAGAAAAATTTGAGAGGTAAAAGTGCAATTCTTAGAAAAAAAAATATGAAGCCATCAAGCAATAATAATGGCTGTGTTTTTGCCTTTGTTGTTATATTTTTCATTTTTTTTAATTTTTTGTATCTACTTCAAATCTTGTTGAAATCATATGAAATTCGAACCCTTACTCAGTTTTTCACATATATTACGATTTTTGGGTCAAAATAATTTAAAACTGATTAGAACGTGATCAAAGAGGGTTAGATAGTTGGGTCTCTTCCACATCTCACAAACCAAAACTCAACCAAACAACCACAAATCAAAAACAAAAATATTTATCACAACACATAATCATAAATAAACTATAAATTTAATCAAAATAATAACACTTGCAATTAAAATCAAGATTCAAAATTTCATAAAAATAAGCATAATATTAATTTGAAACAAAATATACAACAATGAAAATCATACTTACCTTGTACAAAATTGAAGCACAAGGTGGTGGCAAATCTTCAATATAGGCTCGAATCCCCCCATTCCCCAACAATTTTTCACAATTTTTATGTGTGTTGAGCGTGTGTCCTTTGTGTGTGAGAAATTTATGTTTGTGTGTGACAGCTATATTGTAAATGCGTGGTGTGTGTTTGTGTGTATAGTGTGTGTTCGTATGCTAGAGTAGATAAAAGCCAACAAGGAAGAAGGAAAAACAAAATAGAAATGAGAAAGTTTTCAAAAGAAATGATTGTGGACTAGGGATGTTATGGATGTGTGTGAATGATTCTCTTATGTGTAGAAGCAGTAGTACATTAATAGTAAAAAAATAAAAGAGAGGAAGCTGGGGATTTGGTATGAGGGAGAGTCTTGGGATGTTGGGATTTGTGTAAAGTGATTGGAATAAGAAGAGAAATGTATGGGAAAGTGAGAAAAATAAGGATAGATGTTGATAATGGTTATCTTGGTGGAGGAATTGTGAGGAGAATTAAAAGGGAAAAAGGGTGTTATGTTACGCCAGATGTGAGTTTTAAGAGAAAAGGGTTGTGTTAGGTATAATTTGTCTGTGTAGACCGTGATGTGATTGATACTCAATACACAAAATAATGATTTAAAATAATTATTTTTTATCCAAAAGTAATGCTAATTTTTTTGTGAAATTGGGATTTTGTCTCAAAAAGTCTAACAAATTAAAAAATTGTCCTAGTTTGGCACTTAACGGTAAAAGTGTGTCAAAATTTGGTGTCTACATTAGGATCTTCAAAATGTCATTTTCAAAGTCCCATTTTAAATGCTCATTATTATGTTCTTTTTGTTTGCATTATTTAATTTTTTTTTTCTCACTGAAAAATGGGTGCAACAAGCACCAGCGAGTCTATCAGATACCATTCTAGTCATTTGGTCCAATTGTGTTTCTAAGTTTCTAGTGGTAGTATTTTAGTTCCTCACAATCACCTCTTGATCACTTCTCAATGCCTTATTCCTCCTTCTCACCACTTCACTTTCTTTCCTAAATGCTTCAAATTTCCTTTTGGTTTCCATCAATTGAGAGTATACATCTTCAATATTTCTTTAGGGTGGGAGACCAAGCATTATGATTATAGGGCGGTGAGGTTGATGTGAATAACTTGGTTGGGAATACTGGGATGTTAGATTGGAAGTTTCTTTGATGTGGTGGTTGATAACGTGTAGAAGATGATGCTTGATTTTGGAAGTTTGTTTGATGCAAATCTTGGGATGATTGATCACCCTATAAAAAGTTAGGATGACTTCTCCATGAAGAATTGTAGGTGTTCCCATGAACATTTGAAGAATTTCTTTGTTAACATGATTGGTTCTCCAATTAATTCTTGTGCTCATTATATAATGATGCCTCTTCACTTGTGCATTGACTATTTAGCAGATCCCCTGAACAAAAGTCACAAAGAAGTTGAATTTGAGATTGAGAAGTATGGTGATGTGGTATGGTTATAGCATTGACATTCCCCATATTCTCCCATGCTCATGTAAGATTGGTTGGCCACCATGTTGGTAATGGTTCTATTTTGTGCCAATAGAGCATCTGAGTGGTCCAAGTGAAGTACTCCTCTTTGCACTTGAAGTTGAGGTTGTTGAGGTTGTTGTAAGGTTGCACCGACCCATGTTGTGTAATAGTTGGATGCAACAGTATTGAGCAATCTTTGAGTTTCTTCTAGTTTTTTAAATAAAAGTAAACCACTGACAGAGATATCAACTATTGACTTTGTTTCTTGGTATATATATTTGTATATATTGAACGCCAGTTATGATAATCATATTTTCAAGATGACCAAATCGCACTAATGGTTTGAAAATAAGTGTATAGAAAAATATGGAGGTTCAGACTATTATTTACGTCCGAATTTGGTTTTGAAAGAACTCCATAGACGCTGATGGTCGTCCGAAAGAAAGAAGCTCAGACGCAAGAGAGCGTCTGACACAGAGTACCTGATGCAGCCTCAAACGATGGTAATCGTCCGATAGAAAGTACCTGAAGCCTCGGACGAAGGATAGCGTTCGATCAATATCCCAGAAGCATTGGAACCACATTATGGAAATCTTTCTTCAAATTTTGGAAATGTAGTCTGAACACCTGAAGTTTTGGCCTTTGTTTTGAAAACAAACAAACAAAAAAACAAATGTTTTGAATAATTACTATTAGTAAAATTCATACACACTTAACCAACACCTTCTCCCTTGCACGTATACGAAGTAAGTTTGTAGTATAGTCATGAGTGAGTATCATTTCTACAAGGATTGCATTGGCAAGTACTAGGCTTAGATGATTGTTTTACTATTCAGACAAAATGATCAAAGAGTTTGTCACTAACTGCCAAGATTTAAAACTAAGAATGCAATTAAAAACATTATTTTAACAAAGTAAAACTGAACAAGCAAGTAGATGAACTAATCTAGGAAAGTAAGTAAAAATTACCACTACTTCCTATTCTAAAAGGCATGATTAAATCCATTAAAAAGCAAGAAAAACTAGTCTAAGAAAGCAAGTAAAACTAATCTAAGAAAGCAAGTAAATAATTAATCTAATAACGCAAGTAAAAATTACCACTAATTAACTAATTCCAGGACAGCAGAGTTAAAACATAAAAGTAATTAGAGCTAAATTTAACTACGAAAGCATTAATTAGACTTCTGAATTAAGACTAACTTCATTTTTACCAAACTAGGAATTTTAAGAAATGACTTGAGAATTTGATTAAAACCAAGGATTTTTTAATCAAAATAAATTTTTAAAGAAAGCCCACTAAATTCTAATGTATTTAAAACTAGGAATTAAAGATTACACTATGAAATCACCAAAATAGCAAGAACACAAAGAACTTTTTAAGAAAAATAGATTTTACTCTATTTGGGTGGTCAAAAATCTAAATAGAAAGAAAGTAAATTTTATATCTACTTAAAGCTAACGGAAAGTCCATTAAAATTAAATAAGAAAGATTGAAACTTGCAAGAAATTGAAGAGATGATCTAAAGTTAATTAAAAGAGAACTTTAGATTAATGTAAAGCTTGAAGAGTATGAAAACTAAAACTACTCTACTACTATTAAAAACTAACTACACCTAAACTATGTGTGTTTTGACAGTACACATGATTAGTTTTAAAAGGTGGTTTCAGCCAAAAAATTACAAATGACAACAATCTAATGCTGCTAGCGAGTCCACACCACGGTGTCGAATTAGTGTGGGTTTTCATACCACAATTTGGAGGTCTAAAAATTCCAATGAAAATCTTCTCAAAACTGTGGTATCATTTCCTATACAATTTTGATACCACAATTTGAAACCTATTTCCAGCAATCTTGAATTTCATCTTTTTGCTCTTTGTTCCTTGAATATTTTAATCTTCAAGCTTAATTCCTTTTCAATCTAATCTTGCAAATTACCATAACTTCATAAGTAACTAAATTATACTATAATTAACTAAAATTAATACGAAATTGCAATATTTACAAAATGCAATTGCAAAACCTAAAATGGTTTAAAATGTGACAAAAACACTAATTTAGACTCTAAAATCCAGATAATGCCAACAAAATACTAGAATAAATAGGCAAAATAACTCTAGTTCGCTAGAGTTTCATACCCCCAAACCTAGTATTTTGCTAGTCGTGAGCAAAATAAGAAAGAAAAAGACACACTAACATGTAAATTAAGATACATCACCAAGATGACAATACAAAGGTGCTAAATGAATGTACTTTAAATAACTAGGTGATCTCTCAAGAGGCCAAAAATAACACATGACAATTGAAATATTCGAACTAGTCTTTCCAAGTTTTTCAACTTTCCCAAAAAAAATGGAAATATTCAAACTAGTCATTCTAAGTTTTTCAACTTTCCCAAGGAAAATGGTTCAATTGTCAACATAATCTTTCAAATCACCAAGCATTATCGTAATAAAGGAGGTTTTATAAAAAGTCATCCATTCATGCAAAAAATTTTTTTGTTCAGATTGATATCAGTTATTTAAACCATCTTGGTAGACCATTTGGAAGCGGAAGGATCATTACGACTCTACCAATAATCCATATGTCACATACAAGTGGGAGTATTAATCTATCTAGGAATGTTTAGATTGATATCAATGTTGGGTATTATAAACATTTCCCCCTCAACTTATTGGTATACTAAAATGTAAAGGCTCATTTTAAAGATTTACATGCATCTTCTACTTGCCTAATTTTAAAAGCAATCCTAATGTCCATTTCAGAGAAACAATATTTGTGATACTAGAATTCCATACCAGCCTTATTTCTATTCTAAGGGCAAATTTCAGAGAAAAAAAAATTGTGATGTTAGAATTCCGTACTTGCCTCATTCCTAAGAGCAAAATATTTTTGTTTTTTACGGTCCTAAACCAAGGAAGAGGAGTAAAACATACCCAATATCATATCTAAACTAATCACTATCAAGGTAGAATAAACCTCCACTATGCAAGAATGCAAATGGCCTAATTCACTTCCAATCATTTTGAAAATGAATAAAATATATTTCAAATGAATAGATTTAAAAACATGATTCCCTCACTCTTTGAAATTGGTAATGCAAGGGTTTTGAAATTTTTTAGATCATAAAAGAACTAACACGATACACACCAAAAATTTAAAATGTCCGATTGAAATATAACAACCATATGTTATTGCAAGTCAATTATCATTTTTGACTACATTGGCTAGTTCTCAATTTTCCATCCAATAGTCACGAATGCATATTTATCACATCACACAAAAAAAATCCAAAAACAACGTTGACTCAAAAATAACACTACCAAACCTGTCATTTTATTCAGGTGATGAGTACAACTCATCCTACCACGTACCCAAAAATAGAACAGACCCATAATATTCTATTCATTCAAAGCATAAAAAGGCATAATTATAGAGTAAAACCCTGCCGACCAAAGGACTTATCAAAATCAAACAACTAGAATTTCAAACCAAGAAAACCAAGGATTGACTGAACAAAACCAAGCAATGATCACATGAAACTCAACAAAAGCCAATAATTACATTCAATCATAAAAATAGAAACTACTTGGCATCATCTATCTGTCCCCAGTTAATTATTCAAAACAAAATAACTAAAAGTAATTATCGATAGAACATAAGTAAAGCATAAATTAAAATAAAAATATAGAAAACTAATGGAACTTAAAGGAAAGTTGGTGAAAATGGGTCCCTCACTTAGTTCAAAATCATGATCAAGATAATGGGGAAATTTGGAGAATTAAGGAATAGGTATAGGAGTTCTTCTCAAAAATCCGCCAGGCATCAAGCTTCATTATCAATTTCTTTGAGATCTTTAACGCCTATCTCATTATCCCCCTCCACTCAACCATGTTGGCTTTCCTTGAAATCCTCCTCATGAACTCCCACAGCTACATCCATTGCCTCTGTCCCTCCTACCAATCCTTGTTGTTGTGCTTGGGTAGGTCCCTCATGTGGTGAGTAATAAGCTTGCCCTCGGGATAACCCATAATGCCATGCCTCTTGGATGAATCCATGAGTTCAATGTGGCAATGAATTGTGAATTAAGTGCCATCAATGCCAAATTGTAGTAGATACGCATTTGACTGTAGGTCTAATAACTGTACAGTTCATTTCTTTCTTCCTCATTTTGTGGTGTATTGAAGACATTGCTAATTTTCATGAATAGAGCTTGAGGTGAAGTAGGTTGAGTTGGTGGTTTGATGGCTTCACTGATGATTCCTCTCATACTCATGAACCATGTTATGCACTTACTCCTAATTGATTTGGCCTTTCTCGAAAGTTTGAGGCTCTAAGGTATCACCAGTATCTTGCATCAATACACAGAAATGAGACTAACTCAGGCAAATAAAAAAGGGACGTCTAGATAGCCCATTAGCTAAAGAATCCTAGTCGAATGTGCCTCCCGATATTAATCTGCGTGCCCTCCATAATAGCATAAACAAAACACACCTTATCCCTTTGAACAAAACTAACTGTACTCAAATCCACAATTCTACAACTAACAAAATAAAATCAAAATTTTGGTAGCAATTGAAGGCCAATACACTCAAACCTCAAGTGTTTATCACCGGTAGCACTCATGATCTAATTCACATTATCAACACACAACCGGTTTTTTATGGTCTCCATCTCCTTTCTACTTGGAATGAACTCTTATACTCATTATTAGCCAAACCATAAAAATCATTAATCTTTTCAAAAGAAAGTCCACAAGTGAGTCAAATTTTCCACACTGTACATTTGCCATCTTGCAATTCACACAAATTGTAATGGAATTTCTTCACAAGATTAGTGTAACCCAGTAGAACTTTCTAGTCAAAGCACTCCCATTGTCCAGCATTCAGTTGTGACTCCAATTCCAATCTAATCGGTTCATAAGTTCTCCAATTTTTAGATATATCGAAGACCTTATCTCTAACAATGCCATGTTTTTTTTTTGTTATCATTAAGCAATTCTTTAACCCTCTCATTAATAACAAGTAATTCATCAATAAGTTCAACACATCACTGGGCCCCTTATCCACTTTTCTTTACGTTTTACTCAAAGCAGAAGCACCACCCCTTTCCCTAAAAACAACTCTAGGAATTATTCTCAAACAATAATTAATAATTTAAACCATGAAATTTCCCAGTATAACCCACAATTAATACTTCACAAAAAATCACAGTTAAATTCAAGCAAACCATAAGATATTTCAACAAATCCACAACAAATTTCATAAGCCCATGAGATCAAGGAATTTAACAACTGCAAAAGAAAACTTCAAGAAGCCGAACAATTGTCAAAAACACAATCTCCAATTTCAATAAAACTCAAGTAAACATTCAACTTTATGCTAGAAACAATCCGATAATGATGTTTTATCAAGAAAACTTATAGGGTTGAGCGCAAAATTAAACAATTTTACCCAAAGAAAGTTGTTAGAATCACCCCTTTGAAGCCCTTCAAGACCTTCTTCAACTCTTGGGAAACCCACTTGAATGTAATCTTGTCGTTAAAATCAAAGGATTGATGCTTGGGTATGATGGATTTAAATGGGATTTGAGAGTTGAAAAGGAGGGTTAAGGTATTTGAGAAGAGGAAAAAGAGGGGCTAGGGTTTATTTTGAGGTTTTGGTGAAACAAGGTTAAAAAAGCCCTTTAAAAAGTATTCTACCTGACTTTGCGACTGCGGAATCAAATCTAATACCACGGTTTGGAAGTTTAAAAAATCTGGGCAGGGTTCGAGATCATGATTGTGGGATGGAATTATTACAGGATTTTGAAACCTCGACCTCAAATGCGGTTGAAAAATAGCCTCCCAGAAGTTTGCCTCGATACTGCAGTTCCAAATATTTATACTACACAATCTCAACTGAATCTTACAGTTTGATACTGTGGTATTGCATTTGATACTGCAGTCTGGAAGCGAACTTCTACCAAGGCCAAGCATTCCACCTTTTCTCAACTTCAATCCAAACTTCATCAAACACCTACAAACAACAAAGCACCAATATTAGTGAATATTTTCAATCAGTCCCTTTCCAAAACTTACTAGAAACATAATAACCAAATTTAAACCTAGTTTAACCCTAAATTATCTACTCAAATCTAAACACTAAGCAACATAAAACTCAACTTAAATGAACACAAAAATAATAAAATAAAGCCGCTTGTTTATGGTTATTAGCGCGACTATGGCAATGGAATAATCATGTGGTGGAAAGGTAAACAGTTTCCCATTCTTCTTATTTTGGCTTCCATGGATAGAGTATCATCACTTTCTTCTCATTAACTGTGAACTCTCGATTTCCATCTTTCACACAGACATACCTTTTTTAAAATGTTCATAATGGTCAAAGGACCAAACCAACCATCTTTATGTGTCTCATGGCATTGCCCTCACTTCATGTTTATCATCACTTCTTCACCAACATTAAACTTCCTTTGTATGCAAACTATTTGAATTTCCTTTATGTTCATGTCAAGATTGGATGGTTTGTCCTTTAAGCTATATTTTCCTTCACACCTACCTTAGATTGATTTCCTTCCTTGACCTTCAATGCTTTTTATCCAACCTACCAATAAAAGGATCAAGTGAGTTGATGACATAATAATCTTTCAAACTTAAAACATCATCATGAGATCCAAACACATTAAATTCAACGCATTCATTTTTAATTTGAAGTTTCAACTCCCTTTTGTTAACATCAATCACGGCACGAGTGGTTGACAAGAATAGCTAATGGAATTTTGAAGTCATCCCCCAGTTCAAGCAACTAAAAAATCCATCAGAAAATCAACTTGTCTACTTGCACTATTACATCCTCTAATTTTTTTTATCGATTAACCACCAGTACATTGATAGGGGGCCTCACTGTGAAATTTTATTGATAATTAAAAACAACTTATGTAGAGACGGACTAGGTCAAAACCTCCATGGCAGTTACATAATCTTTCAAAGAGCAAATAAGACAACCAATCCTATCTAAACTTGTCAAATCCTTGGCCTTGGAAGCCAAAGTTTGATAAGTGTATAAAGTTTGGGTGCCTATACTAGCTAAGCAATCAGATACACTACTACATTCGCGAAATACATGTTGAAAAACAAAAATTTTCCCTTGAATGATGTGCCGAATACGTTGGATTACTCCATCAACTCAAATGGAGTTTAATACTTAACCTCAAGCGGATTGATGAGAATACTTGAATCGGTGCAAATTATTAGTCTGTGAAGCATAGATAGTGCCTTAATTTCCAGAACTGAACAGCCTTCGAATGAGGATATGAGGCTAGAATATACAACCATGAAATAACCATGCAAATCACAGACAATACCACTACCCGAACACTACCCATCTCCCTTCACAGTTCCATCCGAATTTAGCTTGCACTAGCCATGAGGAGGAGGATTCCACGCAAGAGACAAGACTCTTGGATGCCTAACGTGCATGTTAGGAGCTATATGATTCACCGTAGGCAGTCTATAGTCCCAAGCATCCTTAACCGAGAGTGGATAGGCCAAAGAGATGGACTTTATCCCTACAAAAACAACATGAATAATATGAGATGAATTCACCGTTGCATCATCATAGATTATTTTGTTCCTTTCCTTCCATAAGTGCAAACTAACAAGAGTTAGAATGAATTTACACAACACTCTCACGGTAGAAGAAGGGCTAGAATTCAACTATCAAGATAATAAGTAACCTTTAACATCACTCGCATTCGTCAAAGAGCAGTCTAACAAACCCTCAAAGAATGCCCACACTTCCTTTGCCATTCTGCAAGTACATAGAAATAAATGTTTAATGCTTTCAAAACTAGCATAAAAATAGCATTTGGAAGCTAAGGAAACTCCCATATCCATCAGCAATCTGAAATTGAGAAGCCTCCACAAAAAGATTGATTGCTTGATCAATATTCTCTTATCCCATACCATTCCCCTAGATAGACAAGAGCTTCCAAAATACGTAAGGGTAGATGAGATAGTAAACTTACCATTAGAGTTCAAGGTCTGCGCCAATTCATCCCATTGGAAAGCGAGAATGCAAGATCTATCACCAAATTTATTTTTAATAGCCTCCACTTCCTCAATAGGATATTGGTCACTTTGAACCTGAAAATTCCAAGTGGTTTGTGCCCATACTTGAGAAACCCGAAGCCCTTTGTCATGTACTTGCTCCACCACTTTGTGCAAAGGACCAACCTCATCAAGTCATCATACCAAAAGGAAGCCGAACCATATCTGATTTTGCAATAAATGTGTTCTACGGCCTCCTCCTTGACTCTCAACATTTACACCTCCATAAAGGTGACATGCTTCCATGAAACTTGGACAACACTAGATGCTCACCTTTTAGGTACTTGGCCAAAAGAAACTGTGACCAAAGAAAGTTTCCCTCCCTAAATCTCCACCATATTTCATTCCAAGGCCATGAGAAATATCCAAGAGTGAAGTGATACCAAGACCATTCTGCTCTACGGGATGGCATATTGTGCTGCAAGCAACCCAATGCCTCCTATGATTGTCTCCATTACTCCCCCCCCCCCCAAAAGAACTTCGCAAAGTGCCTTTCAATTTCTTGAATAATTGCCTTAGGGGGCTGCATGACAGAGAAGAGATATATCGGAATACTAATAAGAATGTGTTTTATGAGAATTAGTTTACTCCAGTAAAAAGAAGTTTAGATTGACAACCCAAAACATTTGCAATGATTTTCTCTATTAATTGCTGGAAAAAGCGATTTTTGCTTCAAAACTTTTTGTGTAGGATATCCAAGTTGAGTAAATGGGAAAAACCTTCTCTCAAAACCCGAAATAGTTTGGACAACCCTTACCCGGCTTAATGAACTTTTCGAGACACATAGAAGCTACTTTTCGAGTAACTAATTAATTGACCCGATGATTCCTCAAAAGCTCAAAGGAAATTCTTCAAATTTGTCAAAGATTTAGAATCACCTTTGGTAAAAATTTGAATATCATCCACAAAAGTTAAGTGATGTTCATGCAACTCCTCGATAGAGCATAATAACACATTCTTTGATTAAGGAATATATGCTTGAGTCCTCTACTAAAAGCTTCCAAAACAATGCTGAACAAAAAAAGTGACAAAAGGTCTCCCTGCCATACCCCGCAGGAACACTTGAAGAAGCCTTAGAAGACCCATTAATTAATATAGAAAACCAGCTATTCTCCACCACATTGGCTATGAGGTTGCAAACAAAGCCGAGAACCCAAAAGCTTGGAGGACTGAAAAGAGAAATCCCCAACAAACAGGATCGAAGGCCTTCGTTAAATCCAATTTAACGATAAAAATGTTTCCCACTCTTGTTTTCCTATCAATTGAATCTACCATTTCCTGTGCAAGCGAGACATTATCATAGATATTTCAACCTTTGATGAAATGCGATTGTTCTTGAGAAATAGTGCTAGGAAGAATTAGGGACAACCAGTAGGCCAAGATCATAGTAAATATTTTGGTGAAGAAAGAGCAAAGACTTATAGGCCAATAGTCACTAAAAGTTGCTGGATTTTCCTACTTCGGGATGAGTGATAAGGGTACTTGAGAAAACCTTTGGCAATGGTTCTCCTTCCATAAACTATTGCGCCCCATGCAAAATGTCTTCCTTAATGATTTCCCAACATGCCGTGAAGAAAACCCTGCTGAACTCATTTATCCCTACCACACTATCCGAATTCAACATGAATACTGACTCCTTAACCTCCTCCATAGTTGGTGAAGAAGTTAGTCTACAGTTATCCTCCAGGTATAAAATGGAAGGGATCAAATGCAAAAAATCATCATCTCAGGTTGTAGCACCATGTACAAGGCGACAAGAGCTTTTGAAAATAATCAATTCCTTCATTTTCCACAAGCTCCGGATCATCCACCCACTAGTTATCAATTTTAATTTTGTTGATTCCCAACTTTTGCCTTTTGCTCATCATTTTCGAGTGGAAAATTTTAGAGTTATGCTCTCCCTCAAGCTATTTAACCTCTACCTTTTGTTTCCAGAATGATTCTTCTTCGACCAAACATTTCACAAAATTTGCTTGCACATAAGAGAATTTCATTTTTGTTGTGTCTAAAGGGTTATTTTGTGATAAATGTTCCCAAAAATTGATAAGTTTCATGCCTTTAGAACAATCTTTAATCTTTTTAACTTCACATCCACTTTTAGAAGTGGGGTATCAAAACAGTCCAAGGACCAGCTCCATTCAACCACCTTCTTAAAATTGTCATGAGAAATACACATATTAAGAAACCAAAATTGTGTAGGGCCATTCATCTAAACAAGTTTTAGCCAAATGGTGCATATCTATTGATTGATAAATCTTTCTAGACCTCTTGATTGCATACAATCCTATCTAGATGCTTCCAAACATTGCTCTTATAATGGTTACCCAACCAAGATAATTTGTTCCCTTTAAATGCTAATTTGTTAAGATTGCAGTCTTGAAGGCATTGATTTAATTCATGTTAGTTCTCCAATTATCAAATGATGCCTGTCCATCATGTTAGTTCTCCAATTATCAAATGATGCCAAACAATCTCTAACAAGGGTACTAGAGCTATTTGAACATGTATCAACTGCTCTGAAACATACAATGATATGATTGATACCGAAGACAACCAAAAGAGCCAAATACTATGATTAGGGTTCACAATACAATGATCAAACCCTAACCTCAAACAAGTTTTGGAGAGCTTGCCATTATTTAACTACAGTTTAACTAAACAAAGAACTTGAACTTTACTTTGCTTAATTAAAAACTAAGCCTTCCAAACTGAGGGTTTATTACCAATTCCACGAACGTTTCGCACTAGAAACTTATCTTTGAGGATATCATTGTGAATGAGGAAAAATGAGCTTTTTCGATGCCCTAGTAACCATTACATGACTACACAGAACAATAATTTTTCTTCTTCTAGGCTTTCGGCCCTGAACAGTATGATCTGCCGCCATTTTTGCCAACTTTCTAGCAACTTGAATACTAAAGTCCTACCATTGTTAGAGCTGCAAATATTGTAGTGAGATAAATAGGAAGTTTGTTCCTCAATGTGTGCGGCATTAACCACTAGCCCTTCATCTTGATGGGGGAAATACGTATTCAAATTCAAATCCAACAAGTCCTCCTTATTGAATAAGCATCCACTTGAACCACTTGGACAAAGTCAACCTCCTCCTGATTAGGAACTTCAAAATTAGAATCCTTCTCCTAGATACGGTGAAGTTGGTTGCAGACTGATTCCACCTGCAGCACCGGTTGAGCGTGGGAGATCCGACCACTACTTAGGGAACCACCGCCATCTCCTCTACCTATTCGGCCACCTCCATACCTGCTTCTCTACTTAGCATGGTCACCTAAGTTGGGGAATCCACCGAAATAACCAATGGCTACTGAGCTTCATGAGTATTTTGTTAAGAGCTGTCCAAATTTCAAGTCAATATCACAATTGGAGCTACTTGTTCAACTTTAATTGGAACGCCATTAACTTTTCCACCAGAGGCTTTTGGTTGATCTTGCTCAATTGTAAACTTTTTCTAATAAATATGTTTCACTTTTGTAGCTTCTTTAGTGTTTTTACCTTTCCCATCAATTGCTTTTTTCCCCATTTGTTTGCCTTCTTGCCCATCTTCTGTGCATCTATCCCTGCATCACCTTTACCAACTAGGCACTCGGATTCACCATGGCCTACTTGTTGCATTTGCTGCAATATAATGGCATATTTTCATATGCGAAATATTGCCAATGTCCTTCTGTTCCCATGCCAAGCCAAGCACGATTAGGTACGTCGCTTTCAAATCCTGTTCCACACGGACCTTTGCATGACTAGGTCTAGAAATGTTAGCTGTGGCAAGGTCCATCTTCAAGGGTTTCCCTACTACCAAGACCAAAGAGTATAGTGACTCTTATTGAAAAAACATAATGGCAGGTCCTCAAAATTAATCCAAACTAGAGCAAGTGAGAATTCATCAACTGGACAAAACATCGGACTCTATCTGAAAACTCGCATAGGAAAACCATTAATGAACCTCAGTCCTTTAATCTAGCATCTAAGAAAGTCTTCTTCCATATTGAATCGAATAAGAATGTGCTATAGTCGATAAGCCTGAAAGTAAATGTGCCCACAATCCAATGGAAAGGAATGCTTTGCGAATGGTATCCATGTTTGGATTGCCATGGGAGACCTTATCAGTGATTGATTTTTGAAATAACTTAGATAGAATCTCCATTTCTTTCACTGTGTAAAGGAGAGCCAATTCCCCTTTCATGGTATTGAGAGGTTCGATAGGACAAGAGCTACTTGATTCACCTTGGACGATGTCTGCAAATGAACACAAGGAAGAGGTTTATTGTCCACAGTAAAATGCTGAAAGGTAGCCAACTCGAAGGTTTTTAGTGAGAGAAAGGAGAGAAAACTTGATAAAACCCTTAAAATTTAAGGCTTATATGCCATAAGGTCACCTTTTGATCTTGTCCGCAAATTGAAGAAAGACTTGAGTAGGATTTGTGCTTGTGACTCCCAATTTATTATAAGTTACCTTTAGCATCACATTGATCCTTGCCCCCAAATCACACAAGGATTGATTTATATTATGGTCTTCAATCATCATCAGAATTGAGAAGCTACCGAGGTCCTTGAGTTTAGATAGCAACTTATTCTCCATAATAGCACTACATTTTGCTCTCAATCACATTGTTTCTTCATCATTCCATTTTTTCTTTTTGGCCAAGATTTCTTTCATAAATCGGGCATAATGAGCCATTTTGGTAAGTGCCTCAACCAAAGGGGTATTAACTTGAAGTTTTTTGAACATCTCAAGAAATTTGGCGAATTGGCTTTCCGTATCCTTTTGTTCCTAGGATCAACTAACCTTTGTGGAAAAGGGATTTTCATCGAAGGATGTAATTGCATAGGTTTTTCCTCCTTCTCACTTTTCCTAGGAGAATTTACCTTGTCCTTTTATTGTCAACCTTCTCATCTCATTTGGCTTCAATATGAATTATCATCATCTTTGGATTTTGGCTTTTCCACTTCTTTTCACTTTCATGCTTCCTCTCATTCACACTTAACTCCTTCAATTTTTTAAGGTGATAACATTTCAATGTTCTCTCAAGTTTGGAAGAGTATCACTTGGAAGTGTTCTAAATGGTCTCTCATTGACTTGTCTTGCTACTTGACCCAATTGGATTTCCAAATTCCTTGTTGAAGCTCCTTGAATCCTTACAAATGATTCATGATCTCTCCTAAGAGTTTCATTTTCACTCCTCAAATTCTCAAATTCTCTTCTTGTATTTCACTCTTTCTCCTTGCATTTTACCTATCTCTCTTTGAATTTTCATTCTCCCTCTTTGAGGCCTCAAGTTTCAAGTACTCTTCTCAATTCTGCCAATTGATAAGGTGGCAAATAGGTTTTAGAAGATGAAGCTTGGTTGGTGAAATTTTGTTGATGAGCATTTTGTTGTGGTGATTGGTTACTCCATGAGAAATTTGGATGGTTTCTCCATGATGGATTGTATGTATTTTCAAAGGCATTTGGTAGAGCTCTTGATGAAGAAGCTTAGTTACTCATATAATTTAATTGCTCATTCCTTCCAAATGATCCTTCACATTGCCCATTTGGATGATTACCGGAACAAAAATCACATACCATTGGCATTTGTGGTAAAGTGGATACGACATTCACGGCATTCTCTTTTCCAAGATTCTCCAATGCTCTTGTCAACTTATTCATCATATTCACCATTGTTGAACCCCAGTTATGATAATCATGTTTTGATGATGACCAAATCGTACTAATGGTTTGAAAAGTGTGCAGAAAAACAAAACAACCAGAAGACTCCACAGACGCAAATGAATGTCCGAAAGTCACAGAGTTTCAGACGATGGTAATCATCCGACACAAAGAATTTGAAGCAAGTCTCGGACGAAGAACAGCGTCCGATAATATTTCCAGAAGACTTTGCTTCGATCGGACGCATGTTCGGACGCATCCTCGGACGTCCGAACGAATACCCTCAGAGAACGGACGTAGCGTCAGACGCAGGGTTTAGCAGCGGCTGTCCGAACGGTCCAACGGCTAGTTCGTTCGGACGCACACTTGCTGCATAGGCCGTTCGAAAGGTCCAACGGCTAGTTTTCCAGTAAACAGAAAATAGCCGTTGGAAAGTTGTTGGAAGCAGATATTTGGCAACTATAAATACCCCTAAGCCTGAATTAATTAAAAATAGACTTCTACATTGATTACAAATAATACTTGAGCTATTTGGGAGAAATAGTGGGTACAAGTGTTGTAAAAGTGTAGGTTGTTTTGTGAAAAGAGCTTAGAAGTGTAAGAGTTCTTCAAGTGTAATAATGGAGAGATAACAATTGTAACAACTACAAGGGAGGTTGTGAGTGTAAAACTCTTTGCTCAACTAAAGGAAATTAGTGTGAGCAAGAGTGATCCTCATTTGTGTACAAGAGGTTATTGTCTCACCTACTTTGAAGAGACTTTTAGTGGCTAAACTTCAAGTTGTGAACTTGGTAGTTGCCTTGTAAGAAGCTCTTTGCAGTTGTAAGCTCCAAGCTTGAGAAGCTTAGGAGTTGCTTTGATTCTCTTAATCTCAATATTCTTATTTGTTCTTTAAGCTTAAATAGTTGAATATCTATTGTATTCATTTGTGTTTAAGTTTTTATTTGGTGCATAAAGTTTGAATTTCTATTAAGCACATAAAAAGGTTTTGTTTTAGGTACAACCTAATTCACCCCCCTCTTAGGTTGCTCTTTGGGGCCAACAACCATTATGCTATTATGTGCCAATACTGCATCATTATGGTCCAATTAGAGAACACCTCTTTGTCCTTTAGGTTGATTTAGCGGTGGTTGAGCATTTAGTTGAGCAAGTATAGCCTAGACCGTGTTGATAGTAACTGATGCTATAGTGTGTAATAGCCTTTGCGCCTCCTCCGGTGACTTGAATGAGAAAGAACCTCTTGCCAAAGCATCAACTATACTTTTAGTTTCTTGATAGAGCCTATTGTAGAAAGTTTGAATTTAAAGCCACAAGGGGATTCAATAATGGGGACACTTGTGAAGTAACTCCTTAAATCTTTCCCATGCCTCACTCAACACTTCACTGGCATCTTGCTTGAATGAATTTATTTCATTTGTCAACCTTGCCGTTCTTGATGGTGGAAAATATTTTGCAAGGAAGTCTTGGGCTAGGCCATTCCACATAGTGAAAGTCCCTTACTCATGGCTTTGAAACCACTACTTATCCTTATCCTTTAAAGAGTAAGGAAAGGCTCTCATTCTTACATAATCGGGATGAACACCATTAAATTTGAATGTGTCAGGAACTTCTTCAAAATTCATTAAATATGTGAATGGATCTTCATGCAGCCCTTCCCCTGTCTGAAACATTGCATGTGCTTAAAGCATTTGAATTAATGCCGATATGATTTCAAAATTATTTACTTGAATCCAGATCTTAGCAATAGTGAGGTAGTACCATCAAAACTCGACCCAGCATAATCTTTAAGTAGCCTCCCATTACCGTTCTATTCACAGCCACCAATTTCATTATTTTCATTACCATCTATTCCATTAATACCCATACCTTCTTCATTACCAAAATCCTCATCATCTATCCTTCTATTGTTTTGAGGGTCCATTATTTAGAGTTGTTCTTGCTCTTATTGTTTTCAGATTCTTGTCAAGGTTCTTTCCATCTCCCAATCCAATGGTAATAATTCCCCTTCTTCAAAAACCATAAACTACAAGAAACATCAATCAACAAGTCAAATTTAAATGACAAAACAACAATAACAAATATAGAGCATTGATGAGTTACTACTAATTAAGTAAAAATAAAATTAAACAACTAAACTAAGAACATCTAATCTAGCATGAATCACAATTGTATGTATCTAATATTGCCCTAGCACAAACAATCTCCGGTAATGGCGCTAAAAACTTGTTCGAATGGTTTGTTTAGGCTTCAAAAATGGTAAGCATATAATTCAAACAAATAAGTAATAAAGCTCCTGCACACATAACCAACACATTTACACTTATACAAGGCACATTTGTAGTTTACTGATGAGTGAGTATCGTTACCATGAGGATTGCATTGCCAAGTACTAGGTTTAGAAGGCCGTTGTGCTATTTGGAAAAAATAATCAAGGAGTTTGTCACTAACTACCAAGATTTAAAATTAAGAAAGCAATTAAAACACTAATTTAATCGACTAAAACTAACAAAGCAAGTAGATCAACTAATCTAGGAAAGCAAGTAAAAATTACCACTAATTCCTATTCTGGAAAGCATGATTAAACCCATTAAAAAGCAAGTAAAACTAGTCTAAGAAAGCATGTAAAAATTACTCTAAGAAAACAAGTAAAACTAATCTAAGAAAGCAAGTAAATACAATTAATCTAATAAAGCAAGTAAAATTTACCACTTAATTAACTAATTCTAGGAAAGAATAATTAAAATATAAATGTAATTAAAGCTAATTTTGACTAAAAAAATGTCAATTAGACTAGAGAATTGAGAAAAGTTCATTTTTATCAAACTAGGAATTTTAAGAAATGACGAGAATTTGATTAAAACTAAGAATTTTTGAATTAAAAGGAATTTTTAAAGAAAGCCCACTAAATTCAAGGATTAAAAACGAGGAATTTAAGATTACACTAAGAAATCACCAAAATAACAAGAACATAAAGAACTTTTGAAGAAAACTATATTTTCACTCTACTTGATTGTAAGAAATCTAAACATCTAAGGTAAACGTTATATCTATTTAAAGTTAACGGGTAAATTTTATATCTACTTGAAGTTAACGGAAAGTCCACTAAAATTAACTAAGAAAGATTGAAACTTGCAAGAAATTAAAGAGAATATCTAAAATTAATTAAAAGAGAACTTTATTAGGACTTATTAACTAAAACTTGAAGAGTAAGAAAGTTAAAACTAAGCTACAACTACTCCACTACGACTACTAAAACTAACTACATGTAGACGATGTGTGTTTTAGTAGTATACATGATTAGATTTAAAAGTGGCAACAAACTAATGTGCCTACCAGCGAGTCCATACCGCGATATCGAATTAGTATGGGTTTTGATACCTCGGTTTGGAACCCATTTCCTGTATTTTTGAATTTCTTCTATTTTCTCTTTATTCTTTGAATATTTCACTCTTCAAGCTTAATTCCATTTCAATCTAATCCCACAAATTACCATAACTTAATAAGTAACTAAATTATACTATAATTAACTAAAATTAGTACTAATATTTTAATATTTACAAAATCCAAGTGCAAAACATAAAATGCAATAAAATGAGACAAAAAAACCAATTTAGACTTTAAAATCTGGACAATACCAACAAAATACTAGAATAAACAAGCAAAATAACTCTATTTCCTTATAGTTATCAAGAAAGGCTAATAATGCTCTATTGTATCTTAGAACACTCCTAAGTATCAAAATAAAGAAAAACACACAAAAAACACATAAATTGGGAAAATACTATCAAAACACTATGATTTTTAGAAGCAAAATAACTCTATTTATTAAAGTTATCAAATATCTGATGGATTGTGGTTCAAAGTTGTTAACTAATATCTAAGGTGATATGAGTTACTTTTATCCAAATAGTATCTTAACTTCATCCCTTACCCTTCGATACAAGGTTTAAAAACCTATTTGATCCTTTAATAGAGTTAATTTATATTAGTGAGTATTGTGTGCACTAATTGGTTCCAACTTATTTGTCACTTGTTAAACTTTTGGTTAACAGGCTTTTCATGGATTAGTAAGTCAGCGATAACTGCTTTTATGTGTGGAGAGATTAACATTTTCATAATGATTTTGAGTTACTAATCAAAGTTATTATATATGCATGTTTTCTTTGTTTCTCTAGTTGACTAGTTTACTTGCATACATCTTTGATACGTTGAATCGAGTTAGTGTGTCTTACTTTGTTTATTTATTTTGTTCAGGACTAGTAAAATATTAAGTTCAGGGAATTGATAACTGTATTTTTATAGAGATATTGGTTATCCTTTATGGTATAGTTTATGTTGTTTAGTCATGATTTTTAGTGTTTAATTACTATTAATTAGTTTTGTGTGTAGAAAAGTATTTTTAGTGTTAATTGTTCGTTTTTACTGTATTAAGTGTAGTTATTTAGTGTTTGATGTATTTTTTCATGAATGAAAGTTAGAATGGTCAATTATAACATATTTAAGCATAATGCCATGGTGTTATGTTGAAGACAATTTAGGAATGCTGAAGCATTACGAGCAAATCAAGCCATATTAACTTAATAATGGTTTAACCTAAATTTCAGGTCAGCATGCATTATAAAAAGGAATAATTTTGCAAAACACATGAGAGGCGGCAAGGAGAGCCAAAGCTTAGGGTCTCTCTTTGTCAGCTACTGAAAACCCACTTTACATTTTAGATTCTTTGTTTCGTATTTCATGTAATTGAAAAGTGACTATTAATTTATTTTCCTTGGTCTACTTTTTTTCCAGATTTAAAGATTCTATGAAAATCGCTTGAATCTATTTGGAGGATACTTTGTCTCATCAATAAAGTTGGTATTTCTATTTATTTTTCTTATATTTTTATTTCAATTTAGTTGGTTAAATTAATTTATCGTATTTATTTATTCAGTTCCAATTTTAAGTAAGTTGGATTTATGCTTTTTACAAATTCTTACAATAGGTAGTTAAGTACTTAGTTATGCATTTCTTTTACTGCACTTTTGTGATTCAATTATTTTATAATAGCCTTTTGGTCAGTTAAACATTAAATAGATTTAATTGCTTTCATTTTAATTTAATAAAAATCCAAAAAACAACCCTAACTATGATGATCTAGATAGTAACTAACACTAGGTGTTCAGTAATTGTTTATTTACTTCTCGTGGGAACAATCTCTATCTAGAGAAGCCATATACTACTACATGACCCTTACACTTGCGAAACGTGTGAGAGTAATTGGCTAATTGAGGTAAATATATTTGACCTGTATCATCCACACATAGATCATTCTTCAATCAAATTCAAAAACACAGGGTTTGTCAAGATAAGTCTTACTAGCCATTTACTTTTCATAAGTTTTCAAAGTCAAGTTACCGATTGAGGAGCTCATTATTTATTCAAAAAGCCAATTGATAGGTTCACTATTAATCGAGCTAACAATTGAGGGGCTCATTATTCATTCAAGCTGCCAATTCAGGTGGTTCATTATAAAGTCAAACCACGATTAAGGGGTTCATCATGGATTCAAACTGCTAATTAACGGGTTCATTGTTGAGTCAAACTGCCAATTAAAGGGTTCATTGTTGAGTTAAACAGTTGATTTCAAGGGGTTCATGATAAAGACGTACTGTCGATTGAAGGGTTCATTGTTGAGTTAAATTGTCAATTAAGAGCTTGATCATGGAGTCAAACTAATTGATTGAGCAGTTACGATTAAGTCGAACTATTGATTAAGGTTTCATCATGCAGTCAAACTATCGATTTAGGGGTTTACATAGATTCAAATCATGTTAATTGGTTCATATAGAGTTGAATCAAAAATAAGAGTCGAACTACGATAAAGGTGTTATGTAGTTGATCTACCAATTGAAGGGTTCAGTGTTGAGTTAAACTACCGATTGAGGAGTTCATTTAGTATTGAGCGGCCAATTGAGGGTTCATTGTTGAGTTACAACTACTAAGTTTATTATTTTATCTATAGTCCATATCTTTCATTTTCAATGCATATTTTCTATCTTTTAGTTTAATTATTCATTTATTCGTACTAATATGTGTGTTGCAAGAAATAAGGCCAAATTTGTATTACGATTTCCATGAAGCGTGAAATAGATGAGATAATTTCATTTCAAGGTGAACTAAAAGTTGAAGCCTAGTATATTGTCAACATTTCTAGATATACGATGTAAATGTTGATTATAAGAATCAAGTGAAGGTCAAAGGGAAATCGATTCTCCCATAGGCAAAATATGATATTGACGTCTAAGAATATCAACTATAAGGGTTATCTTCGAACAAGTCAAAGATTTCGTTGATCTTTCCAAGAAAAATTGATGTCAGTAAAACGCCATAGCTAGTAAGCATAGTATAAGTTTCTCTCATAATTTATTATATTTTTTCTTTTGATGTAATAAATAGGAAAACTAAAAGTCGGTGATAATGGCAGTGACAAGATCCTCCAGACATGGCACTGCTTCCTCTTCTTTCTTACATTCTCTCTCATGGACTACGATTGACTTATAAGTGGGATACACAGGCAACTTGAAAAATTCAGTCATTGCCATTTTAAGTTCTTGGCTTAAAATTTGTGTCTTTTCTTTCTACTGCGGTCCATGCTTAATTCTTTATCTAGAATTGTTTCACTCTCTTACTAAAATGGGGCAAAGTGTCAGTACAAAAAAAATATAAAGATAATTGTTTTCTTGCCCTCATCCTGTCATCATCTATCTATATATCACTATCACACATCTATCTTTATCATTATCCTACCCCATCTCTATCCCTATCTCACCCTTATCCTATCATATTAATCTCTATCTCTAATTTCAAAACCATATAAATACCTCTACTTCTTTCCATTTGATTCTCTTGTAACATACTCAAGAGTCGGTAGCATACTTACCACATTCTCTCCTATAATCAGTCACATGCTGATTAAGTTCTTGCTAAAGAACAATCAACTTGAAGAATGAAGAGCATCCCACAAGTGAGGAAGAGGAATTATTATAGTCATTGAAGGTTGTCATTATCATTACCCACTGTTTAAGTTTACCATTTTCGTCATAAAAGTATTATAAGTCCTGTTTTCTATTTTTCTAGTAAGAAGTTTGTACAATGAAATGAATTCGTTATTGTTTTTTATGCTACATTAAATGATTATTTCTTTTCTCAGTTCCTTATAAATTTGTTCGTTTCATGCAAGTACAAGATTGTTGATTTTTAACTAGTTTTATATATTTTGTTTGCATCATTTTGCTTTCTTAGAAATCATGTTATTGGGACATTTGACCATATAATTGTTTTATTTTTTGTATTTTATTTTTGTCATTATTTTTTTTTAGTTTTGGCTTATCTAAATGAAATGACATAATTCAACTAAATTTTGGCCTTAAAATAAAAAGATCAACATAAACTTGCAATCAGTTTTTACCGGGATATAGAGGATACTTGGTGTATCACCTCAAAAATTCCCTTCTTAACTGAACTCTCGAATCCAAATTTTTAGTTCTTCGAAATATTAGGAGTCATTAAGGTAAAAGGTTTTGAATGTATGAAAATGATCTAAGTTTAGTATTTAATACACCTAAAACCTATTACCGAATAGGGACTATATTTTCTTTATGAAAACCCTTTCCTTAATTTAGATTTGGGCTCGCAAAGTGTTTGCATTTTTCCAAATAGCATGTTAGGCCCTTTTCACTTTATATTTTTAGCATTTCTATTTAAAATAAATATTTTCTATACCGTCATCTCATTAAATTGCAACATGTCATAAATGAATACGGGTAACCTGCTTAACCCTTTTCACTATTTTGTAAAAGCTTTTATTTGTTGTTTTCCTTAAATTTAAACCACAGGAGATACAACAATAGTCAGATACTTTCTGTTTTCAAGAGACTGAGAAATAACTCCCGCAACGATCGACTCCTATATTTACCAAATTTGAGGAACTAATAAAGTTAATAAGGCCAGTGCTTCTTCAATGGTTGAATCTTGATTTTAAGCAAACTCTTTGTTTTCTTTGTTAGTTTATGTAATTAATTTCTTTTTTTGGGGAGGAGGGGGGGAATCTATTTATATTTATTCCTAATAATCAAGAAGGGTGCATTTATGACCATGTTGCAGAAGATTCTCAATTGAATAAATTTGGATAGTTTGAGAAAGATATGGACCTGCACCCAGAAATTCTTTCCATTTTTTTTATTGTGAAAAGTAGTTTTTCCTATTATGAGAAGATGAATGACGATAAAAAAAAATGTACCAATAGATCAAATTGCTTAAGACTAGGGTTTTAATGGGTTCGGTTGTCAGATTATCTTGTTGTGTCAGGTATGACTCATTTGTTATCGTGTCGTGCGTTGCGTATCGTGTCATGTTTGTGTCTGATCTATTCGGGTTCGTATTGTGTTCATGTCTAACTCATTTACTATGGACACAAAGTATCAGCCTATTTGACAAATTAAATAACTTGCGATTCATTTAAGTTAAAATCTCAAATTTTAATTATTTAATAATTTAAACAATTATTAATACTAACCTTGTTTTCATATTAGTTTAAAATACATAATTAAAATTATTAAAAAAATTTCGATAATATTTAAAATATTTATAATGCTTGATATTAATAATCTAATATAAAATCTATTATTCACAATTTTAAAGTATACTATATTAAATTATAATAAAGAAAAAATTTCAGTAAAATCTGGCTATACAATAACTTAAGAGGCAGATTATTGTATCAACCCACGAGTTGACCTAACCCAACTGGTTTAATTTCGTATTATAAACGGGTTGATTCAATAATGACCCAATAAATTTTGAATCGTGTCATAACCTGTTAATTTCGTATAGTATTCATGTCATGTTATTGGGTCACGTCAAAAATTGTCAGCCCTACTTAAGACTTCATCTTGTAAATAGATGATTTAAACTATATCAAAGCCAAAAAAAAAAAAGAAGAAGAAGAATGATTCACAGAACCTTTTAGAGTGAGAGAGCAAGAACAACATGAAGATGAGCACACCAACGATTTAATTTAATTAAAACTTTAGTTGTTAGTAGTTAACCTGCTATCATTCGTCACCAATATTTATTTATGACATGGCGTAATTTAGTAAGTCATGGGTATAAATTAAGTTCGTACGGATAGAGTATAAAAAATTTACACTTTTATTTATTAGTTAAAAAAATGGGAGGGGACAAGTCATTTTTTTGAAAATGAAAAACAATTTAATTTAAGAAAAGCAGATGCAATTTACTTTTGAAAAATAGTTTTTAGCTTTTTTGAATATAAAAAGAAATATTTTTTAAGTTTTTGTTGAGAAATTCTTTTAAAATGATTATTTTTAAATATTTAAAAAAGTTATAAAAAACTAAGTTGTTGAGTAAAGGGAAAAAACTAGTATAATCTCTTATTTTTGGAGTATTAAGTAATCTGGTCCCTGATCTATTAGAATAGATCAAATTGGTCCCTTATGTTTAAAAAAATTAACGAATTTAAAAACTTATGATAGAAATTATAGACAAATTAATGAATTAAGTTACTTGCTAATTACATGACCATTAGCATGTAATAAATGTAATAACTCTTTTAATTTGTGCACAATTTTCATCAGAAATTTTGAATTAGTTATTATTTAAATAGACTGGCCAAATTAGTCTTTTTGATACTCCCTCCATCCCATTTTATTTGGCATGGTCAAACTTACATATAGTTTAAGAAAAAATGGTGTTTGACCCACTAAGTAAGGTATTTTTTCCATAATTGTCCTTCAATTAACATACAAAATTTGTTAGTTAATTTTGCTGCTTTAAATTTTAAAATAACTTGTGAGAGCAATTAGTGTTGATACATGAAGTTAATTCTATATTTTTGAAATTTGCATGAAGGGTAAAATAGATAAAATAAGTTTTAAAAATTTACTATTTTAAAGAATAAAAAATAAATTAAAATAGAAAGAGTGACATATAAAGACGAAGGGAGTATACAATAGACTAAATTGATCCATATTGCGAACCAAATTTATATTTCTGCCGTTGAGGAAAAGCTCCATAAGTGAAACGGGTTCTACCATAAAGTTGCGAATTCTTATTAGTTGCTTCTTTGGCCCCGAATTGCTGTTGTTCACTTCTGCGACTTTACCTTATTCATTTACCGGTGAATTTTGTCGGAGCCGACTTCTGTATTTGACGTTTCCCTTCAATTCCGACGTATGTTCCTCTCTGTCTCTCTATCTTTATCTCCCCTGTATACGTCGGTTGCTATCTTTCGGGTAACTTTTGCATAGATCTTCTGGATTTTCAATTAGAATTCTGCCAAAATTTTAGTGCATGGTCTACCTTCTTTTTTCCTTTTCTCTTTATTTTTGGACTTCTGCGATTTTGTTTCCGGATTACAGGATATAAATTGCTATCATTCTTGATTTTTTAGGAATTATTTTGGGTTTAGGAATCATTTTGACATGTTTTGAGAAACTGATATAATTTGGATTTATGGTTTTTTTTTTTTGGTTAATTTCTTCTTGCGTTCCATTTCTTTCAAATACTTTCAGTTTCAATTTTTTAGGTTTAGTAGGATGAATTCTTTTAATTACTTTGCGCTAGAGGTCTAGTCCCCCTCCCGCAGTTGGCTCGCCTTGGGAATAGTCTAACTGCTTTTGCTGTAAAAAAGAATTATAGATTTTTGTAATTATATGCCATGAATTGAAATGAAACTGAGAGTTTGTTACGGATTTCAGAGATCGTCAGTATTTAGTTGAAGTCGAGCATTAAGTAAAGAGCTTTGAGAGATGTTTTTCTATCGCATTGAGGGATAGAATAGCGGACTTTTAAGTTATTGTTTGAATCTTTACATAAGCTTGTTCTTTAGGGTGTCCCTTGATATATTTGAAAAACCCAGTGAATTTATCAATGGAAAGGGATTTCATTCTGTAAGTACAATTTGTTCTGCGTATTCTTATGCATAATTGAATGCAAAGAATGTAATTGATAATTAGTCGAGGATATTTTGAGACACTGGTGTCTCACGAGATAGTATTACTAGAATACTAGAGTCCCCTTTGGATGCACAGTTATCACCAATGTGATATTACTTCTTATTTGTTTGTTTTGGGGATGACTTGCTGGATATATGTTTTAAGTTGTGACATTTGTATGTTATGATGTATTAAGCTGTGACAGATCTTTGGTTCTAGGTTTGGGATTTTGCCTTCTCTAAGAGTTGTTTTATTTCTGTCAATTAATGCAATTATGTTTGAATTTTGTTAATGGGGAATATGTGAGGAATTCCTCTACATTTCCGCTAAATTTATGAACTGATTCCATTGCGTTATTACAGTTCCTATAAGTTTTAGCTCAACTACTCGGTGGTGCGGTATATTTTGCCATAAACAGTTCATGGAATTCAGATTCTGATGCTACTTGTAAAACTGTAATTTCAGTGACCAAATATCAGAAAAAGCAATCAATATATTGATGAGTCATAATTGTGTGACAAGCCATAGAGCCAATTCTGTGATGCTAATATATTTTGAATCTTGATGAATGGCCATTTAAGAATACAATTTAAAATTGGTATTTTATTTCTCTTTTGGCCAATTTGTAATCTATATCTTCTTTTCAGTTGTTTGCATACCAAATTGTAATTTTTAGAACATCACCTACATAATGCTTGTGGTTTCATAGCCAGCCTTTGCTTTAGGTCATTGATATTTTCTCCAAATTTTGTTGTAGCTTTTCTTCAACCAAAGCCTTTATTTAACCATATACAGAATTCATTTGGTTTTACAGATTCAAATCCTGTATGTTATACAGGATTTGAAATTTTGCCCAATTCCTTTGCAACTTGGCAAGAAATTGCATGACATAATTCGTGCACGTCTTGTTTGCCTTGGTTTGCAGCTACAAGGATGGAGAATTCGATGCCCTCTTTTGAGAAGGTACACATATTATCTGATGATTCATCTTCGGATGACGATGCTGGACCAGAAAGTAAATGGCTACGAACTGCTGTTAAGATCCCTCAACGAGCTGAAGAAGCAATATCTGAAGGTATTACAATCATTAGGTCCCTTTCCCCCACAAGATGTTTCTGTTTTAGACAGTAAATATCTGTGGAGTCTCTCCCCACTTTTTGCCCCTCATCCCACCCACATCCTCCCCCACCCCCATCTAATGTGTATAAGAGAAAGGGGGGGGGGGGATAAGAAGACACATGCTAGTTCTTATACAATCTAGATGTGAATCATGTCAATAAACTATTTCTACACCAACAAACTTGGATATTGAATTTGGTGCCATTAAAACTCTCGTCTGGTGTTTGTCAGATTATGGTTTATTCCTAGAATCATAGTACCAGTCTTTCGGTGTTAATAATTACCTTTAAGGTAACCTTGCCTTTACATTCCTTAATGTGGAAGTCTGCTGACGATGCTCTAATGCATATCAGTTACATAGTTTATTGATGAAACTATATATTGATGAAACTGTATATTGAAACTAGTTTGGCAGGCCTCTTCTTTTAGTGTGCTGTTTATTGATGACACTATATATTGAAGCTAGAAGGCTGTTGTGACTGCAGACCTTTATGATATACTACTGATAGCAGAGGTTAACTTTAAATGCAGGATCTTGTTCTGCTTGATTTGTCATGAGTTTTGGAAAGCCTTCGTTTGTAATGCTAGCCCCATCGCCTTGTGATCTTTTGTATTCTCCATTTCTTTCTTTAGTGATTCTCTCTGCAAATTTAGTTGTTCTCCAAATTTTGTAATTTTGTCTAACTGTAATTGTCTGACAAATAGTAATTAATCATTCCTGCTTATTCATTCCCAAGCAGATGCATTGCTACGAAAAGCTCAAATCTACCAAGAATACATGAAGCAGATTCCTACTCCCTCCTTACGTGGCTCCAATGTTCCTTTTACTTCTTGGACTGGATTGGGCACATCCCTCAAGCAACTCTATGGGCAACCCCTCCATTACCTCTCCAATGTGCATCTCAGACAATTGGATCAACTGAGGCTTGGTGCCGACGACGAAGACAGGCAATTGGATGCCATTATTCCGCCTCCTAAAGCTGAAACCAGTATCTGGCTCATTGAAGAAGTTCATCGGCGGTCTTCTTCACATCATCATCTGGCTAAACTTTGGCTTAATGATCCTCTGCATCATGTTTTTATTGATCCAATTGTTTTAGAACTGCAAAAGTCATCTCATTGAGTTCTACTCTTGCAATGGGATTTGAGTTATATATATCTGTGGTTTAGTAGAAATGAGTGCTCTTCTCCACTGTTTCCCCTTCCTCAACAACGCATAAACCGTGGATTACCTTTCTTCAATTAAGTTCCAGCAGTAGACGCGGAAGGAAAAAGGAAGGAAAAAGAAATTGCTGTCTAGCACTTTTTGTTATGTAATGATTCCGAGATTGTGTTTGTTTGCTTTCTTTTCTCTCCTTGTCTTTGACAGGAAATACTCTGTAGACTCGATGTTGTGTCTCATCTGTAAACTTTTTGGTCAAAATTAAATTTTATAGTATTTTGTTTACATTTATTGATATTATTTATTTTGTATAATTTAATTTACACTATATGATCTGCAGGTAGTGTGAAAATCGGATTTAACTAAGTATTTCGTATCTTTGATGCTCTATAGATCTCTATTGTAAGTGAAAAAACGAAAAGTTTTATATTTTTTTTTAAACGGTAACAATCTAATATGTCCTTATCTAATTTTAAAGAAAGATGAGGCTTAACTGAATCAAAGGATAGAGAACTTAACCTCTATACTAAGAATATTAGGGGATTCAAACTTCCAATCTCATATCTAAGCAAAGTGGCAGCTATTAGGTGATTTGGTTCAAAAAGTTCCTTAAGAAGTTGCTTTATTTGTGAAATTTTATTAGGCGAGGAGGAATTTGAGTAGATTTTGAATTCGAATTCAAATCTATTTTAATTTACATAAACAAGTCAAGGAATTTAGTTAGTAATTTAAAATCTAACCAATAAGTGAGAGCAAGATTTTAATTATTAGTTACTAGTTAGGAATTTTAAAATTTATTTAAATTTCATATCATTTCAAATTCATCTATCCAAACTAGTCACAATATTGTAAGTGAACAACATCAAGGAAAGACATTCAAATTGTCTTGGACTTGCCAATCTCGAAAACTCTCTTAAATATGAAGATTGAAAGAGTAGGGTAGACTTGGTTTTGACCAGTTTTGAACTCTATTTGTAATTTTTTTTTTTTTTTGGGGGTTACAATTCCATTTGTATAGATATGATTAAATCTTATAAAGTTTTAAATACTACTTATGTCAATTGATATCATTTATTTAATATTGCAGATTTCATCTATACTACAGGATTTATAAATTGAGATAAAAACTAGATCCGTATATATATATAGCATATTGAGATTTTAGAATACGATAAAACTTTTGATTTTTGTTTTTTACTAAAAGAATATGGTTTAACTTGGAAATGATCGAAACCTTTCTCTGAAAATATTTTTTCTTAAAATAATATTTTGAGCAATCAGAATTCAGATTAAGGCGGTATTTGTTAATGCTGAATACTGAATTTTGAATTCTAAAATCTGAATTATAAGTTATGAAAGTATTAATTGCTGAATTAATAAATTTATTTCTGTTTGATAATCAATTGAATTCAATCTCTGAATTAAATATGTCACTTCATATATATATTAATTTATTATAAATAATTATCATATATACGTAGAAAAGAAAATGAATAATTAAGGATAGTATAAATATATATGAGAGAGAATGTGTGTGATAGGGTATGTATGTGTGTGAGAGAGAATTTGTGTGTGTATGTGAGTGAGAGAGATACACTTGTTCATATGCATGTGTGTGAGTGTGTTTGAATAAGAGTATGAAAAAGTATAAGAGAGAATGTGTGTGAGAGATTAAATGTGTATGTGTGTGAGAGAGAGACAATGTATATATGTGAAGAAGTGTGTATTTTTGTGTGTGAGACAGTATATGTTTGTGTGAGAGTGTGTGTGCAAGTGAGAGAAAGTGTGGGTGAATGTGTGAGAGAGAGTATGTGTGTGTTAGACTATGTGTTTGTACATTTATTTAAAATTCAGCAGATTAAGTGAAAATGTTTTCACTTAAAATTTTGAATACAAATTAAGCAGTGCTTAATGTATTAAGTGATAAGAAAATTATGTTATCAAACATGTTGAATTCAAAAATCTCTTAATCAATTAATTTTCAACATTAAGTTGAGTTATCAAATAGACCCTAACTTTTCCAATCAAATAATGCCTTCAGAAGTTGTTACTGTGCTGGGTAAGTTGACCAAAGGCTCAAGCCTCAACGCAAATCCATTAATCGGTGGCAGAGCAAACTATCTGTAGGAGGAAACCTGGCAAATCTTCAGGATTTTTTCATCCCAAATATCCCTTTTGTGCCCTTTGAAAGGAGATGACGTGCATTCACTTGTTGGTGCTGACAACTCAAGTTGATCCATAATATCAGATTGATTAAACCAAATTTTCCATTAAGGAGATACTTTCTGATGTTTGAAGCGTGTCCAAGCATACCTACAAAATAACAACGATTAACGATATACTATGGAAAAATATCAAATAATACATCATGTTCATAATTCTTCCATAACTCGAACTAAATTTGACTTTCTCGTACAACACAAGAAAAGGATACAAGAGTGATGAGTAAAGTTTTCAATCAGATGGAGAAAATGAGTGAAAGAGTTTTTATTATTGTTATATATTACTTGACCCTTTACAATGAGGGTATACCCTTATTTATAGAGATTCACCAGTATCTTGACCTCTTAACCTGATCGAGCACTAGATTGTCTTCGGCCTCCAACCGGTCGATCTGGGCTTGGTCAGCCTACCTGGGATCAAGGTACCTGACTAGCCCCTCAAGCCTCTGGGTTGATACGGATCCTATGTGAATGAACTCTACAGCCTAATTTACATAATGGTTCTTAAGTGGTCTATTACATGTCATGTAGGCCAACCATGTGTCAACATATCATTGGTGCATCCTTCTTTGTATCATCAACAGTCTCCTCGATGGGGTCGGCCATCGTAGATCGAATCTCGTGGATCAGATGGTCCTCTTGAAGATCTGTGTGAACCGTAACGCCACGAATCTGGGTGAGTTTTTTGGTGTCCTTGATTTTCATGCCCAAAGGTGTCCTTGATTTTCATGCCCAGGGTTTGGGCAATTTTTTGGTGTCCTTGATTTTCATGCCCACTAATTGTCATGTCTTTTCATTCCTACATTTATTAGGCGTTAATGCAAGGACTTGTCCAAAAAGGGTTGACTCGTACTCGTTTGAATCTCTTCGTCTTCCCTGCAAATAAATACCCTTATCTTCAGTTAAAAACATGGCCTTTTGGCTATTTGACAATTTATTCTTGTAGTTTGAAAAAAATTCTCCATACCTCTTGATTCTTGCAAGCTTTCGAGGCATATCTTTTCTCTTAGTGCTATGTTTTTTTCCATATCTCTATCTTCCTAATTTCCAAATACATTTTCTCCCATACTTTGAAGATGACTTCCGTTTTTGACAAAAGATTCTGGTAATGAAAATGCCCCAGCTACAGAGGCTGACAACAACCATCTCAGCGATTTGATGATGGCAAAGGAGGCTCCTCGCCAGATCATCGTGAAGAAGGCTTATAATCCCAAGCCGCCTATCCTTTCAAGCAAGCTAGATCAAGTGTTAAAGGCTGGGACTTCGAGTAGATCGGGATTATCCGTGCTAATTGGCCAATTGCCTTTGGGATTTTCACTAGTCCCCAGACCGCAAGTGATCAACTCATCTCGCACAAGAGAAAGGCTCTATTTGTTCTAGATCAGCTAAGGGAGCAGACCCCACCTACTCAGGCAGTTCTTCAAGAAGAACCATACCCCTTTCAATTTAGGTGTTGTGTAGCCAACTACCAAGAAAGGCATGTCAGAAGCTGATAGGACTGAGGTGGGCCCTTTCATTACAACCAGTTCAGCTGACAAGGGAAAATCCATATCAAGCCCAATGCCGAAGAAGAAATTCATCCCAGACTGGTTGTTGATCGTGGATAACTTTGCACGCACTTTGGGGGCCTTGGGTATTATCACTGGTGGCCTCTGTCTTCAGAAACTGGCTTTTCGCGAGGATGAGGATCGAAAAAAGATAGTCTAGCTACAAAATGAAGTGGAAGAGATGAAAGACAAATGTGCTCAGCAAATGACTGCTTTCAAGGAGGCAAAGAAAGTAAATTATGGGTTCAAAATAGTCAAGCTGGAACATAAACTGATAGAGAAGACCCAGAGGTGTTCAGACTTGCAAGCTTTACATGCTATCGAGTTGACAATGCTGAAGGAAGAGTCCAAAAAGGTTGCAAAAGACCTTTTGTCAAAGCAGTCTTTGTTAGAGGGATTGTGGATCTGCTTTGTCTAAATTGGAGAAAACAAGGACTGAGTTGTCTCAATCTCGGTAAGCAATTCAGGAGCTTGAGGATTAGCTACTCCTCAAGAGTGTGAACAATTTCTTAGTCTGTCCAAGGGCTGAATGACGACCTGGACAAATTTTGTAGAAGTAGTGCTAAGGTGTGCTTTGGCCAGGTGCTAAGGCAGGTGCGTGAATGGTTCCTAACCTTTGAGTTGGATTTCAACACATTCACTTTCTTTGACCAATCGGCTACTCCAAAGTTAATGACTAAGATGAGGAATGCATTTAGGAACCCAAGATGTCTGGACAACCTTCAGTTGGGCATCTTCTCAAAGGATCCTGATCCGATTGTGGTTGAAAAAGAGGAGAAGGAAGAGGCACAGCTGACGCCATTGCTCTAGAGCAGGAGGTAAGCGTCTCGGAGTTGTTTGCTTCAACTGAAGAACTGGCTCTGCAAGCTTCCTATGACCTCAATTCATTTGGTTCCTTTGACTTAAAAGATGGTATGCTTAGGAATCAGTTTTGACTCTTCTGGTCAGGTCTTTGCTCTAACTCCAAGTTCTTTTGGGGTTCTATCTTCTAGAGCTAATCAGCCTCAAAAGTAGCTCAAAATGGATTAGCCTCAGAGACCTGACAGTTTGAATAGCACATTTGTAATTCTTTGAATGTTAAAATAAAAATATTTTGTATTCTTCTATACATTTGTATTTCTTTTTCCATTTCTTTGTAACCATTGTATCCGTTGTTTGATTTAATAAAGTCTCATTAGCTTCATGGTAACCTTGTTCAAAACAGCTTGTGTTTTTTCCCTTCATGACCTTATCCCGATCATCCAATGCAATCAGGCATTGTCTGATGGCAAGACTTCCATTCTTTTAATGGTAAAATTTAGGTCACTTAAGGCACTTCGACAAACCTTTTGTGCTTCTTGCACTTTTGTAAGCATTCTAGAACCACTTAAAGCTCTTCGGTAGGCTCATCTTTTTTTGGTCCTTTAATTTGAACCATTATTAAGGCACAGGTCCCTAATGACTGAAGCGACTCAATGCACTTCAGCAGACCTTCCACATTTCATGCATTTTTCGTAAGTTTTTGAACAACTTAAAAGCTCTTCAGGAGGTTCATTCCTTTTCTTCCTTATCTACTTAGGGCCATTCAGTTGCAGTTATTCCAAACTAACTTTTGAGTACCAAGAGGCACCCTTAAGAATAATCATGCCTTAAAAATAGTGTCCATTAAATGGCTTGGTGGTACGTGGTTTCCAAGGGTTAACCCATGGGTTATGGCTTGACCTGATCCGCACCTGGACTTTACCCATTCTAGGGAAAATGAACAGCCATGACCTGACCCATTCCAGGGAAAACAAATAGCCACAACCCGACCTGGGTTGGGTGGTTTCAAATTGCCATTTTTGCCCATAAATTCTTATTTCACATATCATTGGACACTCTTGCCAATTCTACTTTTCACTTGTACGCTTCACTCTTTTTCCCTTTGCCCATCTTTTTTGTGTGCACACTTAAGCACCCTATTTCTTCATTTCTCAATTTTTTGTTTGCCAGAAATCCTTAAGCAATGGTTGGCTTCTCCGGTGAAGTGAATATTCCAGCTAGTAGCTTTATTGGTAATAAATAAAAAGCAATCACCTTACTCACCTTCAAGTTGGTCGACTCGGAAAAGACATTAAGTGGCTTGAGGCAGGCAAATGCAGTGCCCTTTCCTACTAAGGAGGCAAAGGTTGTATCTTCTCTTTTCACTGATATAATCTCTTCTACTCAAGATTCACCAGTTCTTTATCTTCTAACCATTTGAACTACATCAAATCAACCTACTATCTACCTGAATCACTATTAATCTGCTTACCTGAACTATCTGATCAAACTCAGATTCCCTTAGAAAGGTTCGTGACTGTGTATAAGGAATAGCTAAGGTCCGGTCTGTGATTCCCATTGTGTAAAATTTTCAAGGTCCTGTGCAAGTATTTTGAAATTTGCATAGCACTAGTATCGAACGCAATTAGGTTTGTAGTCTCTTTCTTCCTAATCTGGAAGCACACATAAGGGTCAAGGCCACAATAGGTGGTTTCCATTTTTTCTATAAATTGGCCCAAAGCAGGGAGGTTGGGTTTTGCTAATTTACAAGCCGCACTAATCATGCAATCTTGATAGCGGAATACCTGAGCTCCATCAGTTAGCATGGAAGAAAACATTTTTCGTTGTAAAACAAAAGGATATGAGCAGTATTCAAACCCTTTGGTTTGAATCAGGGTAAGATCCAGCCTTATACAAGAAGCCAATTGACATCCTAGAAGATTGGATATATTTAGGGTCGAGAAAGTTATCAAGTTTGGAGCAGTTCTTTATTTTGGTAGAAGAAACTCTATAATCGATCAAAACCTTCTAACTTGGGAAGATCTTGTTGTAAGTTTCAGACCAATTCCTGGTTTCAAAGTTATTAAGTAGTTGATTGTCTTTTGGTCGGTCAGACTCATTCCACAATATGCTCGTGATCTAACACTTCCTTTATTTTTGTTGCAGGCAAGAGTCTTACGGCATTGATGGTGGTAGATGTGTATGGGTCTTTATTAGATAAGCAGCTTGAGAAGAGGGGCATCATCTTCTACTCTACGCCTAATCCTGGAGTTTAGGAGCACCCTACGAAGAGGAAGGCTCATGTATTGAACGCATTGAAGAAGAAGAAAGCAAAGTTTGTCTTTGCATCAGTGGCTTCAGGTTCACAAACTACGACCCTGGTCGTCCCACCTGTTGAAGCTCAACAAAGAAAGAATAAAAGCTCTTCTCTTCCTTTCTATTCCGCTCCAGTCTTGCCACTAATCCGAACTCTATTTACTATTTTGCTAGTTCTAGGTCTTTTTTCTATTTTCTTACAAACCCCGAGCTTTTTGAGTTTCTTAGAATAATTAGATAATTGCAAGGTGTGCAGCTTCAGGGGCTCATGATTGGACTCCTTAGGAAGAATGGGTAGCCAGTGTGTCCCAGGCCCAATCATGGACCTATAGGCCAGTTCAGCCATTCTGAACTGATGATGGGAAGCTTTCTCGAAAGCTTTCATCTCTCAATGGTCATTGTAACATACACGATCAATTACAAAGAGCAGTATGGTCGTGTGGGCAACAATTGGATAGACAATGCCTTCTTTCCTCTGGACCAAGTATATATTTTTTAGTAGAAGAACGAACAGCTCTAGCTTAAGACAGACTAGTCATTTTACATGGTAAGCACAACTTCAAATAATTTTCACAATTACATTTGTTGATTGAGAGTCATCGTGATTTGGTTTCATCATGCAGCTTAGTAATACAATCAAGGAGGAGTATCACTCCTTTCTTTTGATTCAGAAGGGTGTACTTGTCCTCGAAAAGAAACTCTCTAACCAGCAGGAAGAGAGGGTGACTGCCGAGGCCGCGTTAATAAAAAGGCTAAATCACGTGAAGGAGGCAGCCTTACTCGAATTATAGCAGAAATTAGTAGGAGATCCTGCTTTTTCGGTTAACTTGGAGAGCAAGCACATTTCTGAGGTTGAAAAGATGAAGAGAGAAACTTATCAGCTTCACTGAGGCCCTCAACTTGAACTAGGAAGAGCTGAACAAGAGTAGATTGGAGGTCGAGGAGCTGAAGGCCGAACTGGCGGCCGTTCGGGCAAGTTCCTTGGTGAACAATGTGAACCACTTTATCTCTTCTAAGGCTTTGAATGATGACCTTGCAATCTTCTATTTCTATGCTGGTCATTTGGTTTACAAACAGGCTTGGGAGAATATAGCGGCCGAGCATTCGGATCATCCATTGGACTTCAAGTCTTTTAACAAATACAATGCGGATGTACCAAGAGAACTGGTCTTTGATTTTGGTCAAAGATTTATAGAATCATGATTTGCTGAAGATCTCTTCAAAGAAGTTCTATTAGAAGTGGAAGATGAAGTAGAGGAGGACAAAGAAGTTGATGGCCAAAGTGCTGTCGAGTAGGAAGTGACATAGGTCTGCTTTTAAAATTGTTAAGGATACTTGTTTATATGAACTTCAAATTTTATTTCTACAAATTTTAAGTACAGATGTTGAGCATGCAAGTGGACTAATTTTTGAGAAGCATCAATTTTTAATATAGTATTTTTCTCAAATTGATAATATGCCGTGTTTAGGAAATAATCCTTCCTTGATGATCAGCAAATTTGTAGTACCCCAAGCTATAAGCTTCTAAAATTTGATAGAGACCTTCCCAATTGGCGTCCAACTTGTGAACCCCATCGACTCAACTGACTTCATTTCTTTGAAGGACTAAGTCACCGAGTTGGAAATACCTTTGCTGAACCGAGGAATTATAATATTTGCTCATTCTTTGTTTGTATTTTACCTCTCAAATAGTGGCCACCAACCTTTGTTCTTCCAATAGATTGAGATCAATTAGTCTTGCCTCGTTATTATCTGCTTGATTGGAGTTCTATATGTTGATCGGCTGAACACCAATTTTAGAAGGTATAATAACTTCGGCTCCAAAAATTAGGATGAAGGGGATCATTCCACTGGCCGTTCGTGGTGTGGTTCAGAAAGACCATAACATATTTAGGAGTTCTTCAACCCAATTTCCTTTAACAGCATCATCAAGCCTCGCCTTCAGCCCCATCAGCAGTGCTTTGTTTGATACTTTCATCTGTCCGTTGGCTTGAGGATGACCAACAGAAGTAGTGTACATATGAATTTGAAATTCTTCATAAAAGGATTTGAACGGCCCTCCTACAAATTAGGTACCATTCTCTGAAATGAGGATATGGGAGATATTATATCGGCAAATAATGTTATTCCAAAAGAATTTTTTGATATTCTTGCTAGAAAATGGATCTTAACGGCTCAACCTATATCCATTTCAAAAAATAATCAATGGCCTCAACCACATATTTATAATTTCCAATTCCTTTCAGTAAGGGTCCTAATATATCGATTCCCCATTGTTCGAATGGCCAAGAACCGGTAATGGGATTTAGATCAATTAATGGTTTATGTGGAACAGAGGCATGGATCTAATATTGATGGCAGTGGAGTACCAATTGATGTGCATCATTATGCATGGTCGGGGAATAAAAGCCCATCAAGATGGCCTTTCGAGCAAGGCTCTTGATGTACATGTGAGCCAAGGAATAAGTGATGGGGTCGTCGAACAAGTTCAAGGAAGGGATCCAATTCAAATTCCTGTCAGACCAATCACAAGGTCGGGGACCAAGAAGTTGCACCAAGCCATGCTGGGCTTTATCAAGGATATTTTGGACCAACAAGCATTATTGTTTGCAAATGGGGACCAAGAATTCATTCAAGCTCAAGTTAAGAGGCCCGTACACTTTTTAGAAGTCCAACTTCAAGAAGATTCAAGTTCAAGAAGCCCAAGAATTGAAGATTTTCAAGAAGGGTTCGAAAACCCTAATTTGGACCGAGGCCTTATTCGGCCAACCATTCCTAATTAAATTAGGATTTATATTTTCAACTCTTGTTTATAGGATTTTTGTTTTATTTAGTGAAAAATTATCAATCTATATGAATGTTAGTTTAGCCGGTTTTATATCTAGTATTCCAATCCTAAACCTGTTAGGATTTGGCAAGGTTGTTTCCTAGGTAGCATTAGGCCTATTTTGTAAGGTTTGGCTAGCCCTTTGTTACATTGAAAACACCCCTCAGTCGATTATTCATTCATCAATATTCAGAATGACTTTGTGAGAAAATTTTCCAACTTGTCTTCCAAAAACTTGGATATTTTGCAAAATTGATTCTTGCGACTACCTATCTAAACATTATCGGTTCTTGTCTCGTTAGTGACAATGGGTCGATATCTCGTACAATCGAGAATATATACTTCAAATTCTTAATTTTTTAGTCAATGGGTTTGAATCTATCCAGTCGGATTTGTTTAGGCGTTCTTGGATTCTGCATCAATTTCAATCTCGTTAGTTTATCTGGGAGGTTCACATTTGAGCAATATCTGGAGCCTTGGTTCCTAAACACGTTTGTTTCTTGTTCCATACATTTCTACGTTATTTTATTGCTATTTTGTTCAGTTTATTCAAAAAAAAATTGTTATTGTTCATTTTTATTGTTCATCGTTACTGTTAATTATTATTATTCAATCACATCGTCACTGTTCATCCAAAAAAATTCAACTTGTTCATATATTGTTTGTTCTTGTTGCGTTCTTTTGAAAATAAAAAAGAAGAAGAAGTCATTCTTGATCTTGATTCTAGATTTTTTTCTTATTCTTGAAGCTGCAGCCTTAATTCTTGCTTTCTTGAGACTTTATTGCTGTGTTTTTGTCAATATAAAAAAAAAAATTGATTCAAGAACAAAAAACCTAAAACCGTTGTCTAGGGTCTTGTTATGGCGATTGGAATCTTGATCTCTATCGATCTTCTTGTGCAAAATTTTTACTAGCCTTGGCTGCGGAATTCGTGCATATTTCTCTATGAGGAAATCTAGAAGAAAGTCTAAAAAAGAAAAAAAATCGTTCAACCCTAATCATTTCTCGGATTTCTTTGTTTGCAATTTTTCTTGTGCTGCAAAGTTGATATTTTTATGAAAATTTTCTAGGCATTCTTATTTTGATTGGATCTTGGAATCGTTATCATCTGCTATTAAAAAAAAATAGAGCCGATTAAAGAAAACAACTAGCCGATTTAGGGTTTGTCTTTCGAAACCGTTGTCTTGTGCAATTTTTCTTGTGCTTCAAATTTTTGTAGCTGTTTTGTCAAGCTTTGGTGGTATTTTCTTTCTGGGAATTCATGCTATGGGCTGTATAAAACATATAGTCGAGGAAAAAATAACAAAAAAGAGGCTGAATTCCAACCCTAGTCGAATTAGGGTTTCCAAGTCCTTGCATTAGAAATTTTGTGCTAATTCCTTGTTCCATATTCTTGCATATTTTCAATCCTTGTCTTAGCTGGAATAAAATATTCACATGAATCCTTGTTCCACTTGGATTACACTATTTCCTATTTCCAACTAAGAGTAGTTCTAGTCATTTTCCTATTGGGATTTAAAGTAAAGTGCTGCAATATTCCTACTTTCCTAAGGCATAATTCTTGACTGAAATTTGTTTATATTCTTTTCAATTTTTGTCCATATTTTTCTCTCGGGTTACATAATTTTTTCGTTTTTTGAAATACAAGATGTACCCTTGTCCCCCCGGGTTAATTCTTTCTAACTCGAAACCTTAGTTTGTATTGACCTTCTTATTGTTTGACTTTCTAAAGGGCATAGTGTGCATTTTTTGTTAAATCAATCTGCCATTACTTTGTTATTTCTTTGCTTCATTAGTCTATAACTACTGATTGTGTTCTAAGTGTTGGTAATTATTTGTGTTGTTCCTGCTTTGTGCTTTCAAGTCTGTGAAAGACTTTGAGGAGAATTTAAATGAGAGGAAAAAGGAAAGAGTGGTGAGTTCATTAGAGGGTAAAAGCCTTGAATTTGAGTGAAATTGTGTGACATCTTTAAATTTGAGCATAAACACTCACCGTGAGGTCCTTCTAAGTTCTTACTCACCCTAATTCTTAAATTCCTTGTGTTTTTGTTTATTTTTGCAGATAACATGCCTTGAGAAGGGAAAATTGCAGCCTTGGAATCGCTTGTGGCCGAAATGGCAATATTTCTTGAGGCTATTTATGCAACGCTCTCTTGTGATGTTAACTAAAGGGAGGATCGAGACATCTCCGCATCGTTAGTTGAGGATAGAGAAGCCACTATGGCTAGATTCTTATGTGGGCTTAATAGGGAATTTCCAACATTGTAGAGTTGCATCGTTACATTGAATTACAAGACATGGTTGAAAAAGCCATTAAAGTGGAAAGGCAACTTAAAAATGTTGATAAACCTGGAGGTGAGTCTAGCACTAATTAGCATAGGAATTAGTCTAACAATAATTCTTCTTGGTCTAATCAAGTTCAAAATAGACCAACTAATCCTAAAACTAATGAATCTGAACATAAACCTATTAGACATCCTATGAATTCCTTAGTTAAAGGAGCATCTTCAACATTTCCAAACATACTCGTGATATTAAGTGTTATCATTGTTTGGGCGTAGGTCACTATGCAAATGATTGTCCCAACAAGCGTGCACTCTTCATGCAAGGGAATGAAGTGGTAAGTAAAGGAAGTGATGATGAGATGTCACATGCCAGATGACTCCATTCCAGCATTGGTGGGCCCTAGTGATGATGAAGAAGAGCTAGAGGATCTTTCTCAGATACCCGCCTTGGTAGTATTGTGGGCACTTCATACTCAGACCAAGGATGACTAAAATGAGGTACAATGTGAGAATATTTTCTTTACCAAATGTGTTGTTCAAGGCATCCATGTGGTTTAATCATAGATGGTGATAGTTATGTCAATGTCATAAGTAAGTTAATGGTTGACAAATTGAGTTTGCCTTGTCTAAAGCATCCATGCCGTATAAATTGCAATGGCTTAATGAATGTAGTGACATCAAAGTAATTAAACAAGTTTTAATTTCATTATCTATTGGAAAGTGTGAGGATGAAATTTTGTGTGATGTTATGCCAATGCAAGCGTGTCACGTCGTGTTAGGTAGACCATGATAATTTGATAAACACACTAACCATGATGGCCATACTAACAAGTACACATTCGTTAAAGATGACCAAAAGATTGTACTTAAGAAGCCAATGACTCCACATCAAGTAAAGAGTAATTGTACATAAACAACTCATTTGATGAATACTATAAGGAAAAAGTTGGATTGGAAAAGGGTAAGGCAGTGGAAAATCCTAATGGCATCCTTAAATTTGAAAACATGAAAGGTGAATTGGTTAAGTTTGAAAATTCTAAATAAAAGGAGTTGAAAAGAAAGCTAATTTCTTTATAGGGTTTAAAGAGGTTTAGTCAGCTATGAGTTTAAATTTTCCTATGTTTTTGCTTATTTTTAAAGAAAATTATTTTGTGCAGTCTGACCTTGATCCGACCTTCCCGACATCTTTTGCTTATCTTTTGTAGGAGTCGAGAATGTACTTCTCAAAGAGATTGCCCCTGGCTTGCCACCTATCTGGGGTATTGACCACCAAACTGATTTTGTCCCCAGCACGATCATCCCTAACAAACCCGCCTATAAAGCCAATCTAGAGGAAACAAAGGAAATTCAAAAGCAAGTTGAGGAACTAATGGCTCAAGGATGTGTGCGGGAGAGTATGAGTTTGTGTCCTATGCCGGTGATTCTGGTGCCAAAGCATGATGGGTCATGGCGTATGTGTGTAGACTGTCGTGTGGTAAACTGCATTACGGTAAAGTATTGCCATCCTATCCTTCATCTTGACAACATTCTAAACGAATTATATGATTCTAAGATTTTCACTAAGATTGATCTAAAAAGTGGATATCACCAAATTCGTATGAAAGAAGGGGATGAATAGAAACTATGTTTAAAACCAAATTTGGTATTTATGAGTGGTTAGTCATGCTTTTGGTTTAACAAATGCACCAAGTAATTTCATGAGATTAATGAACCATATCTTACGTGCATTTATAGACAAATTTGTTGTTGTTTATTTTGATGATATTTTAATTTATAGCAAATCCTTAGATGAACATGTTGTGCACGTACATCTAGTACTTGAAACTTTAAGGAAAGAAAAACTTTATGCTAATCTAAAAAAGTACTCATTTTGCATAAATGAGTCGAGTTGTTTTTCTTGGTTTTGTTGGTAGTTTGAAAGGTATTGAGCTCGATAGAAAAAAGTTTAAGGCCATTAGTGATTGGCTGACTCCTACTAACGTGTAGTTTTCATGGTTTAGCAAGTTTTTACCGCAGGTTTGTAAAAGACTTCAGCACTATAGATGCCCCTCTCACTGAGATAATCAAGAAAGAGGTAGGTTTTAAGTGGGGTAACGCATTAGAGCGTGCTTTTCAGACGCTCAAAGTTAAGTTGTTTGCTACTCCTATTTTACTTTTACCAGATTTTCTAAAACTTTTGAAATGGAATGTGATGCTTTTGGAGCTGAATGGAAACAGGTTGAACTACTCGACATATGATAAGGAGCTCTACGCATTGGTCTGCGCCTTGCGAAATTGACAACATTATCTGTGGTCTAAAGAATTTGTAATTCGGACGGACCATGAGTCATTGCAATTTTTGAAGTGCCAAGGTAAGTTAAACTAATGTCATGCACATTGGTTAGAATTCATTGTAAATGTTCCCTTATGTTGTACAATATAAACAAGGAACCGATAATGTAGTTGCTAATGCGTTGTCTCATCGATATGCTTTGATTTCAACATTAAATATTAAATTTCTTGGTTTTGAACATATGAAAGATTTTTATGCTAAAGACCTTGATTTCTCAAATATGTTTGAAGCATGTACGTTGACTAGTTTTGGTAAGTTTTATCAGCATGATGGTTATCTTTTTTGTGAGAATAAATTGTGCATTCCTATTTGCTCATTACATGAATTAATTGTTAGGGAAGCATACGGTAGAGGTCTCATGGGTCATTTTGGTATGGCTAAGACATTAGATATGCTTAAAGAACACTTTTTCTGGCCTAACATGCACAAATATGTAGAACATATGTGTGCTAAGTGTCTTAATTGTAAGAAAGCTAAGTCTAAAGTTAATCCACATGGTCTTTTCATGCCTTTGCCTATTGCGAGTTACCCTTGGTTCGATGTGTTCATGGATTTTGTATTAAACCGATTGCCAAGAACTCCAAAGGATCATGATTCCATTTATGTGGTATTGGAGAGGTTTTCTAAAATGAAATATTTCATACCAAGTAATAAAACTGATGATGTTGTGCATGTTGCAGACTTGTTCTTTAGGGAAGTTGTTCGTTTGCATGGGGTTCCTAAGACTATAGTTAGTTACCGAGATGTCAAAATTTTGAGTCAATTTTGGTGTGTCTTATGGGAGAAATAGGGTACTAAATTGCTATTTTCTACTGTATGTCACCCTCAAACTGATGGCCTAACTGAAGTAGTCAATAGAACTTTTGGCACTTTGTTGCGAGTTGTCTTAAAGAAAAACTTGATGTCTTGGAAGGATTGTTTGCCATTTCTTGAATTTGCTTATAATCATGCAATTCATTCTTCAACTAGCTTTTCTCCATTTGAAGTTGTTTATGGTTCTAATTCACTAACAGCTTTAGATTTGATTCCATTGCCTGTGAAGGAATTAGCCAGTTTTGATGGACAAAAAATGGTTTTAGCTGAATTAATGAAATCTATCCATGGGAAAGCTAGGAAGCATATGCTTAAAACGAACCAACATAATACCACAAAGGCCAATAAGGGTCGAGAAAAGGCCAATAAGGGTCGAAAATAAGTGGTCTTCTAACCAGGAGATTGGGTTTGGGCACATTTTCGAAGGGAAAGATTCCCAAATAAAAAAAAAATCTAAATTGGATTCTCATGGGAATGGACCTTTCCAAGTGCTTGAAAGAATTAATGACAATGCCTACAAGATCGACCTTCCGGGTGAATATAATGTTAGTGCAACATTTAATATTACTAATCTTTCTCCTTCTGATTTTGATGTAAAATGCAATTCGGGGACGAATCACCTAAAGGGGAAAGGAGATGATGCACATGTGATGTCACGTCCCAAAATGGGACAATTATATGCCGAACCTTGGGTAAGGCACAGTACAAGAGCAATAAACAAACCATAATACCTATCATTAGACCTCAAGATCAGCCAAGACAAAACCACAAGGTAGATGTGTATATTCAACAACCATATCCATAACAATCCACGATAACCAAATCACATTCATATACAAGAATCAAATCACAAACGAAACAACAATAAAAAGTTTGATATACAAGATAATTCTAACGAGTCCTTTGGCACATATGCCTAAACATAAGAACAAACCTCACACTAATATGGTAAATGAAAATACTCTAACTCTAGTAACTGGAGTCCATGTTGTAATTCCCTCCCACATCAGTACTTGACTCAGGGCCTGCTATCGCTTCCTGTTGGTCCTCGACTGCAAACAAAAAGGAAAAACAATAACGAAGTAAACATATAATACTTAGTAAATAACATTTAAACCCAATTATAGATAACATGTATACAATTAGTGAAAGAAACAATATACGAGACATTTTCAATAATTAAATTGAAAATGTCATTCAAGAAGCTCATGATTCATAAAAGTCCTCCCAACACTGGATCTAGGTCTACCTATTATCTGCTTGAGTAAACAAGGCATAACGGAGTGTGTCTACCACTTGTCTTCCTGATAGACTGGATATAACAATTACAAAGCAGAGTACTTAGTATATCATTTCATTTACTCACTCATAGCCAAGTCCACTCAAGTGACCCATTGAGTTCTTCACAATAATCAAACATTAACACAGTGTGCAATAAAGGAATAAACAATACATTACATAATGAACAAATGATTTATAAATGTACTTACCTTATAAACACTACTCAAATCAAGTATACTTACCTTAGTACCAATAATTCTAGGGCTGCATAACCAACCATATACAAGATATCGATAAAAAGGTGTAAATGTTACATACCTAAAAAATTGATTTCAGTGACCTAACTTTGACGGTCTAAAACTCTAACTCCGAATCACCTAAACCAGGAGAGTGTTATACCATTAGGATAAAAATTGAGGAAGAGATTCACTTTTTAAAATCTCTGAAGACCCAAATTCTCAAATCAGGCAATAATTAAACACAAGAAGTAAGGGTTGACTTAAATTCATAAAAATAATAAACGATAAAAGTCTAAAAATTAGGGTTCATAACTTGAAATATATCACCAGGTTAAGAATTGTCAAAACCCTCATTCAAATCTCATCAAAATAGTAGTTGAAAATTCATTTCGAATCATAAATAAAGTCTCGGTAGCTCATAAACATATTTGGTAATAAAATCAAATCACAAACAACAAAAATTAAACAAATTAATTTCTTGAGTATCATGAAATTTAACATGAAAACCAAGGTCTAACAATATTCATGGATTCCAATTTGATTTGAGAGTAAAAATTCCTAAACTAAATATAAGATTGGTGATTTAAGATAAAAAGTTTTGAAAAAAATAAGTTCAAGGGTTTTCGAGAAGCTTATTCGAAGATTGTACATGAGAATTGAAGCTGTTGGGTATATGACTTCATCGGGAAGTCTTGAGAATTCTTTTAAAATTTGCACTTCAGTCCCTCAAATTTTGTAAAATTATACTTTTACCCGATAACTTTAGAAAATGTTAAAAAGGGTTGAAACGATTATTTAATACTTGAAAGGGATATTAATGAGTATAAGATCAAGTATGAAAATACGTGAAATGAGCAGCAAAGTAGGGTATTACACTTTCCCTTCCTTAGGAAAAGTTTCACCCTCGAAACTTATCGTACCTACGAGACAACCAAGTAAGGGTACTTGTTTCGCATGTTAGTTTCAGATTCCCATGTTGCCTCCCTTTCAGAATGGTCTGGCCATTGAACCTGAGCAAACAGAATAGTCCGATGTCGAAGGACTTGTTCCTTGGTATTAATAATGTGAACGGGTACCTCTTCACAAACCAATTCTTTCTTGCCACTGAGGGGTTGATACTCGATCATGTTACTTGAATCAGATACATATTTTCATAGCTTTGAAATATGAAATACATTATGTGCTCGAGCCAACTCTAGAGGTAAAGCTAACTGATATACTAGGTTTCCAATTTTCTTAAGTATCCAAAGGGTCCCACAAATCTTGAACTCAATTTCCCACTTTTGCCAAAATCTCATAACCCCTCTAATTGATAAAACCCTTAAGTATACCTTGTCCCCAACTAGTAACTCCAATGGTTTTCTTTTCATATCTGCCCACCTCTTTTGCCTATCCTGAGCTGCGTTTAGTCTGTCTCAGACAATGGTTATCTTGTCTACTGTAATTTGAATAAATTCTGGTCCTTTAGTCTTCTTTCACCGACTTCATCCTAATACAGTATAGAGCTTTATACGGAGCCATGTCGATACTACTATGATAATTGTTATTATAGGAGAACTCTATCAACATCAAATGCTCATCCCAATTACCCTTGAAATCAATAACACAAGTCCTCAACACATCCTCTAAGGTTTGAATTGTTCTTTCTGATTGTCCCTCCATCTGTGGCTGAAATGCAGAGCTCAAAACCATTTCTATACCCATAGCTTTGGTAGGCTGTCTAAAACTTCATAGTGAACCTTGGATCCTGATCTAAAATAATACTAATGGTTACACCATGCAGCTTCACAATTTCTAATATCCGTATATATTCGCACTAACCCGTCCATAGGAATAGAAGTCTTCAAGGGCAAGAAATGAGCAAATTTGGTAAACCTATCCATAATAACCCAAATGCAATCATGTCTCAATCTGGTCTTGGTCAACCCACTAACGAATCCACCGTGATATGCTTCCATTTCCATTCTAGAATAGGCAACAGACTCAATAAACCACTGGGCTTTTGGTGTTCGATCTTTACCTATTGACAAACCAAACACTTGGATACAAATTCAACAATCTCTCTTTTCATGTTATTCTCCCAGAAATATTGTTTCATATCCTTGTACATTTCTGTGCTTCCAGGATGAAAAGAAAATCTAGAACTGTGAGCTTCAGCCATGACCCCTTTCTTCAATTCTTCATTTGTGAGCACACAAAGTCATCCTCGCATCCAAACAATGCCATTATCAACTCAAAATTGCCTTCGATCCCTACTTTCCACCTTGCTCCCGATCTTCATTAACTCTAGGTGTGTAACTTATTACGTGAGCTTGTTTAATATCAAGGTCAATTGCACCACAAGTGCTGCTAAAACATTGGCCGTGGACTCTACAATTTCCAAATTAAGTTCCTGTATTTGCCTTATCACCATGTTAGCTGTTGTTGGCCCAAAACAGCAACCTAAGAGGGGGTGAATTAGGTTGTATCTAAAACAAACCTTTTTATGTGCTTAATAAAAATGCAAACTTTATGTACCAAATAAAAACTTAAGCACAAATGAATACAATTGATATTCAACAATTTAAGCTTAAAGAACAAATTAGAAGATTGAGATTAAGAGTATCCAACCAAACTCCCAAGCTTATCAAGCTTGGAGCTTACAACCACAAAGAGTTTTTTACAAGGCAACTACCAAGTTCTCAACTTGAAGTCTAGCCACTAAAAGTCTCTTCAAAGTAGGTGAGACAATAATCTCTTGTACACAAATGAGGATCACTCTTGCTCACATTAATTTAATTAATCGAGCCAAGAGTTTTACACTCACAACCATCCCTTTGTTACAGTTGTTATCTCTCCACTCTTACACTTGAATAACTCTTACACTGCTAAGCTCTTTTCACAAAATTACCTACACTATTACAACACTTGTACCCACTATTTCTCCCAAATAACTCAAAGATTACTTGTAATCAATGTAGAAGTTTCTTCTTATTTAATTCAGGCATAGGGGTATTTATAGTTGCCCAAAATCTGCTTCCAACGGCTATTTTCTATTTACTGGAAAACTAGCCGTTGGACCTTCCGGAGGGCCGATGCAGCAAGTATGCGTCCGAACGAACTAGCCGTTGGACCGTTCGGACGGCTGCTGCTAAACCCTGTGTCCGACGCTGCGTACAAAATTAATTCCATTAAACATGGGAGGTCTAGAAATAGAATGCCCCTCTAAAAACAAGGCATTATTGGTTGCCATGCTCTTTACTCTAATGCAATTTAAGCAAAAATAAAGAGACCAATGCTCTGATACCAATTGTTGGCCCCAAATAGCAACCTAAGGAAGGGGGTGTGAATTAGGTTGTATCTAAAACAAATCTTTTTATGTGCTTAATAAAAATGCAAACTTTATGCACCAAATAAAAACTTAAGCACAAATGAATACAATAGATATTCAACAATTTAAGCTTAAAGAACAAATTAGAAGATTGAGATTAAGAGTATCAAACCAAACTCCCAAGCTTCTCAAGCTTGGAGCTTACAACCACAAAGAGCTTCTTACAAGGCAACAACCAAGTTCTCAACTTGAAGTCTAGCCACTAAAAGTCTCTTCAAAGTCTTGTACACAAATGAGGATCACTCTTGCTCGCACTAATTTCCTTTAGTTGAGCCAAGAGTTTTACACTCACAACCTCCCTTTGTTACAATTGTTATCTCTCTACTCTTCCACTTGATTGTTATCTCTCTACTCTTACACTTGAAGAACTCTTACACTGCTAAACTCTTTTCACAAAACTACCTACACTATTACAACACTTGTACCCGCTATTTCTCCCAAATAGCTATTCAAGTATTACTTGTAATCAATGTAGAAGTCTCTTCTTATTTAATTCAAGCTTAGGGGTATTTATAGTTGCCCAAAATCTGCTTCCAACGGCTATTTTCTGTTTACTGGAAAACTAGCCGTTGGACCTTTCGGACGGCCGATGCAGCAAGTGTGCGTCCGAACGAACTAGCCGTTGGACCGTTCGGACGGCCGCTGCTAAACCCTGCGTCCGACGCTGCGTCCGTTCTCTGAGGATATTCGTTTGGAGATATTTAAAAAACATGATTAACATAACTAGGGTTCAACAATCTCCCCCCTTTTTGATGATGACAAATCAATTGGACAATTTTAAAAACAACCAAAAAATATGAAGCATATGTTAAAGAAGTTTTGTCCAATATTTTCTTCCCCTTTTGAGATCATCAAAGCATAAGAAAGATAATGCAATTTAAACTCCCCTTTAGTTTGTTCTCACCCTTGAAAGGTGAATATAATTCAATATGAGTACATGGAGAATATGTCAAGTTATGCAAAACGTTTCTTCCCTTCAAGAATATATATTCAAGTAGATATGAGGGAATTCATGCAAAGAATTAGGATCAAAACAATTTTCGCTCATTCCTTACCAAAAAACATCATCAAAACAATGAAGCATGTGTGATGCAATTTTTTGCAAAATAATCAGTTAAAAAAATTGAATGCTCCCCCTTTCTTTTACAAGTTGTGACTTATTATAGGCAAAAAAATTGGGGATACATATTTCCTAGCATTCTAAACAAATTCAAACACATAGATGAGTAATATTCAAGAGAACAAAGTTCAACTTGATAAATGAAAGCACGCAAAATTTTAGATGTTACCCATTTCAATATCATCTTAGCTCATATGCCTTGAACACCCTCCATTGATAATCTATTTTGAATTCCTTGGTGCTCTTCCAAGCATACCTACATGCAAAGTTAAGCAACAACTTTTGGTACCCAAACTTTCTTGGGTCCAATTGGGTTAGTAACATGCTTAATCACCCAAATAGAATTTACTCCTAATGTTTCATTTCTTTTAACATAACAATTTTTCTTTATATGGCCATGCTGATGACAATAATTACAAATAATATTCTTATTGCCATAAAAAGAAGATTTAGATTTTACAAAGAATAAATCATCCTTTTTAAATGTGATAAAATTTTTGTTCAAAAACATATTTCTAGTTCTTTTCTTTTCAAAAACATTTTCTTTCTTCTTTTTCAAAATATAATCAAGATCATCTAATCTCTTCTTCAATGAAGAATACACTTGTTCTTCCATGATCTCGGTTTTTCCAACAAATTTTTTCTTCAAAACATCATTTTCTTTTGTCAAAGAATTATTTTCATGCACAAGTTTTGAGTTGGCACTCAATAAAGTATTAGCTTTAATTTTTAACTCTTTGTTCTTAGCATATGATTCTTTCAAACATTCATGCATTTAAAAACTAAATGATTCAACATCATCATCATCATTATCACATGAATCATCACAAGAATCACAACTAGAGGATACCTCATTATTGCCAAGTGTCATAAAAGCCATTTGAGCCTCCTCATATTCTTCTTCAACCTCTCCATCGGAATTGCAATCATCCCAAGTGATTTGGAAGTTGTTGAAGTGAGGCTTTCATGAGTCTTTTCTCCTTTTTGATGAAACTTTAAATGCTATGCTTCTTTTTTCCTTTACCTCCTCATTTTGTACCTTGTATTTCAACTTCAATTCAAATGAGGTTAGAGAAGTGATCAATGAATCAATAGGCATAGAATTTTAAATTTTTAGACTCTTCTATGGCAATGGATTTAGGTTCCCATTCCTTCGGTAAAGCATTCAAAAATTTTCTATTCTTTTCACCAAAGGAATATTCTTTACCCAAACCTTCCAAATCCTTTACCATATCATTGAACCTGCAATACATCTTGTCAATGTTCTCATGAGGTTCCATTTTGAAGGATTCATATTTAGCCACAAGAAGTGATTTCTTTTGCTCTCTTATATCTTGGAAAATGGATTTCTTTAAATTTGTCCCATATCTCCAAGGCCGATATGCAACCTTTTACTTTAGAAAACTCATTTGCATCCAAAGCATTATACAAAATATTAATGGCTTTAGCATTTAAAGATAAATTTATTTTATCTTGTGCATTTAACTCATATCTAGTCTTAGGCCTTAATCTATGAGTATTTTCATCAAGAATATTTGCTTCAAAAGGACCTTCATAAATAATATACCACAATTCAATATTAATAAATTGAACAAATATTTTCATTCTATCCCTCCAATAAACAAAATTAATTCCATTAAACATGGGAGGTCTACAAATAGAATGCCCCTCTAAAAACAAGGCATTATTGGTTGCCATGATCTTTACTCTAATACAATTTAAGCAAGAATAAAGAGACCAATGCTCTGATACCAATTGTTGGCCCCAAACAGCAACCTAAGAGGGGGTGTGAATTAGGTTGTATCTAAAACAAATCTTTTTATGTGCTTAATAAAAATGCAAACTTTATGCACCAAATAAAAACTTAAGCACAAATGAATACAATAGATATTCGAAAATTTAAGCTTAAAGAACAAATTAGAAGATTGAGATTAAAAGTATCAAACCAAACTCCCAAGCTTCTCAAGCTTGGAGCTTACAACCACAAAGAGCTTCTTACAAGGCAACTACCAAGTTCTCAACTTGAAGTCTAGCCACTAAAAGTCTCTTCAAAGTAGGTGAGACAATAACCTCTTGTACACAAATGACGATCACTCTTGTTCACACCTAATTTCCTTTAGTTGAGCCAAGAGTTTTACACTCACAACCTCCCTTTGTTACAATTGTTATCTCTCCACTCTTACACTTGAAGAACTCTTACACTGCTAAGCTCTTTTCACAAAACTACCTATACTATTACAACACTTGTACCCACTATTTCTCCCAAATAGCTCAAGTATTACTTGTAATAAATGTAGAAGTTTCTTCTTATTTAATTCAGGTTTAGGGGTATTTATAGTTGCCCAAAATCTGCTTCCAACAGCTATTTTATGTTTACTGGAAAACTAGCCTTTGGACCTTCCGGACGGCCGATGTAGCAAGTGTACGTCCGAACGAACTAGCCGTTGGACCGTACGGACGGCCGCTATGAACCCTGCGTCCGACGCTGTGTCCGTTCTTTGAGGATATTCGTTCGGACGTTCGAGGATGCGTCCCAACATGCGTCCGATCGAAGCAAAGTCTTCTGGAAATATGATCGGACGCTGTTCTTCGTCCGAGACTTGCTTCAATCCTTATTATTCTTTGTGTCGGACGATTACCATCGTCCAAAACTCTTTCTTTTAGACAGTCATTTGTGTCCATGGAGTCTTCTGGTTGTTTTGTTCGGACGATCATTTGCGTCCGAACCTACCTGTTTTTCTGCACACTTGTTTTCAAACCATTAGTGTGATTTGGCCATCATCAAAACATGATTAACATAACTGGGGTTCAACAGCTGTGACCTCTGAAGATTTCCTGCTCAATGCATCTGTTACCTTGTTAGCTTTTTTTAGATGATAACTGATCTTCAAGTCATAATCTTTGAGTAGTTCCAAGCACCTACATTGCCTCATATTAAGTTCCTTCTGTGTGAGTAAGTAATTTAGACTTTGATGATTTATAAATATGATCACATGGTTTCCCGTAAAGAAAATGTCTCCAAATCTTCAAAGCAAATACAATGGTTGCTAATTGCCTATGTCCAAATCATGAGTAGGTTAGCTCTGTTCATAAGGCTTCAACTGTCTCGAAGCATAAGCAGTGACTCTAATCATTTTGCATCAACACACAACCCAAACCATTCTTGGAAGCATCACTGTAGATCACATATCTCCAGTACTGGATGGTAAGATTAACACTGGTGCTGATACTAGCCTATTCTTCCACTCCTGAAAACTAGCCTCACAATCTGCATCTCAGACAAATTTGGTCTTCTTCTGGGTAAGCCTGGTTAATAATGCTGCTATCAAAGAGAATCCTTCCATAAACTTTCTGTAATAACTTACCAAACCTAAGAAACTACGAACCTCTGTCACATTCGTCGGTCTAGCCCAATTAACAATTACCTCAATCTTCTTAGGGTCCTGGGACACTCCACTCTCTAAGATGATATGCCCAAGAAAACTACATTTTCAACAAAAATTCACATTTACTGAACTCTGCATACAACCTCTGCTCCCTTAATGTTTGTGAAACTAGTCTAAGATGTGTTTCATGATCTGATGTTTTCAAACCTTATTTTGATGATGACATAAACACTTAACTCTGTAAAACAAGCTTTTTGCATGCAGGAACAGATCTTTCGGACGCACAGAACCGTCCGAACTAGGTCAAAAGCTCCTCGGACGCATTGCATCGTCCGAACAAACTGGCAGAAAGAATGGGATCCTACTGCCTTTTCTTCGGAATAGCCCAACTAAAAGAGTTTTAGTGTGAGCAAGAACTTCCCAACTTTGTAAAGATTATTGGCTCACCAAGTGTGTGAAGCATTCAAGAAAATTGATACTTCAAGCTTGCTAGCTTGGAAGTATTGTTTGTTCAATTTTTCAGAGCTTGGTCTCATTATATTGCTTAAACTGCTATTGAGAAAAGAACTATGGCAACCAACAATGCTCTGTTTTTTGAAGGCCAATCTGTTACTAGGCCTCCCATGTTTAATGAGGCAAATTTTATTAGTTGGAGAGATAGAATGAAAATATTTCTGCAATCTATTGACATTGAGTTGTGGTATGTTGTCAATGAAGGTCCATTTGAAGCTTCTATCATTGATGATCACACAAATAGAAGAAGAGAAAAGACAAGGAATGAGCTCACTCCACAAGACAAGGCAAACTTGACGTTGAATACAAAAGCCATGAATGTATTATATAATGCCTTGGATGCAAATGATCAACTCGCGTGAAGGGTCTTTACTTTATGCTATTGCTTATAGAAATATGGGATGTCTTGAAGGAAATTCATGAAGGGAGCGATGATGTTCGTGAGCAAAAGAAATCTCTACTTGTTGCCAAGTATGAGTCCTTCAAGATGGAACCACATGAGAACATAGACAAAATGTACTGCAGGTTCAATGACATTATAAAAGATCTTGAAGCCTTGAGTAAGGAGTACTCTTTGGTTGAGAAAAATAGAAAAATCCTGAATGCTCTATCCAAAGAATGGGATGCCAAAACAATTGCCATAGAGGAAGCTAAGAATTTAAATTTAATGCCTATTGAATCACTAATCAATTCTCTTACATCTTATGAACTCAAGCTAAAGGCCAAGGTTGTGGATGATGAAGAAGCAAGGCCAAGAAGGGGCATTGCTCTAAAGACCTCTCAAGAGGAAGATGAAAACAGCTCCATCAATCTAGAAGATGAAGATCTTGATGAAGGAGATCTTGCACTCATCACCAAAGGATTTCTTAAATATTACATCAACAAACGAAGAATGAGAAGAGGCGGAGCTGCAAACACAAATAATTTCAAAGGGAAGTCAAGACTTGAAATAAAGAAGCAAAATGATAAATGCTTTGAATGCGGTCAACTCGGACATTTTGCAAGTGAGTGTCCTTCCAAGAAAAAGAAGGAAGGAAGAAAACCAAGATTCAACAACTTTCAAATCACATGGGACGATTGCAACTCCGAAGGACAAGTTGAAGAAGAAATGGAGTCGGCACAAATGGCCTTTATGGCTATTAGAGATGATGAGGTAAATTCTAACTATGACTCTAATGATGAAAATGATGAAGATGATCTTGAAGCCTTCATATTAAAATTGCATGATAGCTTAAAAGAATCATATGCTAGAAATAAGGAGTTAGTAAAAAAGTCAAATGCCTTATTGAATGCTAACTCTAAACTTGTGAATGAAAACAATAGGCTATCACAAGAAAATCGTCTTTTGAAGAAAAGAATGCATGTGAGATCAAAGGTCAAGGAAAGAACAAGCCTCCTTGAAGAAAAGAATGGATGATTTGAATGCTCTCTTAGCTAGAAAGAAAGAAAATGTTGTTGATATGAAAAGAAATAGAAATGTAGCACTATGTAAGGGCAATTTTGTAAACTTCCAGCCAGAAAATCCCTAATTTTGCCTTGTGTAATGCTGCACTATTTAAGCTAAGTAGAATTAGTTTTAGGGAGGGAGAGTAGATAGTTTTAGAGTAGTGAGTTTTAATTAGTTCTAGATAGATTTAGATAGCTTAAACTACAAGTTACTTTTTCTAATAGAAATTTCTCTTAACTTTCATCTTAGATTTTCTTTAAATTTCTTGTCAAGTTTAAATTTTGATTAGATAATCGTAGTGGGTTTTTTATTTAGATCCTGAAAACTATTAAAGAAATTTCTATTAGTAAAAATTTCTTTACTTCCAAATTAGGGTTTTTAGGAAAATTAGGGTTCTTGTTAATTTCTTGTTTTTTATTTAAGAATTTTCAATTAGATTCTAGCTTTAATGTCTAGTTAATTCTTAGTGGGCTTTCTTAATTTCAAACGAAAATCCAGGAAATATTGAAATTTCTAGTTTAACTCTTTCTAATTTATAATTTAGAAATGAATACTTTTAATATTCAAATTTTCTCTTCATTGTCTTTTTAGTTGAGTGATTTACTTGTTTTAAATTTTTGTCTTAATTAGATTAAATTAGGTTAGAATAAAAATTATATCTTTCATTGGAATAGTTCTATCATCTACCAATTGATTTTACTTAACTACACAAGCACCCTTAAACCTTGGTAATTGCATCCGACAATCCTTGTGGGAACGATCCCTACTTCCCTTTGCTTCTAGTTGACAACCGTATATGCCATCTAGTTAGTAGTAGGATTTAGGTGTTTCATTCAATTATAACTAGATGTGTTAAAAAGGCGTCAAGAATAAAAATATTTTTGCAATCCATTGATATTGACTTGTGGTATGTTGTAAATGAAGGTCCTTTTGAAAAATTCTACCATAATTGATGATCACACGAATAAAAGAAGAGAAAAGACAAGGGATGAGCTCACTCCACAAGACAAGGCAAACTGGACCTTAAATGCGAAAGCTATGAATGTGCTATACAATGCCTTGGATGCCAATGAGTCAACTCGAGTCAAAGGATGCATTTCCACTAAAGAAATTTGGGACAAGTTGAAGGAAATTCATGAAGGTAGCGATGATGTTCGAGAACAAAAGAAATCCTTTACTTGTTGCCAAGTATGTGTTCTTCAAGATGGAACCACATGAAAACATTGATAAAATGTATTGTAGGTTCAATGATATAATCAAGGATCTTGAAGCCTTGGGAAAGGAATACTCCTTGGGTGAGAAAAATAGAAAAATCTTGAATGCTCTATCCAAAGTGTGGGAGGCCAAAACCATCGCTATAGAGGAAGCAAAAAATTTAAATTCCATGCTGATTGAGTCTTTAATTAACTCTCTTATGTCCTATTAATTGAAGCTAAAGGCTAGGCTGCAAAAGTATTGGATGATGAAGAAGCAAGACCAAAAAGGAGCATTGCCTTAAAAACTTCTCAAGAAGAAGATGCAAATCCTTCCATCAACCAAGAAGATAAAGAACTTGATGAAGGAGATCTTGCACTCATCGCTAAAGGATTTCTCAAACACTATATCAATAGAAAGAGAATGAGAAGAAGTGGAGCTATCAACTCAAATAATTTCAAAGGGTAAGCTAAAAATGAAAAAGCAAAATGAAAAATGCTTTGAATGTGTTCAACCTGGACACTTTGCAAATGAGTGTCCTTCCAAGAAGAAAAATGAAGGAAGAAAGCCCTGCTTCAACAATTTTCAAATTACATGGGATGAATGCAACTCCGAAGGAGAAGTTGAAGAAGAAATGGAGACGGCACAAATGGCATTTATGGGCGTTGGTGATGATGAGATAACTTCTAACTATGATTCTAATGATGAAAATGATGATAATGGTCTTGAAGCTTTCATTTTAAAATTGCATGATAGAGATCTTAAAGGAATCATATGCTAGAAATAAGGAATTAATAAAGAAACAAATACTTTATTGAGTGCTAACTCTAAAATTGTGAATGAAAAATAATAGGTTATCACAAGAAAACAGTGATTTGAAGAAAAGAATGCATGTGAAAACAAGGATCAAAGAAGAACAAACCTCCTGGAAGAAAAGATTGGATGACTTGAATATTATCTTGCATAGAAAAAAGGAAAATATTATTGATATGAAAAAGAATAGAAATGTTTTGATCAACAAGAACTTTGTCACCTTTAGAAAGAATGACTTATGCTTTGTAAAATCAAAATCATCTTTATATGGAAAAAAAAAATGTTATTTGCAATTATTGTCAACAACATGGACATGTAAAAAATAATTGCTATGTCAAGAGAAATAAAAAATCTTGGTATGAATGACGTATGGATTTGTAGTCATTTTACTAACTCTTATGGACCCAAGAAAATGTGGGTACCAAATGTTATCATTTAATTTCTTGTGTAGGAAATCCATAAATGAATATCACCATGGATACGAAATGGTTCATAAAGAGTGGGTGCTCAAGACATATGACGGGTGATGCATCTATCTTCACCAAACTCATATCCAAAAGTAGTGGAAAGGTGACGTTCAGGGACAATATGAAAGCAAAATCAATTAGTCTTGGTGATGTAGGTAAAAATGGTGAGACCTTTATTAAAAATGTGGTTCTTGTTGATAATTTGAGTTACAATCTATTGAGTGTGAGTCAACTATGTGATACAAATCTATATGTAATTTTTACCAAACGTGAATGTCTTATTCTTAATAAAAATTATGTTGTTTAATTTAAAAGTACTAGGCACAATGATGTTTATGTGATTCATCTTGATAATATTAGTAGTAGCAATATAAAATGCCTAACCGCTTCTATAGATGATCCTTGGCTTTGGCATAGAAGGCTTTGGCATTTCAACATGGATTTAATCGAAAACCTTGCCAAGAAAGAATTGGTGAGAGGATTGCCAAAATTTATCTTAACCTAGTTTTTGAAAAGCAAAATTTGTGATGCATGCCAATTTGGTAAACATGTTAAAATATCATTTAAGCCAAAAAACTGTGTGTCCACTTCCAAACCCTTAGAATTATTACACTTGGATTTGTTTCGTCCAACTCAACATGTAAGTCTAGGTGGTTGTAAATATGCTTTTGTGATTGTTGATGATTATTCTAGGTATACTTGGGTGCTATTTCTTTCTCACAAAAATGAAGCCTTTGAAAATTTTGTGAAAGTGTTTTCCAAAATTCAAAATTTGTTGAATTTAAAAATCATCCTTTTGAGAAGTGATAATGGTGCCGAGTTTAAATTTGGAGATTTTCCCGAATTTTGTGATCACAACGGTATTTCACATGAATTTTTGGTTGTTAGAGTGCCTCAACAAAATGGTGTTGCTGAAAGGAAAAATATAACACTTCAAGAGTCGGCTAGAACTATGATTAGTGAATGTGATTTACAAAAATATTTTTCGGCCGAAGCCATTAACAGAATGGCTTGTTATGTTATGAATCACGTTTTGTTAAGGCCTATTTTAAATAAAACACCTTATGAACTCTGGTTTTGTAAAAAACCCGTTGTGAGCTATTTCAAAGTTTTTGGTTGTAAATGCTTTATTTTAAAAATCAAAGAAAATCTTGGAAAATTTGACAAAAAATCGGATGAAGAAATTTTTCTAGGATATTCTAGTGACAAAAAAGCATACCGAGTATACAATAGAAGAACTCTTTTAATTGAAGAAGTTGTGCATGTTACATTTGATGAAACTAATGATGTTATTTCCAAGAATATGTGTGAAGATGAAGATGTAAGTATTCAAAAGGAGCTCAAAAAGGTCACTATTCATGAAAAACATCATGAGATCACGTCAAACAATGAGGACAACACCCATCACTTGGATGAAGACGGAGAGAAGAACGAAGATACTCCAAAAGATATTTCAAGAGCATGGAGATTTGTCTCTAGTCAACCTCAAGATTTGATCATAGGTGATCCATCCTCAGAAGGGGTACAAACTCGATCTCATAAACCTTGAATAGTAATTGTGCATTACTTTCTCATATTGAACCTAAACGCGTGGATGATGCATTGAATGACGAATCTTGGGTCCTTGCTATGATAGATGTGATGTTTTCCAAACCTTATTTTCATGATGACATAAACACTTAACTCTGTAAAACAAGCTTTTGCAGGAACAGATCTTTCGGACGCACAGAACCGTCCGAACTAGGTCAAAAGCTCCTCGGACGCATTGCATCGTCCGAACAAACTGGCAGAAAGAATGGGATCCTACTGCCTTTTCTTCGGACGCTCAGGACCGTCCGAAACCTCTGTCGGATGAAGGACCGGACGCATGCACGGACGTCCGAACGAAGCCTCTCAACAAACTGAAAGAAGATCGGACGTCCTCGGAGGATTGGAATGCGTCCAGGGATAAGACATTCATGCGTATTGCTCTTATAAATAGGTGCTTTAATAACCTGAATAAATTATCTAATACATTGAATACAAGCCTAAGAAAAGAGTAATTTGAGTGCAAATTGACTATAGTGGTTTGTTGTATTAGTGTGAAGTTGTGAATGCAATTCAACTTTGAGTGGAGTGATAATCTTGTATGAAAGTGTGGTTGTAAGTAAGATTCTTGGCTCAACTAAAAGAGTTTTAGTGTGAGCAAGAACTTCCCAACTTTGTAAAGATTATTGGCTCACCAAGTGTGTGAAGCATTCAAGAAAATTGATACTTCAAGCTTGCTAGCTTGGAAGTATTGTTTGTTAAATTTTTCTCTCTTTACTTTACTGTTCTAGTAATTTATTATATCTGCATTTGAATTTAAAAAGCTTACTATTTTTTGAAAGCATAATTTTTGGAAACCTAATTCACCCCCCCTCTTAGGTTGCTTTGCGACCAACAATTGGTATCAGAGCTTGGTCTCATTATATTGCTTAAACTGCTATTCATGAGAAAAGAACTATGGCAACCAACAATGCTCTGTTTTTTGAAGGCCAATCTGTTACTAGGCCTCCCATGTTTAATGGGGCAAATTTTATTAGTTGTAGAGATAGAATGAAAATATTTCTGCAATCTATTGACATTGAGTTGTGGTATGTTGTCAATGAAGGTCCATTTGAAGCTTCTATCATTGATGATCACACAAATAGAAGAAGAGAAAAGACAAGGAATGAGCTCACTCCACTAGACAAGGCAAACTTGACGTTGAATGCAAAAGCCATGAATGTATTATATAATGCCTTGGATGCAAATGAATCAACTCGCGTGAAGGGTTGCAGTTCTGCTAAAGAAATATGGGATGATTTTGTTAGGAACTTAACATGCTTGAGTAAGGAGTACTCTTTGGGTGAGAAAAATAGAAAAATCCTGAATGCTCTATCCAAAGAATGGGATGCCAAAACAATTGCCATAGAGGAAGCTAAGAATTTAAATTTAATGCCTATTGAATCACTAATCAATTCTCTTACATCTTATGAACTCAAGCTAAAGGCCAAGGTTGTGGATGATGAAGAAGCAAGGCCAAGAAGGGGCATTGCTCTAAAGACCTCTCAAGAGGAAGATGAAAACAGCTCCATCAATCTAGAAGATGAAGATCTTGATGAAGGAGATCTTGCACTCATCACCAAAGGATTTCTTAAACATTACATCAACAAACGAAGAATGAGAAGAGGCGGAGCTGCAAACACAAATAATTTCAAAGGGAAGTCAAGACTTGAAATAAAGAAGCAAAATGATAAATGCTTTGAATGCGGTCAACTCGGGCATTTTGCAAGTGAGTGTCCTTCCAAGAAAAAGAAGGAAGGAAGAAAACCAAGATTCAACAGCCGACTTTCAAATCACATGGGACGATTGCAACTCCGAAGGACAAGTTGAAGAAGAAATGGAGTCGGCACAAATGGCCTTTATGGCTATTAGAGATGATGAGGTAAATTCTAACTATGACTCTAATGATGAAAATGATGAAGATGATCTTGAAGCCTTCATTTTAAAATTGCATGATAGCTTAAATGAATCATATGCTAGAAATAAGGAGTTAGTAAAAAAGTCAAATGCCTTATTGAATGCTAACTCTAAACTTGTGAATGAAAACAATAGGCTATCACAAGAAAATCGTGATTTGAAGAAAAGAATGCATGTGAGATCAAAGGTCAAGGAAGAACAAGCCTCCTTGAAGAAAAGAATGGATGATTTGAATGCTCTCTTAGCTAGAAAGAAAGAAAATGTTGTTGATATGAAAAGAAATAGAAATGTAGCAATCAACAAAAATTTTGTCATGTTTAGAAGAGATGACCTATGCATTGTAAAACCAAAATCTTCTTTATATGGTATCTATAAAAGTATTATTTGTAGATATTGCCAACAACATGGACATACTAAGAATATGTGTTATGTCAAGAGAAATGAAAAACTTGGAATGAAAGTTGCATGGATAGTAAGCAATTTCACTAATGCAAATGGACCCAAAAAGATATGGGTACCAAAAGTTATCAATTGATTTACACTGTAGGTACTTAACATCGCCAACAATGCTAAGTGGTTTATAGATAGTGGATGTTCAAGGCACATGACGGGTGATGCCTCTCTCTTCACAAATCTTACATCCAAAAACAGTGGAAAAGTCACTTTTGGAGACAACAACAAAGCAAAATCAATCGGCATTGGTGATGTAGGTAAAAATGGTGAAACCTTGATTAAGAATGTACTTCTTGTTGATAATTTGAACTATAATTTATTAAGTGTTAGTCAACTTTGTGACAAAAATTTATATGTTTTCTTTACCAAGCATGAATGTCTTATCCTTGATAAAAATCATGTTGTTTTATTCAAAGGATAATCTAGGCACAATGATGTTTATGTGATTCATCTTGATAAAATTAGCAATAGCAATGTAAAATGTCTTACCGCTTCCATAGATGATCCTTGGCTTTGGCATTGAAGACTTTGTCATTTTAATATGGATTTGATTGAAAAAATAGCCAAGAAAGATTTGGTAAGAGGCTTGCCAAAACTGAAATTTCTGAAAAATAAAATTTGTGATGCTTGTCAATTTGGTAAACAAGTCAAAGTTTCTTTCAAACCTAAGAATTTTGTGTCTACTCATAAACCTTTAGAATTGTTGCATTTAGACTTATTTGGACCTACTCAATATGCTAGTCTAGGTGGTTGCAAATATGCATTTGTTATCGTAGATGACTATTCTAGGTTTACTTGGGTATTATTTCTTGTTCACAAAAATGAAGCATTTGAAAAATTTGTAAAATTGTTTTCCAAAATTCAAAATTTATTGGATACAAAAATTGTTCGTTTAAGGAGTGACAATGGTGCCGAATTTAAAATTTGGGGGTTTTCCCGACTTTTGTGATCACAACGGTATCTTTCATGAATTTTCGGTTGTTAGAGTCCCTCAACAAAATGGTGTTGTTGAAAGGAAAAATAGGACTCTTCAAGAAACGGCTAGAACTATGATTAGTGAGTGTGACCTACCACAATACTTTTGGGCCGAAGCGGTTAACACGGCTTGTTATGTCATGAATCGAGTTTTATTAAGATCTTCTTTAAATAAAACTCCTTATGAACTCATTTTTTGTAGAAAACCCGTTGTGAGCTATTTCAAAGTTTTTGGTTGCAAATGCTTTATTTTAAAAATCAAAGAGAACCTTGGAAAATTTGACAAAAAATCGGATGAAGGAATTTTTCTAGGATATTCTAGTGACAAGAAAGCATACCGAGTTTACAATAGAAGAACGCTTTTAATTGAAGAAGTTGTGCATGTTACATTTGATGAAACTAATGATGTTATCTCAAAGAATTTATGTGAAGATGAAGATACAGGTATTTAACAATAGGAGCTCGAAAAGCTCGTTATTCATAAAGATCATCAAGAGATTACATCAAGCGTTGATATCAACAACCATCAAATTGATGATGAAAAGAATGAGGATGCTCAAAACGATCTTCCGAAAGCTTGGAGATTCGTCTCTAATCATCCTCAAGATTTAATCATAGGTGATCTATCCGATGGGGTAACTACTCGTTCTCATAAACCTTTGAATAATAATTGTGCATTACTTTCTCACATTGAACCCAAACATATAGATGTTGCTTTGAGTGATGAATCTTGGGTTAATGCTATGCAAGATGAACTTAGTCAATTTGAGAAAAATAATGTATGGACCTTAGTTGAAAGACCTTCTTCTCATCCCGTTATTGGTACTAAATGGGTGTTTAGAAACAAATTAAATGACAAAGGTGAGATCATAAGAAACAAAGCTAGACTTGTTACAAAAGGTTACGCTCAAGAAGAAGGTATTGACTTTGATGAAACCTTTGCACCCGTGGCTAGACAATTAGAATCCATCCGCATGTTTCTTGCATTTGCATGTTTCAATAATTTAAAATTATTTCAAATGGATGTCAAAAGTACTTTTTTAAATGGTTTTATCGACCAAGAAGTTTTCGTCGAACAACCTCCGGGCTTTGAAAATAAGAATCTTCCAAATTATGTTTTCAAACTTTCCAAAGCTTTATATGGTTTGAAACAAGCTCCAAGAGCTTGGTATGAAAGATTAAGTGGCTTCTTGATAGAAAATGGTTTCAAAAGAGGTATAGTTGACACCACACTTTTTACAAAAACGGATTTAAAAGGATTGTTAATTGTTCAAATTTATGTTGATGATATTATTTTTGGAGCAACTAATGAAAGTTTGTGCAAGGATTTTTCACAACTAATGCAAGAAGAGTTTGAGATGAGTATGATTTGAAAGTTGCAATTTTTCCTCGGACTACAAATTCATCAAACTAAGGAAGGAACATTTATTACACAAATCAAATACACAAAGGAGCTGCTCATTATAGTTCAAATTATCAACAAGAAGTACATTCTTAATCAAAGAATCACATTTGATGGCAGTTAAAAGAATTTTTAGATATCTAAAAGGAACAACGGATTTTGGTCTGTGGTATCCAAAGTCCTCTACATTTGATCTGATTAGCTATTCTGATGCTGACTTTGTTGGGTGTAAAATTGATAGAAAAAGTACCAGTGGTATGTGTTATTTTCTGGGAAATTGTCTTGTGTCTTGGTTTAGTAAAAAACAAAATTCCATTTCTCTTTCTACGGCTGAAGCCGAATACATTGCTGCCGGAAATTGTTGTGCTCAACTTCTTTGGATGAAACATACTCTGAAAGATTTTGGTGTAATTTTTGATTGTGTTCCTATATTGTGTGACAACACTAGTGCAATTAATCTCACAAAAAATCCTGTTATGCACTCTAGAACCAAACACATTGATGTTAAGCATCATTTCATTAGAGACCTCGTTTGTAATAAGGAAATTCGGGTTGTTTATGTGCCTACTTCAGATCAATTGGCTGATATTTTTACAAAACCTTTAGCTCTAGATCGCTTTGAATTGCGTAGAAAATGCTTGGGGATTTTACAGATAAAATTGGCATAGGTTCATAGTTCGGACGCACTCCTTCGTCCGAACAACTTTTCTTTCGGACACTCTAGATCGTCCGAAAGCATCTGTTACTTCTCGGACGCTCATATTCGTCTGAACAATAATCTTTTTTTTCTTTAAACTCTCTGGAAATCTTCCGGACGCACAGCTTCGTCCGAAAGAAACTTCGGACGCACTGGCTCATCTTTCGGCCGTCCGTTCTTCAGCTTTCGGACGCTTTGTCGGACGCAGACCAAACGTTCGGCCGTCCGAACGGTAGCCCTGTTTGATTAAAACCGTCCAAATCCCCCCTTTCGGACTTATCTTCTCCCCTGAAAACCCTTAGGCGATTTTTCTTCTCTCCACTCCCCCTCCAAATTCCCACTCTCTTCCAAAATTGATTGAAAAATCATCCTACCCATAACCCCTATCACCTAAATCACATCTCATTTCCCCCATTCACCATCTCATTTCCTCAAAATCTCACCAATCTTCAAATTTTTTTTAATTTTCTCTTCTTCCACTACAATGGTGAAATCTCGTGGCGGTTCCTCTACAGCAATTCGGGGTCGCAAAACTAAAGGGAAGGCTCCTGTACGAGGAGAATCATCGGCAAATCCTCAAGTTTCCACCACTCCAACTTTATCCAAATTTATCGATGCCAAGGCATCCGAACGGTATACTTCTCTTCTCAGTAAATCCATCATCGTTCAACGTCCTGCTTCTAATAGTCTTTTTGATGAATATAATCTTCCAATTATCAAATCCTGTTTTGAATACTTATATTTCATTAAACAAAATTGGGGTCATTTAGTGCATCTTGATTTACCTGTTTATCATGACATGGTGCTTCAATTCACGGCCAATCTTCGGATGGTCCTACTATTCGCACCCTCATTTCTCGTGTTAACAACACTGATCTTGATATTTCATCGACCATAATCAACACCATTTTTGAATGTGAAATCTCAAACCCCTATGATTTTTCCTACTTCTTTTCATTAGATAAATGGCCCGCTGAGGATACTCAGTTTGATATAGATGAAGTTCGAGCCATTTTTAACATCTATTTTAAACAGGCTTCGAAAACCAAAACTACTTTGCTCGCCCCTGAACTTAATATTCTTTATACCCTTGTCACAAATCTGTTATTGCCAACTGACGGGCATCGTACTGAGCCCGAAAAAATGCAACTTTACTTATTTTTCTGTGTCTTCAAGGGTATTCCTCTTGACTTTGGGTATCTTTTTTGTTCCCTATGGGAACTCTTTCTCACTGATACTCGAAGAAACATTCCTTTTGGAGCAAATTTCTCACCAAGGTAAGAATGTGGAAAGCAAGGTGATGGCCAACCTACAACTAAGATTACAGAAAAAGTTCTACGTCTTGAAAAGGAGAATAATATTGAGGAAGGTAAAGGTAAAGGGGATCTCCCATCAATGAACCCCTCAACATTGATTGAAAACCTCTTTCCTCTCACATTTTCTATGTTTTCTTGGGTGATAATGATATGTATCCAATTATTATGAGTTCTTCTCTTTCTAAAGTTGAATTGTGCAAATAGCTTGTGGTTTTAAAGAAACACCGAACTGCACTTTCTTGAGCATTAGATATATTAAAAGGAATAAAGCCAACTATTTGTATGCATAAAATTATTTTGAATGATGGTTTCAAATCTTGTAAGAAACTCCAATAGCGCTTGAATCCTATTTCAAAAGAGGTTGTGAGAAAAGAGTTTTTAAACCTCTTAGCTGCTGGAATTATGTACCCCATAAATGATACATATTGGGTTAGTCCAACCCTAGTGGTATCCTTAAAAATGAGTTATTTATGGTTATAGCTAGTGATAAGAATGAACCATCTAGAGTTGTAACCAGTGACGAGTTTGTATCTGCACATAAAACATAATGAAGCAACTAGAAAATATCATTTTTCTCTTCCTTTTATTGATCAAATGTTAGAATGGCGTGCGGGGTATGCCTACTATTGCTTTTTGAATGGTTATTCAGGATATTTTCAAATAGTCATAGCTCCCGAAGATCAAGAAAAAATCGCTTTCACTTGTCCTTTTGGACCATTTGTTTATCGGCTTATGCCTTTTGGGTTATGTAATGCTCAAAGTACATTTCAAAGGTGTATGTTTACTATATTCCATCATATGATTGAGAAATGCAATGAAATTTTCATGAATAATTTTAGTGTGTTTAGGAATTCATTTGATGCATGCTTGCATAATTTGTCTATTTTTCATGAGAGATATGAAGAGTCTAACCTTGTTTTGAATTGCAAAATATGTCACTTCATGGTAAATGATGGGGATAGTTTTGGGTCATTAAGTTTTCCTCAAAAGGCATAGATGTTGATAAAGCAAAAGTTGAGGCCATTGACAAGTTATCCCTTCCATGAAATGTGAAAGGAGTTAGGAGTCTTCTAGGTCCACTGGTTTTTACCATTGATTTATTAAGAACTTCTTTCTCATTTCTAAACCTCTTTGTGAATTATTGCAAAAGGATGCTCCATTTGTATTTGATGATACTAGTTTACATTCTTTTAATATCTTGAAGAATGCTTTGAGTACCGCTCTGGTCATAGTTGCACCACATTGAGAATTATCTTTTGAATTAATGTGTGATTCAAGTGATTATGCTTTGGGTGAGATATTGTGTCAAAGAATAAATAAGGTTTTACACTGGTTTATGTGACGCCCCAAGTAGGTTACTAACTCCTAGAACCTATTTGAGCGCCTGCCTAGCTCTCGCCAAGACTGGGTTTTAAATACATGACATATAACTTTAAAAAAATTTGGAAAATTGAACACATAAGAATTGCATACAACTTAAGACAAACTTAGTGTTTAATATATGCCAAAACAGTTGTCCTAAACAAGCTCTACGTACAACTTCAAAGTTAATATAACTAATGCTAGTCTACATCACAAAACTAGGACTTATGTACATTGAGTTATCCATTACATTAACACAGATAAATATAAATAGTACAAAACTCCAAAATATCAGTTCATTCTTCTCAGGAAGTCCCAAACTCTGTAAGGAGAAACAAATTTTAAAAACATTGTTAGCTTATGCCCAGTGAGGTCCCGACAACATAATTAACTCATATTTCTCAAAAATGAATCATATAAAGTAATAAAAAGCACATAAGACATATAAAACACGTAGTAGTCACATAAAGGTGGATACGGTTGGCCTCATATTGAGACCAAGTCTCTTATTCTCCATGGTAATAATGAATTTCAGAAATGAGTATGTATCCTCCAATAATAAACCTCCATCAACAACACCCAACACCAAGTGGCCACACTATGTGTTTACAAGAAAGGTAAACTCGAGAATACCGGAAAAGAATATTACACACCCGAAACACCGACGATAGTCCCGTCCGAGGTGTTTGGGTTGCAAAGCCATAGAAGGTAGACAGTTTCAACCAAGTCCATTACTGGCACGTCGTGTCTAGCTGTGTATATACAAGGGCTTTGCAACCCATCTAGATGTGATAAAGTTCACAACCGGGGGTACATCATGCACAAGTAATCTTGAGATAATAAAGGATACCAATTCGAGAAATTCAATGTAATTATCCATAACATATGACTCAAATGCGACTCAAGTAAGCAAATAGCACATTTGAATACCCAAAATTATAGTTTCAACATGAATTCATTACAAGCAGTTTTATTGAAATTAAAAGAGCTAGGTACACTCACCGATTGATGGTATTTAGCTCCTAATTATCTTTCGTCTTTCCTTTATTCCCTGACCTGTTCATTTACCAAATATACTAGGTTTAGGTTATTTTCTACACAAAATTGAAGAGTAAGATAGATAATCCTAAAATGCAATTCAAGATAAGATATTATACTCGAAAACATAGTTTTAGCAAGTTCAAGTTGATTACTTAAGTGGATTTTATTACATTTTCTTTTACTAGATAATATGATGTAATTTTGCTACCCTTTTAGCCTAATTAAGGCTTATTATAGTGTTAACATTCCAAGGTAAAATTTAGTAACTTTTATCCCTAAATTTCATTTGGGTAGCCTACTTAATCTTTATAAATTTTGTAGTATTAAGTTAATGTATACGAGCTGTCTAAACAACATTCATGTTATAATTATATTATCATCTAAACAGCTCCTATAACAACCATACCAAAGGAATTCAAAGCCTCACTTAACTTAGGCTTGATAGGGGTGAAAATTTCTACATAATATAGTAGTAAATAGCCAATTAAGTAGTTTTTCCATAAAAGATTAAATCTGTCCAGATTTAAGCTCATTTATACTCCACTCAATTCATTGCATATTAGAGTAATAACTATCACATAAAAAAAATCACCATTATATGTGTATGTAATTTGTTAGTCAATATTTCTTTGTATTATGTAGTAATTTCAGCCTTATACTTCACTTAAATGCTATGGTTTCTTTCTAGATTTTCCTTTCATTTAGGGTGCAATATAACAACCCAATTTAGCTACCCTAATTAATGCCAAAACCATCTAGCAATCACCTTCAAACCTAGTCCAAAAATCATTGCCAAGAGGGCTGAACATAACCCTAAATTTTAAGGAACATTAGCTGGATAATTTGGTGTATTTTAAGGTGTTAAACTTAGGAATATATTCTATCCAAAATGCAATCACTTACCTAGGAGCCTAATCTTTCACATTACTAGTAGATTATACATAAAAACCTTGTTTCTAATCACCTTTAACTAAATAAGCTAAGTCACACTAAGCTGGAATTAATTTTCAGCAATCATAGTAACAAGTATTTGGCTAATACAAGACTTTAATATCAAAGCATCCTTAACAAAATGATTCATAATATATTAGATGGTTGAAATATTACCTTTTCAAGTGAGATTAAACCCCCAATTCTTCTTTTCTCCACTGTTTTCCTCCAGCTCTTTTTCTTTCTTTCTTTCTTATTTTTCTTTGGTTTTCTCTTAGTCCTATCTCTCTCTTTTTTCTCTAGAATTTTATGCTACTTCTAAGGTTCTTTTAGGTACTTACTTAAGCCTTATAAGGTGAAGTAGGAACTGGAATTAGGAGCTCCTTGTTGGCACCCTAAGCAGACTGATAACTTTTGCAGTTATGTACTTGTTATATCCTTGTCATGCTTTAGCCATTTTGACCTAGTTTAGGTGCTTACCTTTTTAATTATTTTATGGTTTTATTTGGTGGCTAAAATATTTTTATTTAGTCCTAAAATATTTACAACACAACCCTTACTAAACATAGTTTCTTCCAATTGCATTTTCCTTCCCTCAAGACTAGTTAGTAGCTCAACAAATCTGACTAGCTTGTATATTTTGTAAAGCTAATTTTACATGAACCCTATTTAGTAATTAACATTAAATTAAATAAGTTGGTGTATCCTCGGAGTTTATTATGCTAGTCGTACCTTGAATGACGTTCAAGTGAACTATTTTACTATCGAGAAGGAACTTCTTTCTATTGTTTTTACTTTTGACAAGTTTGGGTCATATCTTATTGGTAGCAAGGTCATTCTGCATACGGATCATTCGTCTATAAAATATTTGTTCTTAAAAAGTGATGCTAAGCCTAGACTTATTAGATGGATTCTTTATTGCAGTAGTTTGATTGGGACGTGCTTGACAAGAAGGGAAGTGAGAATACTATTGCCGACCACCTCTCAACAATAGAGGGACCAATGGGAAGGAGCAATGATGATGTTCCCATCCAAGGAACCTCTCTGGAAGATCAACTAATGTGGGTTGAAGAATATACGCCATGGTATGCTCTAATATTGTCAACTATTTATTAGCCAAGGTGATTTCTTCAACTTTGAATGGGGATCAAAAAAAAGTGTTTCTTTCAGAGGTTGGATACTACTTTTGGGAGGACCCTTTCTGTACTGAAGATGCAAGGATCAAATTGTAAGGAAGTGCGTTCCCAATGAAGAAGTAGTTGAAATCCTTTATCATTGCCACTTATCGCCGGTAGGAGGACATCATGGATTACATAGAACGCGGCCAAAGTCTTGCAATGTGGATTCTATTGGCAAAGTCTATTCAAGGATGCTAGGGATTATGTTTTGCAATGTGATGAGTGTCAATGAGTAGGGAATGTGTCAAACAAAAATGAGATGCCACTTAACAGCATCCTAATTTGTGAAGTGTTCGATGTGTGAGGAATTGACTTCATGGGCTCTTTTCCAAACTCTTACAACAAGAAGTACATCTTGGTGGCGGTAGATTTTGTGTTCAAATGGGTTGAAGCCATAGCACTGCCCACCAACGATGCTAGAGTTGTTGTGAACTTTGTGAAGAAGAACATTTTGCAAGGTTTGGGATTTAATAAGTGATGGATGGAACTCATTTAAAAAATAACTTATTTGAGTATTTATTGTCAAAGTATGATAGAGGCATAAGATTGCTCTTGCTTATCATCCTCAAACATTCGGCCAAGTTGAGGTGCCTAATTGAGAGTTGAAAAGAAAATTGGAGAATACGATAAACTCTTCAAGGATTGGTTTATAAGTTGGATGATGCTCTTTAGGCAAATAGAACCACTTTGAAGACACTAATAGGGATATCCCTGTACTAGATGGTTTTGGGAAACCATGTCATTAGCCGATAGAGTTAGAGCACAAGGCTTATTGAGCGGTCAAAAGTCTCAATTTTGATTTAAAAGAGGCTAGTAAGAAGAGGCTTTTGGATCTTAATGAGCTTGATGAATTCCAAAGAGAAGCTTATGACAATGATAAGCTCTACAAGGAAAGAACAAAAGCGTGGTATGATAAGCATATTCTAAGGAAGGAGTTCAAAATCGGTGATTTGGTGTTGTTATATAATTCAAGCCTCAAGATTTTCGCTAATCTAGAAAGTTGAAATCAAGGTGAAGTGGTCCATTCAAAGTTGTGAAAGTGTTTCCCTATAGAGTAGTATAATTGAAAGTGAAGGACACAACTTCCAAGGTGAACGAGTATCTGTTGAAGCTATATCATGGAGAAGTAATTGAAAAAAGGATGGGAAACCATCCATTTGTCCACTACTTGATCAATTTATGCCATAGTCAAGCTAATGACTATAATCAAGCGCTTATTCGTAGGCAACCCAATGTTTAATTTCATTTTTTGTGTGATTTTTTGCTTTATTTCTTGTTAAAATTTGATTTGCTTTGTTAGATTAATTCTGGTTGAATTTAGATTAAACATTGTTTTCTTATGTCCTTATAGATTTTATTATAGTCATATTGAAGAGAAATTTTCATCTTAATTTGTCTTTTTCATATTTAGACTACCATGAGAAGAAGTGGATTGATGTGGAAGAAAAACTAGAATTTTGGCTAAGCATGGAAGATGTTGTTCTGTTTAATATTGCGACACGGAGAATCCCATGTTTTGACATTGAATCCTGTCTACTAGGTTTCAGTTTGGTGTCGTGACATCAAACTTGATGTTGCAACATCAACATCGAACTTCCCTAAAGGAAGAAAAATTCCTGCCTGCCTTGATGTAGCGACACTGAGAGTTGGTGTTGCGACATCAACCACATGAGGGGCAGACATGACTTTTGATGTCGCGACTTCAACATGTAGACAACATAAAGCTCACCTAACAAGCACATGTTGTTCGATGTCACGACACCAAAATTGTGCAGAGACATTTTAAAACACATATTCAGCCATTTTTCTCAATCCAAATCCCTTTTCTAAAATCCCTAGCCGTCCCCCTTCTTTCTCAGCTTCTCCAATCTCTCATTTTATCTTCTAATCCATCCAATTCCACCATAAATCAACCAAAACACACCCCTTTTATCATCTTCCATCCTCAATATGGGCATTCAAGGAGATACTTGAGTCTTCAAGGAAGTTTTTCACAAAAATTCAAAGGCGGAAATTCCAAGGGCTTCAAGAGGTTGATTTTGGATTCAGTTTCAATAATATCTCTCTATTGTGCTCAAGCCCATAAGTTTTTCTAGCTTACAATCAATTTTGAAGTATTGGATTTGGAATTTATGGGCATTCTTTGGCGAATTTTTCCTTAAATTTGTGGACTTTTATTTTGTGGCTTGAACAATTGAAATGATTTTGTGATTTGCTGGATGAATTTAATTGATATTGAGAGGGCTTTTCATATACAAATTTAGAATTGTGAAAAATTGGAATTAGGTTGCTTAATTTGGTCATGTGTTGGAATTGTTTAAAGCATTCTTTGCAAGTCGATTTTGGATTCCTTATTTGATAATTTGTTGAATTTGATTATTAATCATGACAAAGGAAGTGTTTGGTAGTGATTGTAGAGGAAGGGATAGGGAAAAAAAAGAAACATCAAAGAAAAGAAATGTGGGAGAAAGGGTGAGTAGTGAATCGGTTGAGCCAGTTGTTGAACCTCAATTCTCTTGAATCTAATGACCGTGCTCGAGAGTTATTTATTGCAAATGACAAGCACCAAGTCATTAGGGAAACGGGGTCTGCTTTCTCAATGTATAGGGGAGACTATAAAGGAGTTAGGAAAGAGGTAGAAACCCAGCTCAAAGCTAGGCAATGGGAGAGATTTGACAAAGCTGTTGAGCAAGAATACACAAATTTTGTTAAAGGATTTCATTGCAAGTTGTGTCATTTTGAAGAGGGGAATGTGAGAATTCGTGGTGTACTGGCTTAGTTTAGTGCCAATAGGATTAATGCCGACATTAATATGCCTTTATTAACATTGAAGAATATAGGGAGTTTATTCAAAATAGAACAAAGGATATGGTGGCAATTAAAAATTCTCTATGTCTTACTCATGTGGATTGGGTTATGAATGAACCAATGATAGAGAGTTGAAGTTTCCTCACCGAGGTCTCACTTTATTAGCTAAATTATGGTTTTACTTTGTTAGCTGTAGGATTTAGGACTTCAACTCTTGCCGGATAATGAGTTATATCCAACGGGATAAGGCATGCCTTGTTATCCTTGCGGGCATGCCTCTCAATGTTGGAAGATTAATCCGGCAAGGATTCCCTGATAGTGGGAGATCCGGGAGGCCTATATTTTATGCTCCGAGCTTGATAACTCATTTATGTATTGCTGTAGGATGCCCTATCACTCCTGGAGAATCTTAAACTCATCAAAGAGGCAGGATTACCAAGGAGTATGTCTATAAGGTGGTTTGAGAGTTTGAGAAGCACCAGTAGCCCGGGGACACTAATGTACCTCCGCTGTCTCCCCCATGAGTATCACAAATTCCCATGCCAACTGAGCACGTGTACAATATACCGACAATCGATGAGGAGCACAATGAGCTACAGGATACTGGACTTACAGCCAGTTAGTTCTCCATAACAACTTGGTGCTCATTAGTGAGGCTCTCAAGGCTTCCACATATAACTCATGAATTCAGCCAAAACTAACTCCAGTGTGGAATTTTGGTCCACCACGTAGCCCACTAGTCCTTCTTTACATGATTCGAGAGATTAGCGAACAAGGAGAATCACAGCAAGTTGGTGGCATCGGTGGGGTCCAAGATGAATATTTTGATGGGAGCCAGCATAGCAGTATAGAAGAAAGCCAACATGAAATGGAACGAGATATCAATAAGGCCGGAGATGAAGAGTGATGACTTGTGGCACATAGAGATCCTCCAATCCCAATTATCTCAACCTTGCTCTAATTTATGAATTGTTTTGAAAGTTTGATAGAACATTTGTACTTTCCCATTTCCTTAGCATTTCTAGTACTTTATTTTTGTTTCCTTTATTATTTTGAAATGTTATATTTTGGTTGACTTTTGGTAGAGTGGATTGGCTAAGGGTACTTAAACTGATGCCAAGTAAAGTTGTTATTGATGTTTGAATTATTAGATTGATCTTTTTGAATCTACATGGATGATTATTGGGTTTTGGCTACTTGTGTTTTGGTTTCTTTATGGTAGTTAATATTTTGTTTTGAAATTACAATGGTTAAGTTTTTGGAAAACTCGTTGGGTAGCACTTTGTTATAGTTTATGTTTTCATGTGTAAATTTGCTTATGTGGTGTGACTGTTTAAATTTTGGGTAAGCAATTGAATGAGTCATACTCATGACTAAATGAAATGTGACAAGGTTGGGGGTGTCTTTTACTTGTGGTGTAATGGTTTCTCTTTGTGATTGTAAATATAGGTGTGGTGAAATTTTGGATGGAAAATTGATTGATTTTGGTACTCAATGATAACAAATGACTTGTAATATCATATTATTGAGCTATTTAAACTTGACATTTCATGGATTTTGGTGTGTTTGAGTATTTCTTTTATGACGAAAGAATTTCAAAAGTCATGTATTACTATTTCCAAAAAGAGAGGATTTACATTCTTTGTATAAATTTGTTTGAAAAATTGCTTTTGATCAAATCAACAGTATTACTTTGTTGGTTAATTTATCTTTTAGAAAAATTGATTTAAATGGAATGGAGGTAGTTTAGATTACGACATTTTTTGTATTTGTAAAAGGTGTTTTATTCTAACTTGTGAGTGATAGGTATTGAATATTCATTTTACTACTTTTCCTTTTTTTTAAAGCCGTGAAAAAAAAATTAGGTAGACTCCTGATGTTTGTAATACTTATCATTGATATCATGCTACTTATCTTAATAGAGTAATATACCTAATTGTATGACGTGTATATTAGGTAGAATCCTGATGATTTTTTATAAGAGGTGGCCATGTCGGGAAATTGAAAACTTCTCTTATCATGATTTGAGCAAAAACTAAGTTTTAGTTGAATTGAACTTGCTTTTCGAAAATCTTTTTGATGGTAGTTAATACTTAATTATTTGAAACCTTTTGTTGGCCCTTGAACTTATTTTCTATGAGGAAGTTGAAAATTTGAAGTGACTAGTTAAAATGGTTCAATTATCATACGGTATTGGAGGTCCCATCAGAGGTTTACAGGGTCACTCTGAGAACATTGCTCACCTTTTGTATTATGAATTTGGTTATGGTGTGTCTATGTTTACATGTTAGTTAAGGTCTTTTTCTTTCTTGTGTTGTTCGGTACTAACAAAACGCTAAGTTTTGAAGTGTGATAACTCTAGTAAACTTGAGTTATTTTACTTCTAAAATATAGCTTTTTGATAGTTTAATCCCCATTTTTGGTGCTTATTTGTATGTTTTAGTTTAATTTCTCGCATTAGGGAATTGCATTTCTATTGCTTGTAAATATTGAGATATTATCTTCAGTTTTTGCTTAAAATTAGTAGAAATTGATCACTTATTAAGCTATGTGTTTTGTCGGAAATGAATTAAAGGGGTGAAAGTTCAATATTACAAGAGTAAAGGGAGAAAAATGCAAAAGATAGAAATTGAAGACTTGGACCGGAAGAAACTTGATGCCGCAAAATGGAATGTTTGATGTCGTGATATCGAGACCAAGTCCAAGACTAATTTTTTTAGCTCGATGTCACGGTACCAGTTATTCCATGTCACGACATCGAGGCGCAATAGTAAGAGCCATTAGGTGTGGGACATTATCATATTTTTGAGTAGTAGCTTCTTTAAATCATATGTTGTAACCCACTATAGTACACATAGTGTAGGTATAGTTAGTAATTTGTAGAGAATTAGAGTAGTTAGGATAGCTTAACATTCAAATTTCATTTTAATGCAAAAGTTGATGATTCACAAACCTTATTTTGATGATGACATATGCATTTACCTCTTAAACCAAGCTGTGTAGGTCTGCTTTTTTTTTGTGTTGGAAATAGAGCTTTTGGACACAGTACAACGTCCGAACAGTACTACATTTCTCGGATGAACAGGATCGTCCGATAGAGATTACAACAGAAACTATTCACTGTCCGAACAAATAGACAGAGAACAATTTTTTCATGCACCTACAACGGATGCACAGGCACGTCCGAAAGTATATTCCACAGACATATTTTTTCGTCCGAAAGAGTGAAGCAGAATAAAGAATTTAAAACTCTTTGGACGCATCTTCTTATACACATCTAGTATGTGCGTCTGACCCAGCGTCCGATCATACTTCAGATAGTAAACGCACATAAAAAACATAAACGTCCGAAACCCATAACGGCTAGTTTTTGAGCATTTATTATTAAGCCGTTGGAAGGTGGTTACAACCCAATTTATTGCTCCTATAAATACCAACTCTGATGATATTGTAAAAAGCATCTTACACATTGAATACAAGCAAGAAGAAAAGCAATTTGAGTGCAAATTAGCTATTGAGCAAAATTGTATTAGTGTGTACGTTAGAAGTGCTATTCAAAATATTGAGTGGAGTGATAATCTTGTACAAAACTGAGGTTGAGAGTAAAATCCTTGGCTCAACTAAAGAAAATTAGTGTGAGCAAGGATTGTCCTACTTTGTGTACATTTGAGATTATTGGCTCACCAAATTTGAGGAGCATTGTAGTGGATGAACACTTCAAGCTTGGTACGCTTGGAAGTGTTGTTTGTTTAATCTCTTTCTTTACCTTCCCTATACTTCTAAAGCTTAATTATTTTATCAATCTACTTGTTAGTGCAAAAGATTTAATAAGTGCATATTTTGCAAAGTAATTTTTTTTTTGAAACCTAATTCACCCCCCTCTTAGGTTGTTTTGCAACCAACAGTTGGTATCAGAGCATTGGTCTCTTTATTGTGCTCAGACTGCAATTGAATAAAGATCCATTATGGCAAACACTAATGCTTTATTCTTTGAGGGTCAATCTATCACAAGACCCCCTTATGTTTAATGGGATAAACTTTATTAGTTGGAAAGATAGAATTGATAACTCTATTAAACTAGAGTTATTTTCCCCTAAATTATAGCATTTTGATAGTTTAAATTCTAAAATTGGATAACTAATTAAGGATTTTAGTTAATTTCTTTCATATGTATTTGTATTTTCGTTCTTGAATTAATTATGATAATTTTCTGTTAAATTTTTAGTTTTATTAAGTGCTAAATGAATAATGTTGTTAATATCATACAGGTTAAAAATTAAAGGTTAGAAGCTAGAAGGAACAAAGCTCAAGGGACCAAATTGCAAAATGGATCAAATGAAGATTGTTGGAAGGAGAGTAGAGATCGCGGACTCGACTATTCCAGACTGAGATCTCGACTCGAGAATTTGTTTTACTGTTTTAAAGTTGAGATCGCGGTCTCAAATGTTCCAGACCACGATCTCAACTCGCTGAATGTTAAGTTGTAAGGGCAATTTTGTAAAATTCCAGCCATAAATTCCCTAATTTTGCCTTGTGTAATGCTGCACTATTTAAGCTAAGTAGAATTAGTTTTAGGGAGGGAGAGTAGATAGTTTTAGAGTAGAGAGTTTTAATTAGTTCTAGATAGATTAGGATAGCTTAAACTACAAGTTACTTTTTCTAACATAAATTTTCTTAACTTTCATCTTAGATCTTCTTTAAATTTCTTGTCAAGTTTAAATTTTGATTAGATAATCGTAGTGGGTTCTTCGCAAGGTTCACGTAGATATAATTTTTATTTTCTTTCTTATCCATTTTAGTAAAAATTTCTTTACTTTCAAGTTAGGGTTTTTAGGAAAATTAGGGTTCTTGTTAATTTCTTGCTTTTTATTTAAGAATTTTCAATTTCTAGCTTTAATGTCTAGTTAATTCTTAGTGGGCTTTCTTAATTTCAATCGAAAATCCTAGAAATATTGAAATTTCTAGTTTAACTCTTTCTAATTTATAATTTAGAAATGAATACTTTTAATATTCAAAATTTCTCTTTTGTAGTCCTTTTAGTTGAGTGATTTACTTGTTTTAAATTTTTGTCTTAATTAGATTAAATTAGGTTAGAATAAAAATTATAGCTTTCATTAGAATAGTTCTATCATCTACCAATTGATTTTGCTTAACTACACAAGCACCCTTAAACCTTGGTAATTGCAACCGACAATCCTTGTGGGAATGATCCCTACTTCCCTTTGCTACTAGTTGACAACCGTATACTAATCCTGCGGGATGCCATCTAGTTAGTAGTAGGATTTTGGTGTTTTATTGAATTATAACAAGATGCGTTAAAAAGGCATCAAGTTTTTGGCGCCTTTGCCGAGGATTGTCTTCGGTTTTTGGCAATATCAAGCGCTTTACGGGTCGTGTAGATTAAGTACTTTAGTTTAGTTTAATTTAGTTTTTAATTTTGTTGATTTTTATGTTTGATTTGGTTGTCTTGTGGAATTGACTTGGAATTCCAATTAACTATTTTGGTTTTGTGTAGTGCGTGGTAAATGGAGCTCAAGAACCATTCATTTACTTAGACAAGGAAAGGGAGAAAGAGCTAAGACAAATTCGAAGGCTGAGAAGGGTGCAACAAGAGCAGGAAAGGATAGAAATGGCAGATGCTAATGCGCATCAAGGGAATGTGAATATGGAGAACGAAGAAGAAGAGGTAGGTCTAAATAATGGAATGGGTGGCTATAGGGATGGAAATGACATGAATGGGAATGGAAGGCCATTGATTTGGGGCGAACTCAAGCATTGCACGGATGCTCGTGCAAGCCAACAATTTCAAAATCAAGCCTGCCCTGATCCAAATGCTCCAAGCCCACGCCATGTTCGGAGGTGGACCAAATGAGGACCCCTACACATACCTCATGAATTTTGAAGAAGTGTTGGACACATTTAAGTTTAATGGAGTACATCCGAATTGTGTTCGGATGAGGGTGTTTCCTTTTTCTCTTCGTGATAGGGAAAAGTCACGGTTGCAATCCCATGCCCAAGGAACATTCACTACTTGGAAACAACTTAGTCAAGAGTTCTTGGCAAAGTACTTTCCTCCCGCAAGAACCGCTAAAATAAGGAATGAGATTACATCGTTCAAACAAGATGTTGGTGAAAGCCTAGGGGAAGCTTGGGAAAGATTCAAAGAGTTGTTAAGAAAATGCCCGTATCACGCCATTCCTTTGTGGCTTCAAGTTCAAACTTTTTATAATGGTTTACTCCAAGAGACGAAATCCATCGTAGAAGAGTGCCTCCGCCGACGGTTCTATCTTATATAAGACTCCGGAAGAAGCTCAAGAGTTGTTAAATAGTATGGCATACAACCAATACCATCATGGACCGGTAATTCCATCGGTGGTTCAACATCAAGCAAATCAAGCCAATGCAAGTAGTTGAACGTTGAATCTAAACATGCAAGACGCCCTTTTAGCTCTTATAAGCATCTAGATGTGTATAAGAGACATAATATGGCAAAATCGTTGGACCATCTAGGGAAACCTAGTAGTGTGAATGCGATGACTTCTTCTCCAACTCAACCAATCATGACATGTGATTTTTGTGGAGGCGGCCATGCCAATGGGAATTGTGAGATGCCCTATGGAGCTAATGAGCAAATCAATTATGTGGCTAATCAATCTTCATTTCCAAGGAACCAAACCGGAGCTTATGGGAACACTTACAATCCGTCTTGGAGGAGTCACCCAAATTTCTCATGGAGTAACACCAACAACCAGTTCAACCCTCCTTACCAAGACATACCAAATTTCCCAACTCAAAATTCCCAACACACTCAAGCCCCGAATTCCTCAGCTAGACCTTATCAACCGCCACATCAAAGAATTTTCCAACCTAACTCATATCAAAATTTCTCCAATCCTTCTTTTGAAAACCAACAACAAAGACGTCCTTTCCATTATGCAAATTCTTCCCAACCTATGTATCATGATCAATATGCTCCTGGAGATAATTTGGGTCAAGAAGGAGAAGAGAAGCAGAGTATTTGAGAAGATAACTGGATAGGAAAATGGAAGAGCATAATAGAGATTATGAGAATTTGAAGGCTTCGACAAGAAATTTGGAGATTCAATTGGGGCAATGGGCAAGGTTGAATAATGACAAACCTATTACGGCATTTCTGAGTGATACTATTCCAAACCCCAAGGAGTAATGCAATGCCATAACCCTAAGGAGTGGAAAAGAATTGGTTGAATCTAAGGAAAAGAAAAAGGTGGAGGAAGGAAGCAAGGAACAAAAGTCCAAAAATTAATTCAGTATCAGGTAGTTGAAAATGAAAGGGAAGTGGTTGATGATGAAGCCAAGAAGAAGCAAATGAATGAGATCAAGGTATCCAAGAAGAAGCATATGGAGGAACCTTTGAAGATAGATCCATCAATAAAATTGCCATACCCTCAAAGACTCATTGATCCAAGAAAGGAGGATAAAGACAAGCAATTCACTCATTTCTTGGATATATTAATGTCAACATTCCTTTGATTGATGTCCTCACCAAGATGCCCAACTGTGCTCGTTTCATGAAGGATCTTTTGGCAAGGAAGCGAAAGTGGGATGATGATGAGAAAGTATGCCTTGATGCCCAATGTAGTGCCATTGTTCAAAGGCATTTGCCCCCTAAACTTAAAGATCTCGGTAGTTTTATGATACCGGTGAATGTTGGAGGAAAAACGTGGCATCGATCACTTCGTGATTTGGGGGCAAGCATAAATATCATGCCAAAGGCCATCTATGACAAGTTAGGGATCAACAATGTCAAGCCAACTAATATCACACTCCAATTGGCGGATTTATCCGGAGGAAACCATATGACTTGTTGGGAGATGTACTTGTACAAGTTGAAAAGTTGGTATTTCCCGTTGATTTCCTTGTACTAGATACGGGTGAAGAGAGTGAGATTCCATTGAATCTAGGGAGGCCTTTCTTATCGACCGCTCATGCATTAATTGATGTGCACAAAGGGAAGTTGATCTTACGAGTTGAAAATGAATCAATTGAATTTGATGTGTTTGAATACAAAGATAATATTCCCATTGTTGAGGAGAAATGTGCTAATCAGTCTCTTAATTCTATCCTTGCTAGGTCAAATGAAGAGCAAAATGAAGTGAGACAAGGCAATTCCCTTTCGCAAGTGTTGGAAATAAAGGAAAATCCGAGAAATGAATTGAAAGAAAAACCACCCCGTAAGGGATGTGTCTTGATGAAGGATGAAGAGAGTTTTACAAAGGATAAGCAAAATGGCGTTGCCAAGAAATTAAGAAGGCACAGCACTACAAAGAAGAAAAGAAAATGGTTTGAGAAACAATTGGAGATGTTAATTGGGGCACTAGCGATGGCTAAGACTAGAAAGAAATGACCCGTGCATGGAAAACCCAAAAATGAAGCTTTAATCATGAAGAAAAAGGGGATCAAACTGTTTCCGTGGAAACCAAAAGGGAAAGGAGGGTCAATCATCCTCAATTACTTGGGATGAGGGTTCCACCATAGTCAAGCTAGTGACTATAAAAGAGCGCTTCTTGGGAGGCAACCCAAGTTTTTCATTTAGCTGTTCTTGCTTTCCGTTACTATGTGTTTTAATTTAGGTTAATTAGGTTAGAATTTTAAATAAAAATCTAAGTTTTATTTAGTTGAAGAAATGATGCTAAAGAATGAGTGAAAATGGACATCCTAATTTGTGAATTTTTTGGTTTGTAGGTTACCCTTGCTAATGGAGAAAAGTGGTCAAGAGTGAAGCAATTTCGGCTAAGTGTAAAAATTCACTGTGCAGAAATTGAGCTGGCTGAGACCGTGATCTCAAAATTTGAGACCGCGGTCTCAACCTCAAACTTCTGGAGGGCAGAATGGTCATTTGGTTTGAGAACGCGATCTCAAAATCGAGACCGCAGTCTCAACTCCAATGTTCTGCAAAGGCATTTTTCATGCCGAGTTGAGACCGCGATCTCAATTTTGAGATCGCGATCTCAACTTTAAAATAATAATAATAATAAAATAAAAAATTTTAAAATCACTTCAACCATGAATTTATTTTCTTCTTAGTTTTTAATTTGGAAGTAATTTGATTTTCCTTTTTAGTAATCTGGCTAATGGCTTTAAGCTAACACCAAGTGGCTAATTATTTTGATGCTTCATGGATTAAATCTTTGTGAAATTTATTGCTAGACACTTGGCATAGCTTTGGTTATGATATTGTCAAATAAGAGTAATATGGATAAGGGCCCAAAGCTGATACCATCCTTGCATTAGTTGATGAGTTGAATGGAATGTTGACTTTGTTTGAAGCTTAACTATTGGTGAGATGCATGGCACGGTTGCTCTCAACATTTTTAGTCATTTTTAATTCTAGGCTTAAAAGTAGGACATAGTTTAAGTATTTTTTTCGTTAATTTTGGGTTTGTCTGGATGTTTAATTTTGGGTAAGTGGAATGATGATTTATTCATCAACTTGAATAAAAGAGACAAGTTTGGGGGTGTTTATCTTTTTGTGTTGGAAATGGTCATTTTAAACATTTTGTTGCCACTTGATGATTAATGGATGGAAAGTTGATCAATTAGGTAGTCAATGATGATAAATTTTAATGTTCAATGCTTAGTGATTGAAGTATATGATTGATTCATTTCAAGAATTTTTGTGTGAGTGAATAGTTCATTTGCAATATAAAGAATTCATAAACTTGGCATTGCTATTTTTCAAAAAGAAGTGCTGAAATTTACGAAAATTTATTTGAAATGTTGTTTCTTATCAAATCACTTATATTATGTGGTAGATGAACTATCTTTTGGAAAAAAATGAAGTTAAATGAAGTAGAAGGAATTTTGGGACATTTCGTGTGTTTGCATAGGAAATGTTCTTCTAACTTGTGAATAATTGATATTCGAGATTAATTTTTGGTACATTTCACTCATTTTCCTTGGTTTAGGGGCGAAAAAAAAAATTTTAGGAATAAGGCGAGTACGGGATTCCGACATGTACCCATGTTGTTTATCCGAAATAAGCCATTAGAGTAGTAATAAGGCGAGTACGGGACTCCGACATGTACCCATGTTGTTCCTCCGAATTAAGCCATTAGGAACTGCATTTTTAGTATACCAATAAGTTAAGGAGTAAATGTTTGTAATACTTATCATTAATCTCATATTACTTATTCCTTGTTAGAGGTTTATTCCCAAAATGTGTGACAATTGAATTTAAGTTGATTCCTAATTGAACTTCTATTTTCATGGTCCTTAGTCTAGAGAGTTGATTAACTTTATAATATTTGTGATTTGAGAAGTAATGATATTTCAAATGAATAATATTAATAACTAAAACTTTTGGTAACTCTTTTCGAGAATGGTAATGCTTGGTGATGTGAAATCTTGTGTAGTAAATGAATGTGTGCTTCTTTGTAAAACGAAATTTCAATTTTGGATTGATTTACTCATATTTTTCACATATCACGTAGTGTTGAACATTTCTTGAGAGATCGTTTAATTGTTCTAAGTACATCCATGATTCATCAAGTGTCACGTCAACTTTCGAGGTGTTTAAATGTTTGAATGTTAGTAGGTTTCGTTTAAGGTTAATTTTTGTTTTGCTCGGGACTAGCAAAATGCTAAGTTTGGGGGTGTGATAACTCTAGTAAACTAGAGTTATTTTCCTCCAAATTATTGCATTTTGATAGTTTAAATTCCGAAATTGGATCAGTAATTAAGGATTTTAGTTAATTTCTTTCATATGTATTAGTATTTTCGTTCTTGAATTAATTATGATAATTTTGTGTTAAATTTTTAGTTTATTTAAGTGCTTAATGGTGTTAATATTATTTAATGCAGGCTAAAAATTAAGGGTGAGAAGTGGAAGGAACAAAGCTCAAGCGACCAAATTGCAAAATGGATGAAATGAAGATTGCTGGAAAGAGTGTCGAGATCGCGGTCTCGACTATTCCAGACCGTGATCTCGACTCGGGAATTGGTTTTACTGCTTTGGAGTTGAGATCGCGGTCTCAAATGTTCCAGACCACGATTTCAACTCGCTGAATGTCAAGTTGTAAGGGCAATTTTGTAAACTTCCAGCCAGAAAATCCCTAATTTTGCCTTGTGTAATGTTGCACTATTTAAGCTAAGTAGAATTAGTTTTAGGGAATCTGTCTCTTATAGTTTTAGAGTAGTGAGTTTTAATTAGTTCTAGATAGATTTAGATAGCTTAAACTACAAGTTACTTTTTCTAATAGAAATTTCTCTTAACTTTCATCTTAGATTTTCTTTAAATTTCTTGTCAAGTTTAAATTTTGATTAGATAATCGTAGTGGGTTCTTCGCAAGCCTCACGTAGTATATAATTTTTATTTTCTTTCTTATCCATTTTAGTAAAAATTTCTTTACTTCCAAATTAGGGTTTTTAGGAAAATTAGGGTTCTTGTTAATTTCTTGTTTTTTATTTAAGAATTTTCAATTTCTAGCTTTAATGTCTAGTTAATTCTTAGTGGGCTTTCTTAATTTCAAACGAAAATCCAGGAAATATTGAAATTTCTAGTTTAACTCTTTCTAATTTATAATTTAGAAATGAATACTTTTAATATTCAAATTTTCTCTTTTGTTGTCTTTTTAGTTGAGTGATTTACTTGTTTTAAATTTTTGTCTTAATTAGATTAAATTAGGTTAGAATAAAAATTATATCTTTCATTGGAATAGTTCTATCATCTACCAATTGATTTTGCTTAACTACACAAGCACCCTTAAACCTTGGTAATTGCAACCGACAATCCTTGTGGGAACAATCCCTACTTCCCTTTGCTTCTAGTTGACAACCGTATACTTGCGGGATGCCATCTAGTTTAGCTAGTAGTAGGATTTAGGTGTTTCATTCAATTATAACTAGATGTGTTAAAAAGGCGTCAAGAATAAAAATATTTTTGCAATCCATTGATATTGACTTGTGGTATGTTGTAAATGAAGGTCCTTTTGAAACTACCATAATTGATGATCACACGAATAAAAGAAGAGAAAAGACAAGGGATGAGCTCACTCCACAAGACAAGGCAAACTGGACCTTAAATGCGAAAGCTATGAATGTGCTATACAATGCCTTGGATGCCAATGAGTCAACTCGAGTCAAAGGATGCATTTCCACTAAAGAAATTTGGGACAAGTTGAAGGAAATTCATGAAGGTAGCGATGATGTTCGAGAACAAAAGAAATCCTTTACTTGTTGCCAAGTATGTGTTCTTCAAGATGGAACCACATGAAAACATTGATAAAATGTATTGTAGGTTCAATGATATAATCAAGGATCTTGAAGCCTTGGGAAAGGAATACTCCTTGGGTGAGAAAAATAGAAAACAATCCATCTTGAATGCTCTATCCAAAGTGTGGGAGGCCAAAACCATCGCTATAGAGGAAGCAAAAAATTTAAATTCCATGCTGATTGAGTCTTTAATTAACTCTCTTACGTCCTATTAATTGAAGCTAAAGGCTAAAGTATTGGATGATGAAGAAGCAAGACCAAAAAGGAGCATTGCCTTAAAAACTTCTCAAGAAGAAGATGCAAATCCTTCCATCAACCAAGAAGATAAAGAACTTGATGAAGGAGATCTTGCACTCATCGCTAAAGGATTTCTCAAACACTATATCAATAGAAAGAGAATGAGAAGAAGTGGAGCTATCAACTCAAATAATTTCAAAGGGTAAGCTAAAAATGAAAAAGCAAAATGAAAAATGCTTTGAATGTGTTCAACCTGGACACTTTGCAAATGAGTGTCCTTCCAAGAAGAAAAATGAAGGAAGAAAGCCCTGCTTCAACAATTTTCAAATTACATGGGATGAATGCAACTCCGAAGGAGAAGTTGAATGAAGAAATGGAGACGGCACAAATGGCATTTATGGGCGTTGGTGATGATGAGATAACTTCTAACTATGATTCTAATGATGAAAATGATGATAATGGTCTTGAAGCTTTCATTTTAAAATTGCATGATAGCTTAAAGGAATCATATGCTAGAAATAAGGAATTAATAAAGAAACAAATACTTTATTGAGTGCTAACTCTAAAATTGTGAATGAAAAATAATAGGTTATCACAAGAAAACAGTGATTTGAAGAAAAGAATGCATGTGAAAACAAGGATCAAAGAAGAACAAACCTCCTGGAAGAAAAGATTGGATGACTTGAATATTATCTTGCATAGAAAAAAGGAAAATATTATTGATATGAAAAAGAATAGAAATGTTTTGATCAACAAGAACTTTGTCACCTTTAGAAAGAATGACTTATGCTTTGTAAAATCAAAATCATCTTTATATGGAAAAAAAAAATGTTATTTGCAATTATTGTCAATCATGGACATGTAAAAAATAAACAATTGCTATGTCAAGAGAAATAAAAAATCTTGGTATGAATGACGTATGGATTTGTAGTCATTTTACTAACTCTTATGGACCCAAGAAAATGTGGGTACCAAATGTTATCATTTAATTTCTTGTGTAGGAAATGAATATCACCATGGATACGAAATGGTTCATAAAGAGTGGGTGCTCAAGACATATGACGGGTGATGCATCTATCTTCACCAAACTCATATCCAAAAGTAGTGGAAAGGTGACGTTCAGGGACAATATGAAAGCAAAATCAATTAGTCTTGGTGATGTAGGTAAAAATGGTGAGACCTTTATTAAAAATGTGGTTCTTGTTGATAATTTGAGTTACAATCTATTGAGTGTGAGTCAACTATGTGATACAAATCTATATGTAATTTTTACCAAACGTGAATGTCTTATTCTTAATAAAAATTATGTTGTTTAATTTAAAAGTACTAGGCACAATGATGTTTATGTGATTCATCTTGATAATATTAGTAGTAGACAATGTAAAATGCCTAACCGCTTCTATAGATGATCCTTGGCTTTGGCATAGAAGGCTTTGGCATTTCAACATGGATTTAATCGAAAACCTTGCCAAGAAAGAATTGGTGAGAGGATTAGACAATTGATGTAAGTTTTGAAAAGCAAAATTTGTGATGCATGCCAATTTGGTAAACATGTTAAAATATCATTTAAGCCAAAAAACTGTGTGTCCACTTCCAAACCCTTAGAATTATTACACTTGGATTTGTTTCGTCCAACTCAACATGTAAGTCTAGGTGGTTGTAAATATGCTTTTGTGATTGTTGATGATTATTCTAGGTATACTTGGGTGCTATTTCTTTCTCACAAAAATGAAGCCTTTGAAAATTTTGTGAAAGTGTTTTCCAAAATTCAAAATTTGTTGAATTTAAAAATCATCCTTTTGAGAAGTGATAATGGTGCCGAGTTTAAATTTGGAGATTTTCCCGAATTTTGTGATCACAACGGTATTTCACATGAATTTTCTCTTGGTTGTTAGAGTGCCTCAACAAAATGGTGTTGCTGAAAGGAAAAATATAACACTTCAAGAGTCGGCTAGAACTATGATTAGTGAATGTGATTTACAAAAATATTTTTCGGCCGAAGCCATTAACATGGCTTGTTATGTTATGAATCACGTTTTGTTAAGGCCTATTTTAAATAAAACACCTTATGAACTCTGGTTTTGTAAAAAACCCGTTGTGAGCTATTTCAAAGTTTTTGGTTGTAAATGTTTTATTTTAAAAATCAAAGAAAATCTTGGAAAATTTGACAAAAAATCGGATGAAGAAATTTTTCTAGGATATTCTAGTGACAAAAAAGCATACCGAGTATACAATAGAAGAACTCTTTTAATTGAAGAAGTTGTGCATGTTACATTTGATGAAACTAATGATGTTATTTCCAAGAATATGTGTGAAGATGAAGATGTAAGTATTCAAAAGGAGCTCAAAAAGGTCACTATTCATGAAAAACATCATGAGATCACGTCATTTCTAACAATGAGGACAACACCCATCACTTGGATGAAGACGGAGAGAAGAACGAAGATACTCCAAAAGATATTTCAAGAGCATGGAGATTTGTCTCTAGTCAACCTCAAGATTTGATCATAGGTGATCCATCAGAAGGGGTACAAACTCGATCTCATAAACCTTGAATAGTAATTGTGCATTACTTTCTCATATTGAACCTAAACGCGTGGATGATGCATTGAATGACGAATCTTGGGTCCTTGCTATGATAGATGTGATGTTTTCCAAACCACATTTTCATGTGTATAAGAGACTAATAAATGCATTAAAAAAAGCTTTTGGGGTTTCGGAACAGATCTTTCTTGCACAGAACCGTCCGAACTAGGTCAAAAGCTCCTTAGACGCATTGAAGAATCAGAACAAACTGAGCAATAGAATGGAGCTTTCAACTACTTCCTAACGGCTAAGACCGTCCGAAACCTCTGTCGGATGAAGGACCGGACGCATGCACGGACGTCCGAACGAAGCCTCTCAATCCACAAACTGAAAGAAGATCGGACGCTTCCTCGGACGCATTCCAATCCTCCTCGGACGTCCGAAACCCCAACAGCTATTTTTTGTGCATTTATTACTTAGCCGTTAGGAAGTAGTTGAAAGCTCTATTTATTGCTCTTATAAATAGGTGCTTTAATAACCTGAATAAATTATCTAATACATTGAATACAAGCCTAAGAAAAGAGTAATTTGAGTGCAAATTGACTATAGTGGTTTGTTGTATTAGTGTGAAGTTGTGAGTGCAATTCAACTTTGAGTGGAGTGATAATCTTGTATGAAAGTGTGGTTGTAAGTAAGATTCTTGGCTCAACTAAAAGAGTTTTAGTGTGAGCAAGAACTTCCCAACTTTGAAAAGATTATTGGCTCACCAAGTGTGTGAAGCATTCAAGAAAATTGATACTTCAAGCTTGCTAGCTTGGAAGTATTGTTTGTTAAATTTTTCTCTCTTTACTTTACTGTTCTAGTAATTTATTATATCTGCATTTGACTAATTTAAAAAGCTTACTATTTTTTGAAAGCATAATTTTTGGAAACCTAATTCACCCCCCCCTCTTAGGTTGCTTTGCGACCAACAATTGGTATCAGAGCTTGGTCTCATTATATTGCTTAAACTGCTATTGAGAAAAGAACTATGGCAACCAACAATGCTCTGTTTTTTGAAGGCCAATCTGTTACTAGGCCTCCCATGTTTAATGGGGCAAATTTTATTAGTTGTAGAGATAGAATGAAAATATTTCTGCAATCTATTGACATTGAGTTGTGGTATGTTGTCAATGAAGGTCCATTTGAAGCTTCTATCATTGATGATCACACAAATAGAAGAAGAGAAAAGACAAGGAATGAGCTCACTCCACTAGACAAGGCAAACTTGACGTTGAATGCAAAAGCCATGAATGTATTATATAATGCCTTGGATGCAAATGAATCAACTCGCGTGAAGGGTTGCAGTTCTGCTAAAGAAATATGGGATAAGTTGAAGGAAATTCATGAAGGGAATTCCGATGATGTTCGTGAGCAAAAGAAATCTCTACTTGTTGCCAAGTATGAGTCCTTCAAGATGGAACCACATGAGAACATAGACAAAATGTACTGCAGGTTCAATGACATTATAAAAGATCTTGAAGCCTTGAGTAAGGAGTACTCTTTGGGTGAGAAAAATAGAAAAATCCTGAATGCTCTATCCAAAGAATGGGATGCCAAAACAATTGTCATAGAGGAAGCTAAGAATTTAAATTTAATGCCTATTGAATCACTAATCAATTCTATTACATCTTATGAACTCAAGCTAAAGGCCAAGGTTGTGGATGATGAAGAAGCAAGGCCAAGAAGGGGCATTGCTCTAAAGACCTCTCAAGAGGAAGATGAAAACAGCTCCATCAATCTAGAAGATGAAGATCTTGATGAAGGAGATCTTGCACTCATCACCAAAGGATTTCTTAAACATTACATCAACAAACGAAGAATGAGAAGAGGCGGAGCTGCAAACACAAATAATTTCAATCTCAGCAGGGAAGTCAAGACTTGAAATAAAGAAGCAAAATGATAAATGCTTTGAATGCGGTCAACTCGGGCATTTTGCAAGTGAGTGTCCTTCCAAGAAAAAGAAGGAAGGAAGAAAACCAAGATTCAACAACTTTCAAATCACATGGGACGATTGCAACTCCGAATCAAGTTGAAGAAGAAATGGAGTCGGCAAAAATGGCCTTTATGGCTATTAGAGATGATGAGGTAAATTCTAACTATGACTCTAATGATGAAAATGATGAAGATGATCTTGAAGCCTTCATTTTAAAATTGCATGATAGCTTAAAAGAATCATATGCTAGAAATAAGGAGTTAGTAAAAAAGTCAAATGCCTTATTGAATGCTAACTCTAAACTTGTGAATGAAAACAATAGGCTATCACAAGAAAATCGTGATTTGAAGAAAAGAATGCATGTGAGATCAAAGGTCAAGGAAGAACAAGCCTCCTTGAAGAAAAGAATGGATGATTTGAATGCTCTCTTGCAGAGCTAGAAAGAAAGAAAATGTTGTTGATATGAAAAGAAATAGAAATGTAGCAATCAACAAAAATTTTGTCATGTTTAGAAGAGATGACCTATGCATTGTAAAACCAAAATCTTCTTTATATGGTAATAAAAGTATTATTTGTAGATATTGCCAACAACATGGACATACTAAGAATATGTGTTATGTCAAGAGAAATGAAAAACTTGGAATGAAAGTTGCATGGATAGTAAGCAATTTCACTAATGCAAATGGACCCAAAAAGATATGGGTACCAAAAGTTATCAATTGATTTATTGTGTAGGTACTTAACATCGCCAACAATGCTAAGTGGTTTATAGATAGTGGATGTTCAAGGCACATGACGGGTGATGCCTCTCTCTTCACAAATCTTACATCCAAAAACAGTGGAAAAGTCACTTTTGGAGACAACAACAAAGCAAAATCAATCGGCATTGGTGATGTAGGTAAAAATGGTGAAACCTTGATTAAGAATGTACTTCTGTTCCGTGTTGATAATTTGAACTATAATTTATTAAGTGTTAGTCAACTTTGTGACAAAAATTTATATGTTTTCTTTACCAAGCATGAATGTCTTATCCTTGATAAAAATCATGTTGTTTTATTCAAAGGCACTAGGCACAATGATGTTTATGTGATTCATCTTGATAAAATTAGCAATAGCAATGTAAAATGTCTTACCGCTTCCATAGATGATCCTTGGCTTTGGCATTGAAGACTTTGTCATTTTAATATGGATTTGATTGAAAAAATAGCCAAGAAAGATTTGGTAAGAGGCTTGCCAAAACTGAAATTTCTGAAAAATAAAATTTGTGATGCTTGTCAATTTGGTAAACAAGTCAAAGTTTCTTTCAAACCTAAGAATTTTGTGTCTACTCATAAACCTTTAGAATTGTTGCATTTAGACTTATTTGGACCTACTCAATATGCTAGTCTAGGTGGTTGCAAATATGCATTTGTTATCGTAGATGACTATTCTAGGTTTACTTGTAATGTGGGTATTATTTATTGTTCACAAAAATGAAGCATTTGAAAAATTTGTAAAATTGTTTTCCAAAATTCAAAATTTATTGGATACAAAAATTGTTCGTTTAATACACACAATGGTGCCGAATTTAAATTTGGGGGTTTTCCCGACTTTTGTGATCACAACGGTATCTTTCATGAATTTTCGGTTGTTAGAGTCCCTCAACAAAATGGTGTTGTTGAAAGGAAAAATAGGACTGTTGAAGAACTCTGAAAGCATACCGAGTTTACAATAGAAGAACGCTTTTAATTGAAGAAGTTGTGCATGTTACATTTGATGAAACTAATGATGTTATCTCAAAGAATTTATGTGAAGATGAAGATACAGGTATTTAAAGGAGCTCGAAAAGCTCGTTATTCATAAAGATCATCAAGAGATTACATCAAGCGTTGATATCAACAACCATCAAATTGATGATGAAAAGAATGAGGATGCTCAAAACGATCTTCCGAAAGCTTGGAGATTCGTCTCTAATCATCCTCAAGATTTAATCATAGGTGATCTATCCGATGGGGTAACTACTCGTTCTCATAAACCTTTGAATAATAATTGTGCATTACTTTCTCACATTGAACCCAAACATATAGATGTTGCTTTGAGTGATGAATCTTGGGTTAATGCTATGCAAGATGAACTTAGTCAATTTGAGAAAAATAATGTATGGACCTTAGTTGAAAGACCTTCTTCTCATCCCGTTATTGGTACTAAATGAGGTGTTTAGAAACAAATTAAATGACAAAGGTGAGATCATAAGAAACAAAGCTAGACTTGTTGCAAAAGGTTACGCTCAAGAAGAAGGTATTGACTTTGATGAAACCTTTGCACCCGTGGCTAGATTAGAATCCATCCGCATGTTTCTTGCATTTGCATGTTTCAATAATTTAAAATTATTTCAAATGGATGTCAAAAGTACTTTTTTAAATGGTTTTATCGACCAAGAAGTTTTCGTCGAACAACCTCCGGGCTTTGAAAATAAGAATCAGAAATTATGTTTTCAAACTTTCCAAAGCTTTATATGGTTTGAAACAAGCTCCAAGAGCTTGGTATGAAAGATTAAGTGGCTTATTGATAGAAAATGGTTTCAAAAGAGGTATAGTTGACACCACACTTTTGCAAAAACGGATTTAAAAGGATTGTTAATTGTTCAAATTTATGTTGATGATATTATTTTTGGAGCAACTAATGAAAGTTTGTGCAAGGATTTTTCACAATGGTCTAATGCAAGAAGAGTTTGAGATGAGTATGATGGGAAAGTTGCAATTTTTCCTCGGACTACAAATTCATCAAACTAAGGAAGGAACATTTATTACACAAATCAAATACACAAAGGAGCTGCTCAAACGATTTGGTATGGAAGATTGCAAACAAGTTGGTACGCCAATGTGTACTTCAACCAAACTTGATAAAGACGAAGAAGGTAATAGTGTTGATGAAAAACACTATAGAGGTATGATCGGAAGTTTACTTTACTTAACTGCCAGTAGACCAGATATCATGTTTGCTGTTTGTTTATGTGCTAGATTTCAATCTTGTCCTAAAGAATCACATTTGATGGCAGTTAAAAGAATTTTTAGATATCTAAAAGGAACAACGGATTTTGGTCTGTGGTATCCAAAGTCCTCTACATTTGATCTGATTAGCTATTCTGATGATGGTAGTGTCTTGTGTCTTGGTTTAGTAAAAAACAAAATTCCATTTCTCTTTCTACGGCTGAAGCCGAATACATTGCTGCCGGAAATTGTTGTGCTCAACTTCTTTGGATGAAACATACTCTGAAAGATTTTGGTGTAATTTTTTATTGTGTTCCTATATTGTGTGACAACACTAGTGCAATTAATCTCACAAAAAATCCTGTTATGCACTCTAGAACCAAACACATTGATGTTAAGCATCATTTCATTAGACACCTCGTTTGTAATAAGGAAATTCGGGTTGTTTATGTGCCTACTTCAGATCAATTGGCTGATATTTTTACAAAACCTTTAGCTCTAGATCGCTTTGAATTGCGTAGAAAATGCTTGGGGATTTTATAGATAAAATTGGCATAGGTTCATAGTTCGGACGCACTCCTTCGTCCGAACAACTTTTCTTTCGGACACTCTAGATCGTCCGAAAGCATCTGTTACTTCTCGGACGCTCATATTCGTCCGAACAATAATCTTTTTTTTCTTTAAACTAACACTTTCTTCCAAATATTGTGCTTCGTCCGAAAGAAACTTCGGACGCACTGGCTCATCTTTCGGCCGTCCGTTCTTCAGCTTTCGGACGCTTTGTCGGACGCAGACCAAACGTTCGGCCATCCGAACGGTAGCCCTGTTTGATTAAAACCGTCCAAATCCCCCATTTCGGACTTATCTTCTCCCCTGAAAACCCTTAGAATTTCTTCTCTCCACTCTCCCTCCAAATTCCCACTCTCTTCCAAAATTGATTGAAAAATCATCCTACCCATAACCCCTATCACCTAAATCACATCTCATTTCCCCCATTCACCATCTCATTTCCTCAAAATCTCACCAATCTTCAAATTTTTTTTAATTTTCTCTTCTTCCACTACAATGGTGAAATCTCGTGGCGGTTCCTCTACAGCAATTCGGGGTCGCAAAACTAAAGGGAAGGCTCCTGTACGAGGAGAATCATCGGCAAATCCTCAAGTTTCCACCACTCCAACTTTATCCAAATTTATCGATGCCAAGGCATCCGAACGGTATACTTCTTTTCTCAGTAAATCCATCATCGTTCAACGTCCTGCTTCTAATAGTCTTTTTGATTAATATAATCTTCCAATTATCAAATCCTGTTTTGAAAAACAAAATTGGGGTCATTTAGTGCATCTTGATTTACCTGTTTATCATGACATGGTGCTTCAATTCACGGCCAATCTTCGGAAAGGTCCTACTATTCGCACCCTCATTTCTCGTGTTAACAACACTGATCTTGAGATTTCATCGACCATAATCAACACCATTTTTGAATGTGAAATCTCAAACCCCTCTGATTTTTCCTACTTCTTTTCATTAGATAAATGGCCCGCTGAGGATACTCAGTTTGATATAGATGAAGTTCGAGCCATTTTTAACATCCATTTTAAACAGGCTTCGGAAGCCAAAACTACTTTGCTCGCCCCTGAACTTAATATTATGTATACCCTTGTCACAAATCTGTTATTGCCAACTGACGGGCATCGTCGAGCCGAAAAATGCAACTTTACTTATTTTTCTGTGTCTTCAAGGGTATTCCTCTTGACTTTGGGTATCTTTTTTGTTCCCTATGGGAACTCTTTCTCACTGATACTCGAAGAAACATTCTTTTTGGAAAATTTCTCACCAAGATTTTTGATTTCCTCAATGTTCCCTTTACCGGAAACAAACAATATCCTCCCTATTTTAATAAATCCTACATTGAACGAAAAGGTCTCCATTTTTTCAATGATCAATGGCTAACTAAGGCAGCCTTTGATATTGCCCAGTCACAATCCCATGCCTCCACATCTGATTTTGCTATCCCTCATTCTCCTACTCCTTAACCACCTCCACTCACATCTGCACCATCTACTTCTGAACCATCTTCTGAACCATCTCTTTCACATATCTGCGGACTTCTCACATCTCTGAGCACTCAAGTCAGTTCATTTCAACGTCGCACAAATCGCAAGTTAAAACGACTTGAAACTCGTCAAATAATTCTCCAAGCAAGGCACTCAGTCTTGGCATGTCTGCTTCGGCTCAAGTCCAATTTGCTGATCTTTAGTCCCAACATCCACTTGAGTCATCTTCTGACAGTGATGAATCTGAAGATGAACATACACGTGAAGACAATGCAGAAGCTGCTCAAGGAGCTGCCGATGACGATGACGACGATGATGAAGATATTGACGACACATTTGAGTTTATCATGCAACGTCGTACCGAGGAGGAGGCAGCCAGTGAAGCCACCGCTGAAGATGTTCCATCCAAACGACAAAAAACTGAAAAGCACTCCAAAAAGCGCAATGATTCTCATTAGTTCTTTTACCATTGTATTTCTTAGCTGTTTTTAGCACCTCTGTGGCTTGGTTATGTATTTGACTCTTGCACCATTGGAACCTTTTAGTTGAATGTATTAAACTTGCTTCATTTCTATCAAACTACTTGCATGATCTAAGGGGGAGTCTTTTTCATTGATGTCAAAAGGGGGAGTAGTTATATTGTTATGCTTTGATATATGATATAAAGATCAGCCTTGATATGATTGATATGTTGTTAATTGATATCCAATTATGAGATATTGCAAATTGATTAGTCATATCCAATTGAGGTTTGTCATCATCAAAAAGGGGGAGATTGATGTTTTCCAAACCTTATTTTGATGATGACATAAACACTTAACTCTGTAAAACAAGCTTTTACAGGAACAGATCTTTCGGACGCACAGAACCGTCCGAACTAGGTCAAAAGCTCCTCGGACGCATTGCATCGTCCGAACAAACTGGCAGAAAGAATGGGATCCTACTGCCTTTTCTTCGGACGCTCAGGACCGTCCGAAACCTCTGTCGGACGAAGGACCGGACGCATGCACGGACGTCTGAACGAAGCCTCTCAACAAACTGAAAGAAGATCGGACGCTTCCTCGAACGCATTCCAATCCTCCTCGGACGTCCGAAACTCCAACGGCTATTTTTTGTGCATTTATTACTTAGCCGTTAGGAAGTAGTTGAAAGCTCTATTTATTGCTCTTATAAATAGGCTTTATGCTTTAATAACCTGAATAAATCATCTAATACATTGAATACAAGCCTAAGAAAAGAGTAATTTGAGTGCAAATTGACTATAGTGCTTTGTTGTATTAGTGTGAAGTTGTGAGTGCAATTCAACTTTGAGTGGAGTGATAATCTTGTATGAAAGTGTGGTTGTAAGTAAGATTCTTGGCTCAACTAAAAGAGTTTTAGTGTGAGCAAGAACTTCCCAACTTTGTAAAGATTATTGGCTCACCAAGTGTGTGAAGCATTCAAGAAAATTGATACTTCAAGCTTGCTAGCTTGGAAGTATTGTTTGTTCAATTTTTCTTTGTTTACTTTACTGTTCTAGTAAATTTATTATATCTGCATTTGAATTTAAAAAGCTTACTATTTTCTGAAAGCATAATTTTTGGAAACCTAATTCACCCCCCTCTTAGGTTGCTTTGGGACCAACATGATCATTCTCTGAAGGTGAGTAAACCAAGATACTATCAATGAACACTATCACAAACCTGGGTCAACATAGGGTTGGAATACCCTATTCATCAGGTCCATGAATGCAGCAGGTGCATTGGTCAGCCCAAAAAGCATCACTAAGAACTCATAGTGGCCACATCTAGTTTGAAAGACACTCTTTGGAATACCCTCTGCCTTGATCCTCAACTGATGGTAATCGGATCTCAGATCTATCTTGGAAAATACCTTGGCACCCTTCAACTGATCAAACAAATATTGATCCTTGGCAAGGGATATTTATTTTTGATAGTGACCTTGTTCAACTCCCGATAGTCAATACACAACCTGAGGATGCTATCTTTCTTCTTCATGAACAATACTAGAGCTCTCCAAAGAGATAGACAAGGTCTAATGAATTTCTTATCTAGCAACTCCTGCAATTGCGTCTTTAATTCCTTAAGCTCTATTGGGGCCATTCTGTAAGGAGCTTTGGAAATTGGTGCAATCTCTGGTGGTAGATTAATATCAAACTCTATGTCTCGCTCTGGTGGCAATCTTCTGGAAAATGACATCTAAAAACTCCCGGACCACTGCAATGTCTTCTACCTTGGTGTCTTCCTTATATGTATTGATCACATAAACCAAGAATGTTTAAAAGCTTTTTCTCAATACCCTCTGTGTCTGTAATGAAGACAGTATTTGTGATGCCCCAACCTGACCCCCACTTTAGGGGCTCGGTTGGATGCCCGCCTAGCTCTCGCCAGGGCTAAAATACTTATATAAAATAACAGTTCCAACTTACTCTCAAATAATCCACTCTTATACATTATGTAGAAGTAGAATTCTCGATACAATTAACGCTATGGAACCTCTTCTTATATTGATCTTAAGCTTTTAATCCCTCGCACCTAAGGAAAACAAATATAAAAGAAAATACATGAGTTAATGATCAATGAGATTTTTAGTTGTAAAACACTTTTTATAGAAAGATATCCAATAATTTTCGATGATAAGAATCAAGCTCATCAACTAGTCAGTGAATATTCAATTAACCACACAATTCAACACAACTACATAAATAGGCAAGTACATAAATTTGAACATAAATAAAAAGGATACAGGTGGATAAAAGAGAGCTCAATGTGAGCTAGTAATATTTGGATTTTCTCCAAATAATGAAGCACAACTATATCTTGAGATAGATAACGCCGAAATATATAACAACCCCCAACTCTAAATCTCCGTCAAATACATCTCAAAACTCCAACTGGCCACAACAGTAGGGGAAATCTCGAGAATCACAAAATAATAATCACACACCCACAAGCTGATGATCGTCCCGTCCAAAGTAGGTGGGTTGCAAAGCCATGGTAGATAGACCGTTTCGGCCAAGTCCAATACCGGCCTAGCATATCCAACCTACACATGGCAGGGCCCTGTTCTCCCCAGGGTGATAAAGTACACAACCGAGTTTACAAACATGCACAAACAACTTTAAATATGTAAATGAATCATTTTCAAGGAATTCTAAGTAAACAGATCACTCTAGCATTGAGATATTACATCATGAACATCATTTAGATGTATTGGGGTTATCCGAGCAATAAATAAAAGGTCACTTAAATTTCAGTAGCAAAATGAAATTCACAATAAAGCCCTTTGTTGAAACAAGAGTTAGGAACACTCACTATTCATATTAAAGTCTTCTCAACAAAATTTTCCATTTCCTTCCCTTTAACGTATTCAGTTACCAAAAGCATCCAATCTACAATACTTTCTCCACTAAGAAGATATCAAAAGTAATAAATTCGGCTTAGTGCAAAATACAGAGTTGTTTAGAAATTAGTTTGTATATCATTGGTAGTTAGTCATTGATTTTTGTATTATGTCTTAGATTTTCAATTACATTTGGCTTGAACTTATTGTTCCAGCCACCACTAATCATGGAAACTTAAATTAACCTTCTAGGTTAAATACCACATTAGTTGCTCACATAAAATTTCTCTCATCTTGTAATTCTCACAATGATGTTAATGAATTAATAAAGATTACTCTACAGAATATAGCCCAAAGGTTAATCCAACGTAATTATATTATATAAGTATACGGCACCTAATTAGGCTAAACTAATAGGCCAAGTTCACTAGTACACATAGGTGTTAAAATCAGCCCCTAAATCACCTAATCACATAAAACAAATTACTCCTAAGTTGGTTTATGCTAGGAATGACAACATATACATCTAAAAATAGTCCACGAAAACATCAATACACTAACAAATACGTGGAATTGCAGCAGCCATAATATGTTATATCTTCAGATAAGTAGGCAAATAATTTGAACACAACTAATAGGCAAGTACACAAATTTGAACACAAATAAAAAGGATATGGGTGGATACAAGAGAGCTCAATGTGAGCTAGAAATATTCGGATTTACTCCAAATAATGAAGCACAACTCCATCTTGTGATAGATAACGCCGAAATGTATAACAATCTCCAATTCTGAATTTTCGTCAAGTACACCTCAAAACTCCAAGTGGCCACAACAGTAGAGGAAAATCTCGAGAATCACAAAATAATAATCACACACCCACACTAGCTGATGATCATCCCGTCCAAAGTAGGTAGGTTGCATGGCCATGATTGATAGACCGTTTCGGCCAAGTCTAACACTGGCCTGGCATATCCAACATACACATGGAAAGGCCTAGTTCTCCTCGATATGATAAAGTACACAACTGGGTTTACATACATGCACAAACAACTTTAAATATGTAAATGAATCATTTTCAAGGAATTCGAAGTAAACAGATTACTCTAGCATTGAGATATTACATCGTGTACATCATTTAGTTATTCGAGCAATAGATAAAAGGTCACTTAATATTTCAATTGTAAAATGAAATTCACCAAAAAAGCCTTTGCTAAAACAAGAGTTAGGAACACTCACTATTCAGATTAAAGTCTTCTCAAGAAAACTTTCCTTTTCCTTCCCTTTAACCTATTCAGTTACCAAGAGCATCCAATCTATATTACTTTCTCCACTAAGAAGATATCAAAAGTAATAAATTCAGCTCAGCGCAAAATAAAGAGTTGTTTAATGATACNTGAAATCAGTTTGGATATCATTGGTAGTTAGTCATAGATTTTTGTATTACGTCTCAAATTTTCAATTACATTTGGCTTGAACTTATTGTTCCAGCCACCACTAATCTTAGAAACTTAAATTAACCCTTCTAGGTTAAATAGCACAATAGTTGCTCACATAACATTTCTCTCATCTTGTAATTGTCACAATGATGTTAATGAATTAATAAACATTACTCTACACAATTTAGCCCTTAAGGTTAATCCAACGTAATTATATTAAGTATACGGCACCTAATTAGGCTCAACTAATAGGCCAAGTTCGCTAGTACACTGGTGTAAAAATCAGCCCCTAAATCACCTAATCACGCAAAACAAATTACTCCTAAGTTGGTTTATGCTATGAATGACAACACATACATCTAAAAACAGTCCACTAAAACATCAATACACTTACAAATATATGGAATTGCAGCAGCCATAATATGTTATATCTTCACATAAATGATCATAAAATTTCCATAGGGATTTGAAGGAGTTCACAAAAATCTTTCTATCTTGTGTTATAGAACTCCAATAATTATGATCTTGGTGCCGATGGAAGCTTAACATGATATGCTAAAACTCTTATGATGGAATCTTACTCAGATTCATAGCATAAATTCCTCCAAAATGATCACAAGTCAGAATATCATCACAACATCACTATGAATTTCCTGTTTACACAGTTTCGCTAATACCAACATATCTTGTGAAACTCCAATAACTATAATTCTTGAGGATTTTGAAACTATATTCATTGTCATAAAACTTCCATGAGAGGTTGTTCACAGAATATTTCTACAATCTTCCCAAATTCAACCACAAATTGAGAAATCGTACAGAGTAACATGCAGCAACTAGATTTGGGCAGTCGTATATAAATCATCATAACATGAGCTATATAGCTCCAATAACCCTGATTCTTGATCCTTTAGAAACTAGATTCAAAATACTAAGGCTTTTGTGAAGGGATAATCCCTGAATCGCAAATAATAACCTACTCCAAAATTGCCCCAAATTAGGAACAATATCAAACCAAATCTGCTCATCACCAGAAGAGTAGAATTTTCACCAAATTCAAATATTCATTGAGGTTAGTACATAGATAACTGGTCATGAGCCTTATACCGAATTAAAGCTATTTGAGTCTAGTTTCTATAGCAACAAACAGAGATAAATTTTGAGTTTTCTACATCAAGTTATGGCCTATTGAATCAGGCAACTCAAAATTGCCAAAAATCCTGTACATATGAGATTTTCACTTTCAATGGAGTAAACCAATTTTATAGCTTCATATTACTTCCAAAACTTAATATTTTAACTATGAACTTATACATGAATATCTTGAAACATAGATTACCATTTTTCAGAATAAAGTAAGGTAAAATCCTTACCTATGTGTTGAAAACTTCAACTTCCTCAAGCTGTCCAAGCTATCCACTCATCCTTCTTCAATTACTCGTTGGAATTCTTGTTTCTCCCTCTCAGCTACCTTCTTGTTCTTCTTCCTTCTCTCTTTTGTTCTGTTTTTGCTTCTTTATTGCAGCTTTCTACTAATTTATTGTGGTAGTAGTACATATATTTGTAAAGTGTTTAGGAGATAATTTGGTGGCTACAAGACTAGTTTAGGAGGTGACACCTCCTACTAGCTTGAGCCTAGTCATCAAATTGGATTTTATATTTTTTTTTCCATTTTTATTTTTCTTTTCCTTAAAACTAGGATTTCACTATAGTCCTCAAATTCTCCTATTTCTCATTTTACTCTCCCAAAGTTTAGTTAGTAGCCTACCAGATTTAATTACCAAAAACAAACCCTAAATACAACCTTAGGAACAATGCAAGAATAACTATGCTGCTCACACCACCAACTAATAATCCTTCAAATTTGTTATTTAGGGAGTGATTCTGACCACTAAGCAAGGCTGGAAAAGGTAAAGAATAATTCGACATCGAGAATTACGCAAGAACAACAAGAATTGAAAATTTTTGAATCTTATGCATGGCTTAGAAAACCTATCTCGAAACAAGGATTGTTAATTCACAAGTAACTTATTTAATAGGTTGTAGTATTTGATTATGAATACTTTTGTGCATTAAATTCAATTGAAACAACTTGTTTTCTAGCTAAAATTGAAGATTAAAGAAATAGAAGTTTGAGAGAAAATTTGGAAAATTTTATGATTTTGGTAAACTACAAATAAAACTAAGAAGAAAATGAGCTGCCATCTTAGCTTTTAGGTTAAAATTATCAAGAATTTTATTTCAATCCCTTAATTTCAAGTTTATTTCACTTTCTACCCCAACACTAAAATGTAATCCACAAACGACAAAATGGTTATTGAGCACCCAGAATAGACATCAATGAGCATTTTTAGTCAAATGGATGGAAAAAAGTTCGGGTGTTACAGTATTGGTATAGGTTATCTATTTGGTTTCTTGATACCACCCTGATACACAATTTTCTCTTTCTCTGGATAACAAAATTTGACTTTCTGGTTTCTCTACTGTTTTGGTGAGTATAATTACAAGACAATCAATCCATCCCCAGTATTATATCAAAGTCAAACATATGAAACTGTACTAGATTAGCATCGAAATCATAATCACCCAATGATACCCTGTAACTAGGATATACCTATCCAGTTTCAAGAATCCTATCTCCCGGTGTACCTACTTTATAAGGGGTATCAAGCCAATCTAGTTTAAGGTTCAACTTCTACCTAGTCTTCTATAAATGAAAGAATGAGTAGCACCACTATCAAATACAATAGTTGTAGGCACATTATTAATTACCACTATACCTATCACGTCCTAACCCGATCTATTTGCTTCTTGCTGGGTCATAGCATAGACTCGGGCTGTAGCTGGTCCCATGCCGCTACCACTTTTTTCCTGCGGCATCTACAGCTGTGATGGTCCTGGCCTAACAGTAGTGCAATTTTTGATCCAGTGCTCGAAATTTCCACAGGCTAAACATTTTCCAGATCTCCGCATGCACTCTTCCATTTGATAATGATGACAATAACCACACTCTGGAATACGAGGTCGTGCCTGAGATGGGGTTGGTGCTGATACCGTCCCTCCTCTCTGATGCGAACCCCGTGCGCAATCGACTTGTTGCCACGAAACCCAACAATTCAAGATTGCACCAAAACCCCAAGGATCGACTCCAAAGTTGGTCACAAGAATTTGGACAGCAAACACACAAACAAGAACAATAAAGAACACACAAGAATCAAGCAAGAATTCAACCTGTTGTCTATAACGAGACAATAACCAAACTCTTAACAAGATTTAAAGCGAGAATTGACCAGTTGCCTATACGAATCAGGCAAGAACCAAATCTATAAGTCGGTTAGAACAATCACCGTTGCTCAAGCGATTATCCCAACAAAGTCTTAATCCAAAGACTATAAGAAAAAACTTTTTCCTCACGAAAAGACAAGTTTTTTTTATAAAAATCTCCTTAAATTCGTCCTTATGATGAGGCCTATTTATAGGCTTAATAAAACAGTCCTAAAAACTAGCTTAAAAACTCCTAAAAAGTAGTTCTAGGGTTCAGCCATAACCGGCCCCAAGATTTGGGCTAAATGGACCTTATTAAGGCTAATTAATGAGCCTAAAAACTAAGAACTAAATCACAACTAAACTCGACTTAAACTAGCCCAATTTACACAAACTTAAATTACTATTGGACTTTATAAAATAATAGAGTAAACATAAACTACTGGACTTCTCCATTATGGATTTGGACTTGAAGAAATTTCCAATGAGATTTACAGGCCCGTTCCACTTCTAGTTTGTTTTGGACGGCTTCCTCGTCAAGAACACCTTGAACCAAACTTTGCATGGCTTGTTGGATTCTCTTTGCACATGCCCTTGTAATTGGTCCAATTAGAACTTGCAATGACTCTTCACGAACCTTAGTCAAGCTTGAAGATGCCCCTTGGCTCGTATCATTCCCTCCCTCCTCAAAATGATTCGTCCTCGAATCCAAACCTTCATGAAAATGCAAAAGGAGAAAGGTTAGAAACATTAAACGAAGCACTAACATTACACTCACTAGGAAGATCAAACTTGTAAGCATTTTTGTTAATGCGTTCCAAAATTTGGAATGGTCCATCTCCACGAGGGGCTATCTTAGATTTCCTTAAGTTGAGAAACCTTTCCTTGCGCCAATGAACCCAAACCCAATCACCAGGTTCAAATACAACCTTCGTACGGCCTTTATTTGCTCTTTTAGCCACACGCTCATTGGCTTCCAAAATGTGTTGCCTTGCTTTCTCATGGATTCCTTTGACGAATTCTGCCTTTTTCTTACCATCTATATTGGCAAACTCAGAAACAGGTAAGGGCAACAAATCCAATGGTGCAAGAGGGTTAAAGCCATAAACTAATTCAAATGGAGAATAATTAGTAGAAGAATGCATAGAACGATTATATGCAAATTCAATGAATGGAATGCACTCTTCCCATGACTATAAATTCCGTTTAATCATAGCATGCAACAATGTAAAGCTACATACCTAAAGTTTGATTAACCACTTCAGTTTGACCATCAGTTTGTGGGTGACAAGTAGTTGAAAACAAAAGTTTAGTACCAAGTTTACCCCACAAAACACGCCAAAAATGGCTCAAAAATTTGATATCCCTATCACTAACAATTGTTTTAGGAATACCATGAAGACGCACAATTTCCTTGAAAAATAAATTTGCAACGTGAGATGCATCAGCAGTTTTTGTGCAAGGAATGAAATGTGCCATCTTGGAAAACCTATCAACCACAACAAATATACAATCTTTCCCCGATCTAGACCTAGGTAAACCCAATACGAAATCCATAGAAATCTCAACCCAAGGATGATTAGGTACGGGTAAGGGCATGTAAAGACCATGTGGTTGCACTTTAGACTTAGCTCTTCTACAAATCACACATTTAGAACAAATCTTTTCAACATCTTTACGCATATGCGGCCAGAAAAAGTGCTCTTTCAAAATGTCTAAAGTTGTAAGAACACCAAAGTGCATATCCCCCATCAGCCCTCATCCATGTGACTCTCTTACAAGCAATTCATGCAAAGAACATTGTGGAATACAAAATTTGTTTTCTCGAAAAAGATAATCATCAGACCTATAAAATTTTTCAAAAGTCCTATTTTCAGAAGCAGCAAAAATAGATGAAAAATCATGATCATTTGCATACAAGCCCTTAATATGCTCAAATCCAAGAAAACGTGCATGCAATGTAGAAATCAAACAATACCTATGTGATAATGCATCAGCAACAATATTTTCTTTACCATGTTTATATTGAATCACATATGAAAACATATCAATGAATTCTACCCATCTAGCATGCCTTCGAATTTTGGTCTTTTAAATGTTTCAAAGATTCATGATCAGTTTGAATAATGAACTCTTTTGACCACAAATAATGTTGCCAATTTTCTAAAGTTCTAACCAAAGCATACAATTCCTTGTCATAGGTAGAATAATTCAAAGTAGCATCACTCAATTTCTCGCTAAAGTAAGCAATATGTGCTGGCTGCTTGTCTTGCATCAACACGGCACCTACACCAATACCAGAGGCATCACATTCAATTTCAAAAGGCTTATCAAAATTAGGCAAAAGCAATAAAGGTGCATAAGTTAGCTTATCCTTAAGCGTTTGGAACGCCTTTTTTTGCTCGGGCCCCATTTGAATCCAACCTTCTTTATGATTACCTCGGTCAAAGGTGTAGCAATTGTGCTAAAATCTTTCACGAACCTCCTATAGAAACTTGTCAATCCGTGAAAACTTCGCACCTCAGACACAGAAGTGGGAGTTGGCCACTCTTGAATGGCTCTCACTTTTCCTTCATCCACTTCAATTCCTTTGGAAGTCACTACAAAACCAAGGAAAACAACTCTATCCAAACAAAATGAACACTTTTTTAGGTTAGCATAAAGTTGTTCTTTCCTTAAAACCTCAAGTACCAAACGAACATGCACTAGATGATCTTCAAAAGATTTGCTGTAGATTAAGATGTCAACAAAATAAATTACAATGAAATTTACCAATGTAATCTCGTAAAACATGGTTCATTAATTTCATGAAAGTACTAGGTGCATTAGTTAAACCAAACGGCATTACCAACCATTCATATAATCCATGTTTGGTTTTAAAAGCAGTTTTCCACTCATCGCCTTCTTTCATTGAATTTGATGATATCCACTCTTCAAATCAATTTTAGTGAAAATCTTTCAACCATTAAGCTCATCTAACATGTCATCTAATCTAGAAATGGGGTGGCGATACTTTACCGTAATGCGATTTACCGCACGACAATCCACACACATTAGCCACGAACCATCTAGCTTTGGTAGAACAGGACTGGCACGGAACATGGACTAACACTCTCACGTATTCGTCCTTGTGCCAAAACATCCTCAACTTGCCTTTGAATCTTCCTTATTTTCTCTGGACTAGCATGATATGCTGGTCTATTTGGAATCAAGGCTCCTGGAACAAAGTCAATTTGGTGCTCAATCCCATGAATTGGTGGCAATCTTGTGGCGGAGTCTCTTCGGGAAACATATCCTCAAATTCCTGCAAGAGAGACTTAAAAGCACTTTTGTTTGAAGGACCAAGGTCAGAGTTAGCAAAATAAGCTGTCTCTTATACATCAACAAAATAATAGGCATAGTATTTTTACAAGCACTCACGACCTTTCTAGGTTTAGCATACAAACTCAATTGTTTATTCTTATCCGTCCCTTTAGCCAAATTTTCTCCTATTTCTTTAAGCTGATTGTCAATCACTTTACCTTTTTGCTTACCTTCAGCCTTCAACTTAACATGCTCCTCAAGTGATTTGCGAAGTTGTAATTCCTCTTGATAGACTTGTTGTGGTAGTAAAGGCTTGAGCACAATTTTGTGACCATCCTTTTCAAACCTGTACTTATTCTCAAATCCATCGTGAGTAGTTTTACGGTCATATTGCCAAGGTCTACCAAAAAAAATATGACTAGCTTGCATAGGCACAACATCACATAAGACCTCATCCTTATATTTGCCTAAGGATGTTCTAAATTAAAGAAATTAGAACTTGTTTGTTAACTTTTAGTTCACCACTGTCATTTAACCATTGCAATCTATATGGTCTAGGATGCTTAAAAGTTGGCAAATCCAATTTTTTTACCATTTATTGACTAGCTACATTCACACAACTTCCACTTTCAATAATCAAACCACAAACTTTTTCTTGAACAAAACAACGAGTAAAAAAATTATTTTCCCTTTGTACATGCTTTTGTTCATACTCAGCTTATGTATGAAGAGCTCTAAGAACCACCAAACTTTGATCATGGACAGCTTCTTCCTCTTCAAACTCATCTTCACTTGGACCTTCTAGTGGTGGCATGGTCTCATCTTCCTCATCACTTTCACTCACTAACTCTCCATGAATGATATTCAAAGCTTTCTTGTTCGGACATCGGGAAGCGATGTGACCTACACCATGACAACGAAAACATTTAAGATCTCTAGTCCTCATATTAGTACCAGAATTAGAATTACCTTTGTCATTTGGGGGTAGACTGATTGAGAACAAATGGCCTTTCAACTTCTCTAGGTTTAAAGTTTGACTTCTCACCTTGCTTTGTTGCACTAGGCCAATTCGGCCTCCAATTAGAGCTTGAACTAGATGTTACCTTTTGTTTACCTCGTTTGAGTTGTCTTTCTACCTTGATAGCCATATGACCCATTTCCTCGAGATCCACATAGTGGTGTAGCTCGACTGCATTGGCAATTTCCTTGTTAAGTCCACTCAAGAACCACGCCATTATAGCCTCCCTATCTTCGTCAATGGCAGCTCTAATCATGGCAATCTCTATCTCTTTATGGTACTCTTCCACAGACTTAGTACCCTGCCTTAAGCTTTATAGCTTTTGATACAATTCCCTGTAATAGTGAGATGGAACAAATCTTTTGTGCAAAATAGATTTCATGTCAGCTCAATTATCAGTAGTATGTTCTCTATTTCTACGCCTACTTATTGATAATTGATCCCACCAAGTCAATGCATAATCAATAAAAGAGACTTGGCTGCTAACTTTAGCTGTTTTTCATCAGAATAGTTGTAACAATCAAAAATAAAATCTACCTTTCACTCCCATTCGATGTATGCGTCAGGATCGGGTTTACTTTGGAACAAAATTAAGGATAGCTTAATTGTCCCAATATCATTATCTCGAGTCCGATTCTCCTTCTGCCCATGCTGTACATTCCTGTCATTATAAACCTCATCGTCAATATTATCTTGATCAGATTCATACTCACCTTCTTGACGACGTGGAGGGGTATTAGCTCTACGAGCTTGACGTCTAACTCCTTGAGGCCTCCCTCTTTGTTGGTCATTCATGCGAGCCTCTATTTGATCTATGCAATCCCTAACATCACCCCATGCAGCAAATACTCGATCAAATTGTTGTTGTATGGCCTCCATTGTTATGGTATTTCCAGTTTGACTAGTTTCTTCCTGTGATATAATGAAAACACTCACAAAGAAAAAGAAAGTGATTAGGGTTAATAAGATTAAAAGAAATTTGATCTAGAGATTATACTCACCACTCAACTTACTGTTGGGAGTATATGCACTCAAATTGTATCACTTAATCCCTCGTGTATACCCTCAATTGAATGGCTTTTTATCACTCGAATGATCTCGCCACACTGCCTTTTTCCTCTCTTTAGTTTGCTCTCAAAGTCTTTGGAAGACTACGAGGACCAAAGTGAGCTCCAATTATGTCTTAACCACTTAATTGGCTAGAAGTCAAAGAAAACAAATAATCACGGGCCAACGACAAACAAGAGACACCAAACTTTGGATTTAAGCTTCAAAGAAGAAGAGAGAACAAAATATCCGAGACTACGTGAAGCAACAAAACGTATAGAAAGCAAATAAGAATTTGGTAAGCAAATTTACCAAATAAAAAAAAAGGAAACTAAGCACACAAAAACAAGCAAGTAGCACTTAAGAATAACAAAGACATTAAAAGAACCAACAAAAATTAAGTTCTTTTGAACAGAATTACAAATTTGGAAAGTTTTCAAAAATAGAAAGTTTCCACAATCTAGAAATTGGAAAGTTTCCAAAAATGTAAGTTTCAAAAATTGGAATTTGGAAAGTTTCCAAAAAAATGAATTTGGTAAGTTTCCAAATTTAGAATTTGGAAACTTTTCTTTCAACAATTCTTTTTTTTTTTTTTTTTTTTTGCACTTTTCAGCCAAACAAATTTTACATTTTTTTTTAATTGGCCAACAACACTTTTTTTTTTTTTTTTTTTCAATTCGGCTAAGAAAAGAGATATATATATATATTTTAATAGTAGCAACAACAAAGAGAACAATCAAGAACAATAACAAAGAAGCAACAATATGGCTGGAAATTTTTTTCGGATGAACAGTAACGATGAACAATAGCGATGAACAGTACTTTTTTTTTTTTTTTGGGTAGAAACTAAGATATAATTTTCTTTGAAAGAAAATCTGGAAAAATTAAAGAGAAAAATAAACAGAACTTACTAGAATTGGACCAGCTTTGATACCAATCTGATGCAAACCCCATGCGCAATCAACTTGATGCCACGTGTGTGTTAAACCCAACAATTCAAAATGGCACCAAAATCCCAAGGATCGACTCCAAAGTTGGTCACAAGAATTTGGACAACAAACACACAAACAAGAACAATAAAGAACACACAAGAATCATGCAAGAACGTTGTCTATAACGAGACAAGAACCAAACTCTTAACAAGATTTAAAGCCGTTGCCTATACGAATCAGGCAAGAACCAAATCTATAAGTCGTTTAGAACAATCACCTTTGCTCAAGCGATGATCCCAACAAAGTCTTAATCCAAAGACTAAAAGAAAGAACTTTTTCCTCACGAAAAAGACAAGTTTTTTTTATAAAAATCTCCTGAAAATCGTCCATATGATGAGGCCTATTTATAGGCTTAATAAAGTCCTTAAAACTAGCTTAAAAAATCCTAAAAAAGTAGTGCTAGGGTTCAGCCATAACTGGCCCCAAGATTTGGGCTAATGAGCCTTATTAAGGCTAATTAATGACCCTAAAAACTAAGAACTAAATCACAACTAAACTTGTTGACTTAAACCAGCCCAATGTACACAAACTTAAACTACTATTGGGCTTTATAAAATAGTAGAGTAAACACAAACTACTGGACTTCTCCATTATGGATTTGGACTTGAAGAATGTTCCAATCAGATATACAAGCCCATTCCACTTCTAGTTTGTTTTGGACGGCTTCCACGTCTAGAACACCTCGAACCAAACTTTGCATGGCTTGTTTGATTCTCTTTGCACGTGCCCTTGTAATTGGTCCAGTTGGCACTTGCAATGACTCTTCACGAATCTTAGTCAAGCTTGAAGATGCCCCTTGGCTCGTATCACCCTCTTGTCAATAACCCAAGGGGGTCCTGCGATAGCTAAGGGTGATCTTTGTCTCGCCTATGGTGGCTAGGGTCTAAAACCACGAAACTATGGAGCTGGTGGCTGTGATGGTCATACACTATGAGCTAGAGGTGCTGCAAGTCTATAGATGGGTCTCTGTGGAGAGACATATGGACCTCTATCATCCATCACCCTCCACTGCCTGCCATCTCAGAAAAGTATCTACACGGGCACTAGGGTCGTATAGCTTCTCAAATGTATATGTATCAACTACTACTATTTTCTCTTGAATCTCCTTTAGCAAGTCTCTTTTGAAATGCTCACACTTAACTACCTTATCACTCATAACCCTTGGAGCAAACATTCCAAATGTATGAAATCTCTATGAATATTCCACTACTGTCATCCCTGGAGTCTTTCTAAATAAATTGAACTCATCTCTCCACACAACTCTAAGATGTGAAGGATAAATTGCTCCAGAAATGCCTCTCTGAAAACCAACCATGAAATCTGTTCCCTAGGGACAAGTACAGGTCTCACCCCCTTCCACCATTTTGCTGCATCTCCAACCAAATATGGCTTTACTATCGGGACTCTGTGCTCATCAGGACCTTCAACAAATCTAAACTTTCCTCAATTTGCCCTAGCCATTTTTCTACTTTACCTAGATCATGTCTACTCTCGAAAGTAGGAATATTCACTGTGATCTTCATAATTGCTCGGTAGTAATAATCAACATCTCTAGCCTCTGGTTGTGGTGATGGACTAGGTGTAGGGTTTACAGGGGTAGTATGAATGGCTGCATGCACTGCCTGTCTCACGATAGCCACAATGGTTGTATAATCTATCAATGGTGTAGGTATCTATGATGGTTGGGGCTACTATAATTGTTGTGGCTATTGTGTCTGTTGTTCAGTATGAATCTGCCCTCTCATCCCCTGATCTGTTCGAACAGACTCCTCAACCTGTACTTGGCTGGTCGTAGTTCTCTGCTCAGGTGTCCCTTCCTAAGATATAACAACTTGTTTCTGTCTATTTATTTCAAAATCTATTTTCCTGTACATTTCAAATAAAGTAAGTATCACACGTCAATTCTTATTCAGGCACTAACCATGAAATAACATGCTTAAACATTTTAACCACCCCTACCTAAGCATTAAGAACAAGGAATCGAAGTAATTCCTAGTCTGGGTTTGCTAGTCCCAAATTCTGAAAGGAGTTACTTCTCCAATACTTCACTTATAACAATAACAGTTCAACTTAATACTAGACACAAGATTGAATAACCTATGCTCTAATACCACTCAATGTCACTCTCCCAAAACGGGACAATGACACGCCGCACCTCAGGATTATGCCAAGCATGCAAGGCACAGTACAAGAGTAATAAACAAACCATAATACCTGTCATTAGACATCAAGATCAGCCAAGACAAAACCATAAATGTATATTCAACAACCATATCCATAACAATCCACGATAACCAAATCACACTCATATACAAGTACAAATCACAAATGAAACAACAATAAAAAGTTTGATATACAAGACAATTCTAACGAGTCCTTAGGCACACAAGCCTAAACACAAAGAACATAGCTCACACTAATATGGTAAACGAAAAAACTCTAACTCCAATAATTGGGGTTCATGCTGTAATCCCCTCCCAGGTAAACACTCGACTCAGGACCTACTATCGCCTCCTGTTGGTCCTCGACTGCAAGTGAAAACAAAAGGAAAAAATAATAATAGAGTAAGCATATAATGTTAGTAAACAACATTTAAGCCCAATTATAGATAACATGTATGCAATCAGTGCATGAATAATATACAAGACATTTTCAATAATTAAAATGCAAATGTCAATCAAGGAGCTCATGATTCACAAAAGTATTCCCAAGACTGGATCCAAGTCTACCTATTATCTGCCTGAGTAGACAAGCGTAACAGAGTGTCTACCACTTGTCTTCCCTATAGGCTGGGCATAACATTTACAAAGTAAAGTACTTAGCATATCATTTCATTCATTCCTCATAGCCAAGTCCACTCAAGTGACCCATTAAGCTCTTCACAATAATTATTCATTAAAACATAGTGCAATAATGAACAAATAACACATTATAGAGCGAACACATAAATTATAAATGTACTTACCTTATAAACATTATTCAAAATAAATATACTTACATTAATATCAATTATTGTAGGCCTGCATTACCCACCATATACAAGATGTGATCAATAAAAAGGCATAAAATGTTACTTACCTCGAAAATTGATTTCCCTGATCTAATTTCGACGGTCTAAAACTCTAACACCAAATCACTTAAACCAGGAGTGTTATACCATTAGGATAAAAATTGATGTAGGAGTTCACTTTTGTGCATCACTCGAATTCTCAAATCATGCAATAATCGAACACAAGAAGTAAGGGTTGACTTAAATTCATGAAAATAAGATAAAAGTCTAAAACTTAGGGTTCATAACTTCAAATATATCACTAGGTTAGGAAGTGTCAAAACTCTCAGTCAAATCTCATCAAAATAATAGTTGAAAAGTCATTTCAAATCATAAATCAAGTTCCAGTAGCTCATAAACATATTTGGTAATAAAGTCAAATCACAAACAAACAAAAATTAAACAAATTAATTCCATGAGTAACTTGAAATTTAACATGAAAATCATGCAAAACTTCAAGTAAAGCTTACTTGTGAAGTTGGATTAAAGATCTAAGAGTATAGGTCCTGGATCACCAATTTGATTTGAGAGTAAAAATTGCTAAACAAAATATAAAATTGGTGATTTAAGATAAAAGAGTTTTGAAAAAAAAGTTCAAGGGAGTTCGAGAAGCTTATTTGAAGATTGCAGATGAGAATTGAGAAGTCTTGAGAATTCTTTTAAAATTTTTACTTTAGTCCCTCAAGTTTTGTAAAATTAAACTTTTAATCGAAAACTTTAAAAAATGTTTAAAAAGAGTAAAATGATTGTTTAATACTTGAAAGGGATATTAATGAGTATTTAAAAGGATAAGATCAAGTACGAAAATACGTGAAATGAGTAAAAAAGTCGGGTATTACACTTGAACCAAGGAACAAGTGATGGGGTTGTGGAACAAGCTCAAGGAATGAATCCAATTCAAATTCCGGTCAGGCCAATCACGTGGTCAAGGGCCAAGAAGTTGCACCAAGCCATACTGGGCTTTGTCAAGGAGATTTTGAACCAACCAGCATTATTGTTTGCAAATAGGGGAGTTCAAGAATTCATTGAAGCTCAAGTCAAAAGACTCGTGGATGTTTTAGAAGTCCAACTCCAAGAAGATTCAAGTCCAAGAAGCCCAAGAATTGAAGAGCTTCAAGAAGGGTTTGAAAACCCTAATTTGGACCAAGGCCTTATTTGGCCATCCAAATTAAATTAGGATTTATTTTTCAGCATATTTTTATAGGATGTTTGTTTTATTTGGGGAAAAAATATCAGCCTATATCAATGTTAGTTTAGTTGGTTTTATGTCTAGTATTCCATTCCTATACCTGTTAGGATTTGGAAAGGTTGTTTCCCAGTAGTATTATACCTATTTTGTAGGGTTTGGCCAGCCCCTTTTCATGTTAAAAACACCTCCAAACCAATTATTGATTCATATATTTTTAAAAAAAAATTGTGAAAAATTTCTCTAACTTGTCTTCGAAAGACTGGTATTTTGCAAGATTGATTCTTGCGACTACCTATCCTAAAAACTATCCGTTCTTGTCTTGTTATAAATAACGTTGGTCGATATCAAATTCCTAATTTCTTAATCAACGGGTTCGAATCTGTCAAGTCAGATTTGTTTAGGCATTCTTGAGTTTTGCATATCGATTTTGAGTCTCGTTAGTTTATCTATAGGATTCGCATTGGCTCTGAGCCCCTACATGACTTCTGCAAATACCTTCATGGATCTCCCGATACACATATGTTTCTTCCTTTGGTAATAAACATCCGAGCAAGGGGGAAAGGTAAGACTTCCTGTATAGGACTCCTTAAAGTACCTCGTACCTCGTTGCTCGGAGCTATAGTCTTCAAGCTTGAGTCCTATTCTAAGGCAATACTCCATGGTTCAAATAGTCTAAGATCGGCCTGGTCCAATTTTGGTCATCTTGTATTTTTACAACCTTGGTCTCGTCAATCAACCTCTTAGTTCACATTTCAACTAACACACTTTTGTTAAATAAGAGTAAATAGCAGACGCCAATGCATTAGCATTCACATTTTTAGCTCGGGGAATTTTTACAAACTCTGGATATCCTAGAATTGTTGTCTTAGCTGCTTGATGTTTTGGATATATTTTCGTAGGATTACTTCTTGAGCTTCAAAATTCTCGAGAATCTGATTAACCACTAGCAAGAAATTTTTATTGATCACGAGGCCTTTAACTCCCAACATTTTCGCAATTTTGATCCCTCTGATGACTGCTTCATATTTTACCTCATTGTTTGTGGCTTTGAATTCAAAGTGTAAGGCATAGGCTAAGTGAACACCATATAGAAATCGGATGATTATCCCTATTCCTGATTCAGACTCACATGAAGCTCCATACACATGTAACTCCCATATCGAGTAGTCCTTTCATGATTGATCTAGCTGGTCAATAACCTACAACAACTTCTTTTCCACAGTTGACTCAAAAGAATTTCAACAAAAAGTCTGCCAATGCTTGTGCCTTTATTGTAGATCGCGGTCAAAATATCATATCATATTCCAAGAGTGCAATCGATCACTTCAATATTCTCCTCGAGACGTCTTTAATTTTCCTAGAATAGTCTTTAGAGGAAAGTTAGTATATACTATAATTTCATGGCTCTAAAAATAGGGTCTCAATTTTTCAGGAGCCACAATAAGAGAAAAGGGCATTTTTCTATAACAGAATAGTTGAGTTCGGGCCTTGAAGGACACTATTGACTAAGTATATTGGTTTTTGAACTTTTCCTTCTTCAGACACTATAACCGCACTTACAGCTTTATCTAAAGCCGATAGATATAAGAACAAAACTTCACCAGTCTCGGGTTAGGCTCAGGATATTTGCCAAGTATTCCTTTAGCTGATCAAAAGCCTATTGGCATTGTTCAATCCACTCAAAGTCTTTTGCCTTTTTGATAGTTTGAAAGAACGACAGTCCTTGTTCAGCCGATTTTGACAAGAATCTGTTCAAAGCAGCCATCCAACCAGTGAGACACTGGACTTCTTAGATCGAACTAGGAGGCTTCACGTCCAGTATGGCTTGTACTTTTTTAGGGTTTGACTCAATCCTTGAAACAATGAAACCCAAAAATTTACTGAGGGAATCACAAAGGTACATTTCAAAGGATTGAGCCTAAGGTTAACACCCCTCATGATCATGAAAACCTCTTGCAAATCAGAGATGGTGTCTTAATGAACTCAACTTTTAACCACCATGTCATCAATGTATACCTTTATATGTCTCCCAATCTAACTTTTAAACAGTTTGTTTATCAACTACTAGTAAGTGGCTCTAGCATTCTTTAGCTCGAATGGTATAGTCTGATAGCAATAAGTGCCTTTTCAGTGATGAAGACAACTTTTTTTGTCTTCTTTGCTAACAAAGATCTGATGGTAGCCCTTACAGGCGTCCAAAAAGTAACCTATCACAAAGCCTACTAACGCATGGACTACAATATTAATCCGAGACAAAAGATAAATGCCTTTTGGATAGACTTTATTAAGCTTTGTATAGTCAATACACATTTGCCATCTCAAGTCTTGCTTTCTTAGAAGTACAGGATTAGCAAGCCACGACTAAGAGGTGGAATATAGAAATTCTTGAATGATTCGCATAGCCAACAAGTTGTCTACTTCAACTTCAATGACCTGGCTTCATTCAGGCCTGAAGAGCTTTTTCTTTTGCTTTACAGGCTTATAGGTCGGGTCGATGCCCAGTTTGTGTTCGATTACATCTACCGAGCATGTCTTTGGTTGACCATGCAAATACATCCCTGTACTCGTAGCATATCGGCTTTGAGTTCAGCAAGTAATGTTGCCCAAATCCTTATTTTTGGTCTGGGTATTCTAGATCGAAGGAAACTTCCTTAATGGATAGGGAAGAGTCAACTTTGATAGTCTATTCAGGTACTCTCGGTTTGGCTTTCCTTTCTCTATCTTTTCTTGACGCTTCAGGTATAAGGTGCTTATTCTCATCAGAGCCTCTTGGTTGGTTTATGGGCAAGGTTTGGTTGCGAAGGGACACTATGTAGCATTCTTAGCTTTCTTGCTAATTCCCCCAAATGGACCCCTTAGTTCTATCCTTTAATGCACATAATTTTATTCCTAAATGGTAATACTGAAGGGAAAACAATGAACATATACTGAGAAGATCATCCTAATATCATGTTCTATGAAGAGGCTCTCTTAACCAGCATGAAGTTGATCATTTTTGTTCGTCATCGAGGAGTCTCTCTAAGAGTTAAAGAAAGAGTGATGGATCTTTTCGGAGTTATCGAATACCCAATGAAGCAGACTTGAACAAGTCGGATATGCTCATTACTGATGACCATTTTCTCCCAAGAGTGCCAATAGCTTATGTCGATCAAACTACCACTGTCAATAAAAACCTTTAGCCCTGAAGTCTCCATCTTTCATATGAATTGTGACCGGATATGCATGAGGCTATTTAACGGGTACTGGGCCATCATATGTAAAAGAAATGTTTAAATGCTTCCTAGGTTTCTTGGGAAGAACTTCTCCAGGAGGGATCCATCATGCGTAACGCTTTCTTGCATTTTCGGAATCACTAGTGCTACTTCTACCAGCGATGGTTTTATGACTCCATAAGCACCACGTCATCACTATTGAGAGGTGCCCCACGTCAGTCATTGACCCTCACATTCTGATTTATTTTGTAATAAGGCCAAGGAGATCCCCTATCACTCTGATTAGGCAAATGTTGCCATTTATTACACTTGAATTGTTCGGTCGTACGAAGAATGTATTCTTGTAGGAATCCATCCTTTACGGCTCTCTTAATCTCAATCTTGAGGTCATTGCAATCCTCAGTATAATGACTGTGGTCTTCGTGGTGGGGCAAATTGGGATCGGTGCTACCTATGTTGCTCCGAACGGATCGGGGATGGCTGTTGTAGTATCCTAACATTATGGATTTGAAATAGAATCTCTTTTAAGGAGGTATTAAGAGGTGTGAAATCCTCATCGAGCAAAATTCTAGTAATAGTTGTTTTGAAATCAGCAGTTTCAGGAAACATGACACGCACCGCTAAAGCACTCCGGTAGGCGTCCTGACTATTCTAGAGATAGGGCGATCGCTCGATCACCCGCTGCTTCTAAATGTCGACTTGCCTCTTATCAAGTGCATATTTGGCTGCCTCTTGCCCTTGTCTTTCAGGTCATTTAATTCTCTCTTTGTTGGATTTGATTCCTTTCCTCTGACGTGGCTGTCTACATGTTGGTTGAGAATGCTGAAGGTTTTTGGTTTGAATGCCAGCTAGGCATTAAATGATCTTGCCTTAATTCCACTCATAAAGGCTGAGATTATGAGTGCTTCATCAATATTTCAAACATGGAGAGCCTCATTGTTAAATCTACTAATGTATTATTTTAACGATTCCTCAAATTTGTGTCGAACATCCAGGAGCTACGACGCCTCTTTCTGAATCGTTTGTTGGCTCATAAAGTGACGTAGGAATTTTTTAGCAAGATTGGAAAATGTCCTGATCGAGTTAGACAATAGTTCCTTGAACAACTTCTGGGCTGATTCTTTTCAAGTTGTGGCGAAAAGCTTACATGTGATGGCGTCCATATATCCATAGAGCTTGGTGATCGCAGAGTCGTGGCCTGATATGGTCAACTGGATCAGTACTGCCTTTATAAATGAAGATCGGCTGTTTGAAATTGGGCAAGATTTGCCCTACTTTTATGGTAGGTACGAATGGGTCCCTATCAGTGGTCAAGATATCAACTGTACTGGTCGGGCTTTTTCCTAAGAGCTCTTGAACCCGCTACTCCACCTTAGCCATAAGAGCTTCTTCGTTGGTAATTGGATTCATAATGGGGTTTACAGGGAGGCCCAACTTCTTTTTGGGATCGGCCAATCTGTTCAAAAACTGATCCCTCTCGTCTAGGAGTGAATACTTATGCTTGGCCTTATAGTGTGAGCTACTTGAAGTTTCCTCGTTGACAGCACCGTGGTTGTGGTGATTTGTAGTTTGAGGCTGTTGCTAATTCTTTATAAAACTTTTGAAAATCAAAAAATTATCTGAAAGGAATTTTAGTACTATCTCTCTTTGAGGGAACTCTTCTTTCTACGAGACTTCCATTTCTCGTTGCACAAAGTCGCGAGGTATGAGGATTTGTGCGTCTTTTCCCCAAGCTTGCTGTGGTGGTTGCTTTTATGGCGACGGCTTCTCATTCAAGATTAAAGATTAGAAAGCAAGGCCTTTTGTTCAAAAGTTCCTATAGATGACACCAATTGATGTGTCAAGTTTTTTTAAAAATAGAGAAAATGAATGAAAGGTTATCTTTTATTATTGTTATTATATATTGTTTGACCCTTTACAATGGGAGTGTACCCCTATTTATAGAAGTTCATCAATATCTTGATCTCTGAACTTGATCAGGTGCTTGACTGGGTTCTCGGGTCTTGGACCTACCGATCTATTCGATCGGCCTATCGGGGATTGAGGCACCTGACCAGTCCCTCGAGCCTCAAGGTTAATACGAATTTCAGGCAAATAAACTCTACAATCTAATTTACATAATTATCCTTAAGAGTCTATTACATGCCATGTAAGCCAGCCAAGTGTTAGTCGATCACTGGTTGTATCATCAACGTGTTATCAAAGCTTTCAAATCCTTTCATCATTTGTGAATGACGGTAAACTTTTGAATAATGCATCTTTTCATGGGGCATAAATCAACTATTTCACTGTGTTCTAAGCGAAAAGTTGTAAAATCTGTTAAGAACTGTCCCTCATATGCTGTCCATGCGAAGCAGAAATATGTTCTCCAGTAAATTAGACAACCATGACTTCAAAAGCTCAAGATGCACAACTTGCTTATTTAGGTTCAAACCTCCATTGCAGGGCGTGGCACTCCACAACAGGATATATCAGAAGGTACAACCCCTATATGGGAAAAAAAACACTATTTTGGTCTATACTAATTTGCTTTCGTATATATTAGACAAGCCAATTTAATCTGTCATCTTTCAAAATGTCTGCCAAATTTCGATGAAAATGTTTGATAAATTAACAGTGAAAACCATGTAAATATCATGTGGCGATTAAAACATAAACAAGTTAAGATAAAAAATTCTTACTCCTCATTATCACTAATATTTTTTTCTTTTATTTTCCTTCAACCTTAATTTCATATCTTCTTGTTCAAGTAATCTTTTTTAGCAAAAATTAACGATCGAATTTCATCATTTTTAAATTTTCAACCTCCAATCATTTATGTTTAAAGGCTCATGTAATATTCACGTGGAGGATATCTACCGTTAATTTGTTCAACTTTTTTGTTAAAATCCCTAAATTGAACAACAATTTAAGAGATGATAAACTAAAATACATTATTATAATACTTAAGGGACCAAATAAGAGCACACCCACAAATAAGGGACTAAAATAGTCTTTTTTCCCTACAGGGTACAACCAACCCAGTAGCCTTCATCACCTTATGAAATTATGGGTAGAGCGCTGAATGTGCCTATTAAAACAAATGCAGAATTCTTTCTTTTTGTCCATTGGCACTCTAAATTGACACTCTTTGGTGCATGCGGTAACTAGGACATAGGCCATGATTAGTTCCCCAATACAGAAATATGTAGATACAGATTTATGTTTGACAGACTTAACCAACTCCTATATATCGAGAAAGTTTATACATAACCTTCATCGATACAAATACCTTAACTGATCAGCATATCTATCCAATGTTGATTACACATGATGCTTAAAGATAGCTTTACAAACCAAAACATGAAAATAAACTTGGATGCAGACACTGTTCCTCTTCCCATATGCTACACATATATGATTCTCTCATCTCAGGCTCATGACAGGCCATGGCGTGACCCCGACAGCTGGAATTGATGGCCGCACCACAGGGACACGCTTCACTACTGAGAATGCTTCATTAAGGCGTGCAGCTCGGGTCATGAACTGAGAGATCTTCTGCAGATACAGAACATAAATCAAAATACTAGGTTATAGAAGTTCTTGAGCAGGCAGAGAATATGCAGAAAGCAAGCATTCCTGAGACCAAAACTCCAGACCTTCACATACAAGCTAAGAGCTAAAGAAGGAAGCTAAGATTTTTATCATGTTTTTATATATCCCAAGGACAACAAGAAGCACCCATCAAGAGCCTTCTTTACTTATTGTGAAAATTTCTAAACCAACCAGTCAAGCACTCCGACATTCTTCCTTTTCTAACAAAAAGGGAAAAAACATCCGGACCCCGAAAAAAAATAAGGTTCAAACACGGTAGTTGCCATAGTATGAAAAATGATGATACAATCAACAGGACATCAGATTTAAGGGGTATCAAATTGGAAAGCTGTATATTTATCTGTTGGGTATGAATATTTTGGGGATAATACATATGTCAAACTCTTTATCTGGAAACAACAAAAAACTATGTTCACAAAAATGAGTAGCATAGTCAAACTATTCATATAGTTCAGTACTTAGTTCATTTCATCTGAGCTTCCAAAATTTAGCTCATCTGTACACTGCAAAGTTTTCAGATTATCTCCAACATGTAGAAGAGAACATGGACAAACAAAACGAAAGTAGAAATAAGAAGACAATATCACAAAATGCAAGTCAGATACCACTACCATCTCTTCACCTAAAATAAAAACTGCTGTTCAGGTAACAAACAACAAGACATTTTTATTCTGTAGTTAATGTAATAATGCATCACATATGCCAACCAAAAACATTTAGCATCATCTGTCCATTATATCAATCATATTTTTCCATATTATTAAGTACTCAAAAAGACAGCAAAAAGTGAGGATGCTCTTGCAAATGTTCCATACAGTTTCTTTTCCGTAAACATTCAATGACAACTCACGATTAGAAGAGAAGAAATGTAGAAAAGATTGAACTAGCATAGAGAACATGTGAGAAGCAATGATGTTCAAGCAAGCTTGCTCTCCTGCTCGTATTGTTTCTGAAATGACACGAGTTCCGGAATATATAAATGCCAGTTTACAAAGCTATAGCCTGAGTTTTCAGTAACATACATTGGAGAAGGAAGAAAGGCTTCAAGATGGGGGACATGGAAAAACTCTCATTGATGGTGAGCTATGAAAAACTTGGAGAATTTGTCACTCTTTCTCTTCTATATATGTGAAGATATGGACAGTTTATTTGAGCAAAGAATTTACACGTTGAATATAAAAGGAATGCCCTGTTTCCTATTTGTTTAGTTAACTAGTAGGCTACAGCCATGTCATAATCTACGGATGTTTCAAAAGATGCCAATATGAAGATGAAGTTTAAGAAACTTCAAATAGGGGTGCTTCTTATCATAGATCTTTTAGGTAAAAAGACTAAGACTCTTTATTCAGGAAGAGAGACTGAAACTATTCATTCTGCAATTCATACTTTACAGTCTCTACTTTTAACAAGGTTTTTGTGAAGGGAAAATGTTACAAATAGTCCCCCACAAATTCAGAAATAGTCCCTCATTTTTAAAATGATGACTTTTAGTCCCTTGAAAAATGAAAATGCACAATTTTGGTCCTTGACATCATGCTTGACATTTGTTTGAACAGAAAAATGCATGAGACATGCACATGTCTATTTTTTTAGGGGTAAAACTAGAAAAAGCACACCATTCTGACCCCTTCCATCCCTACCACTCCCCCGTCTGCCTAGAACTGTCACCAGCTATGCCATCCTTCCCCCACCCTCTGTTCCCCAAAAAATAAATAAATAAAAAATAAAAAACTTCTTTTTGTACCAACAAATGATTCCCATCTCTCCCATATCCACCACCTCCACCTCTCTCATTCTACCACTAATACCTCCCCTCACCACCACCACCATTAACCAGAACCCACTTCGAATTTCCTCACTTCAAAATCATCCACAACCCCATCCAAAATACCACATATTTTTGCTACTCATCATTTATCCAAAACAATAGTTAGGACACAACCACCGGGTGAAAGTCATGCAATTCATCCAAAATCACCTTTCCATTTTATAAGAAGTTTAAGAACACACAATAATAAAATGTGAGGGACCCAAAAAGATTTTTTTTTTTGGGGGTATGTGAGGGATCAAAAAATATATATTTTTTTAAAATGTGTGCGACCAAAAAAATATTTTTGAATATGTGAGAACTAGACATCTGAGCGACTCGTGCATTTTCCGTCTAAAGTAACAGCAAACACATGAACATTAGGGACCAAAATAATGCAATCTCATTTCGTAAGGGACTAAAAGTCATTATTTCAAATGTGTGAGACTAAAAAAATACTTTCTAAATATTGTTGCAAGAATTTAAAATCTTTTAGCACAAATCAGCCAAAAAAAAAAAAATATATTTTTAAAAGGAAGATAAATTTATAATATACAGGTCTTGTTCTCAACTGCTTATGAAAAGCTATAAGTAGCTTTTTTTAAATTGTTAAAGTACTTTTAGAAAAGCAGGTGCAGAATTCCTCTAAAAACAGCTGTTAGCTTATCTAAACATAAAAGGCAAAGACATTTTTTAAATTTTGCCTAAAAATTCTTTTAAAAAATGATTTTGCCACTGAAAAAAAAAAAAAAAAACACTATAAGTAGTTTTCAAAAACCAGTTGATGTGTATAACAGCAGACATTGGAAATAAAATAAAATAAAATAAGTATCGCATCTTTACATGAAGGAATGACATGCTTGGAAATACAGCTTCTCTTGTTTTTGGTTTACATTTTAAATCTTCATAAGATATGAAGTGCAAGAATATAATATACTGGAAAGGATTTATAACAGGTAAGGAAATGGTGCCTCATGTGCTTGTATATCTGTTTGGAATCCATACTTAAATAAGTCGAGTCATTATAATCATATCAAAAAGAAACAGGGCACAAAGAACAAAATGATTTATCTTCTTCCATCCCAATTGCTTGCTCCCAAGATAATTTGTGTTCCTTCTCTTACTTCAAGCCAATCCAACCAGAAACTTAAACTTGCACTTCCCTCAATGTCAAAAGACCAGCAAACTTACCGAAATTCACCATCCATACTGAATTATAATGAAGCCATACCGAATTATAATGAATCGTAATATGAAAACATGGTAAATCACATAACAGAAATAAGCACAAAACACAGTTGGACCACAAGAATAAATTTGAATTTAATCAGAAAAATAAAGAAGAGGCAAAAAGAGTAGACCTTGTCATCCATAGTGACCTTGAGTTCTAACTGCCTCGGGTCTTCTTCTTCATCTTATACAACCTCCTTCCCAAAATAACAAACCCCATCACAGCAGCAGCTACTGAGAAAGTCCAAACAGGACTGGCCCTAAAAACACAGTACCTCAAGAATTCAATTGGCACCTTCCACCACACCAGAGTCTTTTTCTTCTCCTCCTCGGCTTCCACCACTTTCCTAGCTTCAATATCAACACTCTCACCACCTTCATTTTCCCCAACCTCAAACTCCCTTTTGTGTTTCTCCGACTTCTCGAAAGCCACCGAATTTGCATTTTCCTCGCAACCCAATTTGCAATCCACCTCGACCACATCCTCAGCTTTCATATTGGTATCCAATTCAACAACCTCACTCGAAGCAGACCAAAATTTCTCAAAATTCTCCAAACTTTTCCCCTTTGAACCTCGACTAATTCCCTCAATCCCTTCAACATCCACTTGTATTTTCTCGTTATCCCCCAGATGTCCGTTAAATTTCCGGTCATCAGAACGGTCAGACTGCCCGAATCAGACCAGAATTCTCCGCCAGCATCCTTGCTGGGGTACCGAGTATCCGAATTGGGATCAATCCAACTGGGATTATCAGATTTCTCAGAACCCACCTCGGTTGCATCAGAAACAGTCGTAGTATTAAAACGATTCCGTAAAGGTTCCATGGAGAAATAATCAGTTTGAATCATACCTTGGGAGTTAGCATCAATTTCTTGGAAATCGTTGGAATTCTGAATTGGGTAGATAGATTCAGAGCCTGAGTCGTCAGATTGGAGGACCTCCCAGTCTTGAAATTCACCTCCTGCCTCAGCATCCATGATGGAGTAGAAATCAAGAATTCGTCCTATTCAAAACAAACAAAACAAAAAAGTAGAAGAAATTAATGCCACCAACTCCTGAGGTGAGTTGATTGATTGTTAATCAAAATAATCAGCTCAGCTGTTTGAGATTATGATGATGGAGATGATAAGAAGGGAGAAGGGGAAAGGGGGAGACGAGGAGACGGAGAGTAGAAGGAGGTTTTTGGGATTGTCGTTTTGTGTTGGTAAAGCTGCAAGCTGTACAATAAAGGGAGGAGAAGGAGGAGGAGGAGGCTGTTTATTCATACGGGATGATGTTGGCCTTGGCCCGTCTTTGTTCTTTTCTCATCTAATCTTCTATCTTCGCAGTTTTGATAGGATGTCTCCCACCCACCGTGAGCCCACTTTCATATTAATTTGTTTTTGCTTCATACTCCAATTAATTTGTTTCAAAAGAGTCTGTAAATCCCAATTAATAGGAGCAACGACAATTTTCCAAATTTAACTTTGCTCCAATGTGGTCGTCTAGGAGGGTAATATTAGAACTTAATTTTAGGCAATATTAAATTTTCGACACTTCACTCTTAAGTTTTCACTATTCAAATTACTTAGATACCCTATAACATTTTAAATACAAACTTCTTCTTACGTAGAAAGTATTTTTAACTTTCTATACGGTTTTTAAAATATCAACTTTCCAATTTAATCTTTACTCTCATTGTCATGGTATTGAGTTATTTGAAGCAACCAAAAAAACATTTCTTTGGTTATATATATATGAATTTTATTAATTTACTATGACATGAGATAATTTTGATACTTGAATTAGTTAAGTATGGGCATTTAGGTCATATTTCTTAATAAAAAGTAGAAGTGGAGTGTTTCAAGCTAACTATACAGTGTAAAAATCAATACACAATTTTTTTTCTTGTTCATTTGCATATTATTCTTGTGTTTTCGAATTGCTTATGGAATATTATTGTGTATTACAATTGCCTATTGATAGTATATGCTACCTAATCATATTGATCAAAATAGAGAAAGTGTTTCGCGCTTTAATATGCCTTTGTGAGATTAATGGTGTTAATTTAAATCATAGATATCTCACTTAGTTTATTTATTTTTTATTTTTTCATAAAACTCCAATATTAGAAAGTTATAAGTTCTGATCCTAAGTAGGACTGCCGTACAATAGACGTCATCCGCGGACAGTTACACGATAAGAGACGGGCTAAAATTTTACAATCTGTGCTATTCACGTCAACCATTATTTATACAAACGATTGAACACTGCAATAGTTCTTCGTTTCTACTTGGAGTTTTCAAGACTACAGCAATTCTCCTCTTCACGACCATTCCAACAACCATTTTACTCTCAGTACTCGTCACCACCACTTTCAGTTTTTCCTTCCGCCAAAGCTAACCCTTCACCATTCCCTTTTACTTATAACCATGGGAGGGGAAACCAAGTTGGGTGGTTCTTGTGGAGTTGTAAGGGTAGTCATTGGTGTATAACTTTAAATTTTTAGAGTTCTTCGGTACCGATTACAAAATTAAAGAATTGAAGTAAAAATTTAATCGCACACAAAAAAATATGGAAGTAATAAATAATTTATTAATATTTGGAATAAACAATTGAGTCAAGAGTGTCTACATAAACTCTAAATAAATTCTCTCCAGACAGTCAGAAAAAATATTCCAACGTACACCCTATATATATATAGACTCTTAAACTTGTACAAGCTAACATGAAACAAACAAACAATAATTATCAACTAACTATAGAATTTGAAAATAATTAAACTACTAAAAATTTGAGTCCAATAGAACAATTAAAAATTAAATAGGAAACTTTTAGACTTGATTTAGTCTTATAATATTACTCCCTTAAACCAAACTGTTCATTGAATCAAGTTCAATGCAATCACTAATTAAGTACTCTATCTATCTCATTTTATATGTCACTTTTTTTTATTTTTGGTTTGTCCCAAATTATTTGTTACTCCTTAAAATAACAAATATATATAAGTTATTTTACCTATTTTACCATTCATGAAAGTTCCAAAAGAACAACATTAAAGTTATGTTTCACAATTAGTTACTCTACAAAGCATCCTAATATTAATCAACTAACAAATTTGAATTTGAATTGAGGGACAATTATGAAAAAAGTATTTTACTAGTTGGTCAAATATCAATTTTTCTTAAACTATGTGTAACTTTGACTATGATAAAAGAATGTCCATAGCTAAATTAATCTACTAATTACTACTAATAAAGTTAGTAAAGAAATCAATTAAAAAAAATACTTAAACTAAACTACAGTAATTTAACAATAAGCAAACGAAATTAAATGTAAAGGAAAGATGCTACACTAGGGGTCTTCAATCTTGAACTTGGATATAAATATTACAAGAGAAAAATCTAAACTAATTTAAGAGAACCCTCCCCAAATTAGGAGGATTTTCTCTTTACTCTAACCCTAAGCTAACTACTATATAACACTAGCTATTCCATTCCAATGAGGGTTAAAAGGGGTATATATAGTGTTAGGATTGAGGAGTATAGGTGCAGCAAAAATCAGTCACTAGCTGGAAATTTTCATCCCTTGAGGATTCGGTGTTAAATGACAGTTCCTCCTAGAAATTTGATACCATAGTATCAAATTTGCTCTTCAGAATTCCATAGTGTTCAATTAGATCTGCTATACTATTTTGTATTGAAAATTTATGTACGACGTTTGATTGATACCTTGTTTTCTCCTACCGAACCCTAACAAAAAAATGCACATTAATAACTATAATAAACTCTTAAAATAACTCTTAAACATTGAAACACAATACTTACAAAAAGTAAAAAATCAAAGACGAACAAAGACAAACGAATACTTTAACTCCCAAAGGAATTAGGTTAAAGGCAAGACATGAACTTTAAATACAAAAACATAATAAAATTAGATAACTAACAGCTAAATAAACACTAAAATTCTAAATGAACATATACTAATACATTGTAACACATAGAAGTAAAAATAGACTAAACTATACATTGATACACTAAGAATGCTCAAAGTTAATAACAAAACTATTAAACTTAAGGTATATATAAGTCTAATTTTCTAAAGTTATCACACCTCAAACATAAGATTTGATCATACCGAGCAAAATAAAGATAAGGAAAGGAAAAGAAAAGAAATCAAAAACTACTACCACATAAAGACACACAAAACACTTGAAACCACCAAGTTTACAAACAGAGCCTATAAGTAATGGAATCTAGATATAATTTGGATTAAAGTATTTTCTTCAAAACTCTCTATTGTTACAATTGAAACATAATTAGTTACTTTTTATGGGGCGATCCTCTACTTTTGCTACTGTATTAATCTTTAGCAGTATCGATTTTATTTTTGGATGCAGGCGATAGTACGACCAAAATTTTGGCACCGTTGTCAGGGAGTGTTTTGCTTTGATTGTGTTTTGGTTTGATTTTCTTAATACTATTTTATTTTATTTTTAACTGTGCATGTCTGAAACTCGATCTACTGATAAAGGTGCTTTACAGTTTGACTTAGAAATTGCAAGAACTTTGCACAAGTTAGCTAGAGAGACATGACAAGGATTACAAGAGGAAGCAATTATGGCCGAAAATTGAACTGTTAGGGAGTTGGTAGCTCAAAATTTAAATTAGCAACCTATTTCCATTACTTATCCTATTTTAGATGCTGATATTACTTTTGAATTGAAATCCAGATTAATTTATCGTTGTTTGCCTTCTTTCATGAATTGCCAGGTGAAGATCCTAATAAGCATTTAAAGGAATTTCATGTGGTCTGCACAAGCATGAAACATAATGGGGTCTCCAAAGAGCATATTAAGTTGAAAGCATTCCCATTCTTGCTAAAGGGTGAAACAAAGGATTGGCTATTTGACCTACCCCCAGGAAGTATTACTACGTGGGAGTAGATGAATAGACTATTCTTAGTGAAGTATTTCCTAGCCTCAAGAACATCGAATATAAGGAAGAAGATATGTGAAATAAGCAGTTCAACAAGGAATTTTTGTACAATTATTGGGAAAGATTCAAGAAGTTCTGTGCCGGTTGTCCTTATCATCAGATTAGTGATTCTCTATTAATTTAGTATTTTTATGGGAAACTTTTGACTCATGAGAGGAACTTGATCAACGCTGCAAGCGGAGAAGCACTGGAGAAATTGACCACAAAAACTACTTGTGAATTGATATCAAATATGGCCGCTCATTCTCAAAAAAATTTGGAACAACAAATGGCCCGTCTAACCTCTCTTTTTTGTCACATGGCTGTAGGTACAATGCCAACAGTCAAAGCATGTGGAATTTGTTCAAATATGGGGCATTCTACGGTGGAATTTGTTCAAATATGGGGCATTCTACGGATATGTGTCCAACTCTGAAAGAAGAATCTAGCGAGCATGAACAAGTTGGGGCAGTGGGCGGATTTCAAAGGTCATCAATAGGAAATTATGATCTCTTTTGTAATACATATAATCCTGAACATGAAGGGACCATCCTAGTCTCAATTATGGAAATGAAGTACAGCAATAGTTTCCTTAGCAAAATTGATAAAATTTCCAACAATACAGGTTGCCAATTGCTCAAAGACAACAATTCACTTCGGTAACTCAATTTGGTAAGTCTCTAGAAAAGATAGTAGATTCCTTGGCTACTAATTCTCTCCAATTTCAATAGGAAATGAGACATTTCCAGCAAAAAATCAAGGCATATATCTAGCAATTGACAATACCAGATAGGTCAAAAGAAAACTTCAATTAGTCAGTTAGAGGCTCAAAATTTAGGCAAGCTACCATATCAAACTATAGTTAATCCAAGGGAGAATGTTAGTGCAATTGTCCTACAAAGTGGTAAAGAAATTGAAGCACCAATGCAAGCTCCGATTGAGGAAGAGAAAGAGGCAATGGTTCAACCCCCCCTCCCAAGGAAGATGCTTAATCAAAAACGGAAGAGGTAAGTAAAGGTAAGGTAATTGATTGGTCTGATGAGAAACCCCAACTTCCTTCCCTCAAGCATTTAAGGAGTGGGAGAAAAATCTTAATATGGATATATATGAAACTTTTCATAAGCGTGAGATTAACATTCCTTTATTTGATGCAATTAAACAAGTACCACGCTATGTGAAATTTTTTAAAGAGTTATGCACCCACAAAAGAAAGCAAAAAGAGAAGAAGGTTAGGAAAGTAGAAGTTGGAAGTAATGTTTCGGCTATAATTCAAAAATCCCTTTCCGAAAAAGCACAATGATCTAGTTATATTTTCCATTCCTTGTAAGATAGGCAATACAAGAATTGAAAAAACCCATCCTAGACTTAGGTGCATCTATTAATGTAATGCCATATTTTGTTTATGATGCATTAAAAATTGTACCTCTGAATAAGATTGGTATGCTAATTCAGTTAGCTAATAAAATCTTTGGCCTATCCAAAGGGAATAGTGGAAGATATCTTAGTCCAAGTTGAAAGTTTGGTTTTTTCTGTTGACTTTTATGTGCTTGAAATGGTAAAAGATGATTCTACTACATCTATTTTGTTAGGAAAACCATTCTTAGCCACTTCTTAAACTAAGATAAATGTTCTTAATGTCACACCTTGCATGAAATTGAAGAAACAAGTGTTAAATTTAATATTTATGATGGTGCAAAATCTTCTGACCATACTAATGTTATTTCTTTAATTGAAATGCTTAAGCCTCCAATACAAAATTTTTTTGAACCCAACAGCAATAATAGAGTGGAAGTGATACACCTGAATGAACATCTTGAGGAAAATAATGAGAACTTGTCTCGTAGTGCTAATTTGCAATAACATGTGGTAACACTTGGAAGCTCTTCCATGTCTCAACAGGTGGGAATGTAGATTCTAACATTGTACCAACTATTAATGAGAAGTTTATGCTATGTGTTGTGCAAGAAGTAATTCCAAATTATAACCATCTCCCTGGTCACCTAAAATACTTGTTTTTAGAGGACAGAGAAAATGTGATCATTTCCAATTGATTTAATGCACCGCAAGAAGAAAAGCTTGTTCGAGTCTTAAAAGAGCAGAGAAGGTTACATCCATCTTTAATGAGAATGGTAAAGAGAAAGATTCTTGAACTCCTCAACATGGGGGTCACTAGAGCAAAAAGAGGGCATTGTGTCGAGTCAACGATGTTAAATAAAGGTACTACATAGGAGGCAACCCATGATTTTTATTATTGTTTTTGTGTGTTTGTTGTTGATTTTATCACTAGTTTCTCGTTGTTTCATCTTTGGATGATGTATTACTTCTCAATTGTATTACTTTAGTATTGTATTACTTTAACTTGTTTGTTTTATATTTATCTATTTTTGTGTTCGTCTTTTTTGTTCTGTGTGATCTTCAAGTGATTAAAATTTTTCGTGAATTTCTTGGAATTTTATTCCTCAATTTTCTTGTTTTTCTTAATTTCTTGAAGTGCTTAACGTATTGTTTCTATTCCCGTGTTTAGTAATGAGCTCCAACTCTCATCATGGCAATTTATTTAGTGACATACTTCACCAAATGTTTTTCATTACCAGAGAAGCTTTTTTTTTTTTTCGTTTTTCGTTTTTATTTTCTTTAGGATTGAGAACAATACTTATTTTTAAGTGTGAGGTGGGGAATTATTTGAATTTATAGTTGTATGGTAGATCAATTGTGTAGTTCGCTCATTTTTTGCTATAATATTTTTAGCTTTTCTTTTGATTTGAGACCTTTTCAAGATTTTTGAAAATATTTGCTCAATCTTGTCTTACATGAAAATCTTTGGAATTTTTGAAAAATTTGCAATGGTTAGCATGTTTCTTTTGTTTTTTGCATGATAATTCTTGAGTTGAACCATTTTGGAAGTTGGGTAGTCGGTCTTAATATTTTTCTTGCATGAATTCTAAGAATTCTTGAGCACTATAGCCATAAATTATTTTTATTTTTTGATACTTAAAAATAATTATGCAGACTCACCCATATTACATCCTAGAAATTTGTTTTATTACATTTTCGAGGCGAAATTATATAAACAACTTGATTTGATTTAAAGATGAAGGTAGAGTATTTCTTCAGACATTTGAGCCCTTCAAGCCAACGCATATTTTGAAAATTTTATCCTAGTAGCCTTTTTGAGACTTAATTTGTAATAAATAGAGAGAAACACCATTTGCTTTCTTTCATAAAACTCATTTTACCTAACTTTATGAGCTTAATAATCTCTTTTATTTTTCTATCTAAAGTATCCCATAAGAGATTTATTGCACACAATTATTTGAACTTAAGAGGATATAAGGGGCAAAGATAGTTGAATGAGGGTGGTAAATTGTTTGAGTAAGTGGTGTATATTTATGTGGCAAGAAGGGGTATTGAAAAAATAAAAAATTTCTTGAAAATTGAGTTAGTGCCTATCACTGGTACTTGCGTTGATGTGCTTGCGGGTAGTACCTATCATTTGTACCCATGTTGGGATTGGACATGAAAATGAGAAGAAATATAAAAGAAACGTTCCGAAAATATTAGCATGTTGGGCTAAATTGAAGAAGGATGACTTCTTTTTGTTTGTTGTATGAAATTCTACACGAGTATTTGTTGATTAAGTATGGGGTTATTTCTCCTTAAGGATATATGGTTTAATGCTTAAAGAGAAGTTTTATTTTAATGGTGCGCAACATTATCTTAAAGCTCTTTCTTTTTTCTTTTTTTGTGATATCCTTATCCCTTCTTTGATTAGCCAATACCCTAGCCTAACGTTACAAGCTAAAAAGTCCTATCTAATTTAAATTATTAGTTGGTTATTTACATTAGTGGATAGGTGTAAGAAGAGTGAGCTCTGGGATATTCAAAAAAATTCTAAGAGTTTGTATGATTTGATCCAAGTGTCTTAAAAAAAATTATTTTCTCAAATGGCTATCTACACGTACACCATATTTCATGTTTTGGGTTTTATTAGCATTTAAGCTCTTGAGTTCTTATACTACTCCTGATGGTGGGGCAGTTCTTGATTATTTATTTGGGCAATTATTGAGATATGGTATGTGACTTTTTTATGACCTTATTTGTTTCAATCCCATTTTTGTTTGAGGACGATCGAAAGTTAAAAGTGGGTTGATTTGATAAGTTTAAGTTTTACGTATTATTTACCTCATTTTTATGTGTTGTAAGCAATATTTGAGTTAATTATGAGTTTAATTGGTTTATTCTTAGCTTTTGTAGGATTGAAATGCAAAAGCAGTTAAAATGGTGAAATAAGGCGAAGTAAAATGAAAAGAGCGAAGTGTGCACAAGTATTGGTGAGCAATTTGGACACTATTTTGTATTTTGAACATAACTTTCTTGTCTAAGCTCCGATTAAGTTGATTCAAGATGTGTTGGAAAGTTAAGAGGAAGATCTACAACTTTTATGTTTTATGTTTACCCAAATTCTATAATACCCCACTTTTCTACTCATTTCACATATTTTCATACTTGATCTTATCCCTTTAAATACTCGTTAATATCTCTTTCAAGTATTAAATAATTGTTTTGCCCTTTTTAATTATTTTCTAAAGTTTTATAATTTTATAAAACTTAAGGGACTAAAGTGAAAATTTTAAATTTCACAAGACTTCTTAACGAAGTCATTTACCCCAACCGTCTTTATCTCATTTTGTCTGAGCCTAATATAAGGAAATGTCCACAGAACCTTTCTTTCAAAACCTTTTATTCCAAATTCTCAGATTCAATCATCAGTTTAGAATTTTTTCCATCTAAATCGAATTGGTAATCCAGGAATACTCGTAGACCTTCAATCTAACTTGCACAAGTTTACTTCAAGTTTTGCATGGTTTTCATGTTAAATTCCAAGTTCCTCAAGAAATTAATTTGTTTAATTTTGTTGTTTATGATTCATTTTATTACCAAATATGTTTATGAGTCACCAGGACGTGATTTGTGATTTGAAATGACTTTTAACTACATTTTTGGTGAGATTTGAATGAGGGTTTTGATAGTTCTTAACCTGGTGATATATTTGAAATTATGAATCCTAATTGTTAGACTTTTGTCTAACTTTTAGGAATTTAAGTCAACCCTTACTTGTTTGTGTTCGATTATTGCCTAATTTGAGAATTTGGGTGATGTCAAAAAATGAACCCCTATCTCAATTTTTATCCTAATGGTACGACACTCTTCTGGTTTAGGTGATTCGGGGTTAGAGTTTTAGACCATAGAAAGTAGGATATGTCTGTGAAATCGATTTTCGAGTTAAGTAACGTTTATGCCTTTTTATCGATACCTTGTAGATAGTTAGTTTTGTAGCCCTAAATGAGAGAATAATTGATATTAAGGTAAGTGTATTTATTTTGAGTAAAGTTTATAAGTTAAGTACATTTATAATTTATGTGTTAGTTATGTAATGTGTTATATGTTCATTATTGTATTATGTGTTAATGAATGATTATCGTGAAGAGTTCAATGGGTCACTTGAGTGGACTTGGCTATGAGTGAGTGAATGAAATGATATATTGAGTACTCTGCTTTGTAAATGTTATACCCAGTCTATCGGGAAGACAAATGATCGACACTCTGTTTTGCCTTGTCTATCCAGTGTTGGAAAGACTTTTGTGAACCATGAGTTCCTTGATTAACATTCGCATTTTAATTATTGAAAATGTCTCGTATATTGTTTCTTAAACTGATTATGTATGTGTTATCTATACTTGGGCTTAAATGTTATTTGCTAACCTCTATGTGCTTACTTCGTTATTGTTTTTCCCCTTTGTTTGCAGTAAAGGACCAACAGGAGACGTTAGCAAGTCTTCAGTCGAGTGTTGTTATGACATGGGAGGGGGGTTACAGTGCAGACCCCAGTTACTGGAGATAGAGTTTTCCTGTCTACCATCTTAGTGTGAGGTTTGTTCTTATGTTTGGGCCTGTGTGTCTAAGGAGTCGTTAGAATTATCTTGTCTATCAAATGTCTGGTTGTCATTTCGTTTGTAGTTCGATATTTGTATATAAGTGTGATTTGATTATGTTGTGAATAATTGAGGTTATGTTCGTTGTACATACCTCTTGTGTTTTGTCCTGGACGAATTTGAAGTCTAATGACAGATATTATGGGTTGTTTATTACTCTTATATTGTGCCTTGCATGTTTGGGGTGATCCTGAGGTGCGGCGTGTCATGGTCCTACTTTGGGGACGTGACATTGAGTTGTATTAGAGCATATGTTATTCAATCTTGTGTCTAGTTTTAAGTTGAATTGTTATTGTTATGAGTGCAGTATTGGGGAGTTGGACTTGTAAGTAACTCAGGGTTTGGGACTAGCCAACCTAGACTAGGAGTAGAGAATCTTAGACACTGGGATTCCTTGTTCTTAATGCTTAAGTGGGAAATGGTTGAAGTGTATAAGCATGTTATTTCATGGTTAGTGTCTAAATAAGAGTTGAAATGTGCAGGAAAATAGAATCTGAATTAAATAGACAAAAACAGGTTATCATAGCTCAGGAGGGGACACCTGAGCTGGGGATTGGGACCAGCCAGGTATAAATTGTGGAGTCTGTGAGACAGATTAGAAGGTAAGAGGGCAGACTTAGACTGAGCAACTGACACAGCAACCACAATAGTTACCATAGCCCCAACCATCACAGATACCTACACCAGTGATAGATTATGCCACCATTGCGGCCATTGTAGGACAAGCAGTACATGCATCCATTCATACTATCCTTGTAAACCCTGCACCTAGTTCAACACAACAACCAGAGGCTAGAGATGTTGATGATTACTATCGGGCAATTACGAAGATCAATATTCCCACTTTCGAGGGTAGACATAATACATATGAAGTAGAAAAATGGCTGGGATGACAAATTGAGGAGAATTTAGATTTATTGAAGATACTTGATGAGCACGGAGTCCTGATAGTAAAGCCATATCTGGTTGGAGATTACGGTAATACCACCATTTTTTGGAACGACTTGAGTGGGACTAACCTACTCACTATCGCTAATAGGGTAAAGAAGTTTGAGTACCTCCTTTCTCACAACCTCTTTTAAAGTAGGATTCAATCTCCATTGAGGTTGCCTTACTTGTTTATTTCCATCATTGAACAAGATTTTATGCATGCAAATGGAAGGGCTAATTCCCTTAATATTATCAATGGACCAAGTAATGGCCTCTTTATGCCTTTTAAGAACCACCATCAATCTACCAAGTTGCTCACTTGTTAAAGATGCATTTGATGTTTTCCAAACCTTATTTTGATGATGACATAAGCACTTAACTCTATAAACAAGTTTTGCAGGTCTGTTACTTGTTTTGCTGGAGACAGGGTGTTCGTACGCATTTCACCGTCCGAACTATGTCAAGCTGGTCTCGGACGCATTCCACCGTCCGAACCAACAGGCAGAAAGCAAGGATCTCACTGCTTCTCCAACGGACGCACACAACTGTCCGAGCAAAGTCTCATTCGGACGAACATGACCGTCTGAGGACCCTTTCGGACGACGAAACGAACGCATGCACGGACGTCCAAACGAAGTTCTTCACCAACTGCATGGCGATCGGACGATGTGTCGAACGCATCCTACTTATCTCGGACGTTCGAAACCCCAACGGCTACTTTTTGTGCATTTATTATTTAGCCGTTAGGAAGTAGTTGCAACCACCATTTATTGCTCCTATAAATAACTGCTTTGATATTCTGTAAAAATCATCTAATACATTGAATACAAGCCTTAGAAAAGAGCAATTTTAATTGGCTATAGTACTTTATTGTATTAGTGTGCAGTTTAGAGTGCAATTCAATTTTAAGTAGAGAAATAATCTTGTACGAAAGTGAGGTTGTGAGCAAAATTCTTGGCTCAACTAAAAGAGAGTTTTAGAGTGAGCAAGAATTTCCCTACTTTGTAAAGATTATTGGCTCACCAAGTGTGTGAAGCATTCTAGTGATTTGATACTTCAAGCTTGTTAGCTTGGAAGTATTGGCTGTTTAATTTCTTCTCTTTCTTACTTCATTGTTTAATTGATTCTATTATATCAAGTATTAATTGAAAAATCTTAATAAGATTAATCTTTCTAAAAGTATTTTTAGAAACCTAATGCACCCCCCCTCTTAGGTTGCTTTGGGACCAACAACATTCACAATCACCGGGTGTGTCTCATTTTCACTAAGATATGCATACATTAGGTGAGTAGGAAGAGGTTTAAATTCCAAATTGGGGGGTTCATTGGTTGGAGACCCCTCTTTACCTTTTTCTTGATTCTCCTCATCCTTCTTTTGCAATAAGATCTCATTCTCCAAATGATTCGCATGCCTCATCCCTTCTTCGTCATCTTGATTTAGTGCATTTGACTCCAAGACCTCTTCCTTCATTGCAAAAGAACGTGAATTCTCCATTGCATTCCTACAACAATCACCAATTAAGTCATCTATCACGTTTATATTCATAACATATTCAAAAATTGAAGGAAGTTTTAATGAACTAAAAACATTGAATGTAACAATTTCATCATTTATTCAGAATTCTAACTTTTCTTTTTGAACATCAATAAGTGCACGACGGTAGCAAGAAAAGGTCTTCCAAGAATGATTGGTATCTCTTCATCCTCTTCCATTTCAAGAACAATAAAATCGGCCGAAAGGTAAATTTTTTCAATTTTCACGATCATATCATCAATAATCCCTTTTGGAAATTTGATGCTCCGGTCCGCAAGTTGCAGTGAGATACTTGTTGACTTTTATTGTCCTCCATTTAACTTCTTGAATACCGAAAAAGGCATGAGATTTATCGAAGCTCCCAAGTCATACAATTCTCTCCCAAATTGTAAACTCCCAATTTCACATGGTATGGAAAATGATCCGGGGTCCTTGAGCTTGAGTGGCAACCTTTTTAAGTAAGGAGTGCACTAAAATTCTCTGTTAAGCATAAAATTTCATCTCCATGCAACTTTCTTTTTGATGTAAGGACTTGTTCCACGAATTTGGCATAGGTAGGCATGTTCTTAAGTGCCTCCATGACGGGAATGTTGATTTCAAGCTTTTTGAAAATCTCAAGAAACTTCTTGAACTTCTTTGCTTTTTTTTTCATCCTTTAGCCTTTGAGGGAAGGGCACATTAACATGTTTTGGTCCATCATACTTTGGATCCTTGCCTTCATTGCTTGGTGATTTGGGCTTAATAGACTCATTCGTCTTCTTGTCTTGCCCATTTGAAGACTTCCTTTTTCTTTCTCTTCATCCTCAACTTCTTCCTCTTCTCCACATTTCAACAAATTTTTCCCAACTCTTTCTTCCAACTCTTTACCACTCCTAAGGGTGATAGCCTTGCATTGCTCTTTAGGGTTTGGAATAGTGTCACTCGGAAGCACCCCTAAAGGTCTCTCATTATTCATCCTTGCCATCCAATTGGCCTAATTAGATTTCCAAATTCCTTGTAGATGCCTTCAAGTTCTCATAATCCCTCTTGTTTTCCTTATTTATCCTATCCAACTCTCTTCTCAAGTGCTCGGCCTCTCTTTTCTAGCCTTCTTCACCCAAATTCTCTCTTGGAGCATATTGATCATAATACATGGGTTGGGAAGAATTTGCATAATGGAAAGGAGGTCTTTGTTGTTGATTTTGAAATGAAGGGTTAGGGAAACATTGATATGAGTTGGGTTGAAAATTTCTTTGATGTGTCAGTTGATAAGGTCTAGATGAGGAATTTGAGGCTTGAGTGTGTCGGGCATTTTGAGGTGAGGGATTTGGTTGGCTAGGAGGATTGGATTGGTTGTTGGTGTTAATCCATGAGAAATTTGGGTGATTCCTCCAAGAAGGATTGTATGTGATCCCATAAGCTCCGGATTGGTTCCTAAAAAATGATGGTTGATTAGCCACATAATCGATTTGCTCATGGGATCCATACTACTCCTGGGCATCTTACATTGTCCATTGGTATTGCCACCTCCACAAAAATCACATGTCATGCTTGGTTGAGTTGGAGAAGAAGTCATAGCATTTACACTATTAGGTTTCCCTAGATTCTCCAACTCCTTTGCCATGTTGTTCATCACACTCATGAACATTCTTTGTTGTGCCAAAAGGGTATCCTGCATGTTTAGATTCAATGCTCCGCATTTGCATTGGCTTGATTAGCTTGGTGTTCAACCACTGATGGAGTTATTGGTCCGTGATAGTAGTGGTCGGATGCCATCCTATTTAACAACTCTTGAGCTTTTTCCGGAGTCTTATATGAGATAGAACCATCGGCGGAGGCATCTACGATGGATCTCATCTCTTGAAGTAAACTATTATAAAAGATTTGGATTTGAAGCCACAAGGGAATGGCGTGATGAGGATATTTTCTTAGCAGCTCTTTGAATCTTTCTCAAGCTTTCCCTAGGCTTTCTCCAACATCTTGTTTGAATGATGTAAGTTTCATTCCTTAATTTAGCGGTTCTTGCGGGTGGAAAGTACTTATCCAAGAACTCTTGAGCAAGTTGGTTCCAAGTGGTGAATGCTTCTTGGGAATGGGATAGCAACCATGACTTTGCTCTATCACGAAGAGAAAAAGGAAACACCCTCATCCACACATAATCGGGTGTACTCCATTAAACTTGAATGTGTCCAAGACTTCTTCAAAATTCATGAGGTGTGTGTAGGGGTCTTCATTAGGTCCACCCCCAAACATGGCATGGGCTTGGAGCACTTGGATTAGGGTGGGCTTAATTTCAAAATTGTTGGCTTGCACGGGCATCCGTGCAAGGCTTGAGTTTGCCCCATCAAAATTAGGCAAAGCGTATTCCCTCAATGGCCTTCTATTCCCATTTATGTCATTTCCATTCCCATAGCCACCAGCCCCATTATTTCCAACAACCTTATCTTTATCGTTTTCCATGTTCAAATTCTCTTGATGAGAATTAGAATTTGCCATTGCGATTCTTTCTTGTTCTTGTTGTACCCTTCTCAATCTTCTAAGTTCTCTTAGCTCTTTCTCCCTTTCCTTATCTAAGCAAATGAATAGCCCTTGATTACCTCGTATACCATGCACTAAAACACAACCAAGGCAAATAGTCAATTGAAATTCCAAGTCAATTCTACAAGATATCCAACAAACATAAAAATTCGCAAAAAGTGTTCAATCTACACAACCCGTAAAGCGCTAGATATTGCCAAAAACCGAAGACAATCCCCGGCAACGGCGCCAAAAACTTGATTGCTTCGTTAGGTAGAATTCAACTTTGAAAGGACAAACAAACAATAATTAACCACACTAATTCACTATACTCTAACTAACTTCCGCAAGTATACGGAGTTGATAGTGGTATAGGATGAGTGGGTATAATCCCACAAGGATTGTTGGAAGGCAATTACCAAGATTTACTGATATTTGTGTAGTTAAGCAAACTCAAACAATGGATGATGAAACTATTCTAATAAATCGGCATTACTAACCATAATTAAATGAAAGCGATAAAATCTTAATTTTAAGCTAGATTAACTAAGAAGCAAGTAAGTGAAAATAACCAATTACGATATTAAGAAACTAGTTAATCTATTCTAGTAAAAGCAAGTAAAGGAAAGCAATTAATTCTAACCTAAATTAACCAAATTAAGACTAAAATTAAAAGCAAGCAAATTACCCAATTAAAAGGACTACAAATAAGATGTTGAACCCCAGTTATCTTAATCATGTTTTGATGATGACCAAATCGCACTAATGGTTTGAAAACAAGTGTACAGAAAAACAAGTAGGTTCGGACGCAAATGATCGTCCGAACAAAACAACCAGAAGACTCCACGAACGCAAATGACTGTTCGAAAGACAGAGCTTCAGACGATGGTAATCGTCCGACACAAAGAATTTGAAGCAAGTCTCGGACAAAGAACAGTGTCCGATCATATTTCTAGAAGACTTTGCTTCGATCGGACGCAGGTTCGGACGCATCCTCGGACACATGTCCGAATGAATACACTCAGAGAACGGACGCAATGTCGGACGCAAGGTTTAGCAGCGGCCGTCCGAACGGTCCAACGGCTAGTTCTTTCGGATGCACACTTGCTGCATCGACCGTCCGAAAGGTCCAACGGCTAGTTTTCCAGTAAACAGAAAATAGCCGTTGGAAAGTTGTTGGAAGCAGATTTTTGGCAACTATAAATACCCCTAGGCCTGAATTAATTTAGAAGAGACTTCTACATTGATTACAAGTAATACTTGAGCTATTTGAGAGAAATAGTGGGTACAAGTGTTGTAATAGTGTAGGTAGTTTTGTGAAAAGAGCTTAGAAGTGTAAGAGTTCTTCAAGTGTAAGAGTGGAGAGATAACAATTGTAACAAATGGAGGTTGTGAGTGTAAAACTCTTGGCTCAACTAAAGGAAATTAGTGTGAGCAAAAGTGATCATCATTTGTGTACAAGAGGTTATTGTCTCACCTACTTTGAAGAGACTTTTAGTGGCTAAACTTCAAGGTTGAGAACCTGGTAGTTGCCTTGTAAGAAGTTCTTTGTGGTTGTAAGCTCCAAACTTGAGAAGTTTGGGAGTTTGGTTTGATACTCTTCATCTCAACATTCTTATTTGTTCTTTAAGCTTAAATTGTTGAATATCTATTGTATTCATTTGTGCTTAAGTTTTTATTTGGTGCATAAAGTTTGCATTTCTATTAAGCATATAAAAAGGTTTGTTTTAAGATACAACCTAATTCACCCCCCCTCTTAGGTTTCTTTTTGGGCCAACATAAGAAACCTTGAAAACTAAAAGCACCCATTTCTAAACTAGAAATTGGAAAGAGTTAAACTTGAAATCTAAGTATTTTTGGATTTTTGATAAACGTAGAGAAAGCCCACTAGGAATTAACTAGAAATTAATGTAAGAAATTGAAAATTCTTAACTAAAAAGCAAGAAATTATCAAGAACTCTAATTTTCCTATGAAATCCTAGATTGCAAACAAAGAAATTCTTACTAAATTAGACTATCGACAGCAAGTAAAAATTATATCTACGTGAAACTTGCAATAAACCCAGTACGATTATCTAATCAAAATTTGAACTTGACAAGAAATTAAAAGCAAATCTAAGAGACAATTGAAGAGAAATTTCTATTAAAGAAGAAAACTTGGGGTTCAAAATATCCTAAACTATCCTAAAATGTACTAACTATCTAATTCTAATCCTACTTGCTTCCATTCCTATTTTTAAGTAGCTTAATTAGTGTAGTGTTACACAAGGCAAAAATCAGGAGTTGTTGGCTGAAAGTTTACAAAATTTCCCTTACAACTTAACCTTCAGTAGTCGAGATCGCGATATGAAAAATTTGAGATCGCGATCTCGACTCTAATACATTTAAGACATTTTCCCGAGTCGAGATCGTGATATGGAAATTTTGAGATCGCGATCTCGACTCTAATTCATTTAAGACATTTTCCCGAGTCGAGATCGCGATATGAAAGTTTGAGATCGCGATCTCGACTCTCTTACCAACTATTCTTCATTTTTTCCATTATTGCAATTTGGTCCTTTGAGCTTTGTTCATTCTAGCTTCCAACCTCTAATTTTTGACCTGCATAATATTAACACTATTAAGCAATTAATTAAGCTAGAAATTTAATAAAAACTTATCATATTTAATCAAGAACGGAAATTCAAACTCATATGAAAGAAATTAACTAAAATCTTCAATTACTTAGCTAAAGTTCGGGATTTAAACTATCAAAATGCTATAATTTAGAGTGAAACAACTCTAGTTTACTAGAGTTATCACATATCTCATTTAGCTTTTGCAGATGATATTGTGGTCTTTACAAAAGCGGAACTCAAATCCATCACGAACCTAATGGATTTCTTTGCTAAATTCAAAACTTCATTTGGACAGCTTTTCAACAGGGAAAAAAGCTCTTTCTACTCGCCCAAAAAACTCCAAAAGGCCAGACTCAGAGTATACACAATATAACAGGCTTCATGCAGAAATCCTTGCCAATACTATATTTGGACTGCCCAATCCAGAATGCCAAGAAAAGGAAGTCCTTGTTTCAACCAATGATGGAGAAAGCAACTTTTGGGATCCACTACTAGCAAACCAAATTCTCGTCACTCGGAGGCATGTTAATCCTCATTAAACACGTCCTCAGTAGCATTCCAATGTACCTAATGGCTATTCTAGCTCCACCCAAAGCAATCATCAAGGAATTGGAGAAGCAATTTGCCGATTTCTTTTGGGGAGAGCTGGAAAATCAACACAAGCATCATTGGGTCTCTTTGAGCACCATTTTCCAGTCTACAACCTCTAATGGCATCAGGATCAATTTGGTCTCGTAAGTGGTTAATGGATTTAGAACCAAGATGTGGTGGAAATTCCATAAAGAGAACTCATTGTAGTGTAATTTCATCAAAGGGAGGTACCTAAAGAATAACATTCACCCCAATTTGATTACCCCTTATCCAGGTGACTCATTCACATGGAAGAGAATGTTAACATCTCGAGATTATGCTGATATAAAATTACTTGCTTTTCTTGATTAGGGATGCAAGCTGCTCCTTTTGGTATGACACGTGGACGGACCAAGGACCACTATCTCAACTTGTAAAGCAGGTATATGATGGGCAACTCACAGTTTCTCAAATTTGGAGATCAAACAAATGGGACTTATCCTTGCTAGACACAAGATATTCCAATGTGGAGTTGCTAAACATTGGTACATTACTTGAAGACAAAGTTCTTGTGTTGAATGGAGAAATGGACAGATTAATATGGACGTTGACTCCAAATGGAACTTTTTCTATCTCCTCAACTTTTCCCCCACAGGCAACCTCATTCACAAGGAAAATGACATGGGACAAAAGAATTCAACTAAAAATTTCCATTTTCATGTCGCGTTTATTGAACAACCGCCTCACCCTAGATGAACCATTACAAAAATTGGCTACTCTTTGGTCTCCAAGTACTGTTTTTGTGATCACATTGAAACAGCCGATCACTTATTTGTGGATTGTGAAATGGCACACAGGGTAATCTAGAACTTCTTTGAAAATTGGATGGAGCTAGCTTTTCCTCCAACAGATTGCATTCTGGACAAGCTAAACTCATGGTGGTAGAACTCATCAAGTTCGGCCACAATTGGCATTTTCCATAAATTCTTACCTTATATCATATGCTGGTTTGTGTGGAAAGCAAGAAATAGGGTTATCTATGATGCACAAAGTGTTTCTCACCTAAGGATTATCACGGAGATTTGTTCCCCCTTGAAGGATGTATCATTCGTCAAACCTTTCACAAGGATGGGGGTGGTAGATGATATCCTATTATCTCAAGGAGCAATTCACCAACTCATACAAACCAAACCAAGAAGAGCAAAATTGGTTTTCTGGTTTTGTCCACCTTGTGGTACTTTCAAGTTGAATGTGGAAGGAGCTTCAAAAGGACATTCATGGATGGCAACAGGAGGTGGTATTATTCGAGAGCATAATGGACAGCAAATCATGGCTTTTTTGCAACTTTTATAATCATGAAACCAACTTGCAGGCAGAAACATTCGCACTTGTTAATAGACCCAAGCTATGTGGAAAGTTGAGACTACAACAAGTGGAGGTGGAAATTGATTTGCAAGTCTTCATAAATATTCTAAAAGGCAAAGCACAAGCACCGTGGAGCACTGATTCTCAAATTCAGTTCATAAATGATTTTGTAAATGGCAAAACCTTTACTTTTACTCATGTATTTAGAGAAACAAACCAAATAGCTGATTGGCTAGCAAATGAGGGCATTAGACCATGGTCATTTGTAGAGTACTCCTGAGACTCAATCCCTAGCATTGTAAAAGGATTGTTGTCTTTGGATGCTAGGAGTTGTCCTTACATCCATCATTGTAAAGCTTGATTGTTTCATTAATAAATTTCAACCTTTCAGGCGCCTGCCAAAAAAAATTCAACAACAAGAATTCAGTAAGAACAACAAGAATTGAACATCTTTGAATCTTGAGCAAGGTTTAGAATCCCTAACTCAAATCAAGGATTCGATAATTCACAAATAACTTTCCTGATAGGCTGTAATATTTTATTAGGAATACTTTTGAGTATTAAATTCACTTAAAACAACTTGTTTTCAACTAAAACTGAGATTGAAGAAATAGAACTTTGAGAGAAAATTGGAAATTTTTTGTGATTTTAGTAAGTAAAAATGAAAGTAAGCAGAAAGTGAATTGCCATCTTAGCTTATAGGTTGAAATATTCAAGAGTTGCATTTTAGTCTCTCAATTTAATTTTATCTTACTTCCTACCCTAAAGCAAAAAAAATGAAAACAACAAAGCAAAAATTAGTTATTGAGCATCAAGAATAGACATCAATGAACATTTTTAGGAATGTCAATTTGATGGGAAAAGTTTGGGTTTACATCAATTGTTTCCACTAAACTACAAAAACCACATTTAGAGGGCACATGAAAAGCAAATTCCATGAGGACATCTGTATCCCTTTTAAAAATGCCACATAAAAATGGAAATTTTCCAAGGCAACTAAGCATCCCTATATATGCTCACTAGATCGCAAAACAGTCCTATATAGATGGACAAAATTAAAAGTCGAGGTGATAGAGAAATTATATTTGGCTGTAGGAGTCCATAAAAGGCGTTTATCATTCTCTTAGGAGTCCATATTCTTGATTGAATTAGGAAGACCTTGCTAAACCGTTTCCAAATTCAAGTCGATGTATTTGAGTAGAGGTTTTTTTTTTTTTTTTTTTGGCAAGTACCTGTGAGGGTGAAATTTATTAATGAAACAGTCAAGCTTTACAATGACATATGTAAGGGAAGCTCCTAGCATCTACAGACATCAATCCTTTAACAAAGCTAGGGATTGAGTCTCGAGAGTAGGGGTCTCTAATTTGTGTTTTAGGATAAGAGATTGAGTCCACTATGCTTGCCAAACTGCTACAACTGCTCCAATTGGCATACCAAAAAGAAGACTTGAACAAGTGCACAATCAAAACAAATTATTATCCGCAATGTGAACGAGAGATTGCATTCTTCTTCTCCAAGTAGGGGACTACTATTGACCTGGTGGAACTTTATACCGAAGTTGGATAAAAACAGCCCATAAAGAGTTGGATACATGGAAATTCCATCACAACTTCAGCATGAAAGCTTATGTCAAACCCTGAAATCTCCAAATCCCTAGGCCATTTTCACTTCGAGGATAGCAGATATTCTCCCTGTTCAACCAGTGCCTTCGGGAACAAAACTCTAAAGAACCCTAAAAGAAATCTACCATGATTTTCTCAAGATTTTCTATAACACCTTTTGAGAGATCTATAACTACCAATGTGTTTATCGGAATAGCTGATAGAACATGCTTAATAAAGATAAGGCAACCTCTAGGAGATAATCTTTTTTTTGTCCGACCCACGATCTTTTTTTGAAAATTACCACCAATTATTGAAAGTATTGAAGCCTTTTTCTTCCAGAATATAGAGGACATCCAAGATACTTTATAGAGAGATGCTTCCTTGAGATTCCCATCAAAGTCGCAATCGATTGTAGAAATAGATAAAGAGCACCTGCAAGGCTAAATCAACGAGCTTTTTGAGAAATTAATACACTATCCCGATCCTTTCTAATATGACTCTAAAAACTACAAGAACTTCTTATGCGATTGCCTTGTACCCGTAGTGCATATCAATATATCATCCATCAAATCCAAATGGGAAATAGAAGGACAATTCTGAGGAAAAAAGTAAGGATCAATTTTTCTCACAGACATAAAGAATTTGAGAGCTCTTGTGCGTACCTCAGCATAAAGGATTAAGATCATAGGAGACTAGTAATCACCTCGCTTGACTCCACAAGAAAATTTTTAAAAACTGGTTTCTTCATTATTGACTAGTAAGGAAAACCAGCTGCTAGATAGATCAGTTAAAATAAGAGAGATAAAGGCTGCGGGGAAGCCCAAGCTCAACAAAACATTTTCCAGGAATTTTCAAGAAACTCTATCGAAGACCTTCACATGTCATGTTTCATTTTAATATTATGCCCTTTAGTCATTTTGTCGTGTAAAGAGCCAAGGACCTTTTGCACTAGCAAATCATTGTTTGCTAGTGTTCTACCTTTTGCAAACCAAGATTACTCCGGAGAGATCAAATATAGCAACAAAAGATCAAATTGATAACTCTAGTAAACTAGAGTTATTTTACTTTTAAATTGTGGCATTTTATTAGTTTAATCTTGACTTTTGGTGTCAAAATAAGTGTTTTAATCAAATTATTTGTATTTCGTAGTTGCATTTACATTTCTTGCAAATATCATGAATTGTTAATCAATTTTAGTTAAGTTGGTTACTTATTTATTTAAGTATGTTTGCAGGTTAGGAAATGAAATATGGAAGTCAAGATTACAAAAGTTCGAGGCCTAAAGTAAAATTAATGAAGAATTGAAGGTTGAGCTGAAACATGGTGTATGTCACAACATGGGAGTTTATTGTTGTGAGATCGAGGCGGAAATTCAATTAGTAATTTTCAACTCGATGTCGTGACACCAAATATCCATGGTGCAACAGTTGAGGCGTGTTTAGCTTATGTTGTAAGTCATTTTTTGTAGTTTTTGGCTTTCAAATTTTTATTTCTTGACTTGTAAAATGCTGAACACAGATAGTAGGCAACAGTTAGAAAAAGTACACATAGTAGGCAATGTAGTGTGTAATTTTAGATTAGAGTAGATTAGTATAACTTAACTTCCAACCTTGTAGTTTAATACAAGTTCTCTTTTAATTTCTCTTTAGATGTTGTTTTTAATTCATTGCAAGTTCAAATTTTAATTAGATAGTCTTAGTGGGTTAATCTTTAGCTAGAAGTAGACATAATTTTTTCTTGCTTTCTAGTTAAATTTCTTTAATTCTAGTTGATTTCATTTCAAGTTTTCTTAGAGTAATTAGGGTTCTTGATAATTTAGTATTTTCTAACTAAAATTTTCATTTCTTTGCTTTAATTTCTAGTTGGCTTTTTTTTATCAATCCAAAAATATTTAGTTTAAACTTAGTTTCACTGGCAAATTTCATTAAGTCTAAATTACAAAAAAATGGAGTTTATTTGATTTTCATGTTTTTTAATTGCTTTCCTTAGTCAATTTAGGACTACTTGTCTTTCAATTCTAGTTGAGTCTTAGTTAGTTCAGTGAAATTAGGAGTAATTTTACTTGCGTTCATTAGTTTAGGTTAATTAGTCTTTTAATCTAGTAGTTTACTTACTTTCATTACTTGTTTTGGTAGATAGATTAGTGTAAACATATTTGAATCGTGGAAGTGAGTAGAATAGATTTCTTCCTTTCTATTTGATTCACCTAATTATACAAAGATTCATAAATCTCGGTCTTGCTAACTAGAAATCTTCATGGGAACGATATCCACTCATCCTATATTATTACCAACTTTGTACACTTGCGGAAGTGTAGGTTGAGTGTAGTGATTTTATGTGGTTATCTATTCCTTGTTTGATTTGAATTGAACTCTACCTTAGGAACAAGACATGTTGTTGGCGCCATTGAGAGGTTCTTAATCACTCAAAGTACACTCTGGATCCACTTCTTACTTTTGTGTTGTCAACTTGGTGGTATCTTGAATGTTACGCTTTGTATCTTGTGTTTTATATTTGTTCGTGCGCTGTTCATTTTTGTTTTTGTTTTTCTTTTCTTTTATTTTTCTCAAGATGAGCAAACGCATAAGTTTGGAGTGTGATAACTCTAGTAAACTAGAGTTATATGTACCCTAAAATTGATAGTTTTGCTAGTTTCAAGTATTCTTAGTGTCTTCGTGTGTGTTTTTTGTCTATCTTGCTTTTATGTGTTAGAATGTGTTAATATGTCTTTATTAAGTTCTTTAGTACTTATTTAAGTGTTAATTAGCATATTTTATTAGGTTCTTGTATATAGAGTTGTGTTGTACCTTTAACCTAACTTCGTTTGGAGTTAGTTTTTCATTTATCTTTGTTTGTTTTTCGTTTTTTACCCTACTTTATGAGAATTTAGGAATTATTTTAAGTGTTTATTATAGCTAATAAGGATCTCCTATGTGTTAGGGTCAAAAACATGAAAAAAATGGCACATCAATCGGGTATCGTATAAAGATTTTAGAAGGAAAATTTTGAAGTGTTACAAAAGTTGCAGTCGGTGTCGCGACACGAGGTAGCTGGGGTAAAAAAGTCTTTGTTTGAGGCTAATTTTCCTACACTATTCTCCGATAACCCTAGCACAAATTATACCTCTTTTAATGCTCATTTGAGGCATAACTCAACTAGTAGGAGTAAGCTAGATTAGAGAGTAATTTTTTTCCTTTTCCTCCCTATTTGGGGAAGGTTTTCTTAGATTAGAGTAGATTAGGATTTCTCTTCCTTGTAATCTTAATTTTCTAACAAAAGATTAAAGATTTTTAGTCGTAAGTTACTTGTTATGTTAAAAGTCCTTTAGTTAATCTTTAATTTCATGTTTCGTTAGTATAATTAATCTAATTGCTTCCATATAATTGCTCCCTTTACATGATTTCTTAGTGTAGTTGATAGATTAGCTAGTGCATTTTCATTAATTATGCTTTTACCAACGAAGAGATTTTAGTGGTAATTGGTAGTTTAGATTAGTTAATTAGGGTAGATTAGTTTATGGACTTTTTATTTAATTGCTTTCTTTACTTGCTTTCATAGTTTAATTGGTAGATTAGTACCTGGGCTTCCCTTAATCATGTTTTCTAAGTGCTAATTAGTAGTTTAGGTTAGTTAATTGCTATTTAAAAATTCTTTCTTTTTACATGCTTTCTTAATATGTTATGGGTTTTCTCTAATTTTGCTTGCTTAGAGATAATTTGTAGTTTAGATTAACTAATTGCTTGCTTAATATACTTTTCATTTTAATTGTTCCCTTTAATTGCTTTCTAAAGATACTTCCATCCGAATTGCTTTCTCACAAAATGCTTTCTTACTATTTAATATTTACTTTAAATTGCTTCCTTAGTTCTATTAGTTCTAGTTTTAGTTAAATCACTTCTCTTAATCAACTACTTCAACTTGTAATCTAACCAAATTGAGTGCTAGTTGACAACTGTATACTTGTAGGACTGTCACTTATTTAACAGTAGGATTTAGGTGATGTGTAAGACAACAAGTTTTTGGTGCCATTGCCAGGGATTGTCTTTAGTTTTTGGCAATATTTAGTGCTTTATGTGTCGTATATATTAGGCACTTTTTATTATTTTAGTTGTTAATTTGAGTTTTTCTAAGTAGTGTTACTTGTTTTTGTTGATGATCTTTGTTGGCTAAGTGAATTTGCACTTGTGATTAATTGTTTGAAATATCTTTTATAGTGCATGGTAAGAAGAGAATGAACTTTGATTTGCTTGGACTACAAAGAAGAGAAGGAATTAAGGGAAATTCGGAAGCACAAAAGGGATCAAAAAGAGTGAGAGAGAATTGAAATGGCTAATCCTAATCAAAATCAAAGGAATGTGAACAATGAGAATGGAGAGCAGAGGAAGTCATGGGAAATAATGAAATTGGTGTCTTTGGTAATGGAATGGTATGAATATGAATGCACATCCTTTGAGAGAGTATGCGATTCAAAAAGCTTTGACAGGGCCAATTCAAGTCTTGCACGCATGCTCGTGCAAGCAAATAATTTTGAGGTAAATCCCACCTTGATACAAATGTTGCAAACACATGCCATGTTCGGAGGTATTCCTAATAAAGAACTACACACGCATTTAATGAACTATGAAGAAGTGTTGGACAGATTTAATTCAATAGAGTCTATGCAAATTATGTGCACATAAGAGTCTTCCGTTTTCATTAAGGGATAAGGCGAAGTCGTGGCTATAATCACATATTCAAGGCACTTTCACTACTTGGAACCAATTAGCACAAGAGTTCTTGGCGAAGCATTTTCCTCTTTTGAGGATCGCCAAACTTCGTACCAAGATCACTTCTTTCAAACAAGATGTTGGTGAAAGTTTGAGCGAGGCTTGGAAACATTTCAAAGAGTTGTTAAGAAAATGCCCCCATCATGTTACAAATCTAAACTTTCTATATTGGGTTGGCACAAGAAACTAAGTCTATTGTTGATGCATTTTCTAACTCGACCAATGGATCCATTTCTTTCAAATCACTGGAAGAACCTCAAGAGTTGTTAAATAGGATGGCTTCAAACTATTACTACCATGGTCTTATAACTCAACCGGTGGCTCAATAACAAGTCAATCAACCTAATGCTCAACATGGAGAAGTTTTGAATTTGAATGATGCTTTACCTGTTCAACAAGGCAAGTTTATGAATGTTATGAATAATGTTACAAGAGTGTTGGAGAATTTGGGAACAACAAATAGTGTGAACGCAGTGGCTTCTTTGTCTCAAGCAACCCTTGTATGTGATTTTTGTGGTGGTGGGCACTCAAATAGGCAATGTGAAGTTCCTTTTGGTGAAAGTGAGCAAATCAATTATGTATCTAATCAATCTTAATCCTTAAGGAATCCTCAAAGCATATTTTAAAATACTTACAATCCTTCATGGAGGAACCATCCGAACTTCTCTTGGAGCAATCAAAGTAACCAACAAAATCCTCCCTACCAACCCAATCCTCCACACCACAAAATTTCCCAAATCGAGCTTCAACTTCTTCTTCTAGACTTTATCAATCTCCTCACCAAAGAAATTTTCAAGCTAATGTTCAATCCCAATCCAATCCTCCTTACCATAACAATTCAAGACCTCAATTTCCACAACATAACCCTCCTCCACCACTAAATTATAACCAGACTTCTCAAGGAAGGGTTGAAGATTTCTAAACAGAATGCGATAATTTGAGAAGGGAAAATGAGAGTCAAAGAAGAAAAATTGAAAATCAAATGAGAGAATTAGAGAATCAAAGGTTAGAATGGAGAATCTAAGAAGGGGAAATGAACACCAAAGAAAGGAGCATAAAAATTTGAGATCCATGACAAGGAATTTGGAAGTTCAATTGGGACAATTGGCTAGGGAACCAAATGAAAAACCTATACGAGCCCTTCCTAGCGATACCATTCCATAACTAAATGAGCAATGTAATGCTATATCTTTAAGGAGTGGAAAAGAGTTGGTCGTGCCTACCACTTAATAATAAGAAAAAGGTTGATAGAGAAGATGAGAATAAAAAATCCAAGATGATTGAGGAGAAGATGCAAGTTGTTTGTGATGAGGAAAAGAAGGAAAAAGATGATGAAATCAAGTTGCCAAAGAAGTATCAAATGGAAAAACCTTTGAAATTGGATTGCCTGGTAAAATTGACATTTCCTCAAAGCTTATTGATCCAAGAAAGGAGGAAGGAGATGTGTACAATTCAACCAATTCCTTGATACGTTTAAAATGTTTAATGTTAACATTCCTTTGGTTGATGTTGTCACAAAAATGCCCAATTATTCTGGTTTCTATGAAAGATCTTTTGGCTAAAAAGCAAAAATGTGATGATGATGAGAAAGTATGTCTTGATGCCAAATGTAGTGCTATTGTTCCGCGAATATTACCCCTTGAACTCAAGGATCCCGGTAACTTCTCCATACCGGTGAATATTGGAGGTCAATGTTGCATCGTTCCCTTTGTGACTTGGGAGCGAGCATTAAAACTGTTATGCCTAAAGCTATTTATGATAAATTGGAAATTACTAATGCTAAACCAACTAAAATCGTCCTCCATCTGGTGGATTTGTCCGAAAGAGAACCATATGGCTTGTTGCAGGACATGCTCGTTCAAGTGGATAAATTGGTTTTCCTTGTAATTTCTTGGTGTTAGATATTGGAGAAGAAAGTGAAATTTCATTGATATTGGGGAGGCCTTTCTTGTTAACCGTGCATGGATTGATCGATATTAAAAAGGGAAGTTATTTTTACAAGTTGAAAATGAATTGGTTGAAATTGATGATTTTTATTATAATGATAATGTCCCAATTTTTCATGAAATTGTAATAATCATTTTCTTGATTCTCTTGTTGGTAGGTCAATTGAAGAACCTCTAAGGTCGATGATTTGAAATCACTCAAAATGAAGGTTGAAGAAAAAGAAGATTCAAAAATAGCCCTAAAATGCCCATGATGTAATTCAAAAAGTAGTGCCCAAAACTAAGCTTTAGTCTTACACATTTCAAGAACATTCTTATGCATGAAAATTAACCAAAAAGGAATTACACGGCATAATTAACATTCTAGGAATTGAATTCATGCACTAATTCCTTGTGTTTTAACATTTTTATTCGTTGACAAAATTTATCAAACACATTGCATGCATAGTTAAAGAACAAATTTTTGTGCATATAAATAACATGAAATCACTTCTCAATCAACATATCATACATATATCACACAAATTACATGTTTATAATTTAAATCATGACAAATTAAACCAATTAAAACGTGTAAAATTAAAACCTTCACGAAATTGAAACCAAAACCCAACAAGGAAAAACATAATCAAAGTCTAGAAATTCATATCTTAATTGAGTATTTCTTTGCGAAAAAGAAGGGTTTGTGATGTGGTTGTGTTGAAATAAGAATGAATTGATGTTGGAAAGTGGTGGGGAATAATGAGGATTAAAAGGGCATGAAATGGGTTGGAGAAGAATAGAAAAGAAGTTGGTCAGATGTTATCTGTGTTGTGTGTTATGGTCTTGAACAAAGGATTTTTACCCTTATAAAATGACGCACGCACATGCACGACATTTATAGTGCTTATGTGCACGCTGGGTAGAAAGAAAATTTTCCAAAATTGAGCCCACACATATGCGCACTCATGTGCGCGCTAGGCAAAGACAAATTTTTCAGAAAATTTCCAAAAGTTCTGGATTTGCATAGAACACCTTTTTAAGAACAAATTTTCTATTTCTAAATCGCCCATACAACACACAAAAACTTCGAAAGACCATTTTATCAAATTAACTTATCAATTAAGTAGATTTCTAGCACTAACAACACTAAAACTATGTTACCCCTAAAACTAAAATGAACAAAAATAAGTCTGCAAGAATAAATAAACAAAATAAAATTTAAATGGACATGGGTTGCCTTCTATGCAGCACTTCTTTATCGTCAATAGCTTGACTGTGAACAAGATGGTCGTAATAACCATCTCTATACCAGAGGAAAGAGAGAGCTCTTCAATAGTCCCAATAATTGTTAGCGGTCGTGCATAGGCTCTCTCCTTGTAATTGCTTGCCACACACTTATCCTCAATCTCCTTCTTGACTCCATCAGTGAGAAACTCAACTCTGAATTGCCTATCTCCCCTAGTGTAGTTTACCTAGACCCTATTGTCGTCTATGCAAACCAGCTTAACCCCTTTCTCATGACCATTAAGAGACTCGAGGATATCAAACTCTTTACAAGCCCCTTCTTGATCTTCAACCCTTAAGGTCGACCCATAAAAGAATGTGTGGTATAATGGCACCACAATCCCTATTAACAGCTAAGTGGTGATCCTTCACAGTAGTTGGAATCTCTTGTGCTTCCTCCATAGCTAAGTCTAAAACCTTGATTGGCTCTTGCTCTAAAAGATATAGAGGAATTGAAATTGGAGGCAATGAACTAGAGTTATCCTCTACAGGCTTGTCATCTACTAATCCCATCTCTAGTTCTTGCTGCTTTTCTTCATCTTCTCCACCTCAATCATAACTAGAAATTCTAGTTTACTTATGGAAGAATTTAGTAGACTTAGTTGATGCTCCAAGCTTTACAGAGTGGCTCTTGTTTCCTGTTGAAATTACAAACTATTAGTAGCTAGAGAATTAATTAGTTCTTCCAAAGATTTACCAGTTTGGGTATAAGGTTGTGGTGGTTGAACTAGTTGTATATAGTGAAAATCTTGTGATGGATAACTAAACTTAGGATAATCCATCAATCCTTGATTCTACTTATACGTGTAGGGGTCATACCAAGATTGTGGTAGATTGGAGAGCCATTCATTACTTTGAGAGAACATGCCAGTTAAATGATTGTCACCACAAATCTCACAAGTCCTTACTCGTCGCATATCTTCTAATTGCTCACTAATAATAGAGAAATCGGAGCAACAAACTTCATATGAATTGGTAAACATGATGGAGATAAAAAAAGAGATCAAGTAATAAGCAAACACAGTTAAATGCAAAAATTTATAGCACAAAAATAAATAATACCAATTCCCCGGCAACGGCGCCAAAATTTTGGCAGGATATCGCAGGCACCAAAATTTAAACAAACTCTCAGTATTAATGTAACAGTAGTGAGTCCAAGTTGTTCCATTGAGAATGGAAATTATTCTTGTGCTCAAAGAAAATGGGTTTTTGAAAAAAATTTATCTTAAAACTAAGGCAAGCAAGTAAACTAAAGAGAACTCAATTTGAGAAGAATCTTGTTCTGGTCATATCCACCATGGAATTCTACTAGTCGATCCTTGACACCAAGGATGATCCAATTTTTATACCAAGAACTAATTGAAGAATTAACCCAAATTCCAATTCAAAGTTGATTCTTATGTCCTCCTAAAGTTGGCTAATTTTCAACATACTATCCAATTAACCCTAACTATTAATTTAAACCAAGCACGCGCCAAAGACTAATTAATAGAAGCATTCAAATCAACAAGAACAATTAGGCTAATTAAACATAAACACACGCGGTTATGCCAATTAGTTGATTATTTTAATACTAAATTCAATAACGCTAATCGAGCAATTATCAAACTTAGTTGCTTCATAGATTGAATTAAGCACACGTGGTTAAAATACTCTAGCTATAGATTAATTCTAAAAACTCAGTATTCTGCAGCAATAGCAAGTTAAAATGGACAATCATAAAATTAGTCGCAGAAAATAATCAATACTTGATATAAAAGCAAATAAGTTCAGGAACTAAAGGTCTCACAACATAGTAGAACCAACCATGTCTTCAATTTCCTCGACCAAGAAGAGGGTTTTAGGAACTAAGTGCCATGGAAGAATAAACAAGAATTTTTTGCTTGAAACCCCAGCTAAAATGAGGAATAAAAGTGTTGACTCTCTTCTAACCACCCTATATGCGGTATTTATAATGAAAGCTAGGGTTACAATTTCTATCCTATGATAAGAACATGAAATTAGTTGAAAAAAAATCCAATCGGAGAAGATATCTGGCAAAAATTAAAAATCACATAACCCCATTATGCCGACCGCCATACACGTGCGCTCCCTAATCCTCGCGCATGTGTGCTGCTCGACAATTCTGGAACTTTGCTCTCTAGATACGATGCATGTGCGCTGCACTAGACCATCGTACTGCATTTCACCTTTCACTTCAATTTTGACAGTGTTGCTCTTGGAATTTGGAAAAGTGAAAAGCATGAAAGTTGTAACTCTCCTCTTAACTTTCGAACGCATCTTAAATCAAATCAATCAGAGCTTGGACTTGAAAGCTACGCTTAAAATACAAAATAGCATCAATAATGGTTCCATACTTGTGCACATTCGCCCTAATAATTTTCTTTCATCTTTTCCATATATTTCAGTTCTTTTTCGCTTCAACCCTGCAAAAAATAAGAACAACCAAATTAAGCTCAATAATAACTCAAATCTTGCTTACTCACATAACAACGTGGTAAATGACACATAAAATATAGCACAATTATGAGTTTAACAATATTACACACCACTAGAAGTACCGACACAACAAGGCGAAGCACAACATAGTGGGCTGGTGGCACTAGTGGAGCACTTGATGAGGATTTCGAGAAAGGCCAACAAAGTGGAGTAGAGGATGATCACGAAGAGATGGAACAGAACAGAGATGATGAAGAGTGACAGACTCTAGGGCCATTGGAGAAGACATCACCTCTCAATAATGCTTTATTTGATGACTTAGGGAAAATTTGAAGATTTTTATTCCTTTTCATTACTTTAGTACTTTAGTATTTTAGTACCTTTTCATGTTTTTCTTATGGTTTTTAGACATTTTGGGATTTGGCTATTTTCTTTATTTTGGAGTACATTGGCTAAGGGTCTTAGACTAACGCCATGTAACTTTTCTTAATCCTTGATTTGAATTTGATCATTTTGAACTTCGTGGATAAATGCTTGGTTTGAGCTTATTTTGTTCTTAATTGATTTAAGTCTTTAAATTTTGATAGTGATTGAGGGCCTTAAGCTGGTGCTACGTAGATTTTTGTTCATGCTTGAACGTCAGAATTGACGTTTATGCATTATGAGCTTATTAGAATGATTACATGGCATAGCTTCATGTGTTCTCAGTGACATCATTTAATAGTGTTTGTTTTGTTAAGATTTTATTATAATCTATTTGTTCTCATTTTTTAAGGCAGTTAATATATATTATATTGTTTGAATTTTGGGTGAGTAGTAGGATGAGTTTTACTCATCAAATAGAATAAAAGAGTCAATTTTGGGTTGTCATTTCTTGTGCCAGGAATGGTTATTTTATGTTTGTATGTGTGTGTTTGATGGCCTTGGATGGAAAATTGATCAATTGAGTACTCGATGATGATACTTGACTTGCAATACCATATGATTGGACTATTTGAATTAGAAATTTCTTGACTTTAAGTGTGTGTCAGTGGCTCTTTTACAACTCAAGAATTACAAAAATTTGGTAATGCCATTTTCAAAAAGAAGAACTAATATGATCAGTAAAGTTTATTTGAAATACTATTTTTGATCAAATCATAGATATTGCTTTGTTGATCGATTAACATCTTTTAGAAAAATTGGTTTAAATGGAATCAAAGGAATTTAGGACATTTTGTGTGTTTTCATAGGGAATGTTATTCTAATTTGTGAATGGTTGGTATATTAGATATTAATATTAGGTACATCTCACTCCGTTTCCTTAGTTTAGGGCCATACAAGACCAAAATTCTGCATTTAAGAATATGGTGAGCACAGGATTCCAGCATGTACCCTTGTTGGTTCTGCGAAATATGCCATTAGAGTAGTAATAAGGCGAGTACGGGATTCTGGTATGTACCCATATAGTTTCTCCGAATTAAGCCATTAGGAATTATGTTTTAGAATACCAACAAATTGTGGGAAAAATATTTGTAATACTTACCATTGATATCATACTACTCATTCCTTGACAGATTAATATTCCCAAATTGTGTGACATGTGAATATGGGTATATTCCTAATGAACTTCTATTTCCACGCGACCTCATCAGGATGATTGAACAACTTTGTAATACTTATGATTTGAGATGTGTATATAAAGATGATGTTTTGAATAAGTAGAATTGAAATTTTTAGGAACCTTTTTGAGAATGGTTAATGCTTAGTAATTTGAAATTTTATGTTGTAATTGAGCTTATGATTTTTTTGGAAAATTAGAAAACTTGAAGTGACTAATTGAAATAGTTCAATTGTCATATGGTATTTGAGGTCCCTTGTGAGAATTCCTTATTATTCATAAGTACATGCATTGTTTATTTTTTATGTTGTCAATTTGGCAATTTGCATGTTAAGTCGTTTAGTAAGTACTTTTTTTTTTTGGTTCTTTCCTTAGGATTAGCAAAACGCTAGTATGGGGGTGATAATTCTAGCAAACTAGAGTTATGTTACTTCTAAATTATGGCATTTTGTTAGCTTAATCCTTATTTTTGGTGTCAAATTAAGTATTTTAATCTAATTATTTGCATTTCGTAGCTGCACATGCATTTCTTGTAAATATCATGAATTGTTAATCAATTTTAGTTAATTTGGCTACTTATTTAGCAGATTAAGTGTGTTTGCAGGTCAGGAAATGAAAGATAGAAGTCAAGACTACAAAAGTTCGAGTAGCCGAAGTGAAATTAATAAAGAATTGAAGACTTGAGTTGAAATAGACTCGATGTCGCAACATGGGATTTCAATGTTGTGATATCACATCTAGAAATTTAATTAGTAATTTTCAACTCAATGCCGCGGCACCAAATATTCATATCGTGACATCAAGGCGCGTTTGGCTTATATTGTATGGCATTTTTGTAAGTTTGGCTTTCAGATTTTTATTTCCTAACTTGCAAAACACTTAACATAGATAGTAGGCAATAATTAGAAAAAGTACACACAGTAGGTAGTGTACTGTGTAATTTTATATTAGAGTACATTAGAGTAACTTGACTTCCAATCTTTTAATTTAATACAAGTTCACTTTTAATTTCTCTTTAGATCTTGTTTTTAATTCATTGCAAGTTTAAATTTTGATTAGATAGTCTTAGTAGGTTGATCTTTAGCTACAAGACTAGATATAATTTTTACTTATTTTCTAGTTAAATTTTTTAAAATTCTAGTTGCTTTCATTTCAAGTTTTCTTAAAGTAATTAGGGTTCTTGATAATTTAGTGTTTTCTAGTTAAAATTTTCATTACTTTGCTTTAATTTCTAGTGGGCTTTCTTTTATCAATCCAAAAATATTTAGTTTAAACTTAGTTTTACTTGCAAATTTCATTAAGTCTAAATTAGTAGGAAATGGAGTTTATTTGGTTTTCATGCTTTTTAATTGCTTTCCTTAAATTTTGGACAACTTGTCTTACATTTCCAGTTCAGTCGTAGTTAGTTTAGTTAATTTAGAAGTAATTTTACTTGCCTTCATTTACATGCTTTTATCATGTTAGATTAATTAGTCTCCTAATCTAGTAGTCTACTTACTTTCATTACTTGTTTTAGTATATAGATTAGTTTAGAATTCGATTTTAACTGCATATTTGAATCGTGGCTATGAGTAGAGTATATTTCTTTCTTCCTATCTAGATTTGATTCGCTTAATTATACAAAGATTCACAAATCTCAGAACTTGCTAACCAGCAATCTTCATGGGAACGATATCCACTCATCTTATATTACTACCAATTCCATATACTTGCGAAAGCGTACATAGAGTGTAGTGATTTTGTGTGGTTATTTGTTACTTGTTTGAATTGAATTGAACTCTACCTTGGGCACACAACACAAATTGATTAGCCAATATTTTGGAAAAGATTTTTTGACAAAGTTATATAATGCAATGGGATGCACTAGCAACACTCCTTCTGCAATGGCACACCGGCCATAAACACTTGGACATCCCTATATACATCTTAAGCAACAAACCTTAACAACTAACAAAGAAAGCTCCCGAGAAACCATTCAGTCCTGTAGCTCTATCTTTATCTAGTTGAAATACAACACTCTTAACTTGTTCCAAGGTAACTGGTTTTAAGAGTTCGAAATCTTGCGATTGAGAGACCAAATTGGGAATAAATGTAAGCATCTCATTTCTTAGAGCTATATCATCAACTCCCTGATCCATTAAAAGACTTGGGAAAAACTATACAACCTCTTCCTTGATGGTATTTGGTCTATCTACCCAATGTCTCTCGTTATTCTTGATCTGCCTTAGCGTTAAACAAGCTCTTTTGTTGACCAGGGAGGCATGGAAAAACTTGGTATTGTGATTGCCCTCTTGAAGCCATCTGATTCATGCTTTTTTCCACCAATAAGTTTCCTCTTTACAAAGACAAGATAACAAATGCGCTTGAGCTAATTTTAGATTTTCTCTTGTCACCTCTATAGTGCTAGCTTCAAACTCAAGCTCCTTTTGATGAACCCATTCCTTGGATTTTTTGATCGAATAAAATATGTTACCGAAAACATAATTGGTCTATTCCAATGAACAACCTTAAAGCGTTTGAGCTTCCAAGCCAAAGCATTCAGACCATGACAATTAATTCGAAGTTTCCAATTAGCTTTCACCGTAGTGAGAAAGTTTTCATGCCCAATCCAAGTATATGTTGAAATTTAAAAGATTTAGGTTTGAGAAGATTGAAACACCAAGAGAAGGGAAGAGTGATCTAACAATGCTTTATTGAGATGCTATAGTGTTCTATTGAAAACCAACATTCCAATGATGATTGATCGTGACTCTTTCCTTGAACTTCCAAACAACCCTACCTTCACAAACCCCAGACCAAGTAAGTCGACTAACTGAGAAATTCTGGGGAGAAAACCCACAACTGCACATAGCCAAATTGAAGTTGGCAATAGCATCCAGATTTTGATGGGCTCTTCCCAAATACTTATTAGTATAATCGATAACAATAAAGTCGCAACCCAACAATCGTGATTGGAGATAGCATCCATAATGGAACACAAGCAATATTTCAAAGTGGAAACCTTTACAACCTAGAACATTTAGCATAAACAGATGTAGCCCGAACTACGTGATCCCATTGATCATGTGCAAGAGCCATATGAAGGAACTAATCATAATTAGCCTCAACATTAACTGCATGAAACTCCAAACACCAAAATAACCAAATTTCATTAGACAAGTTCAACATGCACAAATTGAATCCCAAACAGATAAAAATTCCTTCCGTTTTAACAACAGGTTCATAATTACAACTAAGAAAAAAAATCTATTATGCCGGATTAAGGCCTTTAATCGCGTAATTGTTGATTTACATGCTATTCCAAGTGCACTCCAAATTAAGGACTTAATCATTGATGAGATTGAGAGGGAGAATTTGTGAAAGCACGAACCTCTTGACAATACAGTTCGAGGAAGTGCATACTTCTTTTTTTGTTCACATACTTTACATTGCTTTTGTGAATTAACCTCTGATGAAACCATTTGATTACCAAGCTTCAATTGAATTCTTATCGATTGATTTAAGTCATTTATTGATATCTCGATGGTCAGTGGGATCTAAATCTGGCAAGGTGTCTGAAACATCTTTCTGTCGAATAAACATTAGAGTTTTGTCTCTTCGACATTTAGCATGATAGTCATCATTTTTCTAACCTGAGAAGATATGTACAATCTTTGATGCTCACCCATTGGCTGGATAAATAAGTCTCCCCCCTCTACAAACACGACTCCTATTACCTTTTCTCTGATGCTAAAGTACCAACAACTTATTCAGGAGGATTGACAATTAGAATCAAAAGGTGTGTCTCCAAAGTTAAGGAATGTAATCAAAAGATTTAATATTTTGAATGGGTCCAACTCACATAAATAAAAATTCGCGCGAGCAAATTATACAAATGAAATCATGCTGTGCGAGAATTTAATTTTCAAAATATTAAATTTTTGGTTAACAACACTCAAATAATTAAATCATATAACTTAATTATTTGAACATAAATAATTTAATTATTTGAATGTAAATAAAAATTTAATGTAATTTTCTAACTTTTAAGCATTATATTAATTTAACTACATTGTCTCGAGGATGAAAAATTATAAATAATTATATTATACATTAAAATAATTATATTGTACAATTTATTAATTTGTCTTCAATGATAAAAAAATGAAACAAATGCATATTAAATTTATTTTACATTCAAATAATTAAATTATATGATCTAACTAATTATGTAATATCTTATTTATTTGTCAATCAATAAGATTACAACTATGCAACTAAAAAAATTGAATGAAATTGGAAAAGAATTAGATAAATTTTACATTCCATAACTTTCTCTTTTTAAATTAATGTTGAAAAAAGCTTGCATTAATTTTTTTAAGTATTGACTTTCCAAGATATCGTGAGAATAGCCTTTCCTTGTAGTTTGGCCTTTACTACTTAAATTTCTTATACCAAACTTGAAATAGAATGAATAAGTTAGAAAGGTTTTTCTATTCCAACCCATTTTTTACTTTAGTGAAATTTTAGTTGATTGAAAAACTCCACAAAATAATATATTTTGTAGTTCTTGAGGTTGAACCCTTTTGAAGGGTTTCCTACCTATCCAGATTGGAATCAAGCCACACATAATTCTAGACGAAGTAAAATTTTATAAGTGATATCAATTCTTTTTTGCCATTTGTAGCAATTAATTGGAATTTAACCACTAAAGGCAAAAAAAAAAAAAAATTTAGACAAGTTCAAAAATCTAGTCCAATTATTTTATTTGATCTTTTTGCGATGCCTTGAAAGGCAAGATGAACATAAAAGTTCTAATTTAATTCATCTTTATTTTTCTTCAAATTACCAAAAAGGGCAACGTGGGCAGGAAGGCCAAAGACAATTAATTTAATTTATTCTCTTAAAAGGTAATTTTAGCACTGAGGCCCATTAATTTTATTTAATGCCTTAAATGGCAATTTTGTGGCTTCAAGACCAATTAATCAATATAATGCCTTAAACGGTAGCTTTTTGGGTTCTAAGGCCAATTAATTAATTTAATACCTTTAATGCCAATTTTTTTGGGTGCCTTAAAAGAGTAATTCCAAACGAGAGAGTTATGTTCGACATAAATGGGCACTAAGATTAATTAATTACTTGGGTACTAAGAGCGGTTTATTTAATTTTGTATGGCATGGGCACGAAGGTCAATTAATCAAATTTAATGCATTAAAACGAATTTATAGATATTAACACCAACAAGTTAATTTACTAAAAAAAAAAAAAAAAAAAAGCAGGTGCATAGGCGCCATTCATATGTGTGTGAGTGTATATATATATAGAGAAAGAGAAAGAAAGAGAGAGATTAGTTACATTAATTACAAGCACATGCAATTACACGCACTTGTATAATATATGCATACATTAGTCACGCACACGTATATTACTAATGTACATACAAATATGTTTAGTTATGCACATGATTTGATTATGATATTAATCGAACATTTATTCATATTTCGAATTGAAATTTTCGCTCAATTGAAATCTATTTATTTGTAAAAAAAAAATTGGGATAATTAATTCTGGTTTATCTCTACTCATGGAAACCCTATATATCTTGATATTTTCTTTTTAATAAGGAGAGAGTCATTATCACGTAAATATTCTAGTCTTCTCTTTGTAAATAAGAAGCCAATCATCATGTATAATGTAAATAACTAAAAATATTAAGCAATAGAGTTAGAACATAAATAAAGAAAGAAAGAGTTGAGTGAAGAAGAACATATACCCTGTTGAGCTTTTACCTTCAATATACGGTATATTTATTTGACCTTCCTCATTTTATATGCCTAAAATCCTGTCAACTTAATTCTCTACTTACGTTTCGTTTTTATTATGTACCTGATGCTCTCCTGTCATTATTCTATATTTTTTCTCTCCATCTCCTATACATCTTTTTTTCCAAAGGGAGGCCCCTTTATATAGAATCTTCAATACTACATGCACGTCATGAACGTGGCCCTACTTTTTTCGATCACCAGACGTGATTTCATTTGTTGGCCAAAGAAAATGGTCACTTTTCCTAAACATGTTTCTACAATTAACAAAATTGATGCTTTCATGGCTTTGTTCACGCCACTTTGATGACCAAGGCTTTGATCACTTCCATGTGTATGCCAGACCGGATTTATTTTTTTAATTGTAGTTCAAAAACTGTTTGGCCAAATTTTTTTTAAATGATTATTTTTCTCTCCAAATTTTTGAAATGGTTAAATTTTGAGTGTCAAAAAAAAAATCCATGTTTAATAGTTGGCCCTCGAGTATTACTCATGGAAATTATTTTGACATGAATAGGCTCAATATCTTAAATGCAAACTTTATCAATGTGTATTTTGACATTTTACTATCGGGTTTTTTAAATCCCTGATATTTGAATTTGGCCTTTGCGGCTTTTTAATCGTACTTGTGGTTTTAGGACCCAAGATAATTGGCAAAAATTTAATAAAAATTTAAGCTCTAAAGCCCAAATGTTAAACCCACTTGTATTTGACTTTGGCCTTCAAGCCCTTATACTTGAATTAAAGCACTTGAACCGCAATTTTGCAATTTAGACTTTAAGGCCCCTATTTGCTAAAATAAATTTGAACTTTAAGAAATGTAACAATTTAAAGCATATAATCAATAGATCTGACAATGAGGCCCGTTTTAATTTCCTTGAACCCCAAGATTCATAATTTATAGATCTATCTTTAAGGCATATATTAAACTTTCAACCTTTATAGCACATAATTGTGAATTTAATTTTTAGGCTATAAAGCCCATTATTAATAAATAAAATTTAAGGCCCATTTTAGGCTCGATGGCCTATTATTAATAAATTAAGCTTTAAGGCTCATTGTTAATTAATTTTTTTCTACAGGTTTCTATTCCAATAAAGGGTCACACCGTGAGATCTATAGTATTTGTAATGGCATGCAAAATGGCACAAAGAAACAAGATCTCTCTTGCACCAACTGTCCTTGGTTTTATGTACCACAAGCTTGGTGAAAGTTGTACAAACGAAGAGGGCCCAACACAGCAAATGCACCGTTGCCCATTCATACCCTAGTTGGATGGATAGGGAAATATTTTCCAACACTATATCGCCGTAGGCCGGTTTGTGACTTTTTCCGAAATTATTACTTGCCAGCGAGATCATCTGGTATTCTTGTTGAGAAGATCACTATTTTTCATGCCCGGCAGGTTGTTACATAAGAGCAACATATTGAGAATTATTTTAACCCCCTTGAACATATCAGGGATATGGAACCTTATTACCCTACTAGATTTGTGAGACAATTTGGTTTTGACCAAGGTGTTTCGGATAATGATTTGGAGTTTTCTATCCTCCAAAGGAATAGCTATTTCATTTCCCAATTGGCTATTGCACACAGGAGACTTTTTTGTAGTAATGCTCATGCTAGATATTTTATACCTTCTAGGGATCGATGGGCAATATAACATGGCGGTACTGTAGGTGGTGGAGTAGGAGTTCTTAACCTTATCTGAGATTAGGAATTAACAAGATTTTTTGGATTCTCTCAGAAAAGGTCCTCTCAGGCAATGAACTTGTTTATGTAATAAGCGAGATCAAAGAAATTCCTCCAAGGTCATTTAAGGGAGCTATGAAGCTAGCTAATTGTGGTAATACACTAATCCCAACAGTCTGAATTTCGTCGATGCTCGAAAAAGGAGTGACTTGAGCAATGCTATATTTTCTTGAAAATGGCAAGCAAGTGAAGGTAAAAGCGAGGAAATTCTCTTCCAGTGGATTTGACGAGAACAATTTTAAGAAAACTAGCCGCTATAAGGGCCTATCCCCTGAAAGCTCCCTAGAAACTGAGAATACCACCCTTTTTGCAGAGCTTACTAACCAAACTGCAAGTCCTTTTGCTGTTAATGAATAGGCAAGTAAAGTTCTTTCTCCTATTCCTATCCATCCAGAATTATTTGTTGATTTAGTTATGGACTACGATGACACTCAGATAACCAAAGTTTTGCTACTTGAGGATATTTTTCAAACACTCAGACAAAAGAAGAAGTTTCTTTGATTGACATATCCATGAAAATGGTCACCAACCTCGAGAGCAAAGTTGACAACTTCTCAAGGGATTTCATCATCGACAGCTTTCAGGCAATTGTTCAGATAATGACTTCTTCTGATTGAGCGAGCTTTTGAAATCTCAAGAAGCATATTTCTAAACATCATATGAGGTTTAACAGAGTGGTTTTATATGGTGACACTGGGCAATCGACAGTAAATTGGTTTGCACAATGTGTCCACCAGGCATTTGATTTAGTTGAGAAGATTAGTTCTCAGGAGAAGTTTGTGAAAGATGTGGATCGTGAGGATGTTGGAAACCTTTCACTTAAACTTTCTGATAATTTGAAGAATCTCCAGGATTTAAACTCACAATTGCAAGATTCTTGTCAGCAATTGCAAGAATTTGAGATCCAGAAGAAAGTTCCAGGCAGAAATGTTTCAGGTTGAAGATAGGTGTGGTGCATTGGCTTCTGAGATTGTTACTTTGGAAAAAATTTGGAACAAGGTAAAAAGAGGAGCAGCTTATAAGGGTAGAAATTCAAGATGCAGGACAAGAGAAAATCCAAGCCCTTGAAGACTTGAAGAAACAATTTCAAGCCATTTTTACTTCTTTAGATTCCTTTATGCAAACAGATTGATAGTCATTTGAATAGTTGCAAGACAGTATTTTCATTTTATTTTATCCTTTGTCCCCTTCTTTTTTCATCGTGATTATTTCTATTTATTCAATCAATTTGATGTAATCAACAATAAATTTAATAAAGTTATGCTTAATTGATTTTTATTTTATTTAATATTTTTAATGTATTATATTGGTATTGCAATAAAGAAACAAAATAATCAATATAATATTATACTGAATATCAATCAGTTTAACAACTTGAGATGCACTGGTGGATAATTACAAAAGGGAAAATAGTATATTTTTTAGTGAAGAGAACTTTATCTAGTTTTGCACTAGACTGCCTATGTACCCACTTTATGCGTGATCAAGCCATTCGTAGTTTTGAAGCACTATTAACGTTGTCACTTAGGTAAAGAACCTTTTAATGTACTTCCCATTTACACAAGAATATATACATTTTCCTTCAATGTTTAAGAGTTCGTATGCTCCTTGTGGGAAAACTTTAGTGCAATATAAGGGCCTTCCAATTTGGTTTCAAATTATTATTCCTTTCATCTTTCTTATAATGACAACGAGTCTTTTGATGGTCAACACCAAATCTCTTGCTGAGAAAGATCTAAATTTGACCCTTTTATTAAACACCCCAGCCACCTAGGATTAATAAACTTCCAATCTTTGTTGTGCTTCAAGTCTTTTCTCGTTAAGTGCTTCTAATTCAGCTAATCTGATTTCTACATTATCATCAAGATTTATTAGCTTGAACTTCAATTCTAAGAGATAGTAATTGTACTTCTAGGGGAAGTATGGCTTCGAAGTCATAAACAAAACTAAATAGTGTACAACCAGTTGATGTACGAACCATAGTTTTGTATGCCCATCGAGCCTCATGGAGTTGCTCATGTCAATCTCTTTTGTGTTTAGACACCACATTCTTTTGCATGTGACACAGAAACTTATTAAAGGCTTTTGCATATCCATTGGATGATAGGTTATAACTTGTAGAAAATCCATGTCGAAACATGTACTTTTTACTCAATTTCATGAGTGGCGTGTCACATTTGAAGTAAAGGATATTATCAAAAATAATTCTCGAAAGAACCCCAAACTAATAAATAATGAAATTTTTAATAAAATTTGCAACATCCACCGCCCTTACTTCAGTTAATGGTATTGCTTCAACCCATTTTGAGAAATGATTAGTCCCAACTAAATTATACTTATGTAATCTTGTTGAAGATGGCTTAAAAGGACCAACTACGTTCAATCCCCATGTCTCAAATGGCCATGATAACATGTGGGATGAAGCGGTTGAGGCAGTTGATGAATTAAATCAGAATGTAGTTGACAGTTATACAATTTCTTGCAAATTTAATCGCATCTTTTACTAGGGTCGGCCAATAATAGCTTAACTTTTAATTTGAGAAGCAAGTTTAGGGCTAGCTTGGTGTGGACCATATGTTCCAGCATAAGTTTCTTGAACGGCATGAATGGCCTCTTCTTTTGAGAGACACCTTAAAAGAACTCCATTAAAAGATCTTTTATATAGTGTCGTTCATTAGTACATAAGTAAGTAAACCTAAGGGCTCAATGCCTTAAGTCAACTTTCTTTATAGGATCGAAAGGCAAAATCCATGGATGAGAAAGTTTACAAAAGGTTGGTGCACATAAAATCCTCTTCAATTTCCAAAACCATTACCACATTTATATTTTCCTCTTTTTCTATCCAGCTTAAGGCTAGGGGCAACAAATAATGTTCCCCAACTACAATTTGTACATCTCTATGCTTCGGCAAGGTCAAAGATGCTACTAAATTTGTCAGGGAACCTTCTTTATTATTTTCTGTCCTTGGTATATGGTTAATTTGTATATCTTGGAATTGAAAGATTAATTGCCTTGCTCTTTGATGGTAAAATACCAAATTTTCATTCTAGACCTCATATTGGTCATTTAATTGTTCAACAACCAACTTAGAGTCCCCAAATGCCTTAATGCAATCAACGTGCATCTTGAGTGCAATTTCTAAGTCAATAATTAATGTCTTATATTCTGCCACATTGTTTGAGCACATAAAAAGCGATAAAAGAGAAAATGAGTAAGGTAATAGTCCTCTTGATGGTGTTATCAACATAATTCCGATCCTCGCTCCTTTTTTCATTGGTGCCCCATCAAAATACAATTCCCACAATAAGGTACTGGTAATGAAGATCTCTTCATCAAGGAGATTGTCTTGAATTGCTTTATCATCAGGGACTGGGTGAGCCACTAGGAAGTCTACTAGTGCTTGTCTTTGGATTACCTTTTGAGAGACATAAGTAATGTCAAATTCTATCAAGAGTAAAGGTTATTTAGCCAATCGTCCAGACAAAAAGGTTTAGACATTAAATATCTTAATGGATCAGCTTTTGAAATTAATGTCATTGAGTGAGACAACAAATAATGCTTTAACTTTTGTACAGCAAAAGTCAAAGCCAAACAAGTTTCCTCAATTGGAGAGTAATGGTATACAGCTCCAACAAGTGTTCAGTTAAGAGAGTATAGTGTATTTTCTTTCCTATTATCATTATTTTGGGCAAGCAATGCCCTAGAGACCTTTCAAGAGTTGCGATGTATAAGATCAATAGATTTCCTTGAATAGGAGCCATCAACACTAGAGGCTTGGACAAGTATTCCTTAATACTTTCCAATGCATTTTACATGTGTGATCCCACACAAATGGTACACCTTTCTTCATTAATCCTGTAAATGGATGACATCTTCCAGATAGATTTGAGATAGATCTTCTTATGTAAGCTAGTCTTCCTTGAAGTCCATAAGTTCTCACAAGTTGCGAGGTGGAGGCATTTTCATGATTTATTTGATTTTTGTAGGATTGATTTCCATTCCTCGATATCTCACAATAAACCCAAGAATTTTTTTAGAAGTCACCCCAAATGCACATTTGAAGGGGTTCATTTTCAATTGATGATCTCGGAGTCTGTCAAATATTTTTCTTAAATCATCCAAATGATTTTCTCTTTCTTTTGTCTTGACAACCAAATCATCAACATAACACTCAATATGTTATGAAGGAAGTTACTTGAAAATGATTGTCATGACTCTTTGATAAGATTTTCCGGTATTTTTAATTTGAAAGGCATTACCGTGTAACAATAAATACCTTTTGGAGTGCGAAAAGTTATGTGCTCTTCACCTTCATGTGCCATCTTTATTTGATTGTAGCCAGAAAATCCATCCATACAAAATAATGTACCAAATCCAGTTGTAGCATAAACTAACAACTTGGTAATTGGAAGTGAAAATTCATCTTTGGGGCATGTATCATTAAAATCAATACAGATGCATACTTGCCCATTTTTCTTTTTCATCGGCACGATGTTTGCAAGTCAAGTTGGATACGAAACCTCACGAATGAAACCAGCTTCTATCAATTTGTCAACCTCAATTCCAATTTGTACATTCAGTTCAAATCTGAATCGACGTTGGTTTTGTTTAATCGGGCATTTATCATTTGAAACTGCTAGTTGGTGGAGTGCTATTTTAGGGTCCAATCCAGGCATATCTTGGTAACTCCATGCAAAAGTGCACATCTAGATATTCCCGAACAAGGGTTTCGTACTTTATCAACTCTTCTTCAAAGAGAAGAGTACTTACGAAGATGGGTTTAGGGCTCTCAATAGTGCCAAGGTTAAGTTCCCTCAACTTATCCACTGTGGTTTAACCACCATCTTCGATTTGAGATAGAGCTGGTTGAACATTTTGAATGAACTCTGCACAATTTTCTAGCAAAAGATAAGGATTTTGTCCATTTTTAGAACTTTCAGCCAATCCTTCTTTGCAAGAGGTACATTTTACCACCATGGTTGAATTTTGCTTCTAGTTCCTTATAAAGAAAAAGTTCTTTCCCACTTTCCTTTTTCAAAGGGGAAATTGCTGAGGACTTTCCTTCTAGTTTCTTATTTCTTCTTAATTGGGTTCTCTTTGGTTTTGAAAGCTCTTGCAACCTTTGAAATATGGAGTGCTAAGGACTGCATGTCTCATATTCCTTTTCAATTTTAGGAATCCCCTATTGCCTTTTAATTATAAAGGAGGGATTCGAGGCTTAATTTCACTATGCTCCTCATAGAGCAAGGCTATTTCTTGAGTGGTGAAAATCATTGAATCTGAGGAAAAAGAAGTTGATTTCAAAGGTTTTTGCAACCTTTGAAATTTGGAGGATTGAGGCTTGTATTTCTCAGATTCTTCTACAATCTTTGAAAACCCTTGAAGCCTTTTAAATGTAGAGATTTTGAGGCTTATTCTCAATATATTCCTCAAAAAGAAAAGATATTTCTTGATTAGTGAAAATCACCGAACCTGGGGAAGAAGAAATTTTTATTTGCCACAATCTTGATTGAGTATGACATCCATCATATTCTATTTGAAAAGAGATTTCCCCTTCTTGAGCCTTAATTTCTTTTGAGCTTATGGGGATAATCCTCTTTCACCTAATACCACTATTTTACTTTGACTTCCATCTTTTTTGAAAGGTAGTCATGATCGTTACTTTGGCTACCGATCGGTTTACCTTTTGAAGTGGACAAGTATAACTTGTGGTTAAAAAGTAGTCATTGTCTCTTCAATTGAGATTGTCGTAATTATCTTTCATTTGGCTAACTTTTTTACCTCAATTTCAAAACAATCTTTATGCTTGGGGCCTTTGGTAACATACTACTGTATTTCTTCTCTGAAGATTCAAGTTTTACTTCAAAAGATTTTCCTTCATGAGAAGATAAAGTGGCAGATGAACCAGATTCTCCATTTTTTTCTCCTCTTTTTGTCTTTTCCTTTCATCTCGTGGGTTGGAGTTGCGAGACTTTTGTAAAACTTTGCATCTGCATAATTCACCACCTCAGTACCAAAAGTTCTTGAGTCAGCTACTACCATTTTTTCAATCCTTGTACCATCTTCTAGCTTTTTGACAAACTTAAAGCATTGATGGAGTATTGATTGCAGAATACCATAGCATGAATACAAGGATGACCTACTAAGGCATTGTATGAAGTGTCAACGTTGATCAAATAAAACAACGCCTCAATTTCATAGTCCTCAAAAATTCATTTTCAATGAATTCAATAGTGCCTAGTTCTCTTTGTCCCATTTGGTTAAAGCCTTGGATTGCCAAGTTTGATGGAGAAAGAACCCCGGTCGACAACCCTATGAGATGAAAGGCTTTCAAGGAAAGCAGATTTACTGCGGATCCACAATCAAGCATTATTCGAGTAACAAACATGTTTCCAATAATGTCACAGACATAAAGACGTCGATTATGGTCATATCCCATTGGCAACTCCTCATCATTGAAAGTGATACAAGCCATGCATGAAGTATAAAACTTTTTTGAGAATGGTGGACTAAAATTAGTCGCATAGAAATCCAATGTCATCAAAGCTTTGTAGTAATGCCCTCCTTAGATATTTTGACATTTGTAAAGTGTCATGGACACTTAGGAAAGCCAGAATGCACTTAAGATGTGCTTAGACATCATATTTGATTTGTTGATCATGTGGCATATTTCGTAAGTGAGGCTTGATGGGGATTTTGGGATACCTCCTTAAGTCTTCAAACTTAAAAAGCTTTTCACAAGTTTTACGTAGAGATTGTGCAACTTCCTCTTGAATTGTGAGTTCTTTAGGAATGAATTCTTTTCAAGACAAGCCATTTGATTTCTTACTTTGCCACACTTTTTGTGGTGACGACAACGTCAACTTGAGCGCAAAGTGATTTCATTTGCGTCTAAGCTTGAAGACTCTTCTTCTTCAAAAATCACCATGCAACACTGTTCTACAATCTCATTTTCTTCATCTTTTTCAATTTTGAAGAATTCGGGAGGGATTATTTAGTTAGAGTAATGGGTATCTTTCGGGTTGAACATATTTCTCCTCCATCGGTACTGACTTCTTGTGACTCTACTTCTTTTTCTTGCCTTTCTTTTGTTCCTTTTTTCCTTGAAACTTCATTCTAGGATGAGTAATTTGCATAGAACGCAAAGTAGTGTGAATTGCCTTTTTAGTTCATTTGCTCACACAAGTTTGCCACTCTTCATCATTTGCACCTTTAGTTTTCAACGGACTGTTATAATTACAATTTCAAGAAAGGCTCAGTCATGAGCTCATAAAGTGTTAGAATTTCTAGCTTCCTAAATGAGGCATGTCAGGATAAGTGTAAGCATATGAAACTTCATTTTCTACCTCAAATGCCAGTTTAATTGCATCATTAGGATGAGGAACCGAAAGAATAGGGTTTTCTTCGACGAAGAAGATGTTGTTTGCAGCGGCTAGCAAATTATCTTCAATCACGAGATCTGTCTTATCAACTATTGATTTGATTATATTATTTTAGAACATAATAGTCCTTAATGGGATGACTAACAATTCAATGATAAGAGCAATACTTTGCATTATCGATTTTGTTAACTTCAGCCGGTCTCTTTGATTTTGGCAATTCTATTACCTTCTTTCTCATCAATTGCTTGAAGATGTACTCCACATCCTTGTCATGAAATGTGTACTTTACACTCTTACTTTCCTTCAAAGTAGTCTTTTTTGACTTTCTATATCTTTTAAACTTGAACTAGGATTGCCATTCCATTTTTCTTATTAATATTGACAAATTGCCATAGACTCGCCTTTCTTGATAGGTTTCTTGCCTTCACTTTTCTTTTCTTCTGAAGACTCACCTTTTAGAGTACTTTTTTGTCTAGCTATTAGCTTTTTAACATTTTCAGATTTTGAAACAAGTGCATCAAATGTTTGGGGTTCGGCTGTCCCAACAAAAGTTTCTATTTCTGGTAACAGGTTATTACAACACATTTGGATAGCTGATTGTTCAGTCAATTTCTTGGTGCATTGGAAATTTAAATTCTCCATCTTGTTATAAAGTCATTGACATTGTCATTTGTCTTTTGATGGGTATCAACCAGGTCAATTAAAGAAACCTTCTTCTTTGAACTCACGAATTGAGTAAGGAAGGCTCTTTGCATATCATCCCATGTGAAGATCGAGCTAGGTTGTAGTTTGGTATACCAACTAAAAGCATACCCTTTTAGGGACTGGACAAATTGACAAATCAATAAAGCATCAGAAAGAGCTTATTCTTCACCTCATAATAAAAAATTGAGCTAAATGTTCTTGTGGTGAGCCATTGATTTCGCCAAATTTTTGAAATGAGGCTTTTGATAGTTAAGGTGATATGAGATCGTATCATAATGAGACGAATACGGTTTACGATACCCTAACATAGGAGAATTCATAGATGCTGGAATTCTCTGATACCCTCAGCTATCAATATTTTGATATCGGTTTGCGTTATAGGTGTACTGAAATTTTGAACATTTTCATAAGTTTGCACATGTTCTCGAGACGATGTACTTGCTTGACTAGCCATTTAGGCAGCCAAAGCAGCCACTTCAGTATCTCTTTCAGCAAGTTTTCTTTGTAGTTTTTGCATTTGCTCTTCAAGACTGGTAGTGCCAGTGACAAAGGCTGGCATTCATTTATTTTGAATTTTATCAAAAATTTGTAACATTTTTTGAAACTCCTTTGCTAATTCCAAAGGAAAGTCATCCTCTTTGAATAGATATTTAGGATCTCCATATAGAGGATTAATTAACCGAGAGGAAACCACAAGTCCTCTTAGACTATTTGATCCACTTGAAGAAACCATTGTCCCATTAGAGTTAGATTCCGCTGACTTCTCTTTAATAAGAGATTTGATTGTCGTTGATGACTATTCAAATGGAGCTCGAGACATCATCCTCACTCGAGATCGAGTCACGAAGCCATCATATGGTGAAAACGAGACTTGGACGAGCGAGAGGATTGAATTACATAATGAGATAAATATTCCTCTGTTGCAAGTTTTTTGGTCTCATTATCGAATTCATGATCTATTTATTATTTCGTAGGAAGAATAGGATTTACGACTTCCTTTGATAAGTTGTGAACTTCAAAAGTCAAGACCTCGAAGCCTTTCGCTTATTTTGGATTCCTTTTCTGTTCTTTCTTAGTTGTCTTTCTTTGCATCTAGATGCAATTGTCGACCCTTCATCGACCAATTCCTTTCCTTTTGACCTTGGCTAGTTGAGTTCAACAACTCTGGATTTCAAGGCTACTATTGATATTATTTTATTTGAAGCTTTTGTAACCTCAACCTTGGGGTTTTGGAAACTGGTACTTGAGACTTCGGGGAAGAAGTATTTTCCTTCTCTTGAGCAAAAGTTGCCATAACAGATTCGATTAATGGAAAGTCCATCACAAATGACCCAAAGAGAATTTAATTGGGTTTGAGATTGACCTCCTCAACCATATTAACGGCAACATCATCTTTTCCGGTGTCGGCAATACTAGGTTTGTGAAACCACCTTTGAATTGGGTTCGTGCCTTCTATTGGAGTCATTTTAACTTGTTCAATTCGAGCATTTGCACTAGGATAAGTCTTGTTTTGCCGATTACATGACCTCGAGATTAGAGTAATTATTTGATACTCCTCGAATGATGTTACTCTCGAAGCATTTCTAGTTTGACCCTTTGTAGCTTTTGCAGGTAGAGCACTTTCTTTTCGCTCTTTGCCGACTTTAGTGGTCGGAATGAGATCCTTTGGCCCCCTAACAGCTGGGGGTAAGCATAGTTTCTGCTTGCTTACAGTCACAGTGGCCGAGACAACCTTCTTTTTCTCTGCCTTCATGATCGGAGCAGGCTTCTTTTTCGTCTCAGCAACCTTTGCGCTCGGGATGACCATTTTTTGCCCCCTCGGGGCTTGGTGGTTGAAGCAGACTATTTTTTACCTCAGCAGCCTTTGCAATCTCCAGTGAAGCAAACTAGGATGTGGTCAATTACAGAGAAATCTTCGGGCGCTCTATTGTGAATGTCACCATATAGTCGTCCTTCTTTGATCCATGTCCCCTTTCACGTTTGGTACTTGGAAGCTCATGAAAATGAATCACGATCTTTGGTGCTATCTTAAACCTTCAAGACAATACAATAAAATTGATTAATTCAACAATTAGAGATGCAAAAGAGAATGGGTCCCACCTGACGTAACAAAAGCATATTAAGCAAAATTTTAATATTTTGAAAATTAAATCTCACTCAAATTGGACTCGCTCGTACAATTTGCTCATGCGAGCTTTTATTTATGTGCTGAGTCGGACTCTTTTAATTATATTCATTGATTCTGGACAAACACCTTTTGATTCTAATTGTCAGTTAATTAATTTGACTACTAATTAAATAAACGAAAATAGGAGAATTTATATAATATTTATTTTGGGTTAACCTACATAATATATAAACTTGCCAACGATAATGCATTATCAGGTTTAACCTTATGAGAGTTCTAATTGTGTAAAATTCACTTGTATGTGAGGTATTTTTTTTTTTAATGGGATAATAAATTAATTTAACCCATTTTGTACTTTTGACGGGTTACTTGGATTTGACCCAATTTTTACTTTAGTGAAATTTTAGTTGTTTGAAAAACTCTACAATATAATATATTTTGTTATTCTTGTAGCTGAAACCTTTTAAGGAGTTTCCTATGTATCCAAATTGGAATCAAGCCACGTGTAGTTTTAGATGAACTACAATTTTATAAATGTAATTCTTTTTGCCTATTTGAGGCAATTAATTGGAATTTAACCACTAAAAGGAAAAAAAAAAAAATATTTAGTCAAGTTCAGAAAAACTAGTCCAATTATTTTATTTGATCTTTTTGTTTTGCCTTGAAAGGAAAAACGAACACAAAAGTTCTAATTTAATTCACGTCTTTATTTTTTTTCTAATTACCATAAACGCAACATGGGCATCAAAGCCAAAGATAATTAATTTAATTTATTCTCTTAAAAGGTAAGTTTAGAACTGAGGCCAATTAATTTTATTTAATGCCTGCTAATTTTGGTGTTCCAAGGCCAATTAATCAATATAATGCCTTAAACGACAGTTTTTGGTGCTCTAAAATCAATTAGTTAATTTAATGCCTTAAGTGACAATTTTTGAGTTACAAGACCAATTAATTAATTTAATGTCTTAAACAACAATTTTTCTAGGTGCCTTAAAAGGTTAATTTCAAATGAGAGAGTTAAGCTCGGGATAAATGGGCGCTAAGACTAATTAATTTACTTGGGTGCTAAGAGCAGTTTATTTAATTTTGTAGCCACTATTGAGCCAATTAATCAAATTTAATGCATTACAAAAATACACAAATATTAGCATCAACAAGTTAATTTAATATAAAAATAAAAATAAAAAGCATAGGTACACAAGTGCCATTCATATCTATCTATCTATATATATATATATATATTAGTTACATTAATTACAAGCATATGCAATTACACACACTTGTGTAATATATTCATACATTAGTCATGACAAAATTTATTGTGGTGATTGAACAACTACTTAGTATCTTAGTAGTTGCTCAAAAACTAATTAAAGGCTTCCATTTGGACAAAACATGGCCCCCAATTCGTAATAAAATGGGCTACCCTATACAAATGATTCCCTCCTATTGGTTATTAAACAACTATTAGGATGCCACTAATTGCTCAATAACCACCATAAACATTCTCCATTAGTCACACACATATATTACTAATGTATATACATATATGTTTAGTTAAAATACATGATTTGATTGTGATATTAACCGAACATATATTCTAAATTTTGAATTGAAATATTTTTTTAGCTGATATCCATTTATTTGAGGGAAAATAGGGATAATTAATACTAGTTTCTCTCTACTCATGGAAACTAAATACATCCTGATCTTCTCTTTTTAAATAAAGAGTCATTATCACGTAAATATCTTGATCTTCTCTTTATAATTAAGAATTCTATCATTATAACATAAATAATCAAAGATATTAAGCAACAGAGTAAGAACATCAATACAGAGGGAAAGAGTTTTGAGTGAGGAAGAACATATACCCTTTGGAATTTGACCTTCAAAATACGATATATTTATTTAACCTTCCTCGTTCTGTATGCCAGAAATCCCATCAACTTAATTCTCTACTTACGTTTTGCTTTATTATGTGCCTGATGCTCTCCTGTAATTGGTTTATAATTTTCCTCTCTATGTCTTGTACCTTTTTTTTTTCCCCAAAGTGAGACCCCGTTATATAAAGTCTTCAATACCACAGGCATATCATGAACGTCGCCAACTAATTTTTCCTGCCACCAAACATGATTTTGTTTATTGGCCAAAGAAAATGGCCAGTTTTCCTCGACAAGTTACCATGCATGATTAACAAAATTGATGTTTGCATGGCTATGTTCACGCCACTTTGTTGACAGACACTTTTTTTTTTTTTTTTTTTTATCAAATTGTAGTCAAAAATTTTTAGCCAAAATTTTTTTATTGATTATTTTTCCCTCCCATTTTTTGAATGGGTTAAATTTTGAGTATCAAAAAAATGCACGTTTGACAAATGTAAATGGAAATCTAGCATAATTTTGTATTTTTTACTTTTAACACAAAAAACTTAAAAAATTTCTTAATTTTAGAAATAGTTCATGAATAAAAACAAAAAGGAGAAAAAAATTTCATCTAAAATCCATTATATTTTAACATCTAAAAAAAATTATACTAAATATGGAAAGAATACATATCCCATTCTGGTTATAGTTCCTAAAAATTGAACTAAGAATAAGCATCGTTACTTGTTTTGAGTAGAAAAATACCTATTTTGTTTGAAATGAGTTTTTTATTCTAAGCCATTTCAACGTACCAAAGGTGGGGTGGGTATTTTCTAAAAAGGAACAAAATTAAGGTTATTCTTGTTTTCATAGTTTCCTTTTTACGCATCCATTACATTGAGTATTTTCTAGGGTTAATTATAATTTACCCCCTTGAACTTACACTATAATTGCACTTTACCCTTTTAACCCTAATAATGTACACTTTACCCCTTCTTAAAAGATTCCATTACATAAATAATTTTAAAAAGATGATGTGGATATTTGTTTTGACAAAAATATCCTCCAACAATTTGTGTTCAAAGTTATTCCATATTTAATTAATTTCTCATAATTACACACATTCTTTTTATTTATTCATTTCGGAACTATAAGAGAATTTTATGAATTATCAAATTTCTTTAATCAACTTAAACATTATTTTGTTTATTTATAAAACTAAATACAAAAGAGACATTTTTACAGCTATTTTTTTGTTCATTTTCATTTTGTAAGGCATGAACAAAAATGTTAAATATAAATTAATAATATTTTTAAAAAAAATAAAAGATAGATCTTATATAAGAATATAATTTCCATTTCACAATTAATAATACAGTGCAAGAAGAATTATCTTTTAACTTAATAAGTACATTTTTTTTTTTAACAACATCAAAACACATGAAATTTTTTTTATTTTTAATTTTTTACATATTTTTTTGTTAAGTATAATATGTGTAAAAATAAAATCATTTATATGAATAAAAGAAATCTAATTGCTTATTTTATTTTCAATATGTTTAAATCTTGCACAAAAAAAAAAATTTGAAGAAAAAGTATTGAAAAAGTTCGTTCTATTAGTATTTACTTTTAGTAATGAAGAAAAATAATATATAATTTTATTAAGGAAAATGTGATAAAAAATTTTATTATTCTGACGAAATAAAAATATATTATTTGAAATCATTAAAAATGAAATAAAAAGAAATATAATTTATATACAAATGTTTGAAGGGTAATAATGTCAAATCGTAGATGTTCACATCATCTCTTTGTAATTATATATATGATAAAATCTTTCAGAGGGTCAACGTGTACATTTTTAGGATTTAGGAAGTAAAATATAACTGAGATGCAGATTCAAGGGAGTATAGTTAATCTTAACTCTATTTTCTACAAAGGAACGAAATTAAGGTTACTCTTGTTTTCAGAATTTCCCTCCTCGAATGTCTTTCTCAGTGCTCCACCCTCGCTCTCATAAATGAGAAACAAACTTCACGTATGTTTTATAAACAATTTTGATTAAGGTTCACAGTACACGGAAATAGCCCAACTAAGAAGCGCTTCACATAAGTTTTATTTAACGTCAACACTTAGTAGTAATTACTGTTGAAGGCACACACTATTTGTGTGAGATGTAAAATTAAATTTAAAAAAAAAAAGAAAGAGAGAAAAGGAGAAGTTATATAGGGTAGTTATTAGTAACAGTTTAATATAATATTATTAATGATAATAAAGGATAAAATTAAAATTTATTATAAAGTGACGGACATCAAAAAAAACTCTTAAAATTTTATAAAGTGACGACATCAAAAGAGACTCTCTCCCTTTATATATAATATAAATATAGATATAGTGGTGGAGCCATGTTAGGAGCAGTGGGGGCAAGTCAGACTCCTTAATTCTATAGGAAATTTTTAGAAATAGTGTAGTAATTTTATGCATTTACCCTAACTAAAAAAAGAAAACAAGGAATAGCTATAGACTATTATATTTACATGTTACTTATATAGAAAATATTTATATTATAAGTTATTAAACTGTTATATAATACTTTTTGAAAATATTTTAATCATAATTATATCATTTGTCTTTTCGATTAATATTATAAACATTTAATAAAATTTGAGATATTTTTACTTTAATTATTATATATTTAAGACTATATTCGTGAAATATTATCATAATTTACAATAATAATATCAATGTTGATGTGATACTTTCTCTTTTTTAGTTTCTAATCCATTATAACAAGTAAAATAAACTTTAACTACAAAGTTTTAATAAAGTATTTTTGTTTTAGAAATTATCAGTTTTAAAAAATTACTACATATGGGAGAAGAAATACTGAAGATGAATATTGCATTGTTAATTCCAATACCATTCTCTTAAAATAAAAATTGCACACAAGCATTTATAGTTTTAAAATTCACATATATACCTTACTTGTATTTCATACTACTTTTTGTATTTATGTAAATCTAAATATACAAATACTATTAGATGGTTAAGAAATGAAAAAAACCTATAACTGCTGTATAAAATATTGTAATAACAACTTGTATTCTTATTTATGATACAATGAAATTGTGCTCCATTGACAAAATTTTCTGGCTTCGCCCCTGTATAGATATATAGTATAGATAAATATAGATTATAAAGAAATATAACAACCAACAAAATAAGACAGTTAAATTAATTTTCCAACCTTTGGACTTTGTATGCATGCTTATGTTATTTTTGGGACGTAAGAAAATATTTTACTTTTATTTTGACTATAGAAAGAAAATTAATGGGCATTTTGTCTACTTTTGACCCTCATGAATATATTCTTGGATGGATTAATTGAACTCTAAAAATTGGTTGTAACTAATATCGAAGTAACATTAAAATTGAGAAACAACATTATTATCTAAATCTCTATAAGTACTCGGTTTATCATACTCTACAAACGTAACGTACATTCAATATTTCATTAGTATAATTTCTAATTCAATAACTTAATGGAGAATAGTTTATTTCTTTTCTTTTTCTTTTTTCTTCTGCCAATTGAGTTTGCCTTGGGAGGTGGTGACGATTTGTTTGATCATAACTATTATCAAACATTTGGAGGGAATCATCTCACTGTTCTTGACCAAGGAAAAGAAGTTCAACTTCAAATAGACCCATCTTCAGGTGATTAACACAAGGAATATGGCAAGGGATTTTGGCATTTCATCATCACTTTTCTTTTCCGCTGATTAATCAAAATAACTTGAATAGCCTTATACGATTATGAAACTTAATTTTTCCCGTTGCCTTTCTGTGTTTAAATTATGTCATTGATTTGTTTATTTAAGAAATATATTTTTATTTGTTTCACTAGTATATGAATTATGGCATTTACACTTCTTCCGAAGGTACTAAATTATTAAGACGATAAATAGTATACTCCTTTTTAATTAAAAATGGATACTAACTTTGTTAACAAGAACAATATGGAACTTAAGCCCCCCCATCCCCCAACCCACCCAACTAAAAGAAGAATATGGAACTTAAGATGATAATCTATTCTCTTATTTGAACATATACTATTAAAATGCCAAGCATTACACGTTGCAACTTCTTCATAGATTTACTATATCTTTAAATTGATGAGACTTTCCTTTTTTTTTTTTAATCCTATATTAGGCATTACCTTTATAGTTAGAATGCATCAGTTAATAATTCTTTGCAAGTTATCAATGCCATTTCATGATGATTTTAACTCTTAAAATTTTTTGGAGAGTTAAATTTTAGTATATGTTAACACATTTTTTTTATTGAATTACTCATTTTTGCATAATATAGTCAAAAAGTTAGTTCATTACTTTTTCTTCCATTGAGTAGTTTTGGGATTTAAATAGTTAGAGAATCTAAGGTATATGAATCATTTTAATTAAATAAAGACAAGAATGGAGCGCTTGAAACTAATTTTGAAATTCTAAAATTATTGATATACTCTGTGTTTTCAGTATGCTTATATGTAAAATTATTGGTTGAGGATACTCCTTTCCAGAAAATCATTGCAAAATGTACTTATACAAGTTGGCTTATATTGATGTCATGTATGAAAAACAATTACAATCTCTTATAGTTGAATATTTATGGCAAAAAAATAAATCTATTTCTGTAAATAATATTTTGGACTTTTGGTGTGAAATAGATTAATTAGTTTCTTCAAATCTATTTACGACATCTCTAATTGGTTTCCTGGGTGGTGTAGGAGCTGGATTCAGTTCAAAGAGTGACTTCGGTTCAGGCTATTTTCGCAGAGATGTAAACATGAAGATACCAGATAAAAACAGCACAGGAATTATCACCTCATTTTATGTAAATGACTGAATCTTAAATATCTTAATCATCTAAGTGTACATTATTCTAGCTCTTGTAATATGTCTCACGGTTTTATTCCTTATGTCATTTGTGATTGTAGTTAATGCAAATTCCAGTAGGAAAACCTGTCGAAGGAGTCGAGCATTATGAGTTTGACATTGAGTTTTTCGGAACTCACGGTAATCCTCACATGATAAGTACGAACGTCTTTGCAAATGATTTTGGAAGAAGGGAGCAACAATTTCATCTTTGGTTTGACCCTATAAGTGGATTTTCATACTTATGAGATTCTTTGGAACCAACACCAAATTGTGTAAGAATTTCGTTGCGCCACATCTCGAAATTTTTTAGTGCATGTGGATTCATTAACCCTCAAAATTTATTTCTAAAATATGCTGTTTATCCCGTTACAATTCTTTTATATATATAGGTCCCAAATTATTTGTGTTGCTTATACAAGTCATATCGCCCCTATCAAGTAACAATTTGGGCGTCCCTGATTGTCTAGTCCATTATGTGCTACCATTCGACCTAGCAAGTTAACTTTTCTAACTATTTGGAATAAAATAAAGGTAAATTACTGTTTACTTTTCTGGCCCATAATTTCTGTTAATTTTGGAAATCTATTTTAAAATACTATTCCTTCCGTCTTATTTTATTTGACAAAGTCAATCTTGCACACAATTTAAGAATAATTAATATTTAACCAATTAGTAGAATAATTTTTTCATTATTGTCCTTTAATTAAAATTCAAAATTTATTATTTAGTTTTTGATTTTCAAAATTTGAAATGATTTATGAAAGTAATTAATGTTGAAACATGACCTTAATACTTTTTTTTGGAGCTTTCAAGAAGGGTAAATTAAGTAAATTAACATTTATTTATTTGCTATTTTAAGGAGTGACAAATAATTTGAGACAAACTAAAATAGAAAGAATGACAAATAAAATAGAAAGTATTAACGGATGGAGTATATTCTTTAGACTAAATATGTGACTAGATGAAAATCATCTAAACTAAAGGTTTTATTAAAATTACATGTTTACCCTTGCAAAAATAACCATGTGAGCATGTTAGTTATAAATTTTATTCGTAAGGGCACACTCAATCCCAAAGACTCAATTCCAAGTTTTGTAAAAGGATTGCTGTCTTTGGATACTAGGTGTTGTACATACATCCGTCATTATAAAATGTTGATTATCTTTTCAATAAAATTCACCTTCATGGGTGTTTGCAAAAAAAAAAAAAAAAAGCACACTCAATATATATACAAGACAAAAAAAATGTATTAAAAAAAAGGACAAAATTATCAAAAATTATTAAAAATTTAGATATTTGATCGAAATAATAATAAAAATTTATGTATGACGTATACCAAAAAAACCTCTCAGCGCTTTTATATATGGTACAGATGATGATGCTTTCCTATAATCGTAGATGGTTTGTGGATGGAACTCCAATTAGAGATCCTTAATGTGGAAGAATAATACACAGCTCGGAGTAGATTTTCCCACAGGACAAATGCATGTGGAGGCAAGCATTTGGAATCCAAGTTGGCTTGGAAACCCAGACTGGAATCAAGGCCCATTCAAGGCCCACTATCGAGGATTTGCTATCGATGGATGTCTTTACCAAAGTTCCAAACCGGAGCAGTGTTCCTCCAACTCTTATTATTGGAATCAAAACCAGTATCGGGAACTAGATTCTGATCAAGAGAGTAAATTGCAAAACGCGAGAAAAAATTATATGTATGACGATTACTGTAACGACCCCAATAGGCATGGCGCAGAATGCGAAATTAATCAATAGAGAAAATAATTCTTTGCACCATAATAATTATCCATGGGTAATGAAGTTTTAGTTTATTGAGATTTATAATTTTGCTTCTATGATTCAAAAGGGGGCAGATATTGGCAGAGAAACTTTCAGTGACAGAATTACTCATACCCACTCACCAGTGGACACCTACCTCCTCCATCTTTCTTCTTTCTTCCTCACCCATCCTCTCTCCTTCCCTTTTCTTCTCTAGTTCTCTGTTTCTCCCTTCCCTACTTTGCAGCCCATCACACTTGTGTCCTTCCTTTTTTTTAGCTTACAAAACCTGCACGCATTTATGGGACTAGAATGTGAGCTAGCGAAACATTAAGTGACAAGTATTTAAAGTTAGTGATGATTAAAAAAAAAATTGATATGAGTTGAATTTAAAATTTATTTTCTGTGGTGATTGATAAGGTTTATGTGAGAAATTTGAGGTTTGACTGTGTTAGATATTTTGATGTGGGAAATTTAGTTGGTAAGAGGGATTTCTATCACCACGAGATGTTAAATATTCTTTGTTCTTTCACTCAAGATTTAGGTATCTAAATTTGAACTGCTTATCAAACAAAACAACTTCTTTGAACAAACTGTAACTTCAACCAATGGAATTTCCCAAATTCAGGTAACAAAACTAATACTTGGAAATTTCCAAATTTCAACAACAATGTAGTATGAACTGAAAACAACCGAAATAAATACATAAATCATCCATCAGGACCATGACTACAACCCTTCCCGGGCCCCTTGACACCCCACGCCCTTCTCCACCCTTCCCCTCCCTTCTCTGAGAACAATTAATTAGTTTTATCCATCACCCGCTTCCGACGTGACCATGGCATTGACGAATCTGGTGTGATGAAAATTTTATTTAATATTTTTAAAAAAAAATTTTATTGCTCAAAATAGAGTCAAATCAAATTCAAATTTGAAATAAGTTTTGATTGAATTTAAATTCAAAATATTAAAAATTAACAAATTCGAATTCAAGTTTAACATTAAAAATTCAATAAAGTTAAAATTCAAATTTGATCAGTTTAAGATCTACTCGGGACAAGCTCCAATTTAACTCACTCGTTTAGCGGATCATATAAATTACTAAATTCATGGGTGCTTTAAATTACTAACCTGCTCATGTCTTCCAAGTTTGAGTTATAACTAAATTTCTATGAAAATGTATCCAGTCAAATTAAGGTATGTCCATCACATCATGACCCACACCTTCCGAAGTACACGTTATTTGTCATATCCTCGAGATAGCATGTTTAACGTACTCTAAACATTTAATATGATAAACTTCTTACAATTTATAACTTTATTTGTATGGAAATACATGGAAAACTCGGGCTCCGTTTCGATGCCGAGTAATCGCATGTTATTTGATAAATATTATTCAGACTTTGACTTGATTAGTATTTGAAAATAATATTGACTTTTGAATTAATGAGATAATTGTTTGGATAAATAATATTTTGAAATAATTGTTTTGATTGTAAATAATGAATGCCTATTTTTACTTTTTATTTTTTAATCTAAATAATGATAAACTTTAGTAATTAGACATTGTAATCCAATTATTTAATTTTCTAAGAATTGATGAGTTCAAAGATCGAACAATTAAATCACAGTCCGAATAATACTTACCGAACGAGAAAAAGACTATTTTGATCCCTTATCTTTAAGGTATATATTTGAACCAATTTAGTCCAATGTCATGACACAGATAGAAAATTCAAAATTATTAACACCAAAAGGCCACTTGACAAGCACGTGGTAGTTAAAAACTAAAGGAATAAGCTATTGTTGTTGTTTAAACGAAAGGAAGCTTTAGGTCAAAATCCTCAATATTCTTTATCTCTAACCCCAATCTGTCTTATTCAACATTTATCCCAACCCTAATTTCTCTTCTTCAAAAATTTTCAATGGCAAAAATAGCTAATTGCTTTTGCGAGATAAGGGCAAAACTTACAACCTCTTGGACCAAAAAGAATTCAGATAGAAGGTTATATTGTTGTAAATGAAATCCACACATAAAATTAGTCATGTGCAATAATTACTCTAATTAATTGCACAAGTTTTAACTATTTCTCAAAATTTAATAGCAAAATGAAATGAAACCCTATGCCCAAACTCCTAATTCCATCTAAATTAAAGTGAGATCCCAACAAATGCTGATGAACTAACCAATATAGGATCTCATCTAACATGAGATAAACAAAAAAAGAAAATGGAATAATACAACATTTGAAATAGTAGATCTGTAATGAAGAATTAAATGACAAAATAGGGTTGAACAAAGAGGAAAAAGTAGAGAATAAGTACCTTAGCAATTTGACTTCAAAATTCACCAGTACCACACTTTATTGCCTTTCAATCGAGTAGATTTTTACTGTAAAGAGCTTGAATCGAGTGGATTTCTTAACCAAAAAGTACCATTTGAAGGAATATTTGTTGTTCATCTTGTGAAATTGATGTTCAAAGGAGTATTAAGTTGTCTGAAAAGTGGAAGATAAGCTTTAATACAAAAAATTTGTCAGACATTCGGATGATTATTTCGGAAGTTTAGTATAAGATCGGAGGTCCAAACTTCATAATTCCAAATTAATGGCAGTAAGGACTCTTTCAGCAATAACTTTAATTCATTGGTTTTAGCAGTATTACTACTTTAACAATCCGAACCCAACAATAATTGTGGAATACTGAACCAGTTTTACAATATAAATAATTCATTGAAGTCACATTAGATGAATAATGCATATAATGGATAAGTCAAAACATGAATAGTGTGTAATATTATTTGGTGAATAATCATCACTTGACCAAATAGTATTTTCTATTGACCAAATAATATTTGAAAAATATTTACCATTATTTGGCAACAAAACGGAGCCTTAAATTGTAATCTATTGTTGCACGTGTAGTTTAATTAATTTATCAAAAATTATCTGTAGAATCTTGCCAGTATACAATATTAGGATAGTATAGTGAATAAGGATCACTTCATCAAGAACTATATAAACAAGTATCAAGAATTTTCAGTAATTTCTATTTAGAATACTCAAACAATGGATTTTTGGTTTTATGAAAGTAAAGGGACAATAAACTAAATTAATTATTAACTGTTGAACAATGAGGATAAAGATGAATTTAAGCCAAATGAGAAAGATAGGAAAGGTACTAGACTAGCAAATTTTTGGGTTCATTCATTGTATGAGCCATTAACCAGTCTAATTACACAATTTGAGGATTCAATTCCCAATAGTAAATCTAATGTCGTTCCCTTGTGATAACTGAGTTTTACCAATTCATCGAATTAAGTATGGATCCCTCTTCTACTAATTGCAAATAAATAGTGATGCATCTATGGAATTACTAAAAACCAATCAATCAATTTCATCAGCCATGCTCTGAAATTGAATTTAATCTCAACAAAAGTCTATGACAAAAGATTAACTTCTATTCTCTCCTCAATAAAGTTAATCAAATCAAGAATAAGCTACTTTCTCAATTTACCGTGTTTTATTGATTATTACTCAAACATGCAATCTTTCATATTAATGTTTTAGTCAAATCAATCCAAAGATATTTGCATCACCCATACCTAACTCAAATGGATTTAATGCACCATTATGTGATTAAAACCAAAGTAAATAACAAAAGAGTGGAAATTCATACCTAAATTAGAACTAGGGCTTGTAAAACCAAAATTGTAATCAAATTAAACAACATTAATCTAAAGCAATTATAAAACTAAGGAAACAATATCGCAATTGAATACCAAAATATTGAAGTACTTGAATTCAAAACTTGAAATTAGGAAACAAATTGGAATTGCAATCTTCAAAACTAATGTCTTGACAAGAAATTGAAGAACGAAACCAAAGTCTAATCGCTAATAATTGAAATGGAATAACTGGCTTTGAAACCCTAGGGCAATAGCAAAATCCTCGAATTAGACTAGAATAGTAAAAATGATGGCTTCTCAATATTCTAGAAAGCTCTTCCCTAAATAACTGTTGCTGGACCTACTTATAGCTCAAAACCCACAACCTTGCTTTCCTAGCCCATCACAATCGCAATGCCATGGCACTCTAATCTTACCCTAACCATAACGCTGCAGCTTTATGCCTAAAACTTGAATTTTTCCTTTGGCAGCTCCAAATGACAATTTTACCCCTATTGCAGTGCACAAAAATAAAAAATTACTAAAAATATATACTTATGTCATGGCAACACATTAAAAGCAATAAAATTAATAATTAACACCTAACATACATTTCTAACCTAAAACGCTAACTATAACTACTTAGACACCAAAATCAAGACTAAAACAAAATAAATTGAGCTACAAAGAATAATGATTAACTCTAAAAAAATAGAGTTATTAGCTACTAATAAAGTAACAAGGGATAATTGCAAACTTAGTCCCTCAACTATCTTTGGAATCTCACAGAAGTCCATGCAATTTTTTTTTTTTTTTTAGTCTCATAAATGTTTATTTTAATCTATAGAAGTTCAATACATTCTTGTCTAAACTTTTCCACGCCTCAATTATTTTTCCAATCCTATGGAGATCCCTACACCCTTTCAACAATTATTTTTGTTGTAATTTTGTTAAATGTTGAATTTTTACAGTCAAATTTTGTTTGTTAAATGTAATTTTTTACGGTCAAAATTTAGTTAGTCAAAATATAAAAAAAAAATTTTGAGAAAGTGAGAAGTGGTCAAAGACCACTTCCTCATGTGGCAGGCATTTGATAATGCTCCAAGTTGTGAGCAGCCACACAATTGTTAAGGAATATAAACAAAAAAGATACAAAAGAAATCATTTAAAAAAAAAAGAATTTGGTTGCCTATAAACATGAGTGGTCTTTATCAATTGAAAACGTGGCCAAAGAAAAAAAAAAAAAAAGAAGCCTGAATTGGATGATTTGGAGAAGTGATCAAATTGACCACTTCAAAACTTTTCCCAAAAATCAAGCTACGATCAGTAGTAGAGTTTTGTTACCAAGCCAATAACCAAAACAAAAAATTCTTCTCATAGGCCACATCTAATCGTGGAAAGGAAAAGGGAGTAGTTATGGATATTCAACACTCTATATAAAAGGGGTCTCACTTAAAAAAAAAAAAAAGTGATGGGGAATACTCAAGGAGATAAAAAAAAATATATACAACAATCACAAGGAGAACATCAGGCACATAATGATAGTAAAACGCAAGATGAGAAAACCAGGGAGATCAAATAAATATACCGTATATTAAAGGTAAAGAGTTATTGCCATCAACACAGTATATTTCTTCCTTAATATTTCTTTTTCTGTCTATAACTTTTCTTTCGTTGGCTGATGTCTTTGTTAGTCACGTTATAGTAACTAATATCTTATTTATGAAGTGAAAATAATGATATATTTGATTCCTAGGAGGAGAGAGGAAACTAATAATCCCCATTTTCTCTCAAATAAATAATCAGTTTAACAAAATTATATCAGACTATTGATGCAAATCAGAATTTGAATATAGGATCAGTTGATATAATCTAGTGTGTGCAGATATATAGTAGGGAAATATTTGAATCCCACTTGTAATCAAATTGTGTGTGTGTGTCTATATATATATTACAAACGTACTAGACTGCATAATTTTATTACAGGTTTACTGTATAACAAACTCTCTACCCCTTGTGTTTGATATGTCTCGCTCCTTAAAATTAATTAATTGGCCTTAGATCCCAAAAATTTGCCGTTTAAGACATTAAATTAATTAACTGGCCTTAAAGCTCGAAACAATATTGCCATTTAAAGCATTAAATTAATTTATTTGGCCTTATTGTTAAAATTGTCTTTTTAAGACATTAAATTAAATTATTTGATCATAGTACTCGAAAAATTGCCATTTAAGGTATTAAATTGAATTATTTGGCCATAGTGCCCAAAATTGTCTTTTTAAGATATTAAATTAAATTATTTGGTCTTAGTACTCAAAAAATTTCCATTTAAGGCATTAAATTAAATTATTTGTCCTTAGTGCCGAAAATTGTCTTTTTAAGACATTAAATTAATTATTTCGTCTTAGCACCCAAAAAATTTCCATTTAAGGCATTAAATTAAATTATTTGGCCTTGAGCCCAAAATTGTCTTTTTAAGACATTAAATTAAATTATTTGGTCTTAGTCACCTAGATTAGAGTTGATTGAAGTAGGATGAATGTTTATTCCTTAGGTACCTCTCCTTAATGAAGTTACTCTCCACAATGATTCTCTTTTGCGGAATTTCCACCACAGCTTGATGCTATATGATTTCATTGACCACATCTGAGAGTGAGTCAATCCCAAGATCATTTGAAGATATAGGCTGGCAAATGGTGTCCCAAGAAATCCAATGATGCTTGTGATTTTCTTACCCTCCCCAAAAGAAATTAGCAAACTACCTCTGCAATTCCTTAATGATTGCTTTGGGTGAAGCTAGAATAGCCATAAGAAAAATTGGGATGCAACTTAAGACGTGTATATGAGCATAAGCTTGCCTCTAGTTGATAAGAATTTAGTTTGCTAGCCATGAATCCTAGAAGTTACTTTCTCCAGCATTGGTTGGAAAGTGGACTTCCTTTTCTTGGCTTTCTGAATTGGGCAACCCAAGTATAATAGTATTAGCAAGGATTTCTTCACGAAGCTTGTTATATTTTGTATCCTCCGAATCTAGCTTGTTGGAGCTTTTTAGGTAGATAAAAGGAACTCTTTGCCTTGCAGAATTGCTGTCCAGATGAAGCTTCAAATTGAGCAAAGAATTCTATCAGGTTGTTGATCATCATAAGATTTGACTTCTCCTTGTGTAAAGACCATAACATCATCTGCAAAAGCTAAACGGGACATGGTTGGACAATATTTAGGTAGGGAAAATTCTGCAACCTTGCCCAATTGGAATTGCTTTCTTAATCATTGAGGAAAAACCTCTAGCATAATGATGAATAGAAGTGGTGACAAAGGGTCACCATATTAGATTCTCCTTGATGATTTGAAGAATCCCTTTAGTGCCCCATTGACGTGAATAGAAAACCAGCAATCCTCTAACGTATTTGTCACCAAAGAAATCCATGCTTCTGCAAAGCCAAACCTTCTCATGGTAGTATAGAGAAATGGCTATGAGAGCGTATCAAATGCCTTAGTAAGGTCAAGTTTGATAGGCATGTTTCCTCACCTTGATTTCCTATCAATAAAGTCCACCATATCCTGCACAAACAAAATATTATCTACAATTTTCCTCTCATGCACATATGCCACCTGTTCAGGAAAGGTAGTTGTTGGCAAAATAGGAGTTAAAGTCTCCTAGCCAATATTTTGGTGCAAACTTTATTGAAACAAGTGCAAAGAGTTATGGGATGAAAATTATTAAAAGTAGAGAGGTTGGCTAATTTAGGATTAATGCAATGATTGTGCTTGTGAAAGCTCTTGGCAACTTTACTCCCTTCAGGAATTTTTTAATGACCAAAAAGAGATCTTGCTGGATGATGTCCCAACAAGTGGTGAAGAACACCCCATTAAATCCATCAATTCCAGCAGCACCATCTGGGTTAAAAGAGAATACCACCGCCATCAATTCTGGCAAAGAAAGTTCAGCTAGTAGCTTTTGATTATCCTCTCTTGTGATTGACTCTATGATGTTCTCCAACAACTCATGGTCAACCATTAAGAAAGCATCTTCTGTCAAAAGATTCTGGAAATAAGCAACACCTTAATTTTCTATTATATGAAGTCATCCGTCCAGGAACCATCCACCTTAATTTTTGAGATGCTCAACTTTTGCCTCTTGGCCATAAGAGAAGAATTTGGAGGAATTTAGAGTTTTCATCTTGTTCTTTGAGCAACATCATTCCAGATTTTTGCTTCTAGAATATTTCCTTCTCCGGAAGGCATTTGGTGTGGATTGCTAGTGAATGGGCCAAAGCTAGTTCATTACTTTGGTTTTGATTTTTCAAGAAAGTATCTTCCTTTTGTTTGACATTCTGCTCCACCTCCTTAACTTTGGAACACACATTTCCAAAATTGTGTGGCACCAATTTCTTCGCTCTTCCTTCAAACATCTTAACTTGCTAGCCGGTACATGCAGTGGTGACCCAACACAATGGAGTTTCTGATTAACATCTACAACCTTCAAGAAATTTAGATGTTTAATGCACATATTCAATAATTTAAATGATTTCAACCCTGAATTTGGCATATTGGATAGCTTAAGAAGGAGTGAGGAGTGATCTGAACATGTTTTCAGAAGATGATCAACTGTAACTTATTGGAATTTTATGTGGAAGCCATTATTACAAACAAATCTATCCCATTGTTTCCACACTACATTTCCAAACCTATTTCCAAGCCATGTGAATTTGCATCCTTGGAAGGCTAAATCCATCAACAATATGAAAGGCATTCATTGAATTTTCTCATTTCGTAATCCAAGGAACCAGCACCACCTTTATATTCATCTGAGCTTGTTATTCGTTGAAGTCACCTCCCACTATCCATGAAGAACTTGTGGTGTTTTGGGCAGTAGCTTTCTTCTTTCCACTTTTGTGCACTTGGCATAAACAAACGAAGCTAATATATCAGTGTTATAAATGCTTGAAGAAAATGAGACATGAAACAATTTATCAGAAACCATAATATTTGTTACGACGATATCTTTATTTCAAAACAACCAAATTTGTCAATTCGTGTTAGGTTTGAAATAATTGAAGCCTAATCTTTGTGGAAAAGAATTGATCCAGGCCTTATCCACCATTGGCTCCAATAAGGCTAGGAGTTTTATTTTGTGTTCTTTTACTAGCAACTTTAATCAAGAAAGCTGCGATTGAGGGTTTGTTGGCAACACCCCTTATATTCCACGCTAGCACACTATCTATTTAGAGGAGTAGGATTAGGGCACGGGGAGATAGGGTTGGACGCTGTCAGAATACCTCTAGGCATGTTGTACACCCTTTTTCTTCTTTCTTTCTTTTTGGACTTACCTTCCAGCTTTGATTTAGACATCTCCAAAATGAGTGGTGACTCATCTGGATCTTCAAGTGCACATGCCTGGGAGTCGTCATCATTTGAGAAGCAGCATGGCATCTCTTGCATGAATTTTGCATGTGGTAAGAAAGAATCATCCTTGGAAAGTTCACTTGAATTTCGAATTTGAGGAGATTCAGGCTGGTTTGAATTAGTCAACATTCATCAACCAAATCTGTTGCAAATGAATTCAAATTTGATTTTGCAATCTCCTCATCCAAGGGATTCAAATTTTCAGCCACCAAATTTGGAGGAGCATTAGTTGGCTCGTTCCACACTAGTTGGATTTTCAATTCTACCTGCACCTAGAGCCTTCTCGGTTCTGCCACCATCGTTTGCTCCACCACTGGCTCACCATAGGTTGCTCCTCCACCAAATCCTCCATATATTGCTCAACCACCTTTGGTTGCTCTACCATCAATTCTACCATCGGTTCTACTACCTGCTGCACCACGTGATTGTTTCCATCAATTAGAGTGTTTGAGCTCCCTTGTGCTGATTTTTCATGAGTCACTGTAGAGGGACAAGATTCATTATTTTTGATAGTTTTCCATTGTGCATTACCTTTGTTCTTGAATGATGTTTTAATTTGAACTGAGGGTTCCTTTGGCTTCTTCAACATGTTTGGCATTCTAGCTGAACAAATTGACTTGGTTATGGCCAATCTTGTGACATTTTGTGCAATAATGTGGCATTTCCTTAATTAATATTCTACCATTTTTTGTTCTCCCTTATCCTAAGCCATACTCTTTAAGGGAGTTTGGCCAAGATATCAACTTCCACACACACCTTGGGTGTGTTTGGATGAGTAAAGTTATATAGTTACTCTGTAGCCATGTCCAACTTTAAGGGAGTGTCAATGGCTTGTGGAAAGTTGAAAACTGAGTGCTTGGTGAAGATGGGTACTAGTAGCCCTTCTAATGTGATCCAAATAGGCACTATAGAGAGTTCAATATCTGGAGTGAAAAAAGTGTGTCATTGAGAACACACATGTAGAAACCATTAATGAATCATGTGCTCTTTAGCCAACAGCGAAGACAATCCTCCTCCAAGCCAAACCAAATTAACACATGTTTGTAGTCAAGAAAGCCGACTGAAAACTCACCCTTGAAGCCAATTGTTTAGAATCTCTTCCTCACCGTTTCCATGTGAGGTTTCCCTCTTGGGAAATTGCCCACCAATGTGAAATGAAATGGGGCAGCTAGTTTTTGGACCTCTTTTTTTGTGAAGAATACGGCCGTTCTTTGTAGGTTTGAAATTTTTTTAAAGGTTGGTTTGGTTGCTGGATTGGTGCAAGGGAATGATTCGAGCCCTTGAGAATGTCAGCAAAGGTGGAGGTTCATTTTGTTTGCCCTTCAGCCTCGGTTGAAGGGCCTTCTTTTTTGCCATGGCCAATAAGAACATCAATGAAGGTTGTTTTATAGTGAGAGAAGTTAGAGAGAAGGAGGAGATAAGAGTGATATCCCTTAACTATTTTTTTAAACTCGTAAAGTATACATTTAGAGTGATTTTCATTATTTTTGGTTTAATTCTGACCAAATTTTCATGGTTTCTAGGGTTTTATAGTTCGTTCTTTGTATTTTGTGTGTTTTGATGTTCGGTTGTGTTTTATAGTACTTATGTTATTTAAATGTGTTTTGTAGGTTATTGGATGGCTTAGGATGTGAAAATGCCAAGAAAACTTGAATTGGTGGAAAATTAAAGTTCTTAAAAGAATGCAGATGTTGGAACCAAATGCCACTGATGTTGGACCTATTTATAGGTTAAAACCCGTAAACCTACTTTCCTGGCCCTTCACAGTTGTAATGTTGTGGTACTTCGATGCTTAATTCAGCTCTTTCTATACTTAATCAAGTTCAAAGTCCAAAGACTTCAAAATGTTTAAATCTAATTAACCATCAATTGAACTTGGCATGAAACCAATCTTTAGGGGAAAAGTAAGGTTTATAGTCAAAACCAGTTGAGAAAAGCATTTTGCATGAAAATGGTTGGAAACATTGTTGATTTTAAAAGGTTAAATTCTATCTGCACGAGAAGTGTTTCTCAAGTTCAACAACAAATTCAACTCATCCCAAAGCAAAGAATCCACAAAAGCACAAATCCAACATATAGCACCATCACACTGTTTACATTATTTACTTGATGAGCACAATTCATCCATCCACTCACCATTTAGCACAAGAAATCAAAAGAAAGACCATACTAACAAAACATGCAAATGACAACTAAAATGGAACCTTGCCAAAATGGCCCAAAGATTCTATCCAAAATAACAGGAAAAAAACCTAATTCAATAATAAAGCAAAGGATGTGATACGTAAAATATCTACTTGAACAATTTATATTCACCTAATTAGGCTACTAACAACTAGTTAATGTACCGCAAGTATATAGGATCAATAATATACAGTAGAAGTGGGGGTTGATCCCACAAGTATTGGTTTAACAAGAACTAGTTATTTGACTCAAATGCTCTTTGAAGAAACCATTGTGAGAGAGATTTATCTAAAATTAATCTAAGTTCTAAAACTATAATTATACTAAGAAAGCAACTAAATTATTCTAGCCATTAATCTATGAGAGCAATTAAAGAAAGTATTGAATTGAAGGCATAGAAGAACAACTATAAACCCTAGAAAGCATTTAAAAGAACAATAAAATTAAAATTACATAGCATAATAAAGATCTAATAATATTCAAGAATGCTTATCTAATGAAGAATAACAAGCTTTCGGTCCAAGGTTGTCAATCTTGAACCTTCTCTTCAACTCTTGCTAAAAATAACAAAAACCCTAGTCTAATCTAGCCGTCCCTGAAGGGAAACTTAAAGCGAATGTGTTTTGAGGTCCTAAAAACCCTTCCTTGTTATAGGTTTTAAGAATTACAATGCGTAGGGCTCTACATAAGTTTTGAAATGCACTAAAATAGGCCTAAAATGGACACCCGAAGCCTCAGAAAACATCAAAATCGCGTAGCAACTTGACACTGGCTCATGCCCTCGCTGTAGTGAGGGTCTTTTGCCTATGGAGTGAGGTTCCCTTTTGCTCAATGAGCTCTTTTTATGTAAGCTCGTGCAGTTTCATTGTTTTCCTTCTAAAATCTCCATTCGATGTCTGATTGATACCCTGTCTTTTCCTACGCAACCCTAAAACAAAAAACACACATTAATATATATAATATAACACTAAAATAGTACATAAACACTCACAAAAAAAAAGTTTAAAACAAAAGATAAGCAAGAACGAACATAGACTCTAATTTCGGGAAGAATTAGGTACACAATTTAAATACAATCCTAAACACATAAATAGCTAAATAAAAGTTAAATAATATTAAATAAGTACTAAAACACTACATTAAACATATATTAGACACATAGAGATGGAAATGCATGAAAACACATACATAAAACCTAAAAAAGCCAAATCTAGTGCAAAATTCGTACAAAAAAGAGTAGGAAAAACCCTAATTTCTTAGAATTATTAACATCCCCCAACTTAAGGTTTTGCTGATCTCGAGCAAAATAAAATAAAGAAAGACCCAAAAAACATTAACTTTATGCAATTATTTTGAAACCTTTGCTGGGTTATATTTTATTAAGTGAATGAGAAGTACATGGTATTAGGATGTAAAAATCCTAACTGAAGCTCATCTTGACGTAAAAGGACTGACAATGGTTGGGGAATACTGTTGGGACCAAAATCAAGATGTACATCACATGAACTACTTCCTAGTTTGGCTAAGAAATTAGCTACGACATTTGCCTCTCGATAATTTTATGCAATGTATTAACAATCGTATCGAAGAAAACTATGAAAGTAAAGAAATGAATATATATATATATAAGAACTTTGACAATCAACCCCAAATTATCATAATTGCATGAAAGTGAAAAACTTTCCATTCATGAAAGAAGATAACACTCGCTTACTAATCAATAAAAAACCCATTGAACAAAAGTTGAGGAAGTGACAAACATGTTAGAAGAAATTAACACACAATACTCACTAATACCAATGACCCCAAACCAAAGAAAAAATAAGCCTTTAAAGCTTTTAATGTAGGTTAAAGGATAAATGTCAAATATATATTTGGATAAAAGTAGCTCATATTACCTTTGACACGTTAGTGAATCACTTCAAACCATAGTCTTCTAAATCATCCCCTTAACAAACATGCAATTTAACCAATTAACACTTTAGAAGGAAAAAATGTACCTTATTTATTGAAACGTAGAAGGAATTGTTCCTTCTTTAATAACAAAAAGTTGAACAATTTTTTTCCTTTTTTTCAAATTTTATTAACAAATAGTTGAATTTTTTTTTTCAACATTTTTTTTTTCCAACTTAACATTACTTAAGGATTATTACAAATGTCTAAGTCATAGAATTTAGACTTTTTCCCCCAATACATAAAACTCATATCCTTTCTAATTATCCATAATATTGTGCACATAGTATGGTGTTACGCAGCACCAACACTAACTACTAAGTTTATGGGTAGAAAGAAAAATAAAAAAATAAAAAGGATAATTGCAGTTAAATAACATGATTAAACAAAGAAATATGGCTTATAAGGTTCAAAAGGGGACACTAACATTAAATTGACATTTAGGAAGGCTTTTTGGTTTAAACGGTCCAGAGAACTTACCTAAATCATTTCCTTGGTCTAAAATTCACTCATACCTCCCAAGTATCAAAATCACACACAATTCCAATGAATGTCACAAGCAAAACAAATATCGCAAGGCAATCATCATTAACACTCATTGAAAATTATCTCACTTTCGCATCCTCACTCAAAGGAATATGTGTATAGCGATAACACTTTTATAACTCAAAGGGATCAAAAAGTAAAGAAACTTATATTCACGTTCAATCCAAAAACTCTAACACAGTTTAGTCATAGTTTTCTTGAAACATTTTAAATTATTAAAACGTATCACAAAATTTAATGAATACAAAATCACTGAAAACTAAAAATATTTTTAGTAAACCCTCTATAATACTTCGGGCAAAGAGGGTATAAAAATCTTGAAGGCTACAGTTCGGTAGTTAGGAAATCTTTTGAACAGTCAGATCCTCAAGACTCAAACTCTTTGTTGAACCCCAGTTATGTTAATCATGTTTTGATGATGACCAAATCATACTAATGGTTTGAAGACAAGTGTGCAGAAAAACAGGGAGGTTCGGACGCAAATGATCGTCCGAACAAAAACAACCACACAGAGCTTCGGACGATGGTAATCGTCCGACACAAAGAATTTGAAGCAAGCCTCGGACGAAGAACAGCGTCCGATCATATTCCAGTAGACTTTGCTTCGATCGGACGCATGTTCGGACGCATCCTCGGACGTCCGAACGAATACCCTCAGAGAACGGACGCAGTGTCGGACGCACTCCTGCTGCTTATCGGCCGTCCGAAAGGTCCAACGGCTAGTTTTCCAGTAAACAGAAAATAGCCGTTGGGAAGTTGTTGGAAGTAAATATTTGGCAACCATAAATACCCCTAGGTCTGATTTAATGAAAAAAGACTTCTACATTGATTACAAACAATTCTTGAGCTATTTGGGAGAAATAGTTGGTACAAGTGTTGTAATAGTGTAGGTAGTGAGAAAAGAGCTTAGAAGTGTAAGAGTTCTTCAAGTGTAAGAGTGGAGAGATAACAATTGTAACAAAGGGAGGTTGTGAGTGTAAAACTCTTGGCTCAACTAAAGGAAATTAGTGTGAGCAAGAGTGATCCTCATTTGTGTACAAGAGGTTATTGTCTCACCTACATTGAAGAGACTTTTAGTGGCTGAACTTCAAGTTGTGAACTTGGTAGTTGCCTTGTAAGAAGCTCTTTGTTGTTGTAAGCTCCAAGCTTGAGAAGCTTGGGAGTTTGGTTTGATTCTCTTAATCTCAATATTCTTATGTTGTTCATTAAGCTTAAATTGTTGAATATCTATTGTATTGATTTGTGCTTAAGTTTTCATTTGGTGCATAAAGTTTGAATTTCTATTAAGCACATAAAAAGGATTGTTTTCAGAGACAACCTAATTCACCCCCCCTCTTAGGTTGCTTTTGGGGCCAACACTCTCTACTATTACTAAGACATTAAAACAAAAATCTTTTTAGATTTTTAGAAATTATTCTATTTTTTTCTTTTTCTTTACAAAACACAAAAATCCTGGAACACAAAACATCACATAAACACAAACATTGCTAAACATAACACTAGTGAACCACTTCAAACATACTTGGCCAATCAAAATCCTATGAGATATGGAATCATACTCATGAAAGATAAATGTGAAAATACTCAAATGATCAAAATTTAACTTAAAACTTAGGTTTTCACTTTTAGTGATGGAAATTATTAAACAATGCACTCCAAACACTACCATGCAGATGCATAATTTTAAGTGAATCATATAAATGTTTTGCAACCTTCTATGAAAAACATGAGTCCAAGAAATTGTTTTCCCTTTCAACCAACATGGCCATGATAAGTAGGAATTATTGGGACTTCACAAGGCTCAAACAATTGAAAAACTAAATAAAGATAGGTATAACATGGTTTAAACCGACACAAAGGTCATTTATGTGCCTAATTCACACCACCATCTTAGCTTAGAAGTAGTAATTAGCCTAAAAAAGTACTCAATAACCAAGACTAATCCAAATCTATAACAAGCATTCATATAATATTCCCATCAAACTACTCAACTGGCAAAGATAAAGTATAAAAATTAGAAATTTCATAACCAAATAGAAAAACAGGTTCAAGTTCAATTGAAAACTTGATGACAACCACAAATCATCAAGTAAGCAGATAATCCATCATCAATAGCTAAATTAGACTAATTTGTCATTATCTAAAAATACATTATCCAAGCATTATTCAAAAATAGTTCCCAATATAAAACACATAAATCTGACTAGACACATCGAGGCTTCAAGCCATTATTTTCCCACTTGGTTCTTAAACTAAAGAATATAATAAAATGAGCAAAATTAAAAGAAACACTTTCTAGTAAAGCCAAGAAAGCTTCCCAAGAATATTGAAGTCCTTTGTAAATTTGCTCCATTGAGTTCCATATCCAGAACATCCAAGGATCACGGGATATTTGGCATAAGTAATTTGTCCCCAACTCGCTCTAGGATGTATCCATCACAACCTACTTTTTTAACCGGCTATTTTTCTACAAAAGCTCCAAATGGGACCTCGTTATTGCTCGGTTGGGTAATCTCACATTCATTGAAAAGATAGGTCGGTTATGCTACCAAACTAGTGTTGAATAGTATGATTGTTGAGAATTCAAGCCCCAAAAGCCCATTACATTCTGTTTGAGTGGTTTCATAACCAGTTGACTCCATTTGCTCTCCATGTTAGTTAGTACCCCTAAACTTGCAGTGTACCACTGGCACTGGTAATTGTTGATTTAAAGGTTCCGTTCCCTGATGGTGCTATTCACTCCATCATCAACCTACTATACTTTAGGGTTTGGGAGGTCTATAAGAGTATTTTGAGTTTCACCCACCAACCTTTGTGCTAACATGCGTCAAATTGAGCTTGAAAGTGTTGAACACGACTACTAGTTTGCTCCATGACGGTTAGTATCATCATCTCTAACCGTATATTCTCTTTTTCTTCATAGGTTGGTAAGGTCTGATGTTTAGGTTTGTTTGGAATTGGCATGGGGGCTCTTCAGCTTCACTCCCGTAGATATCTCATGATTTCAGCACAACAGCTTTTCATATTCTTCATGGATTTAGTTTGATTCTCCATGAAGGTATTCATCATTTCTGCTAATTGTGCTTCCTCTCCTCTTTCAATAGGTAGTGAATAATGACAAGTTTGATCTTGATAACTCCAACAACAAGAATTTGGATGGTTGTACCATCCCATATCGTCTAAGGAGTAGGGCGAATAACAAGAACTTGCTCATTGTTCATGCATCTATAATCATACAGAGTTAGCACGATAATATCCTTGACATGATTCATCCTAATCCATTCCTTGAACGTTCTTATAAGACCAATACAAAAGCAAAACACAAGAACAAATACTAACACAAAAGCACACAAACAAGAAAAATAGGAGAATTTAGACTAGTAGTTAGCCTAAACTATCCACTAAAAAGAGAATTCTTTTTTTTTGGATTTTTTAATTAGAGGACACAAACCACAAAAACATAAAATCATTTTGTTTTTTTTTTTCAAATTTAAGAACACACAATGAAACACAATTTACACTTTAAAGTAGTATACTTGTCAAATTATAGTGATATTACTAAAGACCCAATCCCAAAAATAGCGCCAAAAAGTTGATGTATAAAACATTTAGTTAAACAATTTATATTCACCTAATTCTACTGACAACTAGATAACGCACCGCAAAGTGTTCGAGATCAGTAGTATATAGTGGAAGTAGGGTCGAATCCACAAGGATTGGTTTAACAAGTATCAATTATTTGACTCAAAATGCTATTTGAAGAAACAATTATGAGAGAGATTTAACTAAAATTAATCTAAGGACTAAAACTATAATTAATCTAAGAATACAAATTAAATTATTCTTACCATTAATCTATAAAGCAATTAAAGAAAGTACTGAATTGAAGGCAAGGATGAACAATTGTAAACCCTAGAAAGCATTTAAAAGAACAATAAAGCTTTAAATAGCATAATAAAGATCTAATAAGATTCAGGAATGCTTATCTAACAAAGAATCACAAGTTTTCAGTCCAAAGTTGTCAATATTGAACCTTCTCTTCAACTCTTGTTTAAAAATAATGAAAACTCTAGCTAGTTTAGCAGCCTCCAAAGGGAGACTAAAAGAGAACGTGTTTTTGATATCCTAAAGATCCTAATTTATATGTTTAAAGAATTACAATGCGTAGGACTCTGAATAAGCTTTGAAATGAACTTAAGGGGCCTAAAATGAACATCCAGACCCCTAGAAAATATCAAAATTGCGTAGCAGCCTGAATTGACACTGGCTTGTACCCTCATTGCAGTGAGGTTCCTTTCTACCCAATGAGCTCCTTCTATACCAGTTCATGCGGTCTCGCTGTTTTGCTTCTAAAATTGCCATTCGAAGTCGAATTGATGCACTGTCTTTTCCTACACGAGCCTAAAACAAAAATATATTAATATCTATAATATAACACTAAAATCATATATAAACACTCAAAAAAATTAAAAACAAAAGACAAACAAGCATGCGTATAAATTCTAATTCCTTGAGGAATTAGGTAAACAGCCTAAATATAACCCTAAATACATAAACACCTAAATATAAGTTTAATAGTATTAAATAAATACTAAAGAACTACATTAAACATATATTACTACATAGAAATGGAAATGAACTGAAACACACATGTAAAAGCTAAAAATGTTGAAACTAGTACAAAAGTCATACGAAAAAGAGTAGAAATAACCCTCATTTCTTAGGGTTATCAGGATGACCATGCCAAACCGGCCTAATGGTCAACTATAGTACAAGTACTTCCAATTCTAAGTGGCTAAAATCAAGTTAATAGTCACTAATAACCGGGCTAGTTGGCCAAAAACATTATTCTACGCATGCGAAATTAACTAACTACCAAACTAAGAAAACTAACCACTTATCCATGAATTCGAAACCTAAGGAAACTAAAAATAATAGAAAGCAAAGGAGTTGTATCTCAATTTCTCAAGCATGATATTATAATGGGGTAATGGGGAAGTGAAGTGCCAAGTAGAATAATATAAAGAGGAAAAGTTTCTTCTCATATGAAGTCGAATCGGGGGCAATGGCTCATTTATCCTCCTCGTATTCATCTTCCTCATCTTCTTAGTATATCTTGTACGTGCCATCGCTTGTCTTCTAGATCTCCCTCTGCATCCTCTTCTTCTTTTTTCTCCATATTGGTCCCTTCTTCCTCACCATCACCTTGTTGTGGTTCTTGTTGTTCACCTTGTGGTTGGAAGAAGGCTTGATCATGTGGTGACCCATAGTGTGTGTATTATACATGTCTATGGATGTTTTCGATAGATCCAAGTGTTGAGAGTTGTTGTTTATAGGGCTAACCAATGAGTGTCAAATTGTTATAGATGATCATTTGACTATATGTCTAATAGGATTGCATCTCATTTCGCTCATGGTCTATTTGCGGCATGTTGCAGACATAACCACCCCGCATGGTGATGAAAGTTGCTAAAGGAGGTTCCACGCCTGGTGCATCTTCCATTGGGTGGTGCCTTTGGAACTCTTTGACCATATTTTTAACGTATGCTTCATCTATCCGCCTCTATTCATGCACTTCTTCTTTGCCAGAATTGATCTCACAACCTATATCAAGACATAACCGAGTGACAAGGCTAGAAAGAGAAAAAGTAGGCTTCCCCGACTTCAAGTTCTTCAAGAAATCCAAATAAATAACCTTTCCCAGATTGACTCTCATATTTTCTAAAATGCCAAAAACCAGACAAGCATTTTTCCTTTGTGCAACACTAAGAGTAAAGGTCCCCAAAAAGGAAATATGGCAACAAACAAAGTACAACCAAATTTTTGGTAACAATTGGAGATGTTCTCTACGAAATCCCAACAATTTGGTATTGACATAATTAGAAACCTATTTTGGCCCACCCCGACATAAATGCACCCAAATCTTAATGTAGTCGGATCCCCCAAAGCTTGGATTCATTAGGTTCCCACACCCATTACCCTTAAGGTTTGGAACACCGTAGAATGCATTAATTTTTTCACACTAATATCCACCTACTTTCCCCTCACACTGATCTTGTCATCTTTCATTCCGCTCAAATTGTAATGAAATTCCTTTACACGATTGACATAGCACGAAGAGACCATTGCATCAAAAGCCACCCAATTATGTTCGTGCAATTGATGCTCAATCTCCAATCTCAAACTTTCAAATTCCCTCCAACTCTTTGAAATTGAACCCACTTTCCTGAATTATGTTATTCTTGACATTTTTCTCATAGATTTTAGTAGCATTTACACTGACAAAAAGATGATTATTATTCATAAGCACCGCCACTACTACCACTACCACTTCTAGACTGACTACTTGGTCCCCTTTTTCTTTTTTTTTTCTTGAAGAAAAGTGGCTACCATTTCACCCTTGCCCTTATCCTTGTCCATAATAATCAGCAAAAGAAAGCACCAAAAATATCACAATAATCACAATAGAACAACTCAAACAAGTCCTCAAAAATGATCCGAACAAAATCAATCAAATCAAGCAAAAAATATATCCAAAAATTGCCTCAATAATTTCAACAATATTAAATTGAAGGGTTAGAGCAGTTACAACCGATTTTGAATGAATTGGAACAAAATTACCCGATGGATTTGTAGTTTGAGAACTCCTTTGTTGAAATCCTTAAGCAATTGACCTCCTAGATTTGGAGATGATTGATTTGGGGTGATTTGAGGGTGATTTATGGTAGTGGTAGGGCTGTTATGTGTGAAAAGGGGTTTGAGAAGGGGAAGAGTTCGGCTAGGAGAAGAGAAAAAAATGGGTTTGCATTCTCAAAAAAATTTCACTGAAAATCTCCTACACCCACCTAGGTCAGCACCTCAATTATTGAATTTGTATAGAAAAGCAGTGACCATGGTCACTAGCTATAATTGGGGTTTTGAAAATTCTTATTGGTGACTACAGTTACTAAAAATCTTCCTTTAAAACGGCGACCACGGTCACTAACCCTTTTCCAAAAAAACTTCAGTGATCGCAATTACCAACACTTAAAAAAAAATTGAAAAGTTTTGGCCCTTCGTGATTGCGGTTATTAGATTGTCTTTGTGAAAGTGGTGACCGCGGTCACTGACTCCTGAAAATTTTTTTCAAAAAACTCTAGTGGCCGCGAACACTAAAGCTGGTGATCTTAGTCACTAGCACTTAGCCAAATTCTCATTTTTCAGCTTTCTCCAATCTTCTTCCATGACCTTCCAATCATCTACAATCACACAAACATCAAATTAGAGATCAGTTCCACTTACAATTCCACTAGAACACCTAAAAATGACCAAATAACCAACATTAACTCTAATTTTATATAATTTATTCTACATAAACCTAATGAATTAAACAACTAAGTGATTAAAGCAAGGCACAAACAAATGGAAGAAAGACTTGGATTGCCTGCCAAGAAGTGCTTTATTTATAGTTGTTAGCTTGATTATGGCATACTGGAGAATCAAGTATCAAAATAAATGACAGTGGTACACCTTCTTTCTTTTGGATCACCATAGTAGAGCTATAACCTATTCCCATTGAACTTGAAATTTGATTGTGTGCCCTTCAACTCTATGGCTCCATGCGGAAACACCTTTACCACTTCAAATGGAGCCTTCTAGACTTAAGCTTTTAGGGGAATAATTTGAGCCTTGAATTACAGACAAAGACATGATCACTGCGAATTTTTTCTCAAAATTTGCTTATCATGCTAAGCCTTGGTCCTCTCCTTGTAGATGATTAAGTTCTCAAATGCTTCCCTTCTAAACTCATCCAATTCGTTCAAGTGTAGAAGTCGCTTCTCAATGCAAGCTTCTTTCATGTCAAAATTCAAGCTCTTTATGGCCCAATATGCTCGGTGTTCTAGCTCCATCGACAAATGACAAGGTTTACTGTAGACCATGCAATACGGGGATAGTGCCGATAGGAGTCTTGGAAGCCATGCAATACGTCCAAAGGGCATCATCAAAATTCCTTGCCCATTATTTTCTCGAGTTGTTCACCATCTTCTCCAAGATTCTCTTTAGCTCCCTACTCGGCATCTCTACTTGGCCCAAAGTTTGAGGGTGATATGCTGGAGCAATTTTGTGTTTTACACCATACTTGGAGGTCAAAGATTCAAATTGAGAATTCTTGAAGAGAGATCCCCCATCACTTATAATCATGCGTGGCATCCCAAATCGTGTGAAAATGTTATCCTTAAGGAACTTGGTGACAACCCTTGCATTATTTGTCGGTGTAGTGATTTTTTTACCCATTTAGACTCCTAATCGACCGCAACCAGTATGAACTTGTTGGAGTGTGGTGCTGAGTCTTTGAAAGGGCCCCATAAAATCAATGCCCCATGCATAAAAAATTTCTAGTTCAATGATTCCATAGAAGGGCCTTTCTTGTCTTCTTGAAATGTTCCTGACTCTTTGGCATTCATCACATTCAAGTACAAAGTTCCTTGAGTCTTTGAAGATATTAGGCCAATACAATCCACTTTTCAATACTTTCCAAGCCATCCTTTGAGGTTCATGATGGCCTCTCATGGGAGATGAATCACAATGCTTCAAAATATATCCTACTTCTTTCTCTGGAACACATCTCCTTAAGACTTGGTCACTATACCATCGAAAAAGATATAGCTCATCCCAAAAGTAGTATTTGATTTTTGAGAAGAATTTTCTTTGTTGATTGACACTCAACAAGCTCAGCACCACGCTTGCAACTAGGTAATTCACTATATCTGCATACCAAGAGTGTGCATCCTTAACCTCTAACAACTTCTCTATAAATGATTCCTCTACAATGAAAGTTTCTTCTTGACCCAGAATTCTATGCAACAAGAGACTTCTAAATTCTTGACAAATTATCCGCCACTATATTCTCGCATCCCTTCTAGTCTACAAATTTCCAACCTATTTCCTACAAAAGAAGTATCCATCTTAGTAAACAAAATGTTGTATCATGTTTGGAGAACAAATACTTTAATGCGGAGTAATGGTGTGCACAATGGTTTTGGAGCCAATTAGATATGATCAAAACTTTTAAACGCAAACACTATAGCAAGTAGTTCCTTTTCCATTGTTGAATAGTTTGTTTGAGCATCCTTTAGGGTCCTACTAGCAAAGTAAATGACGTGCAAAACTTTGCTGGATTTTTGGCATAAAATAGCCCGTATTGTATAATCACTAGCGTCACACATTAATTCAAACGAGAGAGACCAATTCGGTGTAACATGATTGGTCCTGGTCCATTGAAAAGAGCATGTTTCAATTCATTAAAGGCATTTAAACAAGCTTTATCAAAATTGAACGAACAATCCTTTTGTAGTAAAGTGCGTAAAAGGGCATAGTAATATGGGAGAAGTTCCTAATGAACCTAGGGTAGAACCCCACATGCCCAATGAAAATTCTAACTCCCCTCATATTAGTAAGTGGAGGAAAATTCTCAATCACCTCAACTTTCGATCTATCCTCCTCTATACCCTTAGATGAAAATGTATGTTCCAACACGATACCTTCTTGGGCCACAAAGTGACATTTCTCCCAATTAAGGACCAAGTTGGTTTCCACACACCTTTGCAAAACATTTGATAAATTTGACAAGAAATCTTCAAAGGATATTCCAAAGACACTAAATTCGTCCATAAAAATCTTAATGCATTTTTCTACTATGTCGTGAAAGATAGCAAACGTTCACTTTTGGAAAGTCCTACAAACATTGGAAAGCCCAAATGTCATTCTCCTACATGCAAATATGCCACAAGGGCAGGTGAATGTAGTTTTCTCTTGGTCAGCTAAGAATATTGGTTTTGAAGATACCCTGAGTAGCCGTAGAGAAAACAATAGCGTATAATATGTAAACCTAGTTAATTTCATTTGTTAATGAAGGGAAAAGGGAGGTGAATTCATTCAACTTTCTAAAATCAATGCAAACTCTCCATCCCGTGTTCAATCTAGTGGGGAGGAGCTCATTAGTGTCACTAGTTACCACAGTAATCCCACCCTTCTTAGGGACAACTTGGGTCTGACTAATATCGGCATCTAAAAGTTTCATGACCTCATTCCTAACTACCTCTTTCAAGGTAGGGGTTTAACCTTCTTTGAAGTTACCTCATCGGCCTATGCCCATCATTCAAAAGAATCTTATGCATGCAAAGAGTGGGACTAATTTCCTTGATGTCAGCAATAGTCCATGCAATGGAATTTATGTGCAATTTAAGCACAACAATCAATTTATCAAGTTGTTCACAAGTCAAGAATGAATTCACAATCATAAGATAGGTTTCATTATCACCTAGATGAACATATTGTAAATGATGAGGGGGTTTAAGTTCAACCTTGGGGGCTAGAACACTCATCCCCCTTTACTTTTACCCTTGCCAACCTCTTCATTCTCTTACATTGGACAATACTCTTCTAGGTGATTCAAACACTCCGTCTCTTCATCATCTTTAGGTACTTTAATTGGGCTCATCAAAGCTATTTCCAGTGGAGATTCAACCAAATTGTACCTACAAAAATCATAAACCAAATTATCAATGACATTTATCTTTATTGGATCTTTGTAGATAGAAGGAATTTTTAAGGAATCAAAGACATTCAAAGTAACAATCTCATCAATAATATGGAATTTTAACCTTCCTTCTTGAACATCAATGAGGACATTCTTGGTTATAAGAAATGGCCTTCCAAGTATGATTGGCATGCCCTTGTCCTCCTCCATGTCTATAACTATAAAATCCACTGATAGATTCACCTTGATGATGACATCCTCAACAATCCCTCTTGGAAATTTTATGCTTTTGTCTGCAAGTTGCAAAGACACACTAGTGGCTTCAAGTCTCCCCACTAAGTTTCTTGTTCTAGACCGAGAAAGGCTTGAGGTTGATTGAAGCTCCCAAATCACATAGAGCTTTCTCGAATCGGACACCCCTTATTTCACAAGGTATTGAAAAAGAATCTGGATCTCTGGGATTTGGAGATAATTTCCTTGTAATCAATTCTCTATAACCCTCTGTTAGGCATAGAATCTCATCCCCATGAAGCTTTCTCTTGGAAGAGAGGACTTGCTTCATAAATTTAGCATAGGCGGGCATGTTCTCTAATGCCTCCATGAATGGAATTTTGATCTCGAGTTTCTTGAATACCTCTAGAAATTTCTTGAACTTCTTAGCTTTTTCATTTTCCTTCAATCTTTGGGGAAACAGAATCTTCACTTGCTTTGTCAATTGTACCGGTGGACTCTTGCCTTCATTTTGTTGATTAATAGGCTTGATAGGTTTTTCAATCATTTCATCCTTCCCGTTTGAAGAATCCCGTTCTTCCACATCATTTTCCTCAATCTTTGCACTCTTATCACTCTTTGACATTGAACTCTCCCCAACCTTTTCTTCTAATGTCATGCCGGCTTGAATTTGATCCCTTTCATTGTGGTTTCTTGGATTTTAATCCCTTGGATTAGGAATTTTATGACTTGGTAGAGCTCCAATCAGCCTCTTATTTGATTATCTAGCCATTTGACCTAATTAGGTCTCCAAATTCCTTCTTAACGCTCCTTGATTCCTCACGACGGATTTGTGCTCCCTTCTTGGGTTCTCATAATCTCTCCTTAATGCTTCAAATTCCTTCATAAGGCCTTCATTATTAGAATGATCCTCGTTTCTTGGAGCATGATGATCATTGTACATTGGGGGTTTGTTATGCTGTGGCCTATAGGAAACATTTGGTTGAGAATTTGGATATGAAGAATTCGCTTGAAGTTGGTGGAAATTTCTTTAATATGGAGGTTGACATGGTTGGGATGTGGAAGATGAAGCTTGGTTTGAAAGTTGGATTGGTGAGAGCTGGGCTGATCGGCATTGTGTTTTATGGGATTGATTGTTCCAAGAGAAATTCGGGTAATTCGTCCAAGAAGGGTTATAGGTGTTTTCATACACATTGGATGTATTTATTGAGGACGAAGCTTGGTTGGAAACATTGTGCGATTGCTCATTGTCCTCATGGATGTTTCACATTGATCGTTCAAGTGATTTCTCTAACCAAAAATCACACACTAGAGGTCCTTAGGAAGATGAAGATATAGCATTTACAGTATCACTCCATCAAAGATTCTCAATGTCCCTTGTCAAATTTGCCATCAAGTTAACTATTATCCCATTTTGGGCCAAGAGTGGGTCTTGTCTCTAACAATTTTTCTCTTATTTCTCTCCAGAATTTCTTCGATTTCAACTTTTGGATTGCCATTCCATGGCAAGCCCAGCAGCCTCATGCTTAAGGGCACAAAATACGTTCTTTTGCAGATGTTCTTCAATGCAAGCATCCTGGAGCTGATCACTTGTCAAATCAATTGGTAATATGAAAGAAGAACCTGCTATATACTTTTCCAAAGAAGAAGTGGAACAATTATCTATGCCTTTTCAGCTTGCTCTGATTGGAAAATTTTCCCACAGACGTCCAAATATGGCTACGTTAAGATCGGGTTTCTTATCTATTGATTTCGTGGGTACTTTGTCTATTGGCCTTATTGATGCTAGACATGTTGTTATTAGATTTCTATTGGAAGAATATTATCTTCATGGTGTGAGAAATGCTCTCGTAGACACCCAAAATTAAACAACTCTCAATAATAATGTAGTAGTTAGTGAGTCAAGTTCGTCCCACAGAGAACGGAGTTTATTCTTGTGCTAAATTACAAAAGGGGGATTTTTTGAATGCTTATAAACTAAAAACTAAAATAATAAAATAACCAGAGAGAATTCGATGTAAGAAAATCTTGGTTTCGGTCATATCCACCATAGCAATTTTACTAGTCGATCCTTGACACACAAGATAATTCAAATTTCATATCAAGCACTAATTGAAGAATTAACCCAGAATTCCAATTCAAAGTTGATTCTTGTTTCTTTCTAAAGTTGGCTAATTTTCATTACTCGATCCAATTAACCCTAACTATTAATTTAATCCAGACACACGCCAAAGATTAATTAATAGAAGCACTAAAGTCAACAAGAATAATTAGGCTAATTAAACATAAAAATATGCCGTTATGCCAATTAGTTGATTATTTTTCCTAAATTCAATAACACTAATTGAGCAATTATCAAATTCAGTTGCTTCATAGATTGAATTAAGCACACCTGGTTAAAACAATCTAGCAGCAGATTAATTCCAATAATTTACTTATATTCTACAACAATAACAAGTTAAAAAGAATAATCATGAAATTAATTGTAGAAAAATAATCAATACTTGATATAAAATTGAATAAATTCAAGAACGAAGAGTCTCACAACATAGTAGAATTGACCATGGCTTCAAATCCCTCTACCAAGAAAAAGGGTTTAGGCACAAAGTGCCATGAAAGAATGAACCAAGATTATTTTCTCTACTGAAAACCCTAGCTATAACGTGAAAATAAAAGTTTTCTCCCTTTTTCTCACCCTACTTGGGGTATTTATAATGATCGCTAGGGTTATAATAATTGTCTAAGGATAAGAATGTGAAATCATATGAAAAATAGTCCAACCGGCCGAAGAAATTTGTCCAAAAATTAGAAAATCACACAAGCTGTTGTTTTGAGCGTACATGCGTTGCCTGTTTTAGGCGCATGTGCGCCCTAGCTTATTTTGGAATTTTTGCTTCTGGACTCAGCGCATGTGCGCTGAGCTTCAATACTGTGCCTCACCTTTGGCTTAAGTTTTGACCTTGATGCATTTGGAATTTGAGAACGTGTAAAACACAAAAGTTGTAGCTCTCCATCTTAGCTTTCCAACGCATCTGAATCACCTCAATTGGAGTTCGGACTTGAAAGTTATGCGTAAAATACAAAACAACATCCAAAATAGCTTCATACTCATGCATGTTTCGCCCTTTGTCTTTTCTTTCTATTTTTCATCTTTTTTAGCTCTTTTTCACTTTTACCCTACAAAAACTAAGAATAACGAAATTAAGCTCAATAATAACTCAAATATTGCTTACAACACATAAAAACATAGTAATGGACACATAAAATATAGCACAATTATGAACTTATCAAATTAGCCCACACTTAGCATTTGATCGTCCTCGATCAAACATAAAATTAAAATATTTAAGCATAACAAAATTCCGCTCAGTATATTCCCTCAAATATCCACATAAATAATCAATAATCAATCCACCAATCAGAGTAGTCTAAGAACCAAAAAGCTCAAATGCTAATAAAAACCAAAACATGAAATTCGTGTGTATGTGTGTATAGCCATCCGAAAACTTAGATTTGAAAATATTTAGATTAAATCATGAAGATCCTCAAAATTTTTGTAAACCCATAACTCACTCTTCTTACACCCCTCCACTAATCTAGACAACCGATTCTATTTAAATTAGGTAAGACTTTTTGGCTCGAACTTTTCATAATTTAAGATATTAGTTAGCCAAAGAAGGAAGAGGATATAACAAATAAGAACAAAAGCTTTATGGAAATGGTGGCCATACATTAAAATAAAACTTCTCTTCACATTTGAAATACCATACATCCACAACCCCACACTTGAGTAACAAACACCCATGAAAAATTCCAAACAACCAAAAAGTATAGTCAAACATGCCAACCTCCCTCGGACATATCACATCATTATTTCATTTTTTTAATGTCTGCTTGCAGTACGGGTACCAGTGGTAGGCACTACCCATAACAAATAAACACGCAAGTACCAGTGATGGGCAATACCTACAAATACAGGTACCAGTGACAGGCACTACCTGTAAATATCAAAAACTTCCATTATTATTTTTTTCTCTTCAACAATTTTTTTTCAATACCCCATTTTGCTCCATAAATGTACATCACCTACTTCTCACACACTTCCACCCTTATATTCCCTTAACATATAATGTGCACCATGAAGATCTTAAAGGGAAAATACTCCTGATTAGGATAAAACAATTAAAAGAAAAATTAAGCTCAATAAGGGCAGGTAACATGAGTTTAAGTGAAACAAGGCGAATGATGTTTCTCTTCACAAGAATAAGGCTGAAACAAGGTACTTACAAATAAATTGTTAAAATGGTTGGCTAGAAAGGCTCAACAAACGAAAAAGGCAATACCCTCATATTCAAACTAAATCGGGCTGTCTAAGAATTTGCTTCGAAAATGTAATAAAGTGAGTTTTTGGGATGTAACATAATTGAATCTACTTAAATTTTTCTCAATATCCCAAATCAAAAATTAATGTAAAATTGACTACTCATTCATGCATGGTTCAATTAAATATTTATTATGCACAAAAATGGAGAAAAACTTTAAGAAAAATTTTCAAAAATTTTCAAAAAATGGTCAAATAATCCACATAAATTTTAAAAATTTTGACAAGCTCTCAGATCAAAAGAAAAGTCAAAATATTACAGAAAAATTGAGTAAAAGACACCGAATAAAGTGACAAAATCCAAATAACTTTCCCACCTCACGCTTAAAAATAAGCATTGTCCTCAATGCAAAAATAAAAGCATAAAATGGGAAAAAAGAAAAGCTTCTCTGGATTTATTTCGTGTTTGGTGTAGTATCCGCTATAAATATTCCCTTGTCGCGAATGACAGCTAGAGTAACACTAAACAAAACAAATAATTACCTTGAGAAAATAAGAAAAACAAGAATATTATAGAAAATAATCTTACAACAATTAGGAAAAAACTTACTCCCTTAAGAGAATACACGACAAAAAGAAACAAAAACACCATTACAAAATTTAAAACCTAGCTAAAAGGAAATTTACTAAATAAAATGTCTAATAAAATAAAATAGCAAATAAAAGTGTCAACGAAATCAACTGCTAAAATTAAAGGATAAAGAAAATAACCCAAAACATAGGGCATGAAAAGCTCAATGATAACGTGGTCCCAAATCCTGCGGGGAATGAGGAAAGGGTGGAAATGTCGATGGATTGGGACCATCTCCCCGCTCCTTGGCCATCTAGTGAGCCTTCATAGTCTGCTGTCAAGCATACTGGTATTGAATAAATGAATCAAAATGGTGGCTCATCCTCTATTGCTCTGCCAAGATTGTTGTAGAAGCTCTTCCCGAGTCTACTGCGACACCGACGCAGACTCATCTTCAAAATCATCAGTCCCATCTGCGTGTGATGTAGAGGCTTGGGACCGAGTGTGTTTAATCGAAGCTTTTATACCCTCCATTGCTATTAACTGTCCAGGCTTCAATTTTTCTTCAGAAGGATCAATCACAACACCACTTTCCAAATACAGAGCAGTAATCAGATAGGGAAACCATAAGCCTAGTTGCTTGTTGGTAGTGGAATAGCAATTTGCTAACGTATGAGTTGATCGACATCTATAGATTTGCTTGTTGCGATGCAATACAAAAGCTTTACTCATTCCATAATGACGTGTGTAAGATGATTAACTAGAAGGAGTCTAGCACAAAGAAAGTTAAACTAGAAAAAAACCAAGGCGATTTAAGTGTATTAGCATTAAAATGTCGAGCCACAGTACCATCCGCCGTATATGTGCATTCAACATCCCCATTGCAAAGAGCACTTGTGATTACCTGCAACTCCATGTTTTTCATTTTTGGTGTCAGGCCATTCATCATTACGTACGTGATTCACCTTCAAAATCTATTAATTTTAGAGACAGAGACATCCATATCTTTTCCCCTTACATATACCCTGGTGTCGCTATAATGGGCAAAATTTGAGTAAAATTCGCGCACCACTGGTATGACTACTTCGACAGGAGTGGAGGTGAAAAGATCCCATCCATGATTACAAATGGTTAATTTTATCTCGGGTACCCCCGCCAATAGAACTTGCATGACCCTTTCCTTGATTACAACCCATTTAGAGATGTCACTATTGTATTTTTGTTTGGGCTACCCCAGTAAAAAAACTTACACCTCCACCTACTCTAGGTTGTTGAGCCCCAGATGATGAGGATGCTCCGGTACTCTTGCCTGCAATCTGGCTATTTTCTTTGTCGTTCTACCCATTCCTACAAAATATAAACATTCATCATAACTCCTAAACAAATAATTGTAACACCCCACACTTAAATAAAAGGCCATTCCCCAAATCATAAGCCTTAGAATCTACATGAAAATTCAAGCAAAATAATGCCTAAAACTAAGACTTATATACATTGCATGAACATTCCTATACATGAAAATTACTCAAAAAGATATCACATGGCATAAGTAATATGCTAGGAATTAAAATCATGCACCAATGCCTTGTGTTGTAGCATTTTTATTCATTGAGACAATTATCGAACATGGCATGCATAGAGAAAGAGGAACTTTGTTTGTATATATTGAACATGAAATCCATCCTCAATCATCAATCCAAACAATAATCAGTCCAATTACAGATTGAAAGCTCAATCCATAAGAAATTAAATCAATCAAATCATAACAAGACTCAACACATTCTTGAGAATTAATTGAAACCCATAAGAAAAATTGGATAAGAAAGAGAAAGAAATTCCTACCTTGATGTGATTTTCCCTTGAAAAAAAATAAGTCGGTGTGTAAAAGTGACGAATTTGGGGCGAATTGAGAAAGAAATAGGAGTAGGGAATTTGGGGGTTTGAGAGTAATTGAAAAGAAAAGGAAGGGATGCGGGTTATGTGTGAAGAAGAAGGGTTTCAACCCTTATAATGCTTCATGCGCACATGCACTGCAAGTTCAGCGTGTATGTGCGTGCGAAGCAGTGAGTGCAGTAGATATTCTACCTCGCGCACATGCGCTGGGCTTATATCGCATGTGCGCGTGAGGCAAAAGAAAATTCCTAAATCAGTCTCGCGCACATGCGCTAAAAATTCAGCGTGCATGTGCATGAGAGGCAGAACAAAATTAATTTTTTTGCTGAATTCACAAAACAACTTTTAAAGCATAAAAATTCTTTACCCTGAAGCACTCACATAACACACTAACCCTTTTTGGGACCAATTTATCAGTTTACCTCATTAATGCTCTATTAGTCGATTTCCCAATTACCAATGAAATTAAAGTAAGCAGACCTTTAAGACTGAATAAACGAAAATAAAGTTGAAAAAATTAAATAACAGAACAAAATTAAATTGAATGCGGGTTGCCTCCCATGCAGCGCCTTTGTTTACTGTCGTTGGTTCGACTTAATGCTCTTCCACCAATCAATTATTTAACTTCCAAATTGAGGAGTCCAAGGATCTTCCGCTTCATAGTTTTCACAAATGACGAATTCAAACTCCTTTGTTCTTTCAGAACCTGAACAAGTTGCTCTTCTTGCGAGTTTCTATGTTGATTTGAGATGATCACCCTCTTCTTGTCCTTCAAACATATGTATTTAAGGTGACCAAGAAGGCGATTGTAATCCGGAATTGTTCCCTATACAACAGATAACATCAATTTCTCGTTAGAAAGTGGTAAAGCATTAGGACCTCCATTACTTGTTTGCTGCAACAAGTTCTCATTCTTTCCCTCAAGATGTTCTTCACGGTTCATATGACCGTGTCGATCTCCTCATTGTTGGTGTGTCCATGAACTTCTTGCATTGGAAGCTTAAACACATCGATTGTAGAAACATGTTTAGTATGGTCAGACAGTTCAACATCATCATAAATGCTAAATTTAGGACTTGTATCACCAAATTCCATACTGAGAGTGCCACTAAGAACATCTATCTTGGTTTGGAAAGTGGCTAGAAATGGTCTTCCTATTAAAATAGGAGCACCAGAATCACCTTTTTCCGTTTCTAGAGCATAAAAATCAGCAGGAAAAATGAGACTTCCTACTTGAACTAAGATATCCTCTACAATTCCCTTAGGATAGGCTAAAGATCTATCAGCCAGCTGAATTAACATATCATTTTTGTTCAATGGACCAATTTTTAATGCATCATACACAGAATACGACATTACATTAACAGATGCACCTAAGTCCAGCATGGCTTTCTCAAATTGTGTATTTCCTATCTTACAAGGAACAGAGAACATACTTGGATCCTTACGCTTTTCAGGTTAGGGACTTTTGAATAATAAATGGTACGTTCCTCCCAACCTCTATCTTTCTAACCTTCTTCTCTTTTTGCTTTCGTTTGTGGGTACACAATTCCTTCAAAAACTTAGCATAGCGAGGTATTTGTTTAATAACGTTTAATAAAGGAATATTTACCTTGCACTTACGAAAAGTATCATACAACTCTCCATCGGGACCTCCTTTGACAACTCTTTCAATGCCTCGGGGAATGGGGTTTCAGGCTTATATTCTGGCCATACAGGAACACCTTTGTCTTTACCGCCACTGCTTTTCTTCTCGCTTGGAAAAATCTCTTTTTCATCTTTGGCCTCCTTTTTCTCGGCCTCAATACGTTCAGGAACTATTTTGCGTTGCACTTCAACCTCTTTGCCACTCCTCAACATAATTTCACTCACGTTTTCCTTGGGGTTGATGATAGTTTGATAAGGCAAAATTTTGAAACTTTGTGATTCCAATAAGCTAATCGTGGTCACCATTTGTCCCATTTGGTGTTGTGCTGCAACTGCAGAATAATTGATTTTGTTTCCTATTGGAATTGCATAGTATTAGTCGTTAAAGCATTCAACATTTCCTCTAAAGACTTGCCAAACTGATTATTTAGATTTGCTTGTTGTCTTTGAGCAAATGGGGGCCTATATGGTTGAAAATTTTGCCAATTCTGTTGTGCTTGAGGTTGTACTAGATTCCCATATCTCAATTTATGTTGATTCCTCAATCCAGGATTATACGTGTTAGAGTACGGATCATAATTTGTTCGTAGTTGTCCTAGAAATCTTCCAGCCGCATTTACTTGCTCATGGGATTCCTCTTGAAATGTGGGACACATGTCTTTTGAATGTCTCTCGTTTGAGAAAATGCCCCAGGGTTGTGTTGTCTGTGCAGTTCTTGAAGCCAACTATCGTACAAAAGAAGTCAGACTAGCCATTTGTTGTTTTAAAGATGAAACATTTACCTTGTTCACACGTTTCAGAGGTTGATCATGTTGTGTCCTGAACATCAAGAACTGGTTTGAGAACGCGCAGCCATATTCAATATAAGCTCACGAGCAGTGTCTATAGTCAAATTATCCAACGCCTTTCCAATCCCGGCGTCGACCATATTCCTTTCATTCGGCAACAAACCTTCACAAAAATATTGGATTAATAAGGAATCACTTATTTGATGATGTGGATAGCTTGCACACAATTTCTTGAAGCGTTACCCGTACTCATACAAAGACTTGTCATTGAACTACCTTATGCCACAAATTTCGTTTCGAATATTCGCAGTCTGAGAGGCTGGAAAATATTTAGCCAAGAATAGTCTATTCATCTGCTCCCAAGATGTAATACTGCCTGAAGGTGAATTGAACTGCCAATCCTTCACTTCATCCTTAAGCGAGAATGGGAATGCTTTCAATTTAATATACTTCTCTGACACTCCAGCGAGTCTCATACTTGTGCAAACTACGTGGAACTACTTAAGATGCTTATTCGGATCTTCACCTGGAAATTCATGAAAAGAAGGTAATAGATGGGATTGGTACATATTTTAATTCAAATGTGACATTTGTATCTAATTCAAGATATGTAATGCACAAAAGTTGCTGATTTAATTTGGTCGCTGCTAATTCTCTCAAAGTTCATTGCGCCATGTTCGTCTCTTCTTGTTGTTCCTTATCACCAGGAAAGATAAAATTGAACAACCGTTCTTCCCCTAACTGTCTTTCTCTTAATTCTTTCCCCAATTTGCGTAACGTTCTCTGTATTTTCAGATCAAATTGAAATTCAATTTGTCCAGCAGAACGCGTCACTGGCATACAAAATTAGCGAAAGAATAATAATAAAGTAAAATAAACAAAAAACTAAAATAAATACCACAAAAATAATTAAAATCGATCCCTGGCAACGGTGTCAAAAGTTTGGTGAAATTGAGTTGAAATGCTGTCGTAGACACCTAAAATTAAACAACTCTCAATAATAATGTAGTAGTGGTCAGTCAAGTTCATCCCACAGAGAACAGAATTTATTCTTGTGCTAAATTACACAACAATAAAGAGGGTTTTTTTAAATTCTTTTAAATTAAAAACTAAAATGATAACAAAACTAGAGAGAATTCGATGTAAGAAAAATTATGGTTTCGGTCATATCAACCATGGCAATTTTACTAGTCGATCATTGACACACAAGATTGTTCAATTTCCATATCAAGCACTGACCGAAGAATTAACCCGAATTCTAATTCAAAGTTGATTCATGTTTCTTTCTAAAGTTGGTTAATTTTCAACACGCGATCCAATTAACCCTAACTATTAATTTAATCTAGACACATGCCAAAGATTAATTAATAGAAGAATTAAAATCAACAAGAACAATTAGGCTAATTAAACATAAACACACGTGGTTATGACAATTAGTTGATTGTTTTCCATAAATTCAATAACACTAATCGAGCAATTATCAAATTCAATTTGCTTCACAGATTGAATTAAGCACACGCGATTAAAACAATCCAGAAGTAGATTAATTCCAATAACTTATTTATTCTGCAGCAATTCCTAACAAGTTAAAAAGAACAATCATGAAATTAATTGCAAAAAAAAATCAATACTTGATATAAAATTGAATAAATTCAAGACCAAAGAGTCTCACAAAATAGTAGAATTGACCATGGCTTCAAATCCCTCTTCCAAGAAAAAGGGTTTAGGCACAAAGTGCCATGAAAGAATGAACCAAGAATTTTCTTTGCCGAAAACCGTAGCTATGAATGAAAATAAAAGTGTTCTCCATTTTCTCACCCTACTTGGGGTATTTATAATGAGTACTAGGGTTATAATAATTGTCTAAGGATAAGAACATAAAATCGTATGAAGAAATCTGCCCAAAAATCAAAAAATTGCACAAGTTACGGTTTCGGGTGCATGTGCGCCCTAGCTTATTATGCAATTTTTGCTTCTGGACTCAGCGCACATTCGCTACACCTCCCCAGCGCATGTGCACTGAGCTTCAATACTGTGCTTCACCTTCGGCTTAAGTTTTGAACTTGATGCATTTGGAATTTGATAAAGATTTAAAACACGAAAGTTGTAGCTCTCCATCTTAGCTTTCCAACGCATCCAAATCACCTTAATTAGGGTTCGGACTTGAAAGTTATGTTTAAAATACAAAATAGCATCCGAAATGGCTTGATACTCATGCATGTTCTGCCCTTAGTATTTTCTTTCATATGTTTCATCTTTTTCAGCCCCTTTTCACTTGAACCCTAAAAAAACTAAGAATAACCAAATTAAGCTCATTAATAACTCAAATATTGCTTACAACACATAAAAATATGGTAATTGACACATAAAATATAGCGCAATTATGAACTTATCACTTCATTGCTGGATGACAAGTTTTTGGTATGTTGCAGATTTCCCTATGGGAATTTTCAAGTGGAGTCCCTCGTTTCGGCCATATACAGAATCATCTTTGGATTTGGTTTGAATTTCTTCTAAAATATTCATTAGCCTAATTTGGTGGGAAACCTTTAAAAATGGACGTTGCTACAGCCTTTATATCTTAGCTGAGTCATGCACTAGCAAAGGTTTGTGTAGAAATTGATTTGTTGGCTTTGCACCCCTCTCAAGTTTGGTTGGTCCTAGGTAAGAAGGGTCAATGGTAGGTAACACACGAAAATGTTCCAATATATTGCTTGAAATGCAAAAAGCAAGGTCATGGTCATAAGGATTGCTTGATGGGCAAATCGTCGCTCGAAAAGCCACCTCAACAAACCAAGGTTAATAATGGCAAGGGTAAGAAAATGGACACAAGCAAGGGTGTTAAACAAATATATCAAAAAAAGTTGATGCAACCAGCAAAGGAAATTGGCCAATCTAGCGGTAACACCAATGTCTCGATTCTCCAAGAGGCAAAAAGGGCTAAACATGAGACAAAAAAGAAGACCAAGTGAACGCCTTGAATGGAGTATTTGAGACAATAGACAAGGAAGCTTTAAAACAGGTGGACTCAACTGAAAACCTTTAAGATAACCAGATTTCGGCCAAGGCAAACTAGAATGCCTGTCAACTTCCATGGATCATCCCAAAGATTTTTAAAATTTCAAATTCAAAATCAAATTCAAAAAATCACGTGGTTGTGATGCTGGAGAATATGTTGGACTTACAGACTTGTTCAAAGCAAGATAACATGTTAAATTCAAAAGATAAACTTCCTTCAAATGAAGAGGAGCCAATGCATTTGAACCCAAACAAAGGTAAGACTATTTTAGGGGATAAAGAAGCCGTGGGGACAGCAACTAACAGAGAGATTCCAATTGATTCAGTTGACACGAAATCTCTTGATGTTTCGGAAGGACAAGGTGAAAAGTTAAAAGAAGAACTGGACCTTGTAACAAGCACGCTTATAGAGGAATTATTGTCTAATTTTTTAGAGATGGATTGCCTAGACACTATTAATAAAGAGCCTCATTCTCTACAATAATGGAAAGTTGTTAGCAGATTATTATCATAAAAGCTCCAACAAGTTGGGAGCTTATCCCCACAACATGACTTTGAAAGCTAGAAATTGAGAAGGAAAAAGGCGTACATACATCACTCAGTCACACGCAATGAAAATGAGATTGGCTTGTAAGTCGACCAACAAGCCTTTTACCCTGTCGCCCCAATGATTAAGTTTATAATATGGAATATAAGGAAGATTGGAAACAAGGTCTCTCTTTGAAGAATCAAATTGTTAATCTGGCAGGATAATCCTAAATAGGTTTGTCCTATTGAGCCAATGATTAATAATATACAAATTCTTTCTTTTGCATCCAAATTAGGGTTTCCTAACCATATGGCTAACCCTAATGAAAGAATATGGCTGTTCTGGTCTTCCAATCTTACTATTTCTAACACTTCTGCCACTGATCAAGTGATACATACTAATGCGTCCTCTTTATCCCTTCTTAAACCAGATAGTTGGGCATATTTTATCTATAGTAAATCCACTAGACAAGAAAGACGCACGTTGTGGGAGTCCATGAGAACAATTCAAGCTTTGGTCTTTCCTCTCCCTTGGATTGTTAGGAGAGATTTCAATGTCATATGCTCTTTGGAGGAGTACTTGGGGTCATCAACTCCAAATATTAATGCCATGCAAGCCTTCAATGATTTTTTGAAGGAATGTGGGCTCTTCAATCTCCTTTTCTTTGGAAACAAATTCACTTGGTTTAGAAATAGGAGAGGATTCCCTGTCTGGAATCATTTGGATAGAATAGTGTGCAATAGCCTTTTCTAGGAAGACTATGATACAATTTCTTTAGAGCATCTGGTGAAGACATACTCGAATCACTTCCCTTTAATCTTCTCTTTTGGTTCTTCGACTTTTGCTAGACCTCACCAATTTCAGTTTCTGGACATGTGGACTGCACATCCGTTGTTTTTGCAAATGGTGAGGATAAACTAGTCATTACCTTTTGGGGGGTCTCCTTTTTTCAAATTAGTAGCAAAATTAAAGTGCATGAAGTCAGAGTTGAGAATATAAAGTCAAGTGGTTTTTGGTGATGTATTCCAACCTGTTAAGATTTTGGAGTTGGAGGTTCAATACAATGAAGCTGCCTTTGATTTAGGTGTTTCAGCAAAGCATCTCAACAATGGCAATCCAAGTGGAACTCTCTCTTTCTAAAACAAAGTACCTCAAGGCTTCACGGGTGATTGATTAAAAAACAAAGTAACTCAAGGCTTTGGGAAATGAGGAAGCTTTCCAGAGATAGAAATCAGTTGTTAAATAGTTAAAAGAGGGTGAGCATAACACGAAGTTCTTCCATTCCAAACTTAAGTCTAAAAGGCAGAGATTGGCTATTTCTCGAATTAAAATTAATGGTGTCTAGACGCACGATATGGCGAGCATTGAGAATGAAGCCATTGAATTTTTTAGCCAATTATTGTCGATTGAGGAGATTAATAATGAGGATCCCATGGAGTTGTAGATTCCAGTGATGGTCTCTGTAGAAGACAATGGCTTGCTGATCAAACCTCTTTCTTTGGATGAATTGAAGTCTGTAGTGTTTGGGCTTAATACTAATAGTGCTGCAGGTATTGATGGATTCAATGGAGTCTTTTCACATTTTGCTGGGACATCAACACAATCAAGCTTGACCTTTGGGAAGGTGTTAAAGCTTTCATGGTAGGTTCTCCTTTGCCTAAGAACTTCGTAAGTTCACTCATTACCCTTATCCCTAAGAAGGAAAATCTGACCTATTTTGGGGATTTCAGGCCAAGAAGCCTATGCGCATTTTGTACATGAAATATGCACTAAGGTGATGGCTAAAATGCTTTCTGTAATTCTCCATAAAGTTATCTCACTAGAACATTTGTGAAAGAGCAAAGTATCACGAAGCATATCTTACTAGCTCAAGAGTTGGTAGATTTAATTGATAGCAAAGCTCGAGGAGGCAATGTTATCTTGAAATTGGATCTTACTAAAGCTTTTCACGGAGTAGACTAGCACTTTCTCTATAAAATCCTTGCAGCCTTTGTTTTTTTAGAGTGTTGGATTTCTCTTATTAAAGGGGTGGTGGAAAATTGCTGTTTCTCAATTTTGATTAATGGTAATCCAAAAGGTTTTATCAAATTGACTAGAGGTGTTTGTCAACAAAGGGACCCCCTATCTCCACTTCTTTTCATTATAATAATGGGAGCTTTCTCTCGTGGCCTGAACAAACAATTCTCTCAAAGTAAAATGGATTTTTATGCATTAACCAAGAACTCCTTGCCAGTCACACAATTAACTTTTGCAGATGATGTTCTTATATTAACCAAGGGAGATTTGGACTCTTTGAGGAATTTCAAGGTCTTCTTATCCAAATTTTAAGGGGCTTCTAGACAATTGGTGAGTGTGGCAAAAAGTTCTTTTTATGTATCAAAAAGATGTGCAACTAATAGGGTAAGGAAAATCCGCCGTATTACACGATTCAGAAGGAAAACTTTTCCTCTAAACTACCTAGGGCGCCTTATTCAGAAAGCAATGAAGAGGAAGATACTTATCCAGCCTTTATTGGACAAAATTGAAACCAAAATTAGGGGCTGGCAAAATAAATTCCTATCGCCTGGGGTCAGTTGATTCTATTGAAGCACATTTTAAGTAGTGTCCCCTTATATTTGTATCTTGTTTGTAATGCAGCCTCCAAAAGTGGTATTTAAGAAGCTAGACAGAATTCTATCTAATTTCTTTTGCGGTTTAGGTGACGATGGGTAAAAGAAACATTGGATTTTATGGAAGACCATTTGTCATCCATTACACTGTAATGCACTGGATATTTTTTCAGCTGAGGATTTCTCCAAGGGCTTTGCAATAAAGCTTTGGTGGACCTTTAGACAAGGAAAATCTCTATGCCTGAATTTTCTTAAGGCAAGGTATTTCAGTAAGGAAGACCATCCAGCTGTAGTCACGTGTAGAGGTAGAACTCCTTCTACATGGAGGAGAATGCTATCGATTAGAAATGACGTGGAAGAATTAATACAATTTTGACTTCATCAAGGATGAATGTCTTTTTGGTATGATAATTGGACTGATAAGGGACCATTATACATGAAGGACTTGGATGTTTCTCGCCTTCACATAAAGGTGGCTGATCTTTGGGACAAGCATGCATGGAATCTCTCAGCTTTAATGGATGGCTCTTCAGCAGCTGATTTGGAAGTAATCAAAGCTACTGTAAAGGGAGTTTTCTTGCTACCTAGCCAAGAAGAGGATGAACTTTTTTGGACCCCTAATTTCGATGGACAATTCTCTATTTCATCTTGCATTTGTATGAACACAGACTTCACTTTTCTTTGGTCTCGAAAGATGATTTGGGATACAAGAATCTTTATGTCGAAACTCCTCAATTCAAAGCTCCCTACGAATGATGTTTTGTGTAAGATTGGTTTTTGTTTGGCCTCAAAGTGAGGTATGTGCAACAATCAGGAAACTTTGAGCCATATCTTCATTAGCTGTGGAGTGGCTAGAGAGGTTTGGGTCTTCTTTGAGTGGCTTTTTGAAATTCGGTATTATTATGGAGATTCCTGGTAGCTTTACTAGTACTCTTAGTGGTTCAGCTACTCCCCTTCTACCCATATTGGTGTTGTTCACAAAATTCTCCCTTCTTTAGTTTGCTACCATTTGTGGAAATGCGAAATTCCTTGGTTAAATATGAAGGTAAACCTATCTCTCTAAACATATAATTGTGACTGAATTGAGAATGGTTTTTCAAGCTTTTCCATTAGATGTGGCTAGTCTTAGAGATATTTGCTAGTTGACGTCTTTAATCCCTTCAACACTTATTGCCAAGTCTAAGCAAGTCCACATATTAAATTGGAATTGACCAAACCATGGGTGTGTTAAGCTACCCCTTCAACACTAATTACTAAGTCGAAGCAAGTCCACATAGTAAAATGGAATTGACCAAACCAAAGATGGGTTAAACTAAACACGGATGGCTCCTCAAAACCCAATCAATCTTCCGCATCTGGTGGAGGCATTTTACGTGACCACAATGGCAGCATCATATTTGGCTTTTCCCATTACTATGGTTCGTGTAGTGTACTTGCAGCCGAGGCCTAAGCACTATTAACGGTATATAGCTTTGCCTAAAGAAAAATCTGGACTTCATTGAAGTTGAAGTTAATTCTCTAATATTGTACATAAAAGCATATTGGAGGTCATAGAACTCCTTGGCACATTGATGCTACTCTCCAAAGGATCAAGGCTCTTCTTGGTACTGGTACATGACATAATAGGATTGTACACATTTATCATGAATGTAATTTGATGGCTTATTTCCTCGTAAATCTTGCTCAGACTCATTTATCTTTCCAAGTGTATGAAGTTGCCTCAATTCCAAATAGAGTTCGAGGAATTACTTGATTGGATACTATAGGTCTTAGTTATTTTAAAATTCCCTAGATGTAATATTTCTCTACCTAGATTACTATTTCTTTGGTTTCATCTCCTATCATTGGAGGTTTAGGCCTTAAGTCCTCCTCCTTGTAAACTTTTTGCAATCTTATTAATCAAAATTGGGAGTGGCGTCCCCCTACCAAGGTACCGGTGGTTAGCCAAAAAGAAAGTGAAGAGTACCTCCTTGAGCTTGTTGGACTTGTGATTGTACATTGTTTTGGGCAACGGGTTGAACTACCGACCGATGATTCGATAATAATTGGAAGCTATCATGCTAAGGAGCCTTTTGCTTCTTCCAACTTTTTAAAGTAGAAGGAGCCCCCTGCCGATGCGTCTACAATAGAATTAGTCTCTTAGTAGAGCCCATTATAAAATGTTTGAACTTAAAGCCATAATGGTATTGCATGGTATGGATACCTTCTTACAAACTATTTAAACCTTTCTCATGCCTCACTTAGGTTCTGTTGACTAACAATCTTGGTTTTGATGATGACAAATCCAATCAATAGTTTGAAATTAAGCTGTGCAGGAGTTTTGTAGAACTTGAATGAAATAGAGTTTGCAGACGCTATACATCGTCTAAAATAGAGAAGCTTCGAACGTAGAAAAGTGTCCAAAAAAAACCCATTCTCTCGAATGCAGGAATTCACTCGAACAAATTTTCTCAGATGCGGAAGCACTGTTCGAATGGTTAGACAGAGATCAAGGATTTTGAAGAGCTGACAACGGACGCTCAGTATCGTCTGAAAGAAATTCTCATATCGGACACACTTGACCATCCGGAGAAAGATCAATATTTGTAAGGCATTAGGCCTTCTAGACGTACTACACTATTTGAGGATCCAACTCGACAAACAATCAGTTTCGAATGAAGAAACTGACTCAACCTCGGTCGTCCGAACATAGATCTCAACCTCTGTGTTTCAGATGTTTGGACATTTCGTCGGACACATCAAAAAGTTTTCGAACGTCCAAATTCTACAACGGCTAGTTTCTCAGCATTAATTACTTTGCCGTTGGGAGGTGGTTGGAAGTTCTTTTACTACATCTATAAATACCAACCAATCTGAATTTATGAACAACTTCCACATTGAATACAAGTAAGTAAAAAGTAAATTGAGTGCTAAGTAGCTCTTTAGAAGTGTTGCATTAGTGGAAAAAGTGTGTATTTGAAAGTGCTATTCAAAAGCATTGAGTGGAGTGATAATCATTGTACCAAATTGAGGTTGAGTGTAAATTTTTTGGCTTAACTAGACAGAAGTGTTTTTAGTGTGAGCAAGGATTGTCTTACTTTGTGTACAGCTTGGATTATTGACACACCAAATTTGAAGAAGCACCTTAGTAGACTACTACTCCAAGCTTGCTAGATCTCTATGGCAACCAATAATGATTTGTTTCTTGAAAGTCAAACTATAACTAGACCATCTATATTTAATGAGGTGAATTTTATAAGTTGTAAAGAAAGAATGAAAATAAGTTTGCAACTATGGATATTGATTTATGGTATGTTTCAATGAAGGTCCTTTTGAAGCCACTATTATTGATTATCACACTAATAGAAGAAGAGAAAAAACAAAAGATGAGTTAACCCCACAAGATAAGGCCAATTTGACTTTGAATGCTAAAGCCATGAATGTTTTGTATAATACTTTGTATGCTAATTAGTCTACTCATGTAAAAGGTTGTGTTTCGGCTAAAGAAATATGGGACAAATTGAAAGAGATTCAAGAAGGTAGTGATGATGTGAGAGAACAAATGAAATCTTTGATTAAGTTGCTAAGTATGAGTCGTTCAAGATGGAACCTCGTGAGAATATTGATAAGATTTATTGTAGATTTAATGATATCATTAAGGATCTTGAAGCATTGGGTAAGGAATATTCTTTGGGAGGAATATTCTTTGGGTGGAAAGAATAGAAAAATTTTGAATTCTCTATCCGAAGAATGGGAAGCCAAATCTATTGCTATAAAAAAGACAAAGAATTGGAATTCCATGCCCATTGAATCATTGATTAACTCCCTTACATCTTATGAATTAAAACTCAAGGCTAAAGTTGTGGATGATGAAGAAGCAGGACCGAAAAGAAGCATAGTCTTGAAGACTTCCCAAGAAGAAGATGAAAGTGACTTCATCAATTTAGAAAATAAAGATCTTGATGAAGGTGATCTTCCACTCATCACCAAAGGATTTCTCAAACATTACGTCAACAAAAGAAGAATGAAGAAACGAGGAGCAATCAACTCCAATAACTTCAAACAGAAGACCAAAGTTGAGACCAACAAGAAACAAAGTGATAAATGCTTCGAATGTAGTTAACCCAGACACTATGCAAATGAGTGTGCATCCAAGAAAATGAAGGAAGTTAGAAAGTCCCGCTTCAACAATTTTCAAATCACTTGGGATGATTGCAACTCCGAAGGAGAAGTTGAAGAAGAGATGGAATCGGCACAAATGGCCTTTATGGCTATTGGTGATAATGAGGTAACTACTACTTATGATTCAAGTGATGAAATTGATGATAATAATGATCTTGAAGCTTTTGTCATAAAATTTCCTAATAGCTTAAAGGAATCATATACTAGAAATAAGGAGTTAGTTAGAAAAAATAATGCCTTGTTGAATGCTAACTCCAAAATTGTGAATGAAAATAATAGGTTATCACAAGAAATGATGATTTGAAGAAAAGATTGCATATGAAAACAAAGATCAAGGAAGAACAAGCCTCCTTGAAGAAAAGATTGGATGATCTTGATGTACTCTTGCATAGAAAAAAGGAAAAAGTGATCGTTGATATGAGAAGAAATAGAAATATATTGATCAACAAGAATTTTATCACTTTTGGAAAGAATGGTTTATGTTTTGTAAAATCAAAATCTTCTTTGTATGAAATTAAGAATATTATATGCAATTATTGCCAACAACATGGACATGTGAAAAATAATTGTTATGTCAAAAGAAATGAAAATTTGGGAATAGATTCCATGTGGATTTTAAGTCAATTTACTAACTTTATGGACCCAAGAAATATGGGTCCTAGAATTTATGGCTTAACTCTTTGTGTAGGCAATGAACACCACCAAGAATTCTAAGTGGTTCATTGATAGTGGGTATTCAAGATATATGATCGGTGATGCATCTCTTTTCACCAACCTCAAGTCCAAAAATAGTGGAAGGGTGACCTTTGAAGATAACATGAAAGAAAAATCAATTGGCATTGTTGATGTAGGTAATGGAGAGACTTTGATTTTAAAATGTGCTTTTGGTTGATAATTTGAACTATAATCTTTTCAGGTTTTAAGTGTGAGTCAACTATGTGATAGAAATTTGTATGTGTTATTTACTAAGCATGAATGTTTAATTCTTGATGAGAACTTTGTTGTTTTGTTAAAAGTTAGAAGGCATAATGATGTTTATTTGGTTTATCTTGATAATATTGATAGTGGTAATATAAAGTGTTTTACTGCTTCTAAAGATGATCCTTGTCTTTGGCATAGAAGGCTTTGTCATTTCAACACGGATTTGATTGATAACCTTGCTAAGAAAGAATTGGTAAAAGGTTTGCCAAGATTAAAGTTTGAGAAAAACAAAATTTGTGATGCATGCCAAGTTGGTAAACAAGTTAAAGTTTCTTTTAAACCAAAGAATTGTGTGTCTACTTCTAAACCTTTATAATTATTGCATACGGATTTGTTTGGTCCAACTCAACATGCTAGTCTTAGTGGTAGCAAGTATGCTTTTGTAATTGTTGATGATTATTCTAGGTATACTTGGGTACTATTTCTTCTTCAAAAATTTAAAGGCTTCGAAATTTTTGTAAAATTGTTTTCCAAAATACAAAATTTGTTGAATTTGAAAATTGTTCATTTAAGAAGTGATAATGGATCCGAGTTCAAATTCAGCAATTTTCTAGAGTTTTGTGATCACAACAGTATTTTGCATGAATTTTCAGTTGCTAGAGTGCCTCAACAAAATGGTGTTGGTGAAAGAAAAAATAGAACACTTCAAGAGGCCATTAGAACCATGATAAATGAGTGTGATTTACCAAAATATTTTTGGGCCGAAGCTGTTAACACAACTTGTTATGTTATGAATCAAGTTCTTTTAAGGCCTATTTTGAACAAAACTTCTTATGAACTCTTGTTTTGTAAAATACCCATTGTGAGTTATTTGAGATTTTTCGGTTGTAAATTTTTTATTTTGAAAATTAAAAAGCATCTTAAAAAATTTGACAAGAAATTGGATGAAGGGATTTTGTTCGAATATTCTAGGGAGAAGAAAGCATACCGAGTATATAATAGAATCTAGAGCTCTTGTGATTGAAGAAGTTGTGCAAGTTACATTTGATGAAACTAATGATATTATTTCAAAAGATGTTTATGAAGACGAAGATGTAGGTATGCAAAAGAAACTTGAAAAACTCACTATTCAAGAGGAACATCAACAGACCAAGGAAAGCAATGAGGACAATACTAATCATTTGGATGAAGAAGGACAAAAGGAAAGAATATTCTTCAAAAGATCTTCCAAAAGCAATGAGATTTGGCTTGAGTAATCCTCAAGAATTAGTCATAGGTGATCCATCCAATGAGGTAAAAACTTGTTCTCATAAACCTTTGAATAGTAATTGTGCCTTACTTACTCATATTGAACCTAAACATGTGAACGATGCTTTAAAAGATGAATCTTGGATTCTTGCCATGAAAGAAGTACTTTGTCAATTTGATAAACAAAATTTGTTGACTTTAGTTGAAAAATCCTCAAATCATCTGCTAATAGGAAAAAAATGGGCTTTTAGAAATAAACTATTGTGAATGATAAAGGTGAAATAGTTAGAAATAAAGCTAGATTAGTTGTGAAAGGTTATGCACAAGAAGAAGGAATTGACTATGATGAGACTTTCACACCTGTTGCTTGTTAGAATCCATTTGTATGTTTCTTACATATGCATACTTCTACAATTTCAAATTATTTCAAATAGATGTGAAAAGTGCATTATTAAATGGTTTTATTGATCAAGAAGTTTTTGTTGAACAACCTCCTGGTTTTGAAAATAAAGATTTTCCAAATCATGTTTTTAAATTATCAAAGGTTTTGTGTGGTTTGAAACAAGCTCCTAGATCTTGGTATGAAAGATTAAGTAGATTTTTTATTCAAAATGTTATTAAAAGAGGAATTGTTGATGCTATCCTTTCACCAAAAGTAGTCATAATGATTGGTCAGTTGTTCAAATTTAAGTTGATGATATGATTTTTGGAGACACGAATAAAAGTTTATGTAAGGAATTCTCATGTTTAATGCAAAAGGAATTTGAAGTCTCATGAATATGATGGGAGAATTAAAAATTTTTCGTTGTACTTCAAATTCACCTAACAAAGAAGGGAACTTTCATCACACAAATCAAGTACACAAAAGAGTTACTCAAGCGCTTAGGAATGGAGGATTGCAACAAGTTGGAACACCAATGTGCACTTCAACCAAGCTTGACAAGGATGAAGAAGGTAATAGTGTTGATGAAAAACACTATAGGGGTATGATTGGAAGCTTACTTTATTTAATCGCTAGTAGACCAAATATTATGTTTGCCGTTTGTTTATGTGCTAGATTTCAATCTTGTCCTAAGGAATCACATCTAATTACCGTGAAAAGAATTTTTAGATACTTAAAAGGGACAATGAACTATGGCTTATGGTATCTTAAATCCACTAGTTTTGATTTAATTAGTTTCTCGGATGCCGACTTTACCAGTTGTAAATTTGATAGAAAAAGTACTAGTGGTATGTGTCATTTTTTTGGTAATTGCTTGGTGTTTTGGTTTAGTAGTAGAAACAAAGTTCTATTTCTTTGTCTATGGCGGAAGTCGAGTATATTGTCGTGGGTAATTGTTGTTCTCAACTTCTTGGGATGAAATATACTATAAAAGATTTTGGTGTTATTTATGATTGTGTGCCCATTAGATGCGATAATACTTGTGCAATCAATCTCACAAAAAATCCAATTCAACATTCCAGAACAAGACATATTGATGTCAAGCACCATTTCATAAGAATATCTTGTTATAAAAAAGGAAATTTGTGTTGAATTTATTTGCACTAAATATCAATTGGCTGACATTTTTACTAAAGCCGTATCTTTAGATCATTTTGAATATCTTACAACTTGTTTTGGTATTACTGATTTTAAAATTATGTGAATTATGTGTTTTCAGACGCAAATATGTGTCTAAGCTCTCTGTGGTCTCGAAAAAACATATCCGTCCGAATTGTTTGGCTTTTGGGCTTTTGGAATCGGACAATCACTCTCATCTAAACTATCTCTCTAAATCCTCAATTATTCTCTAGAAAATCTACCGGACAAAAACAACCGTCCGGTAGCCTCTCGGACGCTTTAATTTGAAAACTAAAAAGCATCTTGGAAAATTTGACAAGAAATCGGATGAAGGGATTTTCTTTGTATATTCTAGTGACAAGAAATCATACCAAGTATACAATAGAAGAACTCTTGTGATTCAAGAAGTTGTGCATGTTATATCTGATGAAACTAATGATATTATTTCAAGAGATGTTTGTGAAGATAAAGATGCAGGTGTGCAAAAGAAACTTGAAAAACTCACTATTCAAGAGAAACATCAAGAGATCAAGAAAAGAAATGAGGACAATACTCATCATTTGGATTCTTGCCATGAAAGAACTCTGTCAATTTGATAAAAATAATGTGTAGACTTTAGTTGAAAGACCCTCAAATCATCCGGTAATAGGAACAAAATGGGATTTTAGAAATAAACTAAATGATAAAGGTGAAATTGTTAGAAATAAAGTTAGACTGGTTTGAATATCTATTAGAACTTGTTTGGGTATTACTTATTTTAAAATTATGTGAATTTTGTATATCAGATGCAATATATGTGTCTTAAGCTCTCTGTGTTCTCATAAAAACATATCCATCTAAATTGTTTGTCTTTTGGGCTTTTGGAATACGACAATCATTCTCGTCTGAACTATCTTTTGAAACCCTCAATTTCTCTAGAAAATCTACCGGACTATCACAACCATCCGATAGCCTCTCTGATGCTTGGGTAACAATTTTGACCGTCCATTCATTTGAGATCGGACGTGTGTTCAGATGTATACCAAACGTTCGGACATCCGAACGACTATTTTACACTGTTTAAAACACTTTATTCTTTTCGGACACTTCCCCTCACCTGAACCTAGTTGTGGTGAAAAAAGGAAAAATCTTCAATTCCCTCAATTTTTCTCATTTTCTTCAAAATTCGTCAAACAAATCCTCTTGCCATCTCTTCAACAGTCTTGTTTAAACCCATTTCTACCATTATAACACCTCAGACCTGTCTCACGACAATTTTTTGAGATCACTTCACTTTCATTTCCAACCTCTCACATCCCCATCTTGACTTCAAGATGGTTTGATCTTATAGGGGATCTTCAATGAGCACCCATGGGAAGAAATCGAAGGGGAAAGCACCAGTACAAGGATTAAACATCAACAAATACTCCACCCACTCCCAATCTCACTCTGCCCAAATTCATTAATAAAAGCATCTGAAAGGAATACATCTCTTTTAAGTAAATCCATTATAGTGTAATATCTTGTTTCTCAAGGCATGTTTGATGAGTTGAATTTGTCTTCCATTAAAAAGTGTTTTGAAAAACAAAAATGGGAGCATTTAATTCACATTGACATTCCTGTTTATCATAATATGGTTTTACAATTCACCGCGTATCTTCAAAAAGGTTCAACCGTTTGAACCTTAGTTTCACGTGTGAATCACATTAACATTGAGTTTAATTCCAACACTATTAACTTGATTTTTGAATGTGATGTTACTAATCCTATACATAGATGAAATTTCATACTTCTTTTCTCTAGATAAATGGCCTACTATTGACACCTGATTTGATGTCGAGGAAGTCAAACAAATTTTTAATGTTGATTTTAAACAGGTCTCTGAAGCCAAAATACATTATAGATACATTAGTTACAAAATTGTTTTACCAACTGACAAGCATCACACCGAGCCAGGAAAAATGCAGCTTTATTTATTTTATTGTGTTTTTAAAAGATCAAGCTTGATTTTGTTTACTTGTTTTGCTCTTTATGGGAATTGTTCTTGACTGATACTAGGTGGAATATCTTATTTGGAAAGTTTTTAACAAAAGTTTTTGATCATTTTGATATTCCTTTTACTGGAAAAAAACAATATCCCCGATATTTTAATAAAGCTTATATTGAAAGAAAAGGTCTGCCTTTTTTTTAATCAAAAGTGGCTCACTAAAGCTAAATATGAAGTAGAAAAATCAAAAGAACATGCCTAGAGTTCAAGTCATGCGCTTGTTCATCCTATTCCTAGTACTCATACCTCTTCATCCACACCTCCATTGGCCCATCCTTCACAAATATCCACTTTTGAACCCTCTCTTTCACAATTGTCCACCCTTGTCACCAATCTTGGCAACCAAATGACCAAATTTCAGCGCCGAACCTTTAGTAAATTAAAGATGTTGGAAACCAGCCAGATGATCCTTCAAGAAGTGTTAAGCTTGGGTAAGTCTATTTCTGCCCAAGTGCAGTTCGCCAATATTCAATTGAATTACATCTTTGAAACCTCCTCTGACAGTGACGAAGAAGAAAATGATGATGCTGAACATTCACACCTTAAGCAAGAAGCCCAAGAAGATCCAACTAGTGCACCACATCCTAAAGAATTTGCTATCCAAAAAAATGAAGCCGATGATGACGAAGATGTTGATGACATATTCAACTATATCATGCAGCACCGTGATACTCAACAAGCCCGCGAACATGGCAGTGAAGCTACAGATGATGATTTGCCTACCAGAAAACAAAAATGCCAGCATTGCACGATAAAAAAAAAAGATCGATTTAGATTCTAGTTCTTAGGTTGTTTTCCTTGTATTACTATAGCATTTGGTTAAATTATTGATGTGACATTTACTTATGGTTTCCTACCTTATTTGATACTTTAATTGGTTGATATTGGTTGTGGTTGATATTTAGTTGTGGTTGCTTGACTTTTAGTTGATATTGGTTATCATCTTGACTTTCATACTTTAATTGGTTGTTTCTCGGTTGTTTGATTAAGTGAGAGCATTATCTCAAGGGAAGTTTTCTCCTGTTTTGTTTTGATGATGCCAAAAGGAGGAGAAATGTGGTTGATTGTGATTGTGGTTGTATGTGGTTATTTGATTGAGCTTGTGGCTAGATGATTAAGCCATGATTGCTTAAATTGCTCTTTGATTTGTCGTCAGCAAAAATGGGGGTATTGTTGACCTAAAATCTTAGTTTTGATGATGACAAATCCAATCTAATAGTTTGAAATTAAGAGTTTTTGGATGCTATGCAACACTCGTCCCAAACAGAGAAGCTTCGGATGTAGAAAAGTGTCCGAACAAGACCCATTATCTCGGACAAAGGAATTTGTCTGAACAAATTTTCTTGGATGCAGAGCACCATCCGAATGCTTAGATAAAGTGTAAGGATTCTAAGGACTTGAAAACTGACACTCAATATCGTCTGAAAGAAATTCTATCAGACACACATGACCGTCCAAATGAAGATCAATATTTGTAATGCACTAGACCTTACAGACGGACTACACTGTCCAAGGATCCAACTCGACAAACAATCAGCTTCGGATGAAGGAACGGATGCAACCTCGGTCTTTAGAAGTGTTGTATTAGTGGAAAAAGTGTGTATTTGAAAGTGCCATTAAAAAGCATTTAATGGACTGATAATCAATGTACAAAAGTGATTTTGAGGGTAAAATTGTTGACTCAACTAGACAAAAGTAGTGTGAGCAAGGATTGTCCTACTTTATGTACAACTCAGATTATTGACTCACCAAATTTGAGTCAAGTGAAAAATCATATTAGTGGACTACTATTCCAAGCTTGCTAGCTTGGGAGAGTTGTTTGAATAATCTTTTTCTCTCTATTATTTATTTTGCTCATTTTGTGCATAATTGATTACATTGCTATCAAATTACTTGTGAGTGTAAAAATTTTATTTGTGCTTCATTTACAAATTATTTTTAAACAACCTAATTCATCCCTCCTTTTAGGTTTCCTTGGGCCAACACACTTTTCCCTACATCTTGATTAAATGATTTTCTTTCATTCCTTATCTTGGCGGTTCTAGATGGAGGGAAGTGTTTTGCTAAAAACTCTTGGGCAAGATGGTTTCATGTTGTGAATGTTCCTTGCTTGTGAGATTGCAACCACCATTTAGCTCGGTCACGTAAGAAGAATGGAAATACCCTCATCCGTACATAATCGGGGTGAACCCCACTGAACTTGAATGTCCCAACACTTCCTTGAAGTTCATTAGAAGAGTTCAAGGATCTTCATTGGGACTTCCCGCCTTGAAAACATCACACAAGATTGGAGCATTTGTATAAGAACCAGTTTAATTTCAAAATTGTTAGCTTGAACTAGAATCCTTGTGATGCTCGAGTTTGCCCCATCGAAGTTGGGCATAGCATAATCCCTCAAGGGCCTCCCCTGGCGACTACCATGCATTTGGTTTACATTATTGCCTATTTCTCTATTGTATCCTATTCTTATCTTTGTTATCATCATTCCTTGGATCTCCATCACCCTTCTAGCATTATTTTGAAGATCCACCATCTTAGCCTTTCTAGTTCTTGTTGAATTCTCTTCTCTCTCTTAATTTCCCTTAGCCTTCTCTCCAGTTCTGAATCAAGACTAAGGAGGGGTTCTTAATCAATAACCATAAATTGACTAGAGAAATTCAATGCGAGTCAATTTAAGTGGCAAATATTCCAAGAAGTAGAAATTCTCATAATTAAGAAAGCAACAATTAAGGTAAACTAAAATTAATTACCAAACTTTTAAAAAAAAGTCTAATATCACTCATTGCAATCTCAGTTCCCCAGCAATGGCACCAAAAACTTATTCGCTTTATGTTGGTAAGGTTTTGGATGTCAAACAGGTAACAAAAATAAATCCCTTCAACACTTAACCAACACCTTCACTCGCAAGTATTACGAGGTAGGTTTGTAGGTTAGTGGTGAATGTGTATCATTCCTACGAGGACTGAGATGGTAGCTTAGAGGTAGTTAATCAAGATAATCAAGGAGTCACTAATTACCGAGATACTTAACGCATAAAGCTTTAAACAAGGCAAATAATTTAAGTAATCTAAGAAAGCGTGTAAAGATTGTCACTAATTCTTACTCTAGAAAGCAATGTATATAATGCAATAAACAAAATGCTCAAGAAAGAGTAAAAATAAAGATTTTCATAATTGCGAGTTCGAGCATTCTCTATGGACTCTTTGGAAGATAAAAAGCCTTTCTACAGTCAAATAAGAGTTTTAATAGAGTTTATTTAATTAGGAATAATTTTTTATGGTCTTCCTAAAGTTTTTTATAGTTTTTAGTAGTTCGGGGTTTTTGAGTAATTTTATACACATCTATTTTATGATTTAGTAGATTAGTATTTTTAGTAGTTTGTCTTAGAGTTAATTTAGAACTTGGTTTCCATTTTGATTTGGGTTTCTATTTTAATTTTGATACCAAATTAGAGATAAGTTAGGATTTCCAATGTTTTAGGAAAAAAGAGGTAATCCTAGTCAAAATAGGATTTGTCTTTAGAGTCTATAAATAATGTTGTTCTCCACAAAGAGAACAGAGATTTCAACTTAATAAAAATTTCTAGTAGACATTGTTGTCTTCTAAAGGATTGGGTGATACAATCTAGCCTGAGGTGTGATGCCTAAAAGTACCTTGGAGTGATTCCTAGCATTTCCAGTCATTATTCTCTTTAATTCAGATTTCCAACAAACTTTCCTTTAATTTTCAATTCAAAATTTTATTTTCCTGCGATAATATTGCAAGTTTAATGACTTAAAACTTAATCTACAAGTGTCTGGACGGCCTAGCCAATATCTTGTGCTGCGTCAAATTGGTATCAGAGCAAGGTTTTCCTATGACGGCAAGAAGTGGTCAGAGTTTTAGGCCACGATACACCAACAAGGAACGGGATGATCTCATAGATCTAATTTTGCAGAAGGTGACTGAAATTGAAACAAAACTCTCTGAGATGGATAATTCTAATTTCTAATTAAAACCAACTACTGAAACTAATAGTTCAAGTGGATCTGGTTCTAAAACAAAGAACAGTGGGAAAAATCCTGTGATTCCAATTATTTAGGAAGATACAACACACCCACAAACTGGTGGAGATGTTCTTCAGCCAAATCAGTACCTTGAGAGGCCACAAGATTCTCTTCTGGAGATAACGAACCAAATTATACAATCTGGAAGGTATGGAAGTTGTGATAGGTAAGATATTTATGATATGGCTGGAGATATCACCAAAAAAGTGAGAGTTGATATTCTAGATTTTGACGGAATGATTGATCCTAAAGTTTTCTCCTTCTGATTGGCTTGCTACTTTGGACCATTATTTTGATTGGTATGATATGACTGACGAAAGGAAAGTCAGGTTTTACCATCATGAAACTTATTGGACAAACTCAAGTTTGGTGGACAGGAGTTGAATACGATCGTCGACTTCAAGGACAAATAGGCATGCATTGGGATAAGATGAAGCTGCTTTAAAAGAGAAAGTATTTGCCTAAGCAATATCAATACGTTCTCTTTGACAAGCTTACTAGTTTAAGGCAAGGAGGGATGATAGTAATTGAGTACATGAACAAATTCAAAGGGCTAAAAATTCATTGTGGAGGATATGAAAGTCCATATCAATCTTTAGCTCAATTTAAGTTAGGTTTAAGGCCTGAAATTTGCAACCAGTTTATAGGACATCGAATTTGCAATGTTAATGAAGCATTCCATTTGGCTTTATAATTTGAGAAAATTCTATGGCAACCACCTATTTGGAAGCTCACCCCTCAAGCTGCGGATATAAATACCAACATCTAGATTGTATTTAAAGTTTGCTGCAACAGGAAAATTTTACAAGCAAGCAAATCCGCAGGCAATTACAAGCCTGCTGATCGTAGGAATAAAGCTGCCATGGTTGATGAACGATGAAAAGACAATAAGAATGGATTTTTCAGGTGTGGAGTCAAGGGTCATATGGCATTTGAGTGTCCAAACAAAAGAAATCTGCATATAGATGCTGAATCCAAAGAGAGGAACAGTCCTGAAACTGAGGAAGATGAAGGTACGATTAGTTAGATGATATGACAAGACTTCACATTGATGACTGAGAAGAAGCAGAAGAAGATGCATCTTATCTTTTAGTTGTTAGATGCATACTTGTTGCACCAAAGACACAAAAGCAGACTGGAGGAGGATTTCAATTTTCCAAACATTAGTTTGTTGTGGAATAGAGACTAGAAAGCTTATCGTTGACGGTGGTAGTTGTATGAATGTTTTTCCTTAATTGACTATGGAACGACTGAAGTTACCTACAGAGCCACATCCAAAAACCATCTAGATAAGGTTACATGGATTAACAGCAGCTCCATTCCAGTGACAAAACGATGCTTGGTTTCACTGAAGCATGGACCTTACGCCGATTCTATATGGTGTGATGTCATTCCAATGACGATTGCAGACATTCTTTTTGGCCGACCTTGGTTATATAATCGAGATGTGGAACATAATGGGAAAGCAAACACATATTCCTTCAAGTTCAATGACAAGAAACTTATCATGAAACCTTTAAGTGCTAAAACTATGAAGAAGTATCAAGAACCAAAATCAACTAAGCAAGAAGAGAACTCTTTGGTGATTAATCAATCACCAGAAAAGATAGAAAGCAAGAATCTGGTTGAGAATCCTTCAATAGAAGCTGAAATTTCTGAGAACCTTATTTCTCACCCTTAATCAACAATAGTTTTAGGGATCTCTGAAAATTCAAAATCACCTAAGAATCTCAGTGAGGTTGACAAGGTGGGGATAGAATTAGTTCATACTAGTTTTCAAGATGAGTCTAAAGTATTTAGATCTGAAGTGGAAAACAACCTACTAGTTAAAGAAGGTGCAGAAAACAAGTTAGAAGTAAACACTTTTTTGGTTAAGGAGGTCATGAATGTAAGGCCAGATGAATTTATAATAGTGGATAATCTAAATGTAGATCATTTAGAGCCAAAGATTGACCAAGTTTGGGGACAAACACAAGAGAAGTTTTCAGATTTATTTTCTCCTATAGTTGATGAATTCATCTTCGAAGAATCTTGCAATGTAATGACTAAGACCTCTGGAAGTTTTGGGTTACTATCTAAAGGAAAGATGAAGTGGACAAAGGTTCAAAGTTTACACATCACTATTCTTCACATCTTTAAAACTTGAGGTTGAGTTTTTTCCAACCAGGGGAGAATGATGCAGTCAACAAAAGACTCAAGAAAGAGTAAAATAAAAAAATTTCATAATTGCGAGTTCGAGCATTCTTCATGCACTCTTTGGAAGATAAGAAGCCTTTCTAAAGTCAAATAAGAGTTTTAATAGATTTTATTCCTATGTAGTGATAATTTTTTATGGTTTTAAAGTTTTTAGGAGTTAGGAGTATTTTAGTAATTTAGCAGCAATTTTCTAATTTAGTATTTTACTATTTTTAGTAGCTTGTCTTAGAGTTAATTTAGAGCTTGGTTTCCATTTTGATTTGGATTTCCATTTTAATTTTGATACCATATTAGAGTTAAGTTGGGATTTCTAATGCTTTAGGAAACAAGAAGTAATCCTAGTCAAAATAGGATTTGTTCTTAGAGTCTATAAATAATACTGTTCTCCACAAAAAGAATAGAAATTTTAGCTTAATAAAAATTTCCAGCAGACATCGTTGTCTTCTAAAGGGCTGTGTGATGCAATCTAACCTTAGATGTGATGCCTTAAGGTACCTAAGAGTGATTCTTAGTGTTTCTAGTCATTATTCTCTGTAATTCAGATTTCTAGCAAACTTTCCTTTAATTTTCAGTTTAGAATTATATTTTCTTGCGATTTTTCTATGATAATATCGCAATAGTTTAAAGCCATAAAACCTATTCTACAAGTTGTACAGCCCAGCCTACAACTTGTGCTGCGTTAGTATAAGCATAGAAAGTTATATAGAAACTAATCTAGATTGCAATGTACCACAAGTCTACGGAAGCAATTAGGAACTACATTAAGCAAGCAAGACTATTTCTAATAAAGCATTTAAAATTAGACTAGGAAAGCAATTAAAATATCAAACTAGGGGGCATTTATGGAAGGTGATTATGGAAGCAAGTAATATTCCAGACTAAGAATTGAAAACAAATAAATTGTTGTAATAGAGCAATTAAGGTATTTAACTCGACAATTAATCTAAAATGCTAGACTAAGAAAGCAAGTAAATTGTTACACAAGGAAAGCAATTAAAGTACTTGAACTAAGAAGGCAAATAAAGTGCTAGCTATGATGGTTTAAGAAAGACATGGAGGCAAAATTGACTAAAGTTACCCAATATAACATTTCCTGCACTAGAAAGTGGATTGTTCTTTATTGCTTTCCTATTTCTAGAAAGTTGGTAAATGAGAAGAGATATTTGTTAAGGCTAAAGATTTTTAGTTTAAAAAAGATGATTTAGTGAAAGCTCAATATTGCCTGTAGGATTACTAACAGCAAATTCAAGATTTGTACTAGAAAATACTATTTTATCTAGAATATTATCTAAAACTTTGAAAATAAACTAGAACTTCAAATAAGCAAAATGTAAGAAATGGAAATAGAATAAAAATTACAAATAGATATAAATTGTGAGTAAAAATACATAAGTGTTTAGCAGGGGACTAACATGACCAAATTTGTATAGTATTTGGAGATGAAATAACTCAATTTATTAGAGTTATTAGATTCCTACTTGCCCTAGGTCTTAGATACCCTTTATTTTCACATTTCATCAATCATCAAATCATAACTTTCTCCATTAGTTTCTGATTTTAATTACTAGCTTTGGATATCTATACTTTTGTTTACTATTAGATGTTGCATCTTCAATTCAAGAAACAATATGATTTTGGTTTCAGATTCTTACTTGTCAGTAATATCTCAATCAATTTTGCATTATTTACTATTTGTGGTTGGAATTAAACTAACTTTATTTTGAGGATTAAATTTGTGAAAACTCTAGTTTAGATCAAAGATGATTTCTTACAATTTTAATGTTTCATTTGTGTTTCTTGCCATGACGATGCACTAAATCTATAAAGGTTAGGTATAGGTGACACGGATTCCCATAGGATAACTTGAATAACAAATTGACAGGAAGATATAAAATTTTTGTTAATAATTAATAGAATATTAAAAATTAAGAATTTAGCTAACCCCTAATTTAGATAAGTTGGCTGAAGAGTCAAAAGTTAATCCCTTGTCGTAGACCATAAGTAATTATTAGATTGGGTTTAATTTCAAATCATGACATACTAAATTGCCGGATTAATTCTTTGATAATTCTATGTAGAAAGAATTATTTTAAGTGAGATTAGGTTAAGGAGGAATCAATCTCTAGCTCAATTAGGATTGAAAAACCTATTTATCACGGCGAATCAAGAGTAGGTTACTTTTGGGAACTGAGTCTCTAAATTGTGTAGTTCAAACAATTGATTTCTAAAATCGTGTTATCTCTGGAATTAGCCAGCATAGTATCTAACCTGTCTTTTTATTGATTGAATTCTCATTTATCAAGTTTTATTATTTAGTATTTCATAGTTAATTGTTCTTCACTGTTGAGTTTATTTATTTAGAAACCAATTCGGGTTGTCTAAAAAGAGTTTCGTCAAAGACTTTTGGTACTTGCTTGCACAGCGTTCGTGTCACAATCTTTATTCGCCCTAACTATATTGATATCTTATACTTGCAGGATTCAGTGTATAGTTATCGAGTAAGAGCAATTTAAACTTTCTATCACCTCGTAGAATTTATCTACGAAAAGATTCATTACAAATTTGTTTATAGTTAAATCCTCCCAAATTAAAAGTTAATTTTCAAAGCATTGTAAATATAATAAAACATAAAACTAAAAAAACTTGATACAAAATTAGTTGCCATTTTAAAATTGCATACCTTATCTTTTATTCCAACCAATATACTTGATTATACTAATTAACTAGTAGATCAATAATGGTGTAAAATGGGAATAAAATTGCTTCTCTATTCTAAAATGAATTATTTAATAATTTATATTTGAATTGGACTAAAGTTACAAGGAATAGCATGTTACAATCTAGGTTTGTGAGATTTTCAAAAGTTTAGAGGTGCTAGGTGATATTTGCGTAAACCTAAGTAAGAGGTTTATGAAATTATGACTTGATTTTAAGCTTTTCTTTATAATAAATGATGTGTTATCGCCTTTCAAATTTATAAAAATTGTGTTTTGAATGTTAATGGAGAATAATTTAATTAAAGATAGTTTCGAAAAAAATAATAATAATTGAATTGTAATACCCGTTTAGTTAACTCGGAAGAATGTTAACAACCCGTGTTCCAATGTTGTTGATAATCTGGATTTAATTGCTTAATTAGATTAATATAGAACTCTGAAAACTCTTTTTCAAAAGTAAATAAATTGGGGATAGTTATTAGCTTTGAAATAAAACTAATACACTAAAGGAGCTCTACCATCATATATTTTTCTTGATTGAACTTATTCGTCAAAAAGTCTAATGGTTATGTAAGTGTAGGTGAAGTCTATACCCTAACGGTGTATAATACTGAAATCTTTCTCAATTATCTAATTGTTAGTTATTTTATATCTTCGTATTTGTTTGAATTAATCAACCACTCTTAATCGATCTCTCAGATAACACATTAGTTTAATTGGAATTATTTGTACCTATAATAGTGCTTGTGGGAATGACAACCCAAGACTCATATCTCTTTGTTGTCTATTGACTAATGCACTTGATACTATCTAACATCCATTTTGTTGTTGTTGCTAAGGACTAATGTTATTCACATTATTCCAGTTTTGCTAGTTAATTTGGGAATTCTTATTTTATTTTATTTTGTAGTGCTTTGATTTACCTTTATATTTTAATCTATTTTATGACTAGGAGTCAAGGAAATATTCTTGAAGTTTTTAACTCGAAAGTGAAATATCAATAATTCGTAAATGGATAGCTGCACAAAGAGAAGATTTGGACAGGTAGGAAGATGAAGGATATAAGAAAACGAGGGAGTTTGTTGCACCAACAATGACTGGAGTCAGTTCTAGCATAAGAAGATCAATGGTGCAAGGAAATACATTTGAAATAAAACTTGCATAATCACTATGGTCTAGTTATGCTTGTTTGGTAGATTACCTCATAAAGATCCCAATATCCACATTGCTAGCATATTCGGGACACTTACAATTATAATAGAGTGTCGGATGATGCAGCCTACTTAAGGTTGTTTTCATTTTAACTAAGGAATAAAACCAAGTATTGGTTAATTTCTCTGCCACTAGGTTCAATCGCAACTTACGATGCAATGATGGAAAAAATCCTAGGATAGTATTTCCCACCATGAAAACCTGCCAAATTTCACGACAAGAATACTATCCTTTTAGAAGAATGATTTGGAGTCATCATACGAGGTCTGGGAAAGATTTAAAGATAAGTTGAGTAGAGTACCAAACAATGAGCTTCCTATGTGGTTGCTAGAGCAGACTTTTTAGAATAATGTTGCTCACTCAACAAGGAACTTCTTTGATCATTACAAGAAAATTAGCCTTCAGTGACAAAGACAAAATTGTCCCTACATGCAACTTACTGTGACGATATTCATTCTTGTCATAAACATTAGTAACGAGACACTCGATCATCACTTATGAAAAAGATAGACTGACAATAACATAAATGTCGTCACTAAGGAGAAGCATTCAGTGACAACCTATTTATTGTCACATAGTTGTTTTCATAGAACATATGGTGTATACGAGTGCAATGTTCTTCAGTGACAACGTTGTCACTAAAGCTCTTATTATCTGTGACAACTATTCTTTTATCACTATTGTCTTATGGTTTCTAGGTTTATCACAACAATTGTCATCACAAATATCTTAGAGTCTTGATTTAGTGACAGAAATATTATCACTATAAAAAACAATATTTTCTTAATTTTGCTAATCTACTTTATTTTCATAATGTAATAATTGAGAATGATAGACCTATCAAAAATTTTACGATACTAAGTTTATCTACGATAAAAATGTGTTTATTGAAAATTTTAGTGCCATAGCTTCACTATGAAGGGTTTTGTGGTTTAGTATTATGATTTAGTGGTTTAGGGCTTTTAAGATTTTAATTCCCTAAAATTTGAATTTTTTTCAATTAAACAAAGTTGATTTCTTACAACCCATGGTTTTATAATGAAGTTCATGTATATTAAATATAGTCCATGTTTTATTGAATTTAACTTTCTTATATATTGTGTTAAATTATGTAACCAATAGCATACATTCACTTAAAAGATAAAATCCTATTTATTTTATATGGTAGAATAGAACACAAGTTGAAAGTTTAAACATGAATTTGTCACATTTTTAGCTCGTAAATACAATGAATATAAGTTATTGATGAGTCAAATCATTTGTCACACGTTTACTAGTATTTTAAAGTAATATTTGGAACATTACAAGGTCCTATAATGTAATTTTATTCTTGCAGACATGTCACATTTGGATGGGAACTTTGATGTTTTCCAAACCTTATTTTGATGATGACATAAGCACTAAACTCTGAAAACAAGCTGTGCAGGTCTGCTATCTTTTCTGCTAGAAACAGGTCGTTCGGACGCAGTACACCGTCCGAACTATGCCACTTTTCTCAGAAGAACAAGAGCGTCCGATATAGATTCAATCGGACGCATTTCACTGTTCGAACGGACAGGCAGAAAGCAAACTTCTTCATGCACCTGCAACAGACGCACAGGCGCGTCCGAGAAAATATCCCTCGGACATATATTTTCGTCCAATTATTACCAAGAATCCTAAGCTCCTCAACGGACGTATACAACTATCCGAACAAAGCTTGCTTCGAACGAACAGGACCGTCCGAAACCTAGTTCGGACGATGAAAACAAGGACGCATGCATGGCCGTCCGAACTACATCCTTCACCAACTATACTGAGATCGGACGCTGTGTCGGATGCACCATCTTTATCTGGGATGTCCGAAACCTTAACGGCTAGTTTTTCTATATTTATTATTGAGCCGTTGGGAAGTACTTATGACCACAATTTATTACTCCTATAAATACCTGCTCTATTGTTCTGTAAGGAGTATCTAATCATTGAATACAAGCCTTAGAAAATAGCAATTTGAGTGCAAATTGGCTATAGTGCTATATTGTATTAGTGTGTAGCTTAGAGTGCAATTCAAAATTTTGAGTGGAGTGATAATCTTGTACAAAGGTGAGGTTGTCAGTAAAATTCTTGGCTCAACTAAAAGAGTGTTAGTGTGAGCAAGAATTGTCCTACTTTGTAAAGATTATTGGCTCTCCAAGTTTGTGAACCATTCTATTGGATTAATACTTCAAGCTTGTTAGTTTTTAAGTATTGTTTGTTTAATCTCCTTTCTTACTTAACTTCTTTACATTCCTTAAGCTTCATTGATTCTATCTTCATTATATTATTTGTTAGTGAAAAAATTTCAATAAGTTTAATCTTTATAAAAGTAATTTTTGAAACCTAATTCACCCTCCCCCTCATAGGTTGCTTTGGGACCAACAATTCGTATCAGAGCTTGGTCTCATTTTATTGCTTAAATTACTTTTGAGAAAAGATCTATTATGGCAACCAACAATGCTCTATTTTTTAGGGTCAATCCATCACAAGGCCGCCTATTTTTAATGGGGCAAATTTTATTAGTTGGAGAGATAGAATGAAAATATTTTTGCAATCTATTGATATTGACTTATGGTATGCTGTAAATGAAGGTCCCTTTGAAACTACCATCATTGATGATCATACAAATAGAAGAAGAAAAAAGACAAGGGATGAGCTCATTCCATAGGACAAGGCAAACTTGACTTTAAATGCAAAAGCTATGAATGTGCTATACAATGCCTTGGATGCTAATGAATCAACTCATCCTTGTCAAGGGATGCATTTCCGCTAAAGAAATTTGGGATAAATTGAAGGAAATCCATGAAAGGAGCGATGATGTTCGAGAGCAAAAGAAATCCTTACTTGTTGCCAAGTTGAGTCCTTCAAGATGGAACCACAAGAAAATATTGACAAAATATATTGTAGGTTCAATGACATCATTAAGGATTTTGAAGCCTTAGGTAAGGAGTATTCTTTGGGTGAAAAGAATAGAAAAATCTTGAATACTCCATCCAAAGAATGGGAGGCCAAAACAATCGCTATAGAGGAGGCTAAGAATTTAAATTCTATGCCTATTGAATCACTAATCAACTCTCTTACTTCTTATGAATTGAAGTTAAAGGCCAAAGTGGTGGATGATGAAGAAGCAAGACCAAAAAGGAGAATTGCATTAAAGACCTCTCAAGAAGAGGATGAAAATGGCTCCATCAATTTAGAAGATGAAGATCTTGATGAAGGAGATCTTGCACTCATCACCAAAGGATTTCTTGATACAAACATTACATGAACAAACGGAGAATGAGAAGAGGTGGAGCTACCAATTCAAATAATTTCAAAGGGAAGACTAAGCTAGAAATGAAGAAGCAAAATGAAAAGTTCTTTGAATGCGGTCAACCAGGACACTTTGCAAGAAAAAGAAGGAAGGAAGAAAGCTCGGCTTCAACAATTGTCAAATCACATGGGATGATTGCAATTTCGAATGAGAAGTTGAAGAGGAAATGGAGTCGGCACAAATGGCCTTTATGGCCATTGGAGATGATAAGGTAAATTCTAACTATGACTCCAATGACGACAATGATGATAATGATCATGAAGCTTTCATTTTAAAATTGCGTGATAGCTTAAAGGAATCATATGCTAGAAATAAGGAGTTAGTAAAGAAATCAAATGCTTTATTGAATGCTAACTCTAAACTTGTGAATGAAAATAATAGGTTATCACATGAACATAGTAACTTGAAGAAAATAATGCATGTGAAATCAAAGCTCAAGGAAACAATCGAACAAGCCTCCTTGAAGAAAAGATTGGATAATTTGAATGTTCAGTTGACCAGAAAAAGAGAAAATGTTGTTGATTTGAAAAGAAATAGAAATGTAATGATCAACAAAAATTTTGTCATGTTTAGAAGGGACGACTTATGTTTTGTAAAATCAAAATCCTCTTTATATGGAAATAAAAATATTATTTGTAAGTATTGCCAACAACATGGACATGTCAAGAATATGTACTATGTCAAGAAAAATGAGAAACTTGGAATGAAAGCCATATGGATTAATAGAAATTTCACTAACTCTAATAGGCCCAAGAAAATATGGGTACTAAAAGTTATCAATTGATTTGTTGTGTAGGTACTAAACATCACCAACAGTGTTAAGTGGTTCATAGATGTGGATGCTCAAGACACATGACGGGTGATGCTTCTCTCTTCACAAACCTCAAATCCAAAAACAGTGAAAAAGTAACATTTGGGGATAACAATAAAGCAAAATCAATCGGCATTGAACCCGTCTGATGTAGGTAAAAATGGTGAAACCTTGATTAAGAATGTGCTTCTTGTTGATAATTTGAACTACAATTTATTGAGTATAAGTCAAATTTGTGATAAAAATTTATATGTGTTATTTACCAAGCATGAATGTCTTATTCTTGATAAAAATCATGTTGTTTTATTTAAGGGTGGTAGGCACAATGATGTTTATGTGATTCACTTTTACAAAATTAGTAACAGAAATGTAAAATGTCTTACCGCTTCCATAGATTATCCTTGGCTTTGGCATAGAAGACTTTGTCATTTTAATATGGATTTAATTGAAAAACTTGCTAAGAAGGAATTGGAAAGAAGTTTGCCAAAACTAAAGTTTTTGAGAATTAAAATTTGTTATGCATGCCAATTTGGTAAACAAGTTAAAGTTTCCTTTAAACCAAAGAATTGTGTGTCTACTTCTAAACCTTTAGAATTATTGCACTTAAACTTGTTTGGACCAACTCAACATGCTAGTCTTGGTGGTTGCATAAATATGCTTTTGTGATTGTGGATGACTATTCTAGGTATACTTGGGCATTATTTCTTGTTCACAAAAATAAAGCCTTTGAAAAATTTGTAAAATTGTTTTCTAAAATTCAAAATTTGTTGAATTTAAAAATTATTCGATTAAGAAGTGATAATGGTGCGGAATTTAAATTTGGAGGTTTTCCCGAATTTTGTGATCACAACGGTATTTCACAAGAATTTTCAGTTGTTAGAGTTTCTCAACAAAATGGTGTTGTTGAAAGGAAAAATAGAACACTTCAAGAAACCGCTAGAACTATGATTAGTGAATGTGATTTACCACAATATTTTTGGGCCGAATCTGTTAACACGGCTTGTTATGTCATGAATCGAGTTTATTGAGATATATTTTTTAAAAAAACTACTTATGAACTCTTGTTTTGTAAAAAATCCATTGTGAGCTATTTTAAATTTTTTGGATGTAAATGTTTTATTTTAAAAATCAAAGAAAATCTTGGTAAATTTGACAAAGATACAAAATCGGATCAAGGAATTTTTCTAGGATTTCTAGTGACAAGAAAGCATACCGAGTATACAATAGAAGAACTCTTTTGATTGAAGAAGTTGTACATGTTACATTTGATGAGGCTAATGATGTTATCTCAAAGAATATATGTCAAGATGAAGATGTAGGTATTCAAAAGAAGCTTGAGAAGCTCACTATCCATGAAGATCATCAAGAGATCACATCAAGCAATGATGTCATCAACCATCAAGTAGATGAAGAAGAAGAAAAGAATGAGGATATTCCAAAAGATCTTCCAAAAGCATGGAGATTTGTCTCTAGTAACCCTCAAGATTTGATCATAAGTGATCTATCCGATGGGGTAAAAATTCATTCTCATGAACCTTTGAATAGCAATTGTGCATTACTTTCTCACATTGAACCTAAACATGTAGATGATACATTAAATGATGAATCTTGGGTCATTGCCATGCAAGATGAACTTAGTCAATTTGAGAAAAATAACGTATGGAGAACCTCCTTAGTTGAAAGACCATCAATTCATCATGTAATTGGAACAAAATGAGTTTTTAGAAACAAATTAAATGATAAAGGCGAGATCATAAGGAACAAATCTAGACTTGTTGCAAAAGGTTATGCTCAAGAAGAAGGTATTGACTTTGATGAAACTTTTGCACCCGTTGCTAGATTAGAATCCATTCGAATGTTTCTTGCATATGCATGTTTTAATGATTTCAAATTATTTCAAATGGATGTCAAAAGTGCATTTTTAAATGGTTTTATTGATCAAGTAGTTTTCGTTGAACAACCTCCCGATTTTGAAAATAAAAAATTTTCAAATCATGTTTTCAAACTCTCTAAAGCCTTATATGGTTTGAATCAAGCTCCAAGAGCTTGGTATGAAAGACTAAGTGGATTTTTGATTGAAAATGGATTTAAAAGAGGTGTCGTTGACACCACTCTCTTTACCAAAACAAATTCCAATGGTTTGCTAATTGCTCAAATTTACGTTGATAATATGTATTTTTGAAGCAACTAATGAAAGATTGTGCAAGGATTTCTCACACTTGATGCAAAAGGAATTTGAAATGATTATGATGGGAGAGTTAGAATTTTTCCTTGGACTTCAAATTCACCAAACAAAGGAAGCGACGTTTATTACACAAATGAGCTACTCAAACGATTCGGAATGGAAGATTGCAAACTAGTTGGTACACCAATGTGCACCTCAACCAAACTTGATAAAGATGAAGGAGGTAATAGTGTTGATGAAAAACAGTATAGAGGTATGATCAGAAGCCTACTTTATTTAAAGGCTAGCAGACCAGATATTATGTTTGCTGTTTGTTTATGTGCTAGATTTCAATCTTGTCCTAAAGAATCGCACTTAATGGATGTAAAAAGAATTTTTAGATATTTAAAGGGCACAATGGATTTTGGTCTGTGGTGCCCAAAATCCTCTACCTTTGATTTAATTAGTTATTCTGATGCCGACTTTGCTAGGTGTAAAATTGATAGAAAAAGTAACTAGTGGTATGTATCATCTCCTGGGTAATTGTCTTGTGTCTTGGTTTAGCAAAAAACAAAATTCTATTTCTCTTTCTACGGCTAAAGCCGAATACATTGTTGCTGAAAATTGTTGTGCTCAACTTCTATAGATGAAACATACTTTAAAAGATTTTGGTGTTGCCTTTGACTGTATGCCTATAAGGTGTGACAACACTATTGCAATTAATCTCACAAAAAATCCTGTAATGCACTCTAGAACCAAACACATTGATGTTAAGCACCATTTTATTAGAGATCTTGTTTGCAAAAAGGAACTATGTGTTGAATTTCTGTCTACTTTAGATCAACTGGCTGACATTTTTACTAAACCTTTGGCTTTAGATCATTTTGAATCTCTCAGAAATCGTTTGGGGATTTTAAAGTTCACATCAGCATAGTCTCTTAGTTCGGACGCACATGCTTATACGAACAACACCCTCTGTCGGACGCTCTCACTCGTCTGAAAACCTCCTCTCTGCCTCGGACACTTATGATCGATCAAATTTTCCACACTTTCTTCATTTTACCACTAGAATCCTACCAGACGCTCTCCATCATCCAAGAAAATATCGGACTCACTAGCTCTGAGTTTCGGCCGTCCGTTCATCAGCTATCGGAGACACGACTAAACGCATACAAATCGTTCGAACGTCCGAACGGTCCCTCTGCTCGCTTAAAACCATTCATTTTCCCCCTTTCGGACTCACCCAAATCCCCGAACCCTCCTCTGGCGAAAACTTTTTCCCTCAAAATTCTTACAATTTCTTCCTTCTCTCATCAAATTGTATGAGGAATCTTCATTCCCAAATTGTTCATTACCCTTATTGCACAGGATTTCATCAAATTTCCACCAACTTCCCAAAAATCACACTTCAATCTCGTGGAGGCTCTTCAACAACAACTCGTGGACGTAAATCAAAAGGAAAAGCTCCAGTGCAAGGGGAATCATCTGCTAATCCTCAAACTTCAACAAATCCATCCCTACCAAAATAATTCAAAATCATCGATGCCAAGGCATCTGAACGGTATACATCTCTTCTTAGCAAATCTATAATCGTTCAAAGACCTGTTTCCCACGGTCTTTTTGATGAATTTAATCTTCCAATTGTCAAATCTTGTTTTGAAAAACAAAATTGGGGTCACCTAGTTCACATTGACTTACCTGTTTATCATGACATGGTGCTCCAATTCACAGCCAACCTTAGAAAAGGCCCCACTATTCATACATTAGTTTCTCGTGTGAACAACACAAATCTTGAAATTTCTTCCAACATCACAAATACTATTTTTGAATGTGAAGTCTCATCCCCAAATGAATTTTCTTATTTCTTTTCTTTGGATAAATGGCCCGCTCTGGACATTAGATTTGATATTGACGAGGTTAGAGCAATTTTTAATATCAATTTCAAACAGGCATCGGAAGGCAAGACTACTTTGCTCATTCCAGAAATAAACATTTTATACACTTTTGTCACAAATTCATTGTTACCAACTGACGGGCATTTAGCACCGAGCCGGGAAAAATGCAGCTTTACCTGTTTTACTGCATTTTCAAAGGGATTCCTCTCGATTTTGGGTACCTTTTCTGTTCCCTGTGGGAACTATTTCTCACCGATACTCGCTGAAACATTCCATTCGGCTAATTTCTCACAAAAGTGTTTGATTATCTTGAAGTACCTTTCATCAGTAACAAACAATTCCCTCCCTACTTCAACAAAGCCTATATTGAGTGAAAGGGTTTACGTTATTTTAATGATCAATGGTTAACTAAAGCTTCTTTTCATATTGGAAGATAAACAACTCAAGCCTCTATCTCTGGTCTAGCACTTCCCCATTCTCCTCCTTCTCAAACACCTCCACCATTGCATGATCCTCGCCCTTCTTCCTCCGAACCTTCACTTTCACACATTTGTAGCCTTCTCAGTTCCTTGAGCACTCAGGTGAGCTCCTTCCAACATCGCACTAATCGCAAGTTAAAGTGATTTGAAAATCGTCAGATGATCCTGCAATTATGCAAGAGGCACTCAGCTTGGGCATGTCTTCCTCAACTCAAGTTCAATTTACAAATATTCAATCACAGTACCCCCTTGACTCCTCTACCGAAAGTGATGACAATGACAATGCCAAAGAAGAGGATGATCGTGAGGGCGACGACGAGGACATTGATGATCAAGGTATTGTTGATACTGATGAGGGCGACGATGTGGATATTGACGATACATTCAATTTTATCAAGGAATGACGCGACGACGAAGATGACGATAGTGAGGCTACTGGCGATGATGCCCCTACCAAAATGTGCAAGATCGAAAAACGCTCTAAGAAGAAAAATGACTCGACTTAGATTCTCTATTCCTCCTTGATTCATTAATCTATATTTTGGTTTTGGAATTATTTTGAATATTACTTTGAAATAGATGTTGGAATTGAAATTATTTTGGTTTTGGAATTGAAATAGATGTTGACATTGTTATTGTTGGTTTGGAATTGAAATAGGTGTTATTATCATGTAATGGTCTGCAATTAATTTTGATGATGTTGATGTTATTAGTTATTTTAGTGCACTTTCACAAGGGGAGCATCTTTTGAAAATGTCAAAAGGGGAGTAGGAATATGCAAAATTGTTGGTTGTGCAATTAATCATATCTGTTGATATTTTGATATACATGATTGGATATGTTGGTTATTCAATGACTGTTTGTCATCATCAAAAAGGGGGAGCCTGATGCTTCCCAAACCTTATTTTGATGATGACATAAGCACTAAACTCTGAAAATAAGCTGTGCAGGTCTGATATCTTTTCTGCTGAAAATAGGTAGTTCGGACACAGTACACCGTCCGAACTATGCCACTTTTCTCGAACGAACAGGAGCGTCCGATATAGATTCACTCGGATGCATTTCACTGTCCGAACGGACAGGCAGAAAGCAAACTTCTTCATGCACTTGCAAAGGACGCACAGGCGAGTCTGAGGAAATATCCCTCGGACATATATTTCTGTCCGATTGATGTCAAGAATCCTAAGCTCCTCAACAGATGGATACAATTGTCCGAAACAAAGCTTGCCTTGGACGAACAGAACCGTCCGAAACCCAGTCCGGACGATGAAACGGACGCATGCACGGCCTTTCGAACGACATCCTTCACCAACTATACTGAGATCAGATGCTGTGTCAGACGCACCATCTTTATCTCGGACTTCCGAAACCTTAATGTCTAGTTTTTGTGCATTTATTATTGAGCCGTTGGGAAGTACTTACAACCACAATTTATAGCTCCTATAAATACCTGCTCTATTGTTCTGTGAGGAGTATCTAATACATTGAATACAAGCCTTAGAAAAGAGCAATTTGAGTGCAAATTGGCTATAGTGCTATATTGTATTAGTGTGTAGCTTAGAGTGCAATTCAAAATTTTGAGTGGAGTGATAATCTTGTACAAAAGTGAGGTTGTGAGTAAAATTCTTGGCTCAACTAAAAGAGTGTTAGTGTGAGCAAGAATTGTCCTAATTTGTAAATATTATTGGCTCACCAAGTTTGTGCTAAGCATTCTAGTGGATTAATATTTCAAGCTTGTTAGCTTGGAAGTATTGTTTGTTTAATCTCCTTTCTTACTTTCTTTACATTCCTTAAGTTTCATTGATTCTATCTTCATTATATTATTTGTTAGTGAAAAAATCTCAATAAGTTTAATCTTTATAAAAGTAATTTTTGAAACCTAATTCACCCCTCCCTCTTAGGTTTCTTTGGGACCAACAAACTTGTAGATCTAGACCTGGATCTGATTAATATTACTGTATCTGGATATGAATCCATATATTTGACAAGTCTATTGAAGAAGATCTATATCTGAATTCGTCAGACATTAATAGATCTCTATTTCGATCCCAGTCTTGATATTATTTTATGAGTTTGAATTTTTGCATTAAAATTTCACATTTTTATAAAAATTCCATTTCTAATGGTTAAAAAACATTAGTTTAAATTAATATTTGTCCATGTGTTTTACATTAGAGTATAATATTGGCAATTTACACAACATATATGTTCATATAAAAAATAACTAATATATATATATATATATAAATTTATTATATATTAAATATTTTAATTAGATCTGAGTATTAATCGAATTGAAATTAAAAAAATCAATATCCAATCCATTTATTAAAATAGTTAATTGAATATAGATAATCAGATTTATGCAATAATCCAAACCTGATTAAATAGGTCAAGAATGGGGTCTAGACCTGTTCATTGATAGGACTACATAATTTGAGCAACGAAGGATACAGTTAAAAAGGAAAAATAACAAATGAATAGCTCACTCTATAATTGAGGAGAAGAGAAGGGAAAATCCTGATTTGCCCCCTAACTGTAGACCTAATAGTGTGGATTTAACTTTATGGAATAAATAACATAAGTTGATTTAAGAAAGAATTCGTAAGATTTAATCCTAACCACAAGACCAAATATCGGGTCTATCTAAGTATTTTTTGAAGAAAAAGATGAGATAAGTAGATTGGAAGCATGATTTGTGACTGGCATAAAATTTGAAAGCGTTTTTGGAACTTGAGTTACTAAAAAAAAGAATAGCATGAATTGAAAAAAGATTCTGGCGCTAGCACAATTTTAAACCTTTCACCAAAGTGACATTGTTTTGACCATCATCCCATTTTGCATGACTTTCCCAATTCATTCCACCACTTTACCCTTTCTCTCTAAAACATCCGCAGTTCACCTTTTCTCGCTCTTTTCATCCAAAAGTTTATTCTACCAAATCATAAAAAATTAACCGTAGAAAACACAACATATTTGCTAGATATCCTTCCATCTACTAAATTACTATAAGATTGTCCATTGATTGATGTAATGCAACACTATTTTGAAGGCGAGAGAATGGTGATTGAGGTAGTCTGATTGCCTGTTGAGTATTATAGTTTTATAAAATAGTTATGATATTTTTTATGTATACAAAATAATAGCATGCAGCGCTATTGATGATGGTTTCTGATCAATCTTACAAAAATTATGAGTTAATTTTTAGTGAAGGGTGTTGATGATGACAAGCGTGTCTTTGATGTGTGTTTGTGAAAAACTGATTTGGGTTCTTTTTATATTGGAGAAATAAAATCAAATAAATTGCCCCATTTCTTATGGAACTAAATTTCTTTAATAGATCTGATTCTTGATTGGATAAACTTTTCTATAGAGAGAGAATTGAGGAAATTAGTACTTTGAAATTGGATTAATAGATGATATATATCGCATTGGATAAATGTTATATGCTCGTTTGTTTTTCCATGTCTGATTCTTAAAGATGTATCCAAGCATATGAATTATATTAAATAAGATTAATGGCTGCAAAACAGATTTAATTGTATTTATAGAAAAAGGCAAAAAGTTGTTAATAATAATGTTAAATTTATAGCAACCATTTTGCAAAGTTTGTTAAATTTGCGGAAATTTTGGAAGAACATTCATACTACTATTTGAGCTAGTCAATGTGCTAAGTGCTTCTTGACTTATATTGCCTTCCAAAATTACTATTTACTACACCGTTAAATGAGACAAAGAAGATTTTCTTGATTTACATATAAGATCTTGAAGAATACATATATGCATACATATATACATACATACATATATGTATATATATATATATATATATATATATATATATGTATGTATTTCGCCAACATAATCATCCATTAACTATCTACCCAATCATTCTTTGTTGGGTTTACTTGCAAACAGTATAATGAGAATAGTGAAAATTAGGATTTCAGTTTTGATAAAAAAATATGGGTTATTCATCTTGTTTACCAAAGCAAATAAAATCTTGTAATCTCATTTCCTAGTAAAGAAAGTGACAATAATGTAATTAATACTCCTGAGTGATATTTTGATTTCCTAATAAAACAAAAGGCTCTATATCGAAGATGAAGAAACCTAGAAGTGATATAAATTTACATATTAAAAATGCTAATTTTCTATTTCGGACTTGAACTGCAATTGTAGTTCATAAAAGTGAGGTTGTGAAGTTAATAATTAAGAACAATTTTTGAAATTGTTAATCCACAGCTTTATGGTAGTTTCTTCCTTTGGAATAGCTTCAAATTGAGCCTGAATAGGCTGAATGTGGTATCAAATTACTATTGCTAAAATTTTACAAGCTTTACAATACTTTCCTATTGTTTTCATGCTAAATTAGACTATGTGGTCTCATATATTTTCATTTGGACACTTTCTGCACAGTAATATTATATGCAAGAAGGGAGTATATAGAATTTACATATTGCAAAAATTGAATGTTTGATTTTCTAAAATTTAGCCGATGTAAATGTCATCATTTCTGTGCATATATATTGAAATACAAATTGAGTCAATGTAAATTTGTCTCTAGACTTTTGCAAGATATATATTATTGTCATTTTTTTATAATTTTAATGAATTATAAAGAAAAAGAAAAGCAAAAAAAATCATCTATAAAGACAATTTTTGAGCTGAATGTGCACAACTAATTTTAACGTGCCATCTGATTGCACAAAAAACTATTGAGAAATTAGGATAAATATTTAAGTTTTTTTTTTCCCTGGAAGTGGTTATGGATTCTTTCTTGGTTTTTGTTTTTCTAGTTTTAGTTTAGGATGATGCATGATTTAAGTTTTTGTTTCTTTGTTTGTGTTTCTCTCTATTCTGGCTATTGAGTTTGTTTGTGATTACTTCTCAAGTGAAGAATTTAAGGTTTGATTACATTGTGAAGTTTCATAATGAAACTCAAGTTATTCTTATGAAATTTAAGGTTCGATTTTTTTATCCTTTACATCCCTTCCTCTTTGAATATTAGTACACTAACCTTTTCGAATTCAGAGTGACTTTTCTCCAATATGTATTATAAATTTTTATTGATATACATTGAAGGTCTCATATCCATCTTAGTGATTTGTCTCAGTAACTTGTTATGTGCTTTTCCTCGTACATAAACTTCATAAGTAGTAGCAACATGTATATGGATCAAATCTATCAAATCTACTTAAAATATTACCATGTGAGCTTCCAAATCTGTCAAAGAATATATTATTATGCAAGAAGTACATTTGATTGTTTTCATATTTCTTAAGCATTTTTCATATCTCTTAATTTGTTGTTATATCTTATAAAACTCAAGGTAACTAAATTCCTCTTACATTTTGGAAAAGAATGTACACACACACATGTTGAAAAACAAAATGAATTTTGGTGATAGTGGATGGAGTTAAAGGGCTTGTTTCTCTTGGAAACTTGGGTAAGAGTTTATGAAACATCTAGACTTGTGTTAAATCATTTAAAATTTTGTTAAGATATGCTACTTGACTTCATTCATTTAGTGCTTGGAAAGTTCATTGGATTTGCATATAAATAGGCTATTTATTGTGACCCTTTTAATTTCTCTTTGTTATCTTTTTTGTCATCATATTCTAATTGGGATTATTATTTGGTATCAATGCAGTTTATATCCACATAATCATCATGTGAAGGCTCCAAGGAGACAACATTTTCAACATCATGCTATGATGTATAAATGAGGATAGGTCATTAATTTTTATGATATTTTTTGAGCCAGATAAAAGTATATTTAAATCTCTATTCTAGATGCTATTGATAGTAAAACTATGACTATCAACTTAGCATTTTGGTTTGTGACTCTATTACGGATGCTTGTTGTAAATATATCTACTTTAATTGAATTAGATGCTTAAGATAATATATACACTGTGACACTTGTTTCAGTTTGGGATTCTCTACTATTGTATGATCTATTTTCGTTTGAAAGTAAATATTTATCTTGGAATTGCATTGAAAATAATAGGTTTGTGGAATAAGATAGTGATAATAAATAAAACCAAAAATAGTAAGTTGCACTTTGTGACAATAAATTGTCACTAACATTCAATGCAGTAACTAAACTTTGTGATGACTGGTTGTCACCAGTAAGTTAGGACAAGTGATGTGTTATAACAAGGTAGTGACAAGAACTCTTGTCACAAACAATAGTTCTTACCTGTGACAAGATGTCATCACAAAAGGACTTAGTTTAGTGACAACCTGAGTATTTATCATGGTATAAGATAAAATAGCCAATGAAAAAGTGATAAAAATTCTTGTCGCAAATTCAAAAAAGCAGTTGTGACAACACTGAGTTGCCACAGTTGGATAGAAATCAGTGACAACATTTTCTGGTTGTCATGTTGACTTAGTTGTGACATAAAATTTGTGACAACAATTAACGACAAAAAAAAGTCGTCACTTGTATGTTTTTATGACAACTTTCAATGTTCTGTGACAAATGTAATTTGTCACTGACGGCCTATTTTCTAGTATATACATGCAACAGCTGGTACTACCAATATGAGGAAATAACTTGAAGAGACGTAGAGTTGCTCGAGATATTGCCATAATCTCATGTTAATGGCCAAATAATAGAGCTACAGGAGAAATTATAGCTGTGAACAATGTTGAGCAAACCAGGCGGCTCAGTTGCAAGTTATAAATAAAAAGATTGACATTTTGATAGTCAGTGATTGCATGTGATATTGTAGTAGAAGGCACCTCAATTTATGCATGCTAATGCAACTTGGTAATAATTTTATTGCAAATGTTAATGGCAATGCTAATTATGTTGTGAACCCTTCAATAGGAACAATCCGTCCAGCATTACAAACAATATTTATTGGAGAAATCAGCCAAATTTCGCACAGATCCAGAATCAACAAAATGCTAGGTTCCACCTCCTAAATTGTGTCCACACCAAGAAGAGAGGCCTTGCGTAGAGGCCGAAATCGAACCTTCAAGACTTGATAACCAAGTTCGTAAGCTCTACCAACATAAAGTTGAAAAATCAAGAAGTACCGATCCGGAATCTTGATGCTCAGATAAGCCAATTTTCCAATGTGGTATATCGGTGTGCAAGAGGAAACTACCAAGTGATATTGAAAAAAAATCCGAAAGGATAAGCAACAGCGGCGGTGAGACTTAAAAGTGGCAGGCAGTCGGAGGAACCTAAGGCAGAAGCAACTGAGCAAGAAAAGAGAAAAAATGAAGGTCAAGAGTCAAAGAATAATGATGCGGTAAACATAGTGAGAGAAAATAAGAATATAGTTGAGAAGAAGGATGAAGCATCTGCCCCAATTCTTGAGAAATTTCTAAATCTTCTATATCCTTTGAAATTTAGATTAGAAAATTAAACGAACATTTTTCTAAACTTTTAGAGATATTCAAACTCTTGTATATTAACATTCTATTTATTTGAAATTTTTTTTCAAATGAATAGTTTTGCAAAATTTCTTAAGGAAAGTTAGTCTAACAAGAGGAAAATTAAGGAAATAGGAATTGCGGAATTAACCAAACACTGTAGTGACGTCTTGCAAAACACGATTTCGCCTAGGATTAAGGATCTAGGGAGTTTCACGATACCATACTCTATCAGTGATTTTTCATGTGCAAAAGCTTTATGTAATTTAGATGCAAGTATTAATTTAATGATAATTCTATCTTCGTAAACTTGGCTTAAATGCACTTAAGGAAATAAAAGTCATGCTACAATTTGATGACCATTTTGTAAAGAAAGCTAAGGGAATAACGTTGAGAATATGTTGTTTAGAGTAGATAAAGAGTACTTTTTCTAGCAAATTTTATATTCTTGATATGAATGTTGATGAAAACGTCCCTGTTACTTTTGACAGATCATTTTTGGCTACACGATATATGCTGATAGATGTTTTAGCAAAGGAGATTAAAACTAAGGGTGTAAGTGAGAAATTGACTTTCGACAATTCTTTGAGATATCTATCTAATTTTTCACCTTGCTTTGTTATTAATGAGTTTGAGAATGATTTGGATGATTGTATCGAGAAGTTGCAGGAAGACGTGATTAGTGAGCATACCTTGGAGCAGGGTATGAAAGATTTTGATCCAGTTCACGGGGAAATCGAGGAAAAGGTTTATGATGATGTGGAAGTGAATAACAAGTCGATTCTTCACCTAGTGATGAAAAATAGAAGATTCCTTAACCTGTCCTTAAATAATTACCTTCCTATTTTAAATATGTTTTTCTAGAGTCTAATATCTTACTTCTGATTATTTCTTATAAGAGATGAATGCTATATTAACATTTGAGATGGAGAAGAAGTTACTTAAGGTGTTGAGTAAGCACAAGAAAGCAATTATATTGCACATTTATGACATCAACTGCATCTCACCATCAATATGCATACACAAGATCCTCATGGAAGATGATGTTTTGTCAGTGCCACAGCATTGAAGAAGACTAAATCCTACTCTTAAAGGGTGGTAAAGAAAGAGATCATTAAATTGTTAGATGCATGTATAGTCTATCATATTTTCGATAGTTCATGGACTAGTGGGATAATGAACTAATTCCCTATTGTACTTTGCCTAGTTGGAGGGTTTATACAGATTATAGGAAGTTGAATAACTATACAAGAAAAGATCATTTTCCACTACATTTCATTGATTAAATGTTTGAGCATGTTGTAGGTCATCCTTTTTTTTATTTTTTGATGGGATTTTAGGCCACAACCAAATCGCAATTCCTCGAAAAAATCAAAAGAAATGACAGTCATGTGCCCTAATGAAATATTTAATCACAAACCTGCCTATGGGAGAATGCCCTTTGATTTTTCAAACAATCCAGCAACTTTCCAATGTTGCATGAGGACAATTTTCCAGAGAAATGAGAAATTCCTTTAGATTTTCATGGATGACTTTACTTTATTTGGTGTCATTTTAATAATTGTCTTCATAACCTCTCTACTATATTGCAACATTGCAAAGAGACAAACCTTCTTATTAACTGGGAAAAGTGCCATTTTATATTAAAAGAATGGATTGTGCTAGGTCACAAGATCTATCCTAAAGGAATAGAAATGGACAATGCAAAAGTGGATGTCGCATCCAATTTACCACCTCCATCAATAGTTAAGGATGTTGGAGCTTTCTTTGACTTGTAAGTTTTTATAGACATTCTATGAAGGACTGCTGTGATTTAAGTTAACCAAATTTTAGTTAATCTAGATTACTACTCACAAGTATATGAGGTTCCAATTGTAGAGCGGGAGTAAGGTGTCGATCCCATGAGGAATTGGGGAAAATCTCTTTAACTAAATTGTTGAGTAATTATGTTTAAAAAATAAAAGATTCAAAATTTTTTATTAACTAAAATGAAATTCCAATAAAAAGTAAATAATACAACAAGCAGAGCAATAGAATAAATCCAAGCAACATAGCAAAAATCTAGGGTTCTAGAGTTCACCAGTACTTTACAAATGAATTTACTAAGAAGTTATGAATTCAATCAATTTTATGAGAGGGATTGTGAAAATTAACAAGTTCAACTGCTCTGGAAAGATATACTAATTTTGATTAATGGTTATAAGCCGTCTCACTAAATCACGAACTATATGGCCATCCACAATTACAAGTTCTGTGATTACTAGTTTACGATTCTCACACATGTATCTATTAGAGTTTGGTACTTGGAAAGTATAAGAACGAAAGCCTTAATAAAAGCAATCTTGAGAGGTGACTTCACACATAGCTTACAAATTCCAACCTTTTCCTTAACCGATTACAAGTATAATTATGACAAAAGATTGAATAAAACAATGTAAGAGCATGAAACAATAAATACAAAGGTCAAATAAATCATAAACTTGCATAATAATAAACTTTATTCGTAGATCATCGTAAAATCAATCAATAAAATTAGGGTTTCATTTAGATCTCTAGATAAACAACTAACATCTCGTAAATAAAGAAAGATATAACTTGTGGAGATGCTTGAACTCCATAGACAAAAAAGTCCAATGATCTTCTAAGAGATTGTAGCATTCAATGCTCAAATATGAAATTAGAAAAATAAAACCCTACTCTTACCTAAAAGAAAACCTTAAAAAATAATCTAAAAAACTCTCCCAAAATATTACAACAAATATGATATTTATAGGGATAATTTGTTTTAAAAAATAGCTAAAGCCAGTTGCAAGTGTCCGTTCACCATGGTCAATGTTACTGCTATTTTGGGCTGAAAAAAGGTCTCTGTCGAGACAAAAATGACATTGGCCATGGTCAAAGTGCTTCCAGAAGTTCTCTGCTCTGGCACACGCTCTGTGGTTCTCATTGCATTCCTCTTTTGACATTCTTTCAATAATCAAATCTAAACACCAAAACAACATAAATATCATTTAAACACCAAATAACAATGGACATCCAAAATACACTTAAATCTAAATACATGAATAATTTGAATATACCCTAAATTGCAAAAAAAAATAGCTAACATCTAAGCTGAAAATATTGAGATTTTTACTCAGTTTGGATGGTCAAAATGACACTAACCCTGAAATTAAATTCCAAGATTGACACAGAAAAATATTAATATATGTATAGTGATTACTTAACGCTTTAATGGGCATTGCCCAAAATGCAAAGTTATTGAATAATAAGAAAAAACTTATTCAAGTTTAAACAAATAAAGGAGGTGTTTACTTATTCAAATTATCGTTTTGCTTATATGAACTAAAGTAATAAAGTTTCTTGAAATTCTATGAATCTTTTGTCTAGTTCTTTTACACAATTGTTCAATGGATTTGGATACTATCTAGTTAATTCCATCTATTTATAAAAATTTGCCTATTTACCTATATTTAAAAAATTAAAATTTATGAAATAATTAAAACTTAAGAAAATAATCTGACATACCATTAGATTTATCTTATTGACTAGATCATAAAATTCAAAAATCAAATTATTTACAAAAACTTCGTTGTTGAATGTAAGTCATTTTTGCATAAAAATTTTAAATTTTGATGAAATATAAAATTGCTTAATTAAATGGTAAGAAGTTTTTATTTCTTTTTCATTTTTTTGGAAGAAATTTATGCAAAACATGATACGAATTATGAACAACATTATTTTTAAAAATATTATTCAATTTTTTTTTAAGAATAAATGAAAGATCATCCATATATCCCTAAATGGAGAGTACTTGCCACTGGTTCAATCTTTGGTTTTTACTTTGTAACTGCTTCATACATGTTTGTGAAGTGCATGCTACTATAATGAGATTCACTACCCAAAGTAGGGTACGATTGCTCTTTATATAGACAAGTAAACAAGATGGTGACAAGTCTTACATAAGATAACTCCTACAAATGATGATTGATATCTCTATAAGATAGTGATAGTCTTTGTCGAAGATAATGATAGACAGTTCAACTACAAGATGATGATAGACATTCTACAAGATGACTTTACGTGATGAGGTAAACACTATCTCAGCATGGCCTCCTTAGTGAAAGGAACAAATAATGGGAAGATTGTCCTAAAGACCTAGAAATCTATGTGGGATCAAACTTATAGTGATGATATATCAGCAAGTTGGCGTTCTGAAGGAATATATCAGATGAAAAGAAATGTAGCAGCTACATATTCATTTACAAAGCGAAAATCAATTTCCAAATACTTGGTGCATGACTGATAGATAGGATTGGCTATAAGATACATAGCACTTGTGTTGTCCTACAGTATCAGAGTATTTAGTCAAAGAAGATGATGAAGACAGTGAAAGAAAGGTTATGAACAATATACCGAATAATCCTTTTATAGCCATAAGGTAAGATGTGCATGGAGCACTAAGATATTGACAAGTAGAGTTGACACCATAAGAAATGTATGGACGAGTAAGATAAGACACTAAAGATCTACCACAAGTCTATGATATTCAATGGCATCAATAAGAAGGTCACCTACAGATTTAGAAAGTTTTGCACCCGAAATAGATATCTTCATCGGCTTGCTATTAAGTAAGTTAGCCCAAGATAATAAATCACATGCATAGTTACTTTGAGAAAGATGAAGACTAGAGGTAGTTTGATTAACATGAATTCAAAGAAAATAATACAGAGGACCAAGATCATTCATAGAAAAAGTAGATTTTAATATATTTACAAACTTAGAAACTAAAGAAAAGATAGAGCTAGTGAGAATAATATCGTCAACATAGAGAAGAAGGATAATAATCATATTATGATGATAAACAAACATAGAGAACTACCAAAATGACTATTATGAAAGCTATAATTAAGTATAAAAGAATTAAATCGAGTAAAGCTAGCATGAGGTGCTTGTTTTAGACCATATATTGCTTTCAATAGTTTACACACATAATGGGGGAACTGAGGATGAACAAACCCTTGGGGTTGAGACATAAAGACATCTTTGAGAAAACCATACAAGAATGTATTTTTTACACCCAATTGCCGCATTTGTCAACCCTTAAAGAGAGCAAGGGATAGAACTAGACGAATGGTGGTAGGATCAATAACAGGACTAAAGGTTTCTAGCAAATCTTTTCCTTGTTGTTGATTAAACCCTTTAGCCACAAGTCGGGCTTTGTATTGTTCAAGAGAACCATCAGTTTTTTGTTAAACCCAATAGATCCACTTGCAACCAATTATATTGGCACTTTTAGGAGAAGGAACTAAATTCCAAGTTTTATTAGCTAAGAGACCATTAAATTCCTCGGCCATGGTAGTACGTCATTTAGTGATATTTTGCAGCAGAAGTATAAGATGTAGGTTCAATTGGAAGTTTAGAGAGAGTAGATGTAGCCAAAGCATATTTGGGATTGGGTTTATGAATACCTTGCTTTGCCCTCGTAACAATTGGATGTGTAGAAATAGAATTGGATAAATTTAAGGAAGAATAATTTAAGGAGTGACTAGGTTTCGAAATAGGAGTTGTAGAGGTTGGAATTGACAAATAGGATAATAGATTGGAAGAAGCAACACTAAGAGGAAAGTAGTTATAATAATATGAGTTGGAAATAATGGATGAGTGGTAGTGTTGTACATAGATAAAGGGTATCAAGAAACAAATTTAGGTAAATCATGCAATGGAAAACAAGTTTCTATATTATACACACTTCTAGAAATATAAACAAGTTTTGTAATAAGATGCATACAACGATAACCCTTACGATGAGGGCTAAAAGCAAGAAAAATGCAAGGAGCAAAAAGAGAACTCATTTTGTGATATCTATAAGGTTTTAAGCCTTCATGTTGGGATAAACCCAAGAACCAAATGATTTTAAAATAGAGTAATTAGGTTTACTTTGAAAAGCATTTCAAAAGGAGATTTATGGTTAAGCACAGATGTTGGAAGGTGACTAACTAAAAACACAACAGGAGAAAGTGCTTCAACATATAAATTTAATGGAGCATTAGTATGAAACAATAAAGTATGTGTCATTTCAATTAAGTGACGATATTTACGCTCCGAAACACCATTTTGTTGGGGAGTATAGGGATAAGATAATTGATTACAAATGCCATGTTTAGATGGAAAATCATGAAAAGAAATTTTAGAATATTCACCACTATCACCTAAATGAATTTCTTTTTGTTTTTATGGAGAATTGAGTTTCAACCAAAGTCATGAATTTCTTAAAACATTTGATAACCGAATTTTTAAATTTCATAGTATATAAGCATGTGAAATGTGTATAATCATCAATAAAAATAACATAATATTTAAAACCACTAACAGATACAATGGGAGAATGTCTAGTCAAACATTAGAATGTATTAATTTCAAATTGTGAGTAGTAATAGTCACTCTATTTTGAAAAGGAAGATTAGAGTGCTTAGATACTAAACAAGAACTACAAAAGAAACATTTGGCGGTGCCTTTATTCAAAGAAATAAGAGATTTAGAATGTAAAAGATTTAATGTAGCATTTCCAAGATGGCCTAAACGAGCATGCCAAGTAGAAGCAATGCTGACGTCAATGGGTAAGTTGGGTTCTCACTGGGACAATTGAGGAATGTTTTCCCTATTGCCAAGTCCTTAACAACAAAACCCCAAGGATAAAATATCTCACAAAAATTATAATCATATGTGAAATGTTTAATAGATACCAAATTCTTTTTGAAGGAAGGAACATGCTTTAAAGAAAGTATTTTACTAGGTGTAAAAATAGATAATTGATCTAAAGCAAGAATTTGAATTGAAGTGCCATCTCTTAAGAAAAAAAATTTAGAATTAGAAAGCGGTGACCAATGAAAAGTCTGTATTACCCTACTTGTAAGTCATGGGAAATTGGCATTAATATCCATGTACTAGGCACGATCTAGAGAATCACGATAGAGGGATTGGCCATACCAGGAGATAAATTTGCTAGTTCATAAGCATAATTAAGGCATTGTGGACATCCACTAGCAAGCAAGATGACCAAAATGATCACAAATTTGACAAGGAGTTGGATTAGGCACAACAAAAGCTGGTTGATTTGCAGCCTGTGAACGAGTTGAACCAAGGACACCCCGACCAAATGAGTAAATGGTTAGTGAGGTAGGAAACCACAACCTACTGAGAAGTCACAACCACCGCATCCACGACCACGCCTCAACCATCCTGTCCAGAGTGACCACTACTAAGATTAGATCTAGTTATTAGAGGTGTAGGTAAAGAAGGGTAGAATCTTTTGTTTTCAATGAGAGCAGTGAAGAGTGAGGTAATGGGTGATGATGCTATACTATACTATTCAAGTCTAGTTCTTCTGTAAGAAGCATAAGTCCAAAACACCTGAAAGGAGGGAAGAGCTTGTTGATTTGCAGCCATGGTTACAAAAGATTAATATGATGGAGAATGGCCCTGAAGAGCATATAAAACAGGTCTAGAGTTAGAGAGGGTACAATCAATGGCTTGAAGATTATCTAAGTATTCCTTGATTTTTCCCACATAGGTATTAATAGAGAGATCACCTTTTTTTCAATGTTTGGAGTTGATTTTTGTACTGGAGTTCATGAGCAGTGGCAAGATCTAAAAAATGACAGGTAAGAGTAGTCCATGCTAATTTAACAGTGGAAAATTTGTAGAGCAATGAAAGAAGATCTGCGTGAATAGTGGCATTAATCCATGAAACAATTAGCGATATAATCGATGCCATCGAATATATTTTGGATTAGGAATAATATGGTCATTTTCATTGGTAAGAGTTTTTGGAGGAGAATGATTACTTCCATCAATATGCCCATAAATATAAAAAATTTCCAAAACAAGTTGAAAGAGATGACTCCATTCTTCATGTAATTGGTTTGATAAAGAGTGGCAGAATCCAAATCTATGATATGAATAGACTAAGGATTGTTTGGAGGTTAGGAAAAAAGAGTAGTAGAGATACAAGAATAGGCCATTGGTATGAGAAGACAAGACAAAGAGTAGTAGGAGGAAAATTACTCTTGTCTGATACCATGTTAATGAGGTTCACTATCCAAACTAGGGTATGAGTGCTCTTTGTACAGACAAGCAAACAAGATAGTGATAAATCTTATATAAGATAACTCCTACAAATTATGATGATCTCTCTCTAAAACAGTGATAGTAGTTGCCTTTAAGAAAAGTCCCTAGTTAAATCATTCATAAAAACATCTAAATTCTAATACTTACTAGGCAGCATTCCTTAAGTATACGATTGTCAACTAGTAGTAGAGGGAGTAGAGATCCAACCCACAAGGATTGATTGGTGATTATTGACAATTTTGTTGGACTATTAGTTGAAGTGATCGATTTTAAAGCGAATAAACTAAAACTAGAATTTAAAGAGCTAGGAAAGCAATTTAAAGACTAACTAGCAAAGCAATTTAAAAGGGGAATGTTGACATTAAATAAAGCAATTTTGTGAGAGCATGTAAAAGGAAAGCATGTTGTGACAGCATTTAGAGAAAGCAAGTATAAAGGAAAGCATTTTAATGAAGTAATTAGATTACGAAAACTACTAATTACTACTAAGAAAGCATGATTAAAGAAGATGCATTAACTAATCTACCCTAATTAATTAATCCAAACTACAAATTACTACTAAGGAAACATTTTTAAGAAAAGCACATAAACTAATTCATCCTAATTATCTAATCTAACCTACAATTTTCCACTAAGAAAGCACTTGTAAAGAAAGTCCACAAATTCAAGTAAAAATTATATTAAGAAAGCATGTAAAGAAAGAAATTGAATAAAAAACTGATAAACTAATTCTACTAATTAATCTAAGAAAGCACAAGTAAATAAAGAAATTAAACTAAACTACTAGACTAAACTAAGACAAAGCGAATGACATTAAACTAATGTTAAAGAAAACTTACACCAAGGGTCTTTAATCTACAACTAGGAGATGAGGAATTAAACTAAACTATTCCTAATCTAGGAAAATCCTCTCCGACTGTGGAAGAAAATGAAGAGCAAAACAAATCTACTTTCTAGACTATCTCTACCCTACTTGGCTTCCAAAAAGGCTTACAAGAAGAACTTAGAGTGCTAGGTTTGAATGGGGAAAGTTGTAGCCGCAATTTGCAATCATCTGTACCATTTTGCCCTTACAATTCTTAAATGGTGCCCAAAAATGCATGCTTCCAGGTGCTGAATACCACTGTTGTTGATTTTCCTTCTTAAAATCGAAAATCGCAGTTTTTGGTACTTAGAAATTTTTTTGAGTTTTGACAGTCAATGACCGCGGTTAAACTTTGGGTAGCTTCATAGGCTTGGTAACTGCAGTTATGAACTTTTTTGGGTCTTTTCTCGGCCGATTGGCACAATGTACATTGCTTCCTCCGCATAAACTCTACGCATAAATGCACTCTATTAATTAGATAAAAACACTAAAATAACATCAAAAACACGAACCTAGCACAAATTAACACAACTAGAACATAGAAGCAAAAATAAACTAAAAGAACACTTAAACCTTAAGAATACTTGAAATTTGAGCAAAAATATTCAAGTTTAAGGTATATATAATTCTAGTTTCATAGAGTTATCACTCACCCCAAACTTAACCTTTTGCTCATCCCAAGCAAAATAAGAGATAAGAAAAGAACAACAAGAATGACTTAACACAAAACACATAACACCAATAAGAAATTGAAATTGAAATGTTGAACTCTAGTGCACTAGTCAAAAGTGAGAATGGGGTTTTAACTCAATAAACTCAACATTTTCATCCACCCCTTCATTTATAAAAATTTTTACTAGTTTTGATCACAAAAATTACTCTGACTAATGAAGAATTAATTCAATGCCAATTGAACTATATGTTGATTTAGAACAAATACAAATCAAGTTTTTCAAAAAAATTCTCAAGTATAAAAAGATCATTAGGACTTGTATTGAAAAGCACAAATCAATGTAAATGAAAACACAAGGATTTTTGTTGGCACTGTAAGGTTTAGCAAAGAACATCAATCAAAGTAATGCTTCATCCCCAACTCTCTAATATCTATTAGCCCATATTAAGGATCATTTAGGACTTTTAAAGCTTGTAATATAGGCTAAGGGAATGAGATAGGATAAATTTAGATATAAGCAACTCAAATCACTTTAGTCAATCCAATACAAATTCTTGGACCATTATCCCAAACATATGAGTCCCAAAACCAATATTACTTAACCAAACAATACCTTGAATTGTAAAAACATTATTTCACACTACATCAATTTTTGAAGGCAAGATGAAACTTTTTTATTCACCAAAAATATAACACTTGCAATTTTCTTTTCTTTTCTTCTTTTTGTTTTATTTTTTTTGAACAAGAACAAGAACAATAACAATAACATAGTATAACAATACATGGCAATTGTATAACGAGAAATATAGACAACATTCATTACCCAACAAATATACAAAAATTTCTTCCAAACCATCATAAGAATCTTGAACTATTACATTGGAGACTAAAGTAGATCTACAATAATTAAGGTGACGGGAAGTAGAGAGGGTAAATAAACAAGGTAGAGTGGCTAAGTTATGTGGTTAATAAAGAAATTAGTCTACAAGGCTCAATGGGGACAATAGGAATAATATTAATGTAAGGCAGGCTTTTTGGCTCAAACGATCCAAGAAAATGCCTAAATCATTTCCAAAATCCGGCGAACACGACTAAAATAGGGGATTTACACTATCCTAATCAATGTACCAAGCCAAACCTCAACGACACCCACAAAATATCTCAAAATGCAAGTTCATACAGCATGATCAAACGATGGCCTAAGTCATTTCTAACTATGTTCAAAATCAATTCTCAAAAATCTTGAAATCTTTAAACATATCAACCATCAATTATACTTGGCATTGGAAAAACTCCAGGGAAAAAGTAAAGTTTGATAAATAACTAGTTAAGAAAGCCATTTATGAAGTTGTTGAAAACATTGTTGAGTTTCGAGGGTTAAATCCTATTTTTCACATGAAGTGCAACCTGTGTTCAACATTTAATTTCAACTATCACAACACAAAATACAACATTGCTTCCAAACAAATAGGACAACAGACACCACTAGATTTTTCATATTATTTAATGATGAGTACAACTCATCCTACCACTCACCCATATAATAAGAAATAAATATACTACTAAAAAGCATAAAACTTGCTAGACATAATTAAAGGCAATGATTTTGAAGTATACTTGGACAACAAAAAGCTCATCTAGAAAACAGACAACAAAACAATATAATGAATATGAATGTGAACAATTAAGCACAAAGCGAATTTAGTATAAGAGTTCTATCCTTAATTACGGAATTCTTCAAAATTTAGCTCAACATTAAACAAGCAACGTAATGAGAAATTCCATGTAAATCATATAAATGCTATATGAATTAAGGACATAAGTCTTGAAATTTAATTTCTTTCAATAACCAATCATGGATACACTAAGGAGAAGAGTTCTTAGGGATTCACGGGGTACAAATAATTAAAGAAAAGGAAAAACATGTATAAGGGTTACAATGTTCATCACAACAAATAGGTAATCTAAATGCGCAACTCATCCCCCCAAACTTAGTTTATGACATAATTGACTTCAAAGAAACATACAACCAACAAGACTACTTTCAATCTATATCAAGCATTTATATAATTTGCTCAAAAATTAACCCAACACTTAGCAAGTCTAATGTCTCAATAAGTAAACTTTCAAAAATCAATTAGCCGGCCAAGTTCAAGTTCATCTAACAATTATCACAACAATCACAAGAATATTACATTGTCATCAATCATTATCATTAACAACCAAATTTAACCAAGAACATCCAAAATCAATAACCAACATTAAAACAAATTTAGAATTGATTAAGCACTAGTCTACAAGCCTTTATTACCAACGAGGTACTTAAGCTAAAGCAAGTAAAGTAAAGGAAAGCATAATAAATAAAAAGGAAAAAACTACTCCCTCAACCCCAAGAAGGCTTCCCAAGGATATTGTAGTCCTTGGTGAATTTGCACCCTTGTTGAGCTCCTCCAAAGTCCCCTAGGAAATGAATTTTGGTATATGTAGTCGGCACGTCCCCAGCCCTACCTGGGATGTATCCTTCTTCTTCTCCTCTTCCTCAAGCCGGCTCTTTCTCCATGAACACCTCAAATAGAACCTCGTTAGTTGTAACTTGGACAAACCCACACTCATATAAGAGGAGAGTTGATAATTTGCCTACACCGGTGTTGAGTGTCTAGATTATGGTGACTTCAAATTCATGAGGCTCTTGAGAACCGGTTTCTTTCAAGATATTAGCAATTTGTTCTTCTTCAACCAATTCTTCACCTATTGGTAAGGGGTGGAGTCCATTGTTCTTCACCGTTCATCTCAACACCATACCATTCCTTGAATTTGGGCAAGTCAGTTTTGTAACGTCTTTGTGGATTCTTGAAGTTTAGCCTTCTTTTCTCGGAGTTGGGCTCACTCTTCTCAACGTTGGCCTTGTTCTTCTCAGAGTTCTTGAATTTTAATTGAAATGTTTATTGATCTTGCCTCATCACATTCTTGGATTGGTAGGGTGAAAAAGTTGGGCTCCATTGGTTTATATAAAGGCTCTTGAGGTGGAAGAAAGAATGGGGATTTTCTTGGTAACTCTCATAATAATATGGATGGCTAGACCATCCCTCATTATCTAAGGGGTGAGGTGAGCAACCATAACAAGAATCATGCTCATTGGGCATACCTCTATTATCACAATAATGATAATTTCCTCGGTATGCATCATTCCAATTTGATCCTTGCATGATCTTGAATTGACAAACAACACAAATGTAAGCAAGAAAAGAACTAAAACACACAAACAAAAAAAGTACGTAAGTTTAGACTACTAGCTAATATATATATGTTGTTGAACTATCCATCAATGAGAAAATCTTTTTGAATTTTTTAATATAAGAACACAGCTTCAAATTGAAAATCTTTTCGGTGTTTTCAAATAGGTAAAACAATTGTACAAGAAAAACAAAAGTCTTCAATCCAACAACCTAACAAAATTATATCAATCTCACCAAAACAAATCCCGGCAACAGCACCAAAAAACTTGTTTCTTTTAAGAAAAGTCCCTAGTTAAATCATTTATGAAAACATCTAAATCCTACTACTTACTAGGCAGCATCCCGCAAGTTTATGATTGTCAAATAGGAGTAGAAGGAAGTAGGGATCCAACCCACAAGGATTGGTTAGTGATTACCGATTATTTGGTCAGATTATTAGTTGAAGTGACCGATTTTAAAGCGAATAAACTAAAACTAGAATTTAAAAAGTTAGGAGAACAATTTAAAGACTAACTAGCAAAGCAATTTTAAAAGGGAGCGTTGACATTAAATAAAGCAATTTTGTGAAATCATGTAAAAGGAATTTATNAGCATGTTTAATTAGCATTTAGAGAAAGCAAGTGGAAAGGAAACCATTTAATGAAATAATTAACTAAACTAAACTAACAATTACTACTAAGAAAGATGATTAAAGAAGATCCATTAACTAATCTACTCTAATTAATTAATTAATCTAAATTACAAATTACTACTAAGGAAGAATTTTTAGGAAAAAGACATGAACTAATTTTTCCTAATTATCTAATCTAAGCTACTTGTAAAGAAAATCTGTAAATTAATGTAAAAATTATACTAAAAAAGCACGTAAAGAAAGTAATTAAATAAAAAAACTCATAAAATAATTCTACTAATTAATCTAAGAAAATACAAGTAGATAAAGCAATTCAAATAAACTAAACTAAATTAAGACAAAGCAAATGACATTAAGTATAAATTAAAGAAAAATTACTCTAAAAGTTTTTAATCTACAACTAGGAGATGAGGAATTAAACTAAACTACTCCTAATCTAAGAAAATCGTCCAAATATGGAGTGGAAAGTGAAGAACTAAACTAATCTACTTTCTACTCTATCTCTACCCTACTTGGCCTCCAAAGAGGCTTACAAGAAGTCCTTATAGTGCTAGGGTAGAATGGGGAAAGTTGCAGCCACAATTTGCCATCATCTAGACCATTTTGCCTCTCATAATTCTCAAGCTGACAAGTGTTGAAAATCTCAGTTGTTGATTTCCCTTCATAAAATCAGAAACTATGGTTTTGGTACTTAGAAAAATTTCTAACTTTTGACAACCAATAACCACAGTTAAGATATGCTTGCTGCAAAATTTTACTCTTGTTTTCTATATTATTACTGCCATTTCGGTTAAGATATGCTTGTTGCAAAAATTTACTCTTCTTTTCTTTTCGATGGTACTGCATAATAATCATTTAAATATTTATAATTTTGATAAATGTATCTACTAAATAGTCACATGTGTACTTATTATCGATTTGCAACCTGAAAGTTGTGAGATTGCTAGCTTAAATAATTCGATTGTTCAAGAGCACAATTTTCAAATTATACAATCATGAAAATTTGTCTTGATAGTATTGGTGAATTTATATTTCAAACATTTGATGATATCTGTATATCAATTGTATAACCATTGAACATCCTGAAGTACATGTTCATACCCAAAATGGATTAGCAAAATTATTAATAAATTGCCTCCATGATAGCTAGACCTTTATTTATGTGAACAAAATTGTCTATTTAGGTATAGGGATATGCCATGTTGCATGCAACAGTACTTATACATATCAGGCCAACAGAATATCTCAATTCTCTCTTTTACAATTAGCTTTTGATTAGGAGCCAAATGTTCCACCTATGGATTTTTGGTTGTGTAGTATATATTTTAATTGCTCCACCACAATGCACAAACATGGGTCATAAAAGAAAGTTGAGAATATATGTATGATATAAGTCACCATCTTGGATTAAATATCTTGAAATATATCAAGTGACTTATTTACGGCACAATTTGCCGATTGTCAATAACAAATAGTTTGAAAATATTTTCCCAACATTAGGGGGGATAAAATAAGAAGTTGGATGAGAAAAAAATTTGAATAGAATGAATTATCATCTTTATCCTTGTACAAAGCAATGTTATCTAGAAGTTCAAAAGATAATTTATTTATCAAATATTGTGAATCAACTGCCATATTCATTTCTAGCCTAAAACGAGTTAAGAAATCTCATATACTAGCTGGAATGATCCAATCTAAATTGGTGTCCTAGTAGGACAGCCTATCGGTACAAATCATAGTTAGCCACGCATAAGGTGTGGTTGACTAATCGGTTCCAAATGATATGAATCCTTGTTAGAGGAAATGAGTAAATATTAAAAATGGTCATACAATGGACACAGGTGCTTCTGAAGAGACTATTGACATAACTAATCATAAAACCCCAAAGTAGATCAAGTACTTGAATATAATGAAAAAAAAGAGATCTCGATAAAGTTATGTCTATACTAAAAAAAAGGACGGAACCGAAAAGATATTGTTGTCACATAAGATTATTGTATATAATATCTGCAGATCTTTTAAATAGAAAACGAGGATCTTAAGATAACTTTGTCAAAGAAAATCGACATAGAAATTGTTGGCCAAAATTGTACGACACAATACAAGTAGAATTAAATTCACGTTAAAAAACGTGAAGATTTTGGACCCGTAGCCTAAACTCTTAAAGGTGTAAAGCCTACTAGTGTCATGTAAATAAATATTTTGTACAAAAACAAAATGAGAAAAATAAAATTGTGCCATATAAATCACACCTTGTTGAACAAGATTTTTCACAAAGATCCGGCATTAATATGAAGAATCATATTCTCTTGTGTTAGATGCAATCACCTTTAGAGATATCTAAGTTATGTAGTAGTTCATGAAAAATTTGAGATACGTCTAATGGATGTTGAGCTTATTTTGTATAGCTCATTTGATATCGATATCTATGTGAAAATCCCTAATGGATTTAACACACCTGAAGCATATTAAGGTTCCCAATAACATAACTGCTCAAAAAGATTATAAAATCCTTGTATGGATTAGATTAAAGAAATCTAGGCGGAAGGGGTATAATTGCTTCTATGATGACCTCTTTAATGAAAGCAACAAAAATGATACAATTTTCGTATATTTTTTATATAGAAACAAAAAGATTAGAGCTTGTGATACATACTATATATGTTGATGACATCAATATTATTAGACTTCTTAAGAGGTTCAAAAAATAATGAATTGATGTATAAGCTCTTAGCAAAGGTCTACAGTTCGAGCATTTATCAAACAACATTTTTGTTCGTCAATAATTTGTACAAAAAAAGTATTAGAGCAATTTTACATCAATAAAATACATCTATTGAGTATCTCAATGGTTATTAGATCACATGATGTCAAGAATATCATACATCATCCTCGAGAGAATGATAAAAAATTTTGGTACTCAACTACCATATCTCAGTGCTAGAAGATCAATAATATATCTTGCTAATAATACATGATCTAATATAATATGTTTTAAGTAAGTTTGTTAGCAATATCTAGATCTCCTCCGATATGAAGATATTGGAATCTCTGAGTGATTATTAATATGAGTATATTTTACTCAAATGAATCCAGATCAAAATTAGTAGGTTATGTAAATGTTGGATATTTATCTGATACAATACAAAACTCGATCTCAATCAAGTTATTTATGTATGAAGAAACTATTATATCATGGTGTTCAATAAAATAAAATTTAGTCACTACTCTTGCAATAATGCTGAAATCGTAACATAAGATGAAAGTAGTGAATATGTTTGGCTAAATTCATTGACCCAATATATTCAGAAGATATATATGGTTTAATGTTAGAAGAAAAACTTACAACAATATTATATAAAGACAATGATTAATGCCATGGAGATAGAACAAAACATATTTCTTCAAAGTTTTTCTTTACTCATGATTTTCAGAAAAATGATAAAATTGATATTCCATAAATTCGCTCATGTAATAGTATAACGGATTTATTCACAAAGTGTATTTCCAACAACAATATTTGGGAATTTAGCTTGCAAAATTGGGATATGTAATGTCAAGGATATCAAGTGATATTTCCATGAGGGGGGGAGTAAAAGTACACGCTGTACTCTTTTTTCCTTGGCTATGATTTTGTCCCAATGGGTTTTCTTGGCAAGATTTTTAATGAAACAACATGCAAAGTTTACTATAAATATTGAATATGCACTGTGCTCTTTTTTACTCTGCTATGTTTTTTTTTTCCACTGGATTTTCTTGGTAAAATTTGTAATGAGGCAATAATTCATCACGTATTTTATGCAAAAAAAAATTATGTAATCTTTTTCTTTCACTAGGCTTTTTTCCAATGGATTTTTCCTAGTAAGGTTTTAATGAGGCATATTTTTTAATGCATGGACATCCAAGGGGAGTGTTATGAATACATTATATGTGGATGTGTATTTATATTCTTAACTCACATACATGCTAATTTATTTATAGATCAATGAACTTTCAATGTATCTAGTTATATATGATATCTATGAACCATACCAATGTACCTATCTACGAGTATTTATTACTCAACTATCAAATCTCTTTATGTATCTCATGTATGCCTATAAATAGATAGATTGTAATTAATGTTGGATACACTTGATGGGAATAAGATAATAGCTATAATCGTCCCTCAATATTCTGATCTCTTCTAAGTTACTTTTATATTATTTTATAATATAATTTGATTTCTTATATTTATGTTATCAACCAATTTGATCCCTTATTACTACAACAGGCTAATTTGGTTATTCGTCTTTAAAACAAAATTAACTAATTTAAGAATTATGATAGAAATTGTGGAAAAAATAATAAAGCCATTAACAATAAATTTTTTGGAAACTCTATGCTTGGCCCATGGCTAAACTTTGTTTAGTCACAGCATACGCTGTAGAATACAAATAAATAAAATTTGCGAGACAGTTGTGGTCACAGCCAAAGTAGTTTTAGTCGCGACAAAACCTTTGTTGCATGAAATATCATTCAGCTTCAAATGGTGTCTTTTAGTTTGTTTTCAATTGTATCTTTTAAAACTAATGTGGGACTTGTTTAAAAGTTATTTAACATCTAATTAAATGTTAATATATTATTTTAAATATTTATAACATCTCTTGTGATGAATTGGTGCAAATTCAAATAAAAATGTAGCACCTCTTCATTTGAATTACTGCTGAAAAGTTTTGTTTATTTATCTTAAGGATTGTAAGTTAATTTTTTAGGATTTTGATTTAATAAGGATACCATTTAGTGAAGTGTTTAATATATTTATAAATATGAGACTCCACCAAAGGCATAATATACAGTGCAAAAATCAAATCTCATTCTTTTCTTCTTGTTAGTCTCATACTTCTTATCGACTGTTCAAATGTAAGAATACTTGCATTGTTGAGCAAGTGTTTTTGGTATAATATTGGTGAATGATGAAAATTTTATTGTTTGAATCCATCAACAACTCTTAGTAATGTGGGTAAATTACACTTTAAAAATTAGATATCACTCGCAAAAACTCTTATCAAAGTTGTCTTTATTTTTCAAGTGTTTGTAATAATTTTTCCAAACACACATCCACTGCAAAGTGAACGGTTATATGATTATCACATGGGTTGCTCATTTTGTTTTTCCATAATATCCGTCATAGACCTTAGATTAGTTAATTATTTTTTAAGAGTAAATGACACCAATGGTCTTTGAACTTTTGGCCATATTCCTACTTAGTCTTTCAACTTCTATAAGTGTCTATTAAGTCTCTAAACTGTTAAATTTAGTTCTAAATAGTCCCTCAATATCTAATTCAAGAATAGTAATTTTTATTTTGCTCCTCAAAGGTTTGATCTAATGTCTATTTCTCCCCTCTAAGATTAAAAGATAAGGTCCTTTTTAATAGTTTTGATTAATACGAATATTATATTAAAAAGAAAATTATAGTGATAAAAAATATAAAAAATATTTTTTTTCTTGCATCAGTCTAATACTTTTGTAAAGTCAAGATTACAAAAGATAAAATGATAAATTTAGATAACAAAAAATGACAATATGATAAATATAAATAACTATTCCCATATTATATTTATTTTTCCCATCTTTGTTTGCTTACTTTATTAGTTTCATAAATTCTACACAATTATCCTTTTTTATTATATCTGTCATTGGAATTCAAATAACGTAATTGAACATAATAGAAGGTTAATATTCTTATCAATATTATTAGAATACAATAAATGATTGAATAAAATGTGAGACAATAATAGCTTTGTCATTTTATTAGCTTTTTTTAATTAATTAATAACCGAAAACCTTGGTGGGAGGGCGTTACTCCCAAATTTTATTAATCAGCTTTGTTATTTTTATTAGTTAACTAGCCAATAGTTAAAAATTTATCCAAAATTATTAAATTGGAATAATTTATCATAATTTTTAAACTTAATGTGTATATATTATTTTGACCAGAAACCAATCCTCAACGGGGCCAAACTAAAATTATCCTAGATGGATTTAGGCTTAGGGACCATATTAAAACCAAAATGAGAAATTTTGGGAACTAATAGACACTTTTAAAAATTAAGAAACTAAATAGAAACATTGATAAAAGTTTAGGGAATATAGGAGTTATTTACCATTTTTTTTTTCAAAATGAGAGACCAAATTGGTCTATTATGTTAGATAAGGGATCGGATTACTAATTAAATCCCAAATATAAAGTACTAAATCGTCTTTTTCCCTTTTCAAAATTCCATGAAGTTTATAACTCAATGTCAAAAAATTTAAACGGTGAGATCTTCGTCTTGAACTATCTAATGCAACTGCCAATGACAATTGTTGAGAAATCAATCTGGAGAGAAGAGGATAAAATAGGAAACTTAAAGAATTAAGGGAGTTAATTATAGGAACTTATTCAAGATATAAGATATGAAATCAGGGTAATCGCCTAAACACAAATCACCAATGATGGAGGGATTGATTGAAGATAAATGATTTAGAATCGGGTAACTAATTAAACAATAACTCAAAATATTTTTATAAATAACTTCGATGCAGTAATAAAGGAATATCTCATGCCAAATTACGGGAATTACGTGTGATTAACAAGGATAAAAAAGGCAAAGATCTATTTCCAAATTTCGGGCGTAAAACTGGGGAGGTAACTGGAGTGTGCGAGTAGGGTAAAATAACGTTAACATTAATGCAGAAAGGAAACTTTGATATTAAAAATCAAATAAGGATCTTTTTTCAATATTGAATTATGAAATAGATCACAGGAATTTTAGATTTTATGGAGTTCTATATATATGGCAAATTGTACTATGCCAGGATATGAGTTAAAAGAGATAGACTAAACATAATACATGGTTGGTGATAATGTCAGAATTAAAATTGTTAATCACAGAATAATTTTTACAAAAATTCCCAAGCTATCCTTCCCATAGGTAAAATAGAATATTACCGAAATCAGTGTACCTCACCACAGAGATCCATCGTTTCTCCGACTCCCAGCAGGACTATTCGTGGCTTCTCTTTGTCTCACGTCACCATCAATCCACTCCATCCTCACTCTCAGACGATATGCTACCTCCTCCACCTCCTATCCAGACCAAGTGGCCTCCTTGGACCCCAACCACTTGAAAACCTCGAACTCTTTCACAAACATGCACGTTGTGGAACAGTGTGATGGGTCCCACATAAAATTAGTACTGGGAAATATTACGCTTGACTAAGATACGATACTTTTGTCATTTGAAGTAAAATTGCTCTTTGATTAACAATTTTAAATCTGACATTATCATTTACCATAATACATATGAAATTCAATCAATGCAAAAGAAAATCTATCTTCAAATTATTCGTACTATTAATTATAGCAGTCAGAATCAAGAAATGAAATAACCGAGAACATAAAGGCTAAAGCACGTCCTAATGAATGTGTTCACATTATATGAAACTTTAAAATCATCTTATTTAATTAGCATAAGAAGAATTTAACATCTTTTTACTATGTATCTTTCTATATGTTGTGATATGATATGTTACACGTGATCACTACAAATTTTACAGCATGCATTAGGTGGTTAATTGGGAAATTTGTCCAGGTGACAATTTTTGACACAACATGATAACACAATACGAATACTATACGAAATTAGTAAAAGTTAATTGGGTTAGGGTTGAAATTTTATGATATATACATGATTTATGACACGATATATTTATAATACAAGAATAAATAGGTCCACACGATAATAAATAAACCGTTACATTTAACATGTTTACTTTATTATATGCAATAAAATATAAAAATATGTTATGATATTTCTAAATACTGCAACATCTAGTACATTCACATGTAATATTGTTTACCTCATAACCTTCTATTATGTAAGATTTTTAAGTTAGACTTCGGTGGTTGCAAAGGCATATTATAAATGTAAGTATGTAACATTATATAAAATTTTAATTTATTAGGGTCATTATAAATTTGAAAAACGATATAATAATATTTTTCGTACTCGTATAAAACCTTGAAAAGGTCACATGTTCTTTACATTAAAGTTATTTTATTGATGTTAATTTAATCCTATTAATAGTAAATATGTTAAATAGGTTTGAGACGACATGACATGATATAACATGATGATAAATAAGTCTAACATGATATGAAACCATAGTAAATAGGTGAGACACAATACGACAAGATATAATAATAAATTGCCTAAGGTTAGAGTTGAAATTTTATGACTCAGAAACAATTATGATATGGCACAATTAACTATAACACGATATAGTTGATAGCCCTGCACAAGGTTCAAACTTCAATGCATGTGTCAATACAATTACTAAATTGTAAAATAAATTCGATTCTTTAATTCTACAAGTAAAACTGGATTCTATAAAATTTAGGGTTAATTATAATATGCATCTCTGAACTATTACTATTTTGCAGTTTGCACTCTAAACTATCAATCTTAACGTTTTAGTATCTTATACTATCAATTTTTAACACATTACTCAAATTGGTTGAAATTTTGTGATTTTTTCATTAATCTTATTTTGGATAAAAAGATTTTAAGAACTATAATTTATTTGAGTATTGAAATACTCTTATTCAAGTATTGGTATTAAAATATTTTCATTAAAAAAAAAAATCAAAATACACTGATTTTAAACTAAATTGAGCAATGTGCCAAAAATTAATAGTACAAGGTGTTAAAGTGCTAAAATTGATTATTTGGGTGCAAAGTACAAAACGGTAATAGTTCAGAGGCGTATGTTATAATTAATCCTAAAATTTAATTTTAAGCACAAGATCTATAGGTAAGACTTCAAACCCGGTCTAATTAAATATTTTCCCAGTAAATTACATACTCTTTTTATTGCATACACTTTCGCTTATTTCCCTTATTCCCATCCTTGAGAACTATATACACGAAAAAGGAAGACGAGAAACTAAGGGAGGAGTGAGGACTACGGTGAAGGCTAAGAGGGAAAGAAGGAAAGTAGGATTTGGGGTTGGGTTGGGATTGATATGGGTCTGGATCTGGGTTTGGCCCCTGTTTAGAGATAGGGGAAGAAGGTGTTTTAATTTCGGGTTTGTGTCTTGGTTTTTTTTTTTTATTTATTAAAACCACCGATTAAGATGGGGGATAGGACCCTTTTATTGAATGAAATAAATTATACAAAGGAGGGGGTTAAGCAAAAATCTCCTAAAATACAATTTAAACAAATCCTAGCTAGGGTACCCTTAAAAATCCAGAAGGATTGAAGTGTAAATGCATCAAAAAACTAAATAAGAAACTAAAATACTTGCCACAATTTATTTTTAATGTAAGCTAGTAAAAAATTCCATTATATCATATATTATTTCTAGTAATTTGTTAGCACGAGCTCTTAGTCCGGTATGCATTGAGTGAGTTCTTCCTGCATAAATATTCCTCCCTCTTGGCTTCTTGATTAGTGAGATTTTTTTAGGAGACAAGTTATCCATGAATTGTATTTTCTTTTTAAGTTTTTTACTAGCCTCCCTCTATTCATCTAATGAAAGATGATTGACCGTATTAATTGGATCTATAATCCAACTCCGAGAAATAGGTTGTCAGTTCTTGCATCGGTTTCTCATATCTCAAAATCAAATTGTCCCTAGAAATCAACATATCTGATACTGGAGTTTGAATTTGAATTTTCGAATTTTGGACAACTTCCTAGGAAATTTCCTCTTCTACTGCATCTACTTGATCCTCATGAACTTTTCGTTCCTCTCTACCTGAATCAAGAGAGAGATTTTGTTGTAGATTTTGTTGTGAATCCACATTGCATGGGATTGAAATTCCCTAATTTGACAGATGCTTATTTGAAACAATCAACTCTATCCACAAAATAGGATCAATAACAATTGCAGTCTTCAATATGCTCCCTTCAAATATGGGATTTGAATTTAAACTTTGATCCTCAAATCTATTTCCAAGATGATTCGAAGTTGTTTCATCATCCTTTGAACTGGTCAGCTTCTGCGCAACTAGATCATTATCTTCTAAATTAGCTCCACCTTAGGCAGTTAAGCCAATCCCATCTTTTGGGGAATTTGAAATTTGAACTTCCCGACAATGAGGAGTGGCTAGGAACACTTCTACTGCCATTGGAACTAGCGGCTCCTCCACCTGGACCACCACCAGAGACCCATCTTGCACCTTCTCTCAAACTACTGATTCTAATGGGGTTTCTCGAGATTGCCCTGAAACTTGATTTTCCTCTAGATCCTTTTCCTTTGATATGCTTGAAAGTCTAGCCTCTTGGCTAGTTATTGGCATCGGTTGGACTTTTTGCTTATTCTTTTGCTAAGACTTCTTTGAGATGGTTTGATCTTGGCCATCGGTTGATTTTTTCTGAACTTGGAATTTGTATGAGTTAGCATCATTCTTTTTTCTAGCCATACAATTTGCAAGATTGTGACTTATCTTGTAACATTTTGTGCAATAGCTTGGCAGATCCTCATAGCAAATTTTTGCTATCTACCCTTGTCACCCAACCAATCCACAAACGTGATGGTAAAGTTGCGAGAAAGTCAACTTCTACACAAACCTCGGCATGCTATAGTATTTGGACGAGTGAAGTTTTCAGTTGCCATATCCAATTTGAGAGGAATGCTCACCACTTGTGCAAGACTGAATACCGAATGCTTGTTGAAGAAAGTAGCCAGAAGACCTTCTAATATAATACAAATGGGTACAATGGAAGATTCAATCTCTGGTGTAAAGAGAGGATGCCACTTGAGAATACGCATGAAAAATCTATTAATAAACCATGTGCTTTTGAGCCAACATTGAAGAAAATCCTCCTCCAATGAAAAACGGATTAAAATATGTTTGTTATTAAGAAATCCAATAGTGAATTCACCTTGAAAGCCAATTATCTGAAAACTCTTCTGCACTGTCTCCATGTTTGGCTTTCCTCGGAGAAAATTCCCCACAAAGGTGAATCGAAAAGGGACTGCAAGCTTTTGAACCAACAAACTTCAGTCAGTGAAGAAGACAGCTGGTTCTCCCTTGTAGGACTAAAGTTTCTTCAATGGTTGATCCGGTTCAAGAACTTCGTCTTGTGTTGCCTTTACAAGTAACATATCAGTGAGAGAGCGAAAGAAGAGTTTTTAAGAGAGAGAAAATCTTAGAGAGAAGGTGGAGAAACATTCATTTGGATAACTTTTCTTATTTTTGGGTTTGAATAAGTTTAGGCTAGAGAAAGTTTGGGAAAAGAATAGGGATTAGAAGGGTATTTTGGGGATTTAAAAATTATTTTTTTACTGACATCATTTACTAACGGTTAACACATGTCAGAGAGGTGTTTTTTGTTAAATCATTTAGTCATTCAAGGGGTTGATTGTAGACCTGTCTCTTATACACAGTGATTAATGTATGGCCAAACCTCATGGGAGGTACATGTAATTAATCCTTAGGAAAAACATAGACATAACCAAAAAATAAAAAAAATAAAAAAAATCGTCACGAGTTAATTCATGTTTTAACATTAAATAAATAAATAAATAAATGTAGCAGCCTACAATTTTGGTGCACTTGGAACACGGTTTGACCTGGATAAAGGTCTTGGAGCCACAAAAAAGTAANGAAATTTTGGTTGTTTTACTACATAACCTTCTATAGGATAGCCGACTAATTATGGGATTTCGAAAACCAAAACCTGAGATTTGGAAAGTGAATATTTAGGATTTTATTCTTATTTTATAAAAAAGGTTCTTTGATACAATAATTTTAGAGTTTTCTTGTGGGCGAAGTATGTGTGTCTAACCTAATCTATATATAGTCCGTTTGCTGGAGATCTTTTTTTCTTCTTGTATATTTAAATAGATTCTCTATGGTACACGATATGTGGGTCATATTCAATTCCTGATTGAAATAGCAGAAAAAATCATGACTAAAGGTATAACGAATTGTCGATGATTTATCCTTTTGTCGGCAAGACATGTTTTTATGTATGCAAAGTGCAAAGTTGCTTACAAGTTGATTTTATGACGTTTTAATTCTTGTACAAATTACAGAGATTTTCCACTTCGTTATATTGGATATGTATGCGACAGTATTTATAGAACAGCGACTTCAATAAAACGAAATCCAATATTCAATTCAGAAACATTTTGTTGTTGATTTAACCGTTTACATGCTTTATCTTCGTCCTAGAAAATAATAAACTATTCAGCATGTTTTGGCCATTGGAAATTGTTTAAGGAGAATCTTGTCCCGTGCTATTTCTATTAAATTTAGTAATTCAAGGCTTAAATATTAGTAGGAAATGTTCATAACCATATATCATTAAACTCGGAAATGTTAATAACCATTAATTACAATTAACTTTGTTCATTGCATATGCACAAATTATTTTCTTCACTTCATCTGTATAAAAATGTCATCTTGATTCAGGAAAGTACATTACGTCCAATGACTAAACTTTATTTTCTGATTCATTAACTTGATGGACTATTTTCTAGTTATCTTCTTTTTCGTTCTTCTTCTTGCAACTAAATATGCCAATGGCGGCGGTGGATTTACCTTTGATGAGTACTACTATCAGACATACGGAGGAAATCATCTAAGCGTCCTTGTCAACGGAAACGAAGTTCAATCTTCTAATGGACCAATCTACAGGTCAATGACACAAGGAATATTTATTTTAATTTATTGCTCGTTAATTCTTTAATTACGAGTTGTTAAACATAATATCACAGGGGATAAATCTTTTATACTTCAGACACTATAACATTTGACAAGGATTTGTATTCACACCACATGTTCAAAAATGTTTCCAGTTATCTTATATGGTATAAAGCTAGAATATGTTACAAACATCTGCCCAACCTGATTAGTTTTTGGTGTTGTAGGTGTTGGATTCAGTTCAAAAAGAGAATTTGGTTCAGGATACTTTGGTATAAACATGAAAATACCAGACAAAAACAGTACGGGAATCAACACGGCATTTTATGTAAATCACTAAATTTTACTACTCTGATTAAATCATTTTGTCTTTTATTTAATTTTTTCGGGAAATAAAAAGTATTAGGGAGGATAAGTTATCTTAGGGAGGATAGGTTATCTCTTTCTTTAAGACTAGAGTAGATTATCGACGCATAATATATCAACGACTCATTATAATTTTTATAGATTACCCACCAACAAAAGAATTAGAATTGAATTTAGAACATTCATATTTATTACGTGGTTGCGCTACTTACATGAGGTAACCTTATTGACAAAAAATCATTTTGTGGCCTAGTTATAACACTGTATGTCTTGTTGTTACGTCATGTCTTATTGCAGTTGATTTCAGTTCCAGTAGAACAACCAGTCGGAGGCGTTAAGCATTATGAGATTGACATTGAATTTTTGGGGACTAATGGTAATCCTCACATAATAACTACAAATGTGTTTGTGAACGATTTTGGAGCAAAGGAGCAACTATTTCATCTTTTCTGTTTTAAAACAGTTTATTCAATTGTCATGGTTATTCTCCATCCTTTTCTACAGTATCTAACAGAAAAAAAAAAAAAAAACAGAAAAATTAAAGAATAGTTTCTCATTTGCAATAAATTTAGTAGACCATACCATAAAACAATGTATTATACACTGATAAAATTTTTTATGCCACTAAATTCGTAAAAAAATAAATAAAATTTCACTGAATATCTAAAATTAGAAATTGATAATTTATGATGATTTTGCCATATCCTGAATTTGTGGTTTGTATATCATTTTCCATAACAAAATTAGATTTTAAAGAAAGTATATTATATGTATCGTTGCAGCACTCTTGATTACAGATTCTTGTTGATTTTTGCAGGTGGTTTGTTGATGAAACTCCCATTAGAGTGTGGAAAAACATTTCAAATCTCGGAGTAGGCTTCCCGACAGTACCCATGCATTTGGAGGCAAGCATTTGGAATCCGGATTGGCTTGGAAGCGTAGACTGGGCACAAGGGCCATTCATTGCTTATTATCGAAGATTTCCCATCCATGGATGCCGCCACGCAGGTTCGAATCCGCAGGAATGCTACTCCGAAACTTATTATTGGAACCGAAAGCATTATTGCCAACTAAGTCCTGATCAAGAAAAAAAGCTACAAGAGATGCGGAAAATTTATATGGTTTGAAGATTACTGTAACGATCCCTACAAGAAAGGCCAAGAATGCTTGCTTAATCAGTAGAAGAATATTTGTAAGCGCCATCTCCAGTTAAAATTTTTTTAACGTGTAATAAACTTTGTTTATTCAAATTACTATTTTGCACTTGAGAGTTGAGACATTTGTTTAATTGATTTTTCGAATGATTATCTTGGGATGCTCTTTAATACATCTAACTTATCTTCTAATTACACTCAGTTTTATAATCCTTACCTTCAATTACTTTCTCCATTTAACTTTTTTTGGGTAAATTACAAGGATCCTTATAATTTGATTAATATTTAAATTATCACATTATAGTTTTCAAACCTACTATTCCCTCCTTGTGATTTGGTTTAACGTAAAACTGTTAAATATTTTATTAAACGACTGTTAGGGTACTAAAATATTTGAGTTAAACGGGTTATGTAAGTCAATTAAATGTTCTAATCAATGTTAGTTATATATTTTAATATAAAATATAGGTAAGGTGTCAAGGAGATTAAAGGATACTAAGTTTAGGGGTATTTTAGAATTTTTACACAAATTTGTCAGTTTTTTAACTTTCCATCTATTTTGCACAAAACAGGAGACAAATTGCATATTTGTAAATCATAAGAGAAAAAGCTAAATATTAACCAAACTATAAGGGAGTTCCTTGTAATTTATCCTTATTTTTTTCAAAAAAATAGCACATGGACTCCAATTGACCGTTTGTAAAAACTCGTGTTTGTTAGGTTAATTATCTTCTCTTCTATGCTTATGGTAAATGATTAAATTTGCTCTCGGCTCACCCATGGCAAAGTTTTCAAATTTCAGTAAGTTAACTTGGCTATCTCTTTCTTATCCCGAAGTATTTTCAGCTGCAGAATTCCCCCTGGTGCATTGTGCGTTTCTAAAATAATCATCATGACGAATACTTTTGGCAGTTTCACCAGATCCCTGAAGGAAGTCAAAGCCATTTGCAGTGCCAGTTTCAAGGGCTCGAATTGTGTGTCTCCGCGCTATGCTACGAAATCTGGCAAAATCGGAATTCAGCTATATTTGAAGTGCAACTCAAACAACAAAATCGGAATTCAGCTATATTTGAAGTGCAACTCAAACAACAAAATCGGAATTCAGCTGTATTTGAAGGGAAACTCAAACTACCTGACTCCATGTGTAGGACTATAAGTGAGTATAAATTACTCTATATTCAATTGTTAGAATTGATTCGTCAATAATCAAGTTAAATTCAAACAAAATTTATAGTTAAGAGTTATTTTAGGATTGATTTATTAATAATCAAGGCAAATTTGAGTAAAATTTATCGTTCGCTAAAGTTTTGTACTCAAATTGAATTCAACTCGATAAATTAAAATTTTCGTATTTATATATAAAAATTGTTGGAAAATTTCAGAATAATGAAGAGTTTTGTTTTACGTAATATTTTTTAGAAGAGTTTTTCTGAACAGTAATAACTCTTCATCAGTTAGTTGATTTTTTGAAAAGTAGTATTAAGTCTTCCTAAAATATTGTAACTCTCCACGTAATAGTTGAATTTGTAATAGGTATGTTTTTATGATTAGACACGAGTCTTCTATATATATCCAATTAGACAAACACTTTGACGTACTTTTTCATTCATTTGTCTAATTTTTCTCCTAAACAATATTGAAGTTGCGGAAGTGATAGCTGCAAGGGATGCAACCTTTTTTTTTTTTTTTTTTATAAAGGCAAAGTCACTTTATCTCCAAGGTTTCTACCTTGAAGGAGATGCTTCATCTATAATTCAAATGTTGCAGGAGGATGACGGGGAGTTCTCAACCGTTGGCCCAATTATTTCTGATGCAAAAGATAAATCTCCATGATTTATACTTTCAAAGATTGCTTAGATTAGAAGAAAAAAAAATAAAAATAGCACTTTAGTTTGCTAGTTTTGGATAAACTAGCAATAATTCGAATACCTTTTGAATTCTCCTACAATCTTTGTTAGTCAATTGATGCTGGATAATTTCCAGCTTATCTTTTGGGTTAATGAAATTTTAACCTTTATGGTTTTCTCAACAAAAAAGTTGCTAGTCAATGTACGGGATTATTTCATGTCTTCTTAGGTTTGATATATATCAGTAATACTTTAAGATTTTAAAAATAATTTAGGAACCAAAGTAACTAATTTTATTAAATTAGCATTTGGAACAATGTTAAAATTCATGTTCTTTTAGGTTTGATATACATATATTCGTACCATTTCTATAGTATTAGTTAATCTTTCTTAAAATAATTTACTTATCAAAGTAACTAACTCATGAAATTAGTATTTGAAACAATGTTAAAACCTAGAGATATTAAGAACAAAATTGAATGTATTCTTTGAATTATTCTTTCAAAATTGATAGGAAGCACATAAAAGCTATAGAGTATTTTCTTTGAAACTTAGTGGCATAAAGATCAAGAAGAGACATTGATCTAGATGTGTATAAGAGACAGAAAATTGAGATAAATTTATCTTTTTCTTCACTTATAGACTGTAGATGAATTTTTCCTTTTTAGGTAGAAGTGGGTGAAACTTATTTCGTGTATATTTTCTTCTCTCCAGTTTATTCGTGTTGTCTATTTGTCCTCATCATGAAACACATTCAACCCGTTAAATAAACTTCTATACACAGAATTAGAAGTGGCAAAATGCATAAATAGATCATCTATGGATTTAATTAAATTGATATGGATAAAATTCATCCAATACATTTAAAACCATTTAATAAATGGATATAAATGGATGAATTTAAATGGATAATGGATAAACCATTTATCCATTTAAAAACCATTTAACTTTGTATTTTCATATTTACACACATTTTCACACACTTGGACATATTTTCTCACACACATTTTCACACATACTTACACATACTTGCATGCACTTGCACATATTTTCACATATTTTCACACATTTACACACACTTACACGCATTTACATATACTTTCACACATTTTCTCACACTTACACACACATTTTTACACACTTATACACACAACATTTTCACATGCACATATTTACATGCATTTTCACACACTCATATATTTTTATACACATACTTACACACATTTTCACACACACCACACGTTTATACATATTTTCACACACACCCACTTACACACATTTTTATACACTTGTACAATTTCACACACTAATATACATTTTTCACACACACACTAACACACTTCACACACTTGTACATTTTCACACACACTTACACATATTTTCACACACATTTTCAAACACACACAGTGGCACATATTTTCACACACACATTTCCAAACACACACTTGCACACATTTTCACACACTTGTACATTTTCACACACACACATACACACTTTCACATGCATACACATATTTTCAAACACTTGTACATTTTCACACACATACACTTACACACATTTTTACACACTTGTATATTTTCACGCGCACACACATTTTCTTACACACATCCACGTTACATTTTGTCACACTCACACACACTCACGCTCACACTATCTCTCCACACACACTCACACGACACGGTTAAACCCACACATATAACCAAAAACTAAAGCCAACATATGGAGAATGTCATCAACTCAAGATAGGACAAATTCAAAGGTAACTACATTACACAAGGGATACAGTTCATAGCATGAGTATCAGCACATATATCCAATGGGAAAATGTTACAAAGAAATCAGAAAAGAGTCTTATATTTGATACTTCAATTCGGTAATTCTAACCATCAGCGCGGTGGTCCAATGGTCAAGTATCATCACTCTCCCTCTTGAATCCCAGGGTTCGAATCTCATTGAGAACGTAGGCCTTGTCAATTATTTGAGGGTATTATGGGCTGTGGTGGCCGGCCTATAATACCTGGTCTAGTGAGGGGTGGAACTTGGTCCATTGGTGTGTTGGTAGGGCTGCAGTGACCAAGTTGGGATTTAGCCCACCGACCTATGCCGAAAGGAACATTCCGTGACGGATAGGTTCCTTTAGTTGGGTAATTCTACAGGAACTTCCTTCGGAATCCCATACGAAATTATACTACAAAAGCAAATAGTTGATGATAACCGAGCAAAACCCAACTGCATACTCGCAAATTTATACGTGCATATACAGTCAAATTCTGAATTTAATCAATAAAACTAGCTAATAATATTCAACAAGGAGAATTATCCAAACCTGAAAGTCTGAAATAGTTCAGCCATAATATTCAAAGAATGGGCATTCAAGTAATAGCGGCGCTTACTTTCACACACTCACACACACATAACAAAAGCGTATAAAAGTGGTAAACAATAGAATTCAATAAGCTATAATCCGATAACAACCCAGTAATCCATCAATTTCGAATACCCAGAATACCAAATTGCAATAAAACCAAAACCAAAACAATACATGGATTCCATTGATGATCTTAGTGCTAGATAAGCGAATCAAACTTGGTTTAACAAAGAAACAAAGGTTCGCACAAACTATTTACAACCCCATTCGCCCAAACTAACAGTCATACTAAAGTTTCATAGTCAAAAAGCAGTTTTAGAATATGGAAGAAAGAAATCTGGGATTGATCAAGTCTAGTATGCTAGGTGGAACCATCACATGAACAGGATCTTTTATTAAATCGATAATGTATTCCCTACATTGATACATCATGTTTTCATTATTGAACAGGCATATTCAAAATTACTGATTAAACTCTTAAAAGGAAAATTTATCTCAATACAGTGAAGGAGAACTACTTTCCAGTTGAGCCATAAATAGATACTATACTCCCAAAGAAAAGTCTGCTATGAGGGAAAATCTTTAAATAATTAAGAGAAAGAATTAGTCCAGCAAAAACCTATACAAATGCAAATACAAGTACCAACAAGTTCAGCCAAAACTGACAAGCGATGCCCACACTATCAGCCAAAACCTATACAAGTGCAATACAGGTAATTGATGCCCAAAATAAATAAGAGAGTGGCAGGCAAATTCAGAATTATAACCATGCAAAAAACTTTAATGGAATGATATGGCAGAACAGCATTTTCAAGAAGTTCTTTTGCCATAAGCATGAGGCATCAATGACTAAACCAATAGTTACTTGCCGAGTGGTGATAGTCATAAAAATTGTCAATTTAATGAATATCTCATAAAGTAAAAAATGGAAATGGTGATCCTCATCAATCATATTAACTTATTTATAAACCTTTTGCCATCCTATCACTACAGGCCATCAAGAAGTATCAGGATAGCTTTTATCATTTAAAGCAAAGAATCCATGCATCTAAAAGCCTTTCTATCTTGTTTTACGATTTATCAATATAGGAAAATGAAAATCAGGAAAAACTCTGGACTGTATTCATATTCATAGTTCTAGTAGTATCATCAACATTCATTTTTTTGATCAAGGATACCAGATGGCACTTTAGTGAATCAAAATTTTTGCACAACCGATCTTGCCATAATGAATAGAGTAACCTCATGTTGAACTAGGTTCGATGTTCATACTAGCTAGATAACAACAAATTCACAATACACTAACTTCGTCTCATTGTTTGCCGTGAACACTACTTTTGTGACTACATATAAAATCCTAAAATCCCAGTTGTTCACTTCCTGAAATGAGGAATGAACAGATAGTTTGCTGCTCTTTGTAAACAGAAAGTACAGAGAAACCAAATTAATTATATTTTGACTCTAGAAAAAAAATCAGCAAAGAATGTATATGCATATCTTTATAGCTCCTTAAAGGGTAATCAATCTGAAATCAGAATATGAAAAAGTGGCCACCTATTGCAACATTAGTCAATCTAAAAGGTTCCAGGGACTCAAGAAGGTTAAATAAGTTTATATGCAGATACAAGTGGAGCGTGAAGTGTAAAGAATAGTAGTTTATTAAACTTTGCTGAATTACATGTCCAACAGCCTATGAGGGAAAAACTACAGACAAATAAATAATTCAAACTATCCCAGATTAAGAACACAAACTTTTAAGGGGGGTAAAAGAAAATTATGGATATAATAAGCATTTACCTAATTAGCTAGAGCTTCACCAAGTGTTGCAATCAATTGAGTGAAGTCTGTGGTTAATGCTGCTTCTTCGTCGGCATTTCCTTCCAATGCTACAACAGGCATCTCATAAAATAACAAATTTATGAAATAATAAACTCATAATTCCCCCTAAAAACTAAAGTATCTATTTAAAAAAAAATGTCATTTCATGTAAAAAAAAACTTACCTCCTCCACCATATAACCAATCTTTAGTGCATATCAACGCCTCTACATTTTCCAGCAAAATGCTGCTACGATATTTATTTATAACTCGGCCACCAATACTAAAAGCAGACTCCGAAGCTACTGTAGTAATAGGGATAGGGATACTCAAAATGTCTCATTCCATGAGAGAAAAAACTAGATACCGGCTTCTATTTTCCTTCCAAAACTTGAGAACATTTAATTCCTCTTTTGCTTCTAGTCTACTTTCATTCAAATAAAGATCCAATTGTGGTGTATTTCTGTCCAACTGATAGTTTTCACTTTCATACCTATTAAACTACATCTATTTTGTCAACAATATCTGAAGTAACTCCCCCACCAGAAGATGTCCCTAGTGATGGTTTTGCCATTACCGAAGAATATATACGCATGTATTCCTCAAACAAGAGATGTAATTTTTTATTAATCTCCACAGCTCATTGCTTAAAAATTGTTGGATATATCTTGTTAAAACTAAATTCTACCCATTGCAACTTAAACCGTGGATCTAAAATAATAGCAAAGCTCAAAACCAAACTGAAATTTTCCAAATACTGATTAAACTTATCATCCATCTTATTGCCATGGCCACCGTATCATCATCTAAACTATGCATCCCTTCAAAAATTAAATGTTGTATCTTCCAAACTCCATGAAAGTATAAATTAGCTGTAGGATAATGTGATCCAGAGAATAAAATGGTGATGTCGTAAAATGGATTCAAAACCAAACATATGCGAACAACTTTATTCCACTCTTCGTCTTATAGAAAGCACTTGAAATTTGGATCAACTCGCTGAAGCATCATCAAATGTTCCGCGATGCTCCAAAGCAGTTTCACACATGAGGTATGTTGAGTTCCATCTTGTTGCAACATCCTGTCGGATCTTCTTTTTGCAATGCATGAATACTCTTGCAATACACTCATCAAATTTTATTTTCGTTGCTTCACTAACTCGAACATACTTCACACATTCTCGAATCATCGAAATATGTCCCTCAATAACTTCTAAACCCGATTTTACAATCAAGTTTAGAATATGTGCACCACGGCACACATGTAAAAATTCTCCATCACATAACAGTGCATCAATCAACCTCAAATGACGCTTCAGGACACTTGTCAAGGTATCATTGTAGGCTGCATTGTCCATGGTTAATATGAAGACTTTCTTTTCAATTCCCCATTCTCTAAGTAGATCCATTAACCCCGTTGCCAAACTAGCACCATTATGTGGTAGAGGTATATGACGGAAATTCAAAATTCATTTTTGGAGCACCCACTCTTCATCAATATAATGAGCCGATGTAAGGGCTAGATACCCATCTGTAGTTCATGAACTCCACAAATCAAATGTCAAGCAAATCCTACTTGTTACTTGCTCTAATGCACACTTAAGATTATTTCTCTCCCTTGAATACATTCTTATCACATCTGCTTCAATCGTGTTTCTTGAAATAGATATTTCCTTTTCATTTAAACACTTTGCAAATCTCTTATGCCCTCATGTTCCAAAAATTGAAAAGGGTATTGTGTTTGATGATAGAAATCGCAATTTTCTCACGGTACACATTTTGATCAAGAGCAGACCTTCCATCGGAAATCTCAAGTTCTCTCCACTTGCAACTTCCGTCGTGCTTCAACATATTAGTTGTTCCAGAATTTCCTTCGACTGAATAAGTTTAAGGGCTTTACGTTTTACCCTTTTTTTTTCCATCAACACTCATAGGTAGGTTATCAAAATCTTCCCAAGCAAGCGATGTAAGCTTCCTAGTCCTAGTATGCTTTGCAGAACTTCCTCCCGCAGTATGATTGACACTTTGAGATAATGTAGTGTCCGTTGAGGACATTTGTTCCACCTCATGCTCATCTTGTCCCTCCATGCAGCTAAAGATAAGCTGAATTTACCAACTCAACCAATTAACATCCCCAAGTATTAGGTGAGAAGATACAGTATTGGCTTGCTACTCCTAATCCCTTCTTCATATACACAATTTAGGACACCTTGTTTTGATTACAAGTTTATGTATATAAAAAAAAGATACAACTGAAACAACCAGTTAAAATATTTGTTAAGCACAAGAGTTTCATAGGTATGTTCTTTAAGCAATCATATCACACTTAATTTCGTAAAGACAAGAATCACTTAATTAATTAGTTATACACTTGAACAAAATTGAATTTTAGCTTTCGTTAAGCAACATTAGTTAACCATTTAAAACATACTACTAACATATACCTGGGCTGCTGACTGGCTATACTGTTATGAAGAAATGCAATTTAAAACTTTTAGCTAGCCTCCGTCACAAAATTTAAAGCTAAATACTACAAAAATAAGTGCTAATTAATTTACGTCTAAAGGTGTCATCAACGCTTTTATTGGCTTCTGATGATCCACAAACTTTATTTTGATGATGACAAATCCATTTTACCTCTTAACCTAAACTGTGCAGGTCTGCTATTATATTTGCTGGAAACAGAGCTTTCGGACGTAGTACACCATCCGAACAGGACCACATATCTCGGACGTACAAGCTCGTCCGATCAAGATTACCATGGACGCAATTCACTGTCCGAACGATTAGACAGAGAGCAAGTTTTTTGAGCATCCACAAAGGACGCACAGGCGCGTCCGAAGGAATGTTCCACGGACGTATTTCTCTGTCCAAAAAAGAAAGGCAGAATCAAGAATTTCAAGCACTTGCAACAGATACATCCAACCGTCTGAAAGAAGCTTACATCGGACAAAACTAACCGTCCGAAAGAAATAATTCCCTAATAGTCATTAAACCTTTCAGACACAATACACTATCTGATGTGGGAACCTTTCATCATAACACACTTGGTTCGGACGATAGAACAGACGCAAGCTCGGCTGTCCGAAACCTACTCACTTATATTTGAGATCGGACGTTGCATCAGACGCACAACAATAACATCGGACATCCGAAACCTATAACGGCTTTTTTTTTGAGCATTTATTATTGAGCCGTTGGGAGGTGGTTACAACCTAATTTATTACACCTATAAATACCAACTCTGATCAGAATGTAAAATATCTTACACATTGAATACAAGCAAGAAGAAAATCAATTTGAGTGCAAATTAGCTTTCGAGCAATATTGTATTAGTGTGTACTTTAGAAGTGCTATTCAAAAATATTGAGTGGAGTGATAATCTTGTACAAAACTGAGGTTGAGAGTAAAATCCTTGGCTCAACTAAAGAGAATTAGTGTGAGCAAAGATTGTCCTACTTTGTGTACATTTGAGATTATTGGCTCACCAAATTTGATTAACATTCTAGTGGTTTAACATTTCAAGCTTGGTAGTTTGGAAGTGATCATTTGTCTAATCTCTTTCTTTACCCTTTCTACACTTCATAAGTTTTAGTGATTTTATCTCTGTCAAACTACTTGTTAGTACAAAAGATTTTACAAGTGCATATTTTGCAAAGTAATTTGTTTTAGAAACCTAATTCACCCCCCTCTTAGGTTACTTTGGGGCCAACAATTGGTATAAGAGCATTGGTCTCTTTATTGTGTGCTTAGATTGCATTTGAGTAAAGATCCCTTATGACAACCAATAATGCTATATTTTTTGAAGGTCAATCTGTCGCAAGACCCCCTATGTTTAATGGGATAAACTTTATTAGTTGGAAAGATAGAATGAAATTATTTTTGTAATCCACTGATATTGACTTGTGGGATATTGTAAAAGAAGGTCCTTTTGAAGCTGCCATCATTGATGATCATAGAAATAGAAGAAGAGAAAAGATAAGGGATGAGCTCACTCCACAGGGCAAGGCAAACTTGACCTTAAATGCGAAAGCTGTGAATGTGCTATACAATGGGCACCTTGGATGCCAACTAATCAACTCGAGTCAAAGGATGCGTTTCCGTTAAAGAAATTTGGGACAAATTGAAGGATATTCATGAAGGAAGCAATGATGTTCGAGAACAAAAGAAATCCTTACTTGTTGCCAAGTATGAGTCCTCAAGATGGAGCCACATGAAAACATTGATAAAATATATTGTAGATTCAATGATATAATCAAGGATCTTGAAGCCTTGGGAAAGGAATACTCTTTGGATGAGAAAAATAGAAAAATTTTGAATCCTCTATCTAAAGAGTGGGAGGCCAAAACTATTGCTATAGGGGAAGCAAAAAATTTAAATTCCATGCCGATTGAATCTTTAATTAACTCTCTTACGTACTATGAATTGAATCTAGAGGCTAAAATGGTGGATGATGAAGAAGCAAGACCAAAAAGGAGCATTGCATTAAAAACTTCTCAAGAAGAAGATGAAAATGGCTTCATCAACTTAGAAGATGAAAATCTTGATGAAGGAGATTTTTTTGCACTCATCACCAAAGGATTTCTCAAGCCCTACATCAATAAACGGAGAATGTGAAGAGGTGTAGCTATCAACTCATATAATTTCAAAAGGAAGACCAGGCTAGAAATGAAAAAGCAAACTGAAAAGTGCTTTGAATGCGATCAGCTTGGACAGTTTGCGAATGAGTGTCCTTCCAAGAAAAATAAGGAAGGAAGAAAGCCCCGCTTCAACAATTTTCGAATCACATGGGACGATTGCAACTTCGAAGGAGATGTTGACGAAGAAATGGAGTCGGCACAAATGGCCTTTACGGCCATTGGTGATGATGAGGTAACTTCTAATTATGATTCTAATGATGAAAATGATGACAATGATCTTGAAGCTTTCATTTTAAAAATTGCATGATAGCTTAAAGGAATCATATGCTAGGAATAAGTAATTAGTAAAGAAATCAAATACTTTATTGAATGCTAACTTTAAACATGTGAATGAAAATACTAGGTTATCACAAGAAAATAGTGTAATTATATTTGAAGAAAAGAATGCATGTGAAAACAAGGGTCAAGGAAGAACAAGCCTCCTTGAAGAAAAGATTAGATGACTTGAATATTCTCTTGCATAAAAAAAGGGAAAATATTGTTGATTTGAAAAAGGATAGAAATGTATTGATCAACAAGAACTTTGTCACCTTTAGAAGGAATGATTTAAGCTTTGTAAAATCAAAATCGTCTTTATATGGAAATAAAAATGTTATTTGCAATTATTGTCAACAACATGGACATGTGAAAAATAACTGCTATGTCATGAGAATTAAAAAACTTGGTATGAATGCTATATGGATTTGCAGTCATTTACTAACTCTTATGGACCCAAGAAAATATGGGTACCAAAAGTTATCACATAATTTCTTGTGTAGGAAATGAATATCACCAAGGATACCAAATGGTTCATAGATAGTGGGTGCTCAAGACATATGACGGGTGATGCATCTCTCTTCACAAAACTCATATCCAAAAGTAGTGGAAAGGTTATTTTGGACTTTTGGGGATAACATGAAAGCAAAATCAATTGGCCTTGGTGATGTAGGTAAAAATGGTGAGACCTTGATTAAAAATGTGCTTCTTGTTGATAATTTGAATTACAATCTATTAAGTGTGAGTCAACTATGTGATAAAAATCTATATGTGTTATTTACCAAACATGAATGTCTAATTCTTGATAAAATTGTGTGGTTTTATTTAAAGGTACTAGGCCCAATGATGTTTATGTGATTTACCTTGACAATATTGGTTGTAGCAATGTAAAATGTCAACCGCTTCTATAGATGATCCTTCACTTTGGCATAGAAGGCTTTGTGGTTTCAACATGGATTTAATTGAAAAACTTTCCAAGAAGGAATTGGTAAGAGTCTTGCCAAAATTAAAGTTTTTGAAAAACAAAATTTGTGATGTATGCCAATTTGGTAAACAAGTCAAAGTGTCTTTTGAACCAAAGAATTGTATGTCTACTTCTAAAGCCTTGAAATTATTGCATTTGGAGAAGTTTTTGTTTGGTCCAACTCAACATGCTAGTCTCGATGGTAGTAAATATGCGTTTGTGATTGTTGATGACTATTCTAGGTATACTTGGGTACTATTTCTTGTTCACAAAACTGAAGCTATTGCAAATTTCGTAAAATTGTTGTCCAAAATTCAAAATTTGTTAAATTTAAAAATCATCCATTTGAGAAGTGATATGGAGCCGAATTTAAATTCTGAGGTTTTCTCAAATTTTGTGATCACAATGGTATTTCACATGAATTTTCGGTTGTTAGAGTGCCTCAACAAAATGGTGTTGTTGAAAGGAAAAATAGAACACTTCAAGAGGCCGCTAGAACTTTGATTAGTGAATGTGATTTACAAAAATATTTTCGGGCTGAAGCCATTAACACGGCTTGTTATGTTATGAATCGAGTTCTGTTAAGGCCTATTTTAAATAAGACACCTTATGAACTCTTGTTTTGTAAAAAATTCGTTGTGAGCTATTTCAAAGTTTTTGGTTGTAAATGTCTTTTAGGAACAAAGCTAGACTTGTTGCAAAGGGTTATGGTCAAGAAGAAGGCACTGATTTTGATGAAACCTTTACACCCGTTGCTCGTTTATAATCCATTCGCATGTTTCTTGCATATGCATGCTTTAGCAATTTCAAATTATTCCAAATGGACGTCAAAAGTGCATTTTTAAATGGCTTTATTGAACAAGAAGTTTTTGTTGAACAACCCCCTTGGTTTTGAAAACAAAAATTTTCCAAATCATGTTTTCAAACTTTCTAAGGCTTTGTATGGTTTGAAACAAACCCCAGAGTTTGGTATGAAAGGGTAACTGGTTTTTTGATTGAGATTGGATTTAAAAGAGGTGTTATTGACACCACTCTCTTTACCGAAACTAATTCTAACGGTTTGTTAACGAGCAAATTTATGTGTAAAGGTTTCATCAAAACTCAATGAAAGCTTATGTAAGGAATTCTCGTGCTTGATGCAAAAAGAATTTGAAATGAGTATGATGGGAGACACATTACAATTTTTCCTTGGACTCCAAGTTCTCCAAACGAAGGAAGGAACATTCAATACACAAATCAAGTATACAAAGGAGCTACTGAAGCGCTTTGGAATGGAAGCTTGCAAGTAGGTTGGGACACCAATGTGCACCTCAACCAAACTTGACAAAGATGAAGAAGGTAATGGTGTTGATGAAAAATACTATAGAGGTATGATCAGAAGTCTACTTTACTTAACAGCTAGCAGACCATATATTATGTTTGCCGTTTGTCTATGTGCTAGATTTAAATATTGTCCTAAAGAATCACACTTGATTGCAGTAAAAAGAATTTTCAGATACTTAAAGGGTACAAAGGATTTTGGTCTTTGGTATCCAAAATCCTTCACTTTTGATTTTATTAGTTATTGTGATGCTGACTTTCCTGGTTGTAAAATTGATAGAAAAAGTACTAGTGGTATGTATCACTTCTTGGGTAACTGTCTAGTGTCGTGGTTTAGTAAGAAGTAAAATTCTATTTCACAATGACTTTCTACGGCAGAAACTGAATATATTGCTGCTAGAAACTTTTGTGCTCAACTTCTGTGGACGAAACATACATTTAAAGACTTTCGTGTAATCTTTGATTTTGTGCCTGTAAGATGTGATAACACTAGTGCAATTGGCCAATTCGAGAAAAATAGTGTATGGACCTTAGTTGAAAGACCATCAATTCATCCCGTAATCGGAACAAAATGGGTTTTTAGATGTGTATTAAATGATAAAGGTGAAATCATTAGGAACAAATCTAGACTTGTTGCCAGGGGTTATGCTCAAGAAGAAGGCATTATACACATCTAGAAACCTTTACACCCGTTGCTCGTTTATAATCCATTCGCATGTTTCTTGCATATGCATGCTTAAGCAATTTCAAATTAATCCAAATGGACGTCAAAAGTGCATTTTTAAATTGCTTTATTGAACAAGAAGTTTTTGTTGAACAACCCCCTTGGTTTTGAAAACAAAAATTTTCCAAATCATGTTTTCAAACTTTCTCGAGGGTTGGAAGGCTTTGAATGGTTTGAAACAAACTCCAGAGTTTGGTATGAAAGGGTAACTGGTTTTTTGATTGAGATTGGATTTAAAAGAGGTGTTGTTGACACCACTCTCTTTACCGAAACTAATTCTAACGGTTTGTTAATTGTTCAAATTTATGTTGATAATATTATTTTTGGAGCAACTAATGAAAGCTTATGTAAGGAATTCTCGTGCTTGATGCAAAAAGAATTTGAAATGAGTATGATGGGAGAATTACAATTTTTCCTTGGACTCCAAGTTCTCCAAACGAAGGAAGGAACATTCAATACACAAATCAAGTATACAAAGGAGCTACTGAAGCGCTTTGGAATGGAAGCTTGCAAGTAGGTTGGGACACCAATGTGCACCTCAACCAAACTTGACAAAGATGAAGAAGGTAATGGTGTTGATGAAAAATACTATAGAGGTATGATCAGAAGTCTACTTTACTTAACAGCTAGCAGACCATATATTATGTTTGCCGTTTGTCTATGTGTTTCAGCTAGATTTAAATATTGTCCTAAAGAATCACACTTGATTGCAGTAAAAAGAATTTTCAGATACTTAAAGGGTACAAAGGATTTTGGTCTTTGGTATCCAAAATGCTTCACTTTTGATTTTATTAGTTATTGTGATGCTGACTTTTCTGGTTGTAAAATTGATAGAAAAAGTACTAGTGGTATGTATCACTTCTTGGGTAATTGTCTAGTGCCGTGGTTTAGTAAGAAGCAAAATTGTATTTCACGTTCTACTGCAGAAGCCGAATATATTGATGCTGGAAACTATTGTGCTCAACTTCTGTGGATGAAACATACATTAAAAGACTTTGGTGTCATCTTTGATTTTGTGCCTATTAGATGTGATTACACTAGTGCAGTTAATCCCACAAAAAATCTTGTTATGCATTCTAGAACCAAACACATTGATGTCAAACACAACTTTATTAGAGATCTTGTGGGCAAAAAGGAAATTTGTGTTGAATTTGTTTATACAAAGTATCGACTTGCTGATATTTTTACTAAACCATTGGCTTTAGATTGCTTTGAATTTCTCAGAACTCGTTTGGGCATCATTAATTTCAAATCTATCTTAATTCTGCGTTCGGACAAATACAATCGTCCGAACTATCTACTCTATTGGACGTACCTAAACGTCCGAAATCCTCTCTTTTGTCTCGGACGCTTATAATCAACCGAACTATCCTTCTCATTCCTCAAACTCTTTGGAATTTCTAACGGATGCGTATCACTGTCCGACATTGCTTCGGACGCACAACATAGGGTTTCGGCCGTCCGTTCATCTTCGATCGGACGGATACGGATCGTTCGGACGTGCAAACAATTGTTTTAGTTGTTTAAATCTCTTCATTTTCCTCGTGTCGGACACCCCCTTCACCGAACCCTTTCTCTGGCACCCAAGAGTTTCCACAAAATTCTCTCACTCTCCTCTTTCATCTTTAAAATTGCTTAAGAATTTTCCTTTCCCATCTTCTCACTTACGCCAATTGAATCCACCTATTTCACCAGTTTCACATCTCATTCCATGCAATTTCCCACAAATCTGATGTTAACCCCGTGCGCTATCAACTTGATGCTACAAACCCAACAATTCAAGATGGCACCAAAACCCCAAAGATCGACTCCAAAGTTGGTCACAAGAATTTGGACAGTAAACACACAAACAAGAACAATTAAGAACACACAAGAATCAAGCAAGAACTCAACCCGTTGTCTATAACGAGACAAGAACCAAACTCTTAACAAGATTTAAAGCGAGAATTGACCCGTTGCCTATATGAATCAGGCAAGAACCAAATCTATAAGTCGTTAGAACAATTACCGTTGCTCAAGCAATGATCCCAACAAAGTCTTAATCCAAAGACTAAAGGAAAGAACTTTTTCCTCACAAAAAAACAAGTTTTTTGAGACAAAAAATCTGCTGAAATTCGTCCATATGATGAGGCCTATTTATAGGCTTCTAGAAATCCTAAAAACTAGCTTTAAAACTCCTAAAAAATTGTTCTGTGCCTCAGGTTTAGCCATAAGTAGACCCAAGATTTGGGCTAAATGGGCCTTATTAAGGCTAATTAACGAGCCTAAAACTAAGAATTAAATAAACAACTAAACCTGACTTAAACCAACTTAAAACTAGCCCAATTTACACAAACTTAAACTACTATTGTGCTTTACATAATAAAGACCAAACTAAAATCAACTTGAAAGGAAATTGGGCCTTTTTGCACTTAAAGGATCTCCACTTGTGCTTTATTTTGAAGCATGTAATAATGAATTGAAGATAGTCCAATTCAACTCGATCAAAATACCATGAATATACTCCAATCTTGGCAAGAGTGAATCCAAGCTTGCTCCATCTTTCATCTCCTCATATTGACACATCTTTGGGCTATTCGGATCCATATCATTCCCTCCCTCCTCGAAGGATTCGTCCTCGAATCCGAATCTGGATAAGAGATACCCGGATTAGTCAAATGGTACACAAGATTGGCAGAAGATAGGCCTTGAAGGCTTGCTTTTCTACTATTGCGGACACAACAAAGTTTTGCAAAGTAATGATCCAAACAGCTAAACAAATGTGCATGCCAAAGTAGAAAATCATTCAGCTTTGACAAGATAAGCACAAATTGGCAGAAAACACTGATTTTGACACAAATTGGAAGTTATTTGACCATAAATAAAATTTTAGTCAAAGTATTTTGTAGCAAAATTGACACAGTTTCATTCTTACAAAGCATTTGACCTAAATCACACAACTTAGGCTGCTCAAAAACTAAGTAAGGAACAAAAATTTTGGTAGCGTGTCTAAGTACAATAAAATCAAACAAGTTATCATGCCATAACAAAAACTTAACCTGACTTGGACAAAATTTGAAAATATTGAAGTTAACTTTACTGGAGATTCGAAATTCATAAAAGAAGTTAACCAATCTAACAAAGTTATCCAAGTTGTTTTGAAGAAACAGTCTAACGTTGAAAATCATGTAGCTTGCTAGCACAACAATTTGAATTAGATTTGATGGTAGATGTAAATGATTATCAACTAAGGCTTGGACAGATTTATCCAAACAATGCTCCACAAATTGGAATTGAAGTCCAAGAATTTGCATGCCTTTTCTGTTCAAAAGAACAACCAAGTCAAAAACCAAGTCAAAGGAATTAATTTTAAACAAGAAATAAACAAAATGTACTCTAAAAATAATTCTAAATTCAGAATTAAATTTGTACAATTTCTTAAGATGCTCAAATCTAAGAATTTTAGCACAAAAAGAAGAAAGAATTTCATACCTTGGAGATACGGTACTGATTACCATATCTTTCTTACCTCGCTTTGGTTGGAATGATGAGATACTCAATTGGAAGGTTAGTGCATCATGACTTATACCTTTGAAGGGCTGCACAAAAGCAAGAAAACTAGACAAAGATAAATCAAGGTTAGGCATGACAAAATAAATTCTCATGACATCTCCCTCTTTTCTCTTTTTTTCTTGGCCTATGGTCGAAGTCTTTACAATCTTTCTATCTTGACTTTTCGGCCGCAATTTGGCTTTTCCCACTTTGCTTTTTTCTTTTTTTCCATTCAAGAAATTTTCTTTGAATTTCTAAGCTTTCTTCATTTATTTGATGTTGTGGAAAAAGAATAAATTTGAATTTTTTACCCTTTTTACACAAGTGATATGCCTTAGTATAGCCATCATAAAAACCATTTTTAGATAATTCCCATAGCTGACCAAGTTGTAAATGACATGTGAGCAAAGGTGCTACATCACAAACTACCTTATTGGAATACTTACCAATAGTGAAGGATACAATAACTTGCTCAATTACCTCAAACGCTTCACTTTCAGTTGACCATCGGAACTTATAAGGTTTTGGATGTGGCAAAGTAGGCAAATTCAACTTTCCAACAAGATATGTACTTGCCATATTAATCCATATGCTAGTATCAATTACAGTACCACAAACCCTTTCATTCACAAGAACCTTAGTGAAGAAAGTCTCTTTCCGCCTGCGAGACATCAAAAATAAAACTCGACAAAACAAAGTGGTTAGTGCTAGAAAAAAAAATAATTAGAATTTTTCCTTCCTACTCGGCCTTACTCTTTTGAGAGCAATTCACTCAAGTTGTATCACTCAATCCCTCGTGTATACCCTCAATTGAATGGCTTTTTATCACTCGAATGATCTCACCACACTACCTTTTTCCTCTCTTTAGTTCGCTCTCAAAGTCTTTGGAAGACTACGAGGACCAAAGTGAGGCCCAATTATATCTTAACCACTTAATTGGTTGGAAGTCAAAGAAAATAAATAATCACGGGTCAACCACAAATAAGAGACATCAAATTTTCGGATTTAAGCTTCAAAGAAGAAGAGACAACAAAATATCCGAAACTACGTGAAGCAACAAAACGTATAGAAAGCAAATAAGAATTTGGTAAGCAAATTTACCAAATAAAAAAGGAAACTAAGCACACAAAAACAAGCAAGTAGCACTTAAGAATAACAAAGAAATTAAAAGAACCAACAAAAATTAAGTGCGTTTTGAATAGAATTACAAATTCGGAAAGTTTTCAAAAATTGAAAGTTTAGAAATTGGAAAGTTTCCAAAAATGAATTTAGTAAGTTTCCAAAATTGGAATTTGGAAAGTTTCCTAAAAATGAATTTGGTAAGTTTCCAAACTCAACTAGGAAATCAAAACCTTCTTGGATTAGGTCAACAATTTTTTTCTTTTTTTTTTTCTCCTTCTCAATAGCCGGTTCTCTTCCTTCTCCCTTTTTTTTCACGTTTCTTTTTCTTTCAACACTTTCTCTTCTTTTTTTTATTTTTTTTCCATTTTTCAGCCAAACAAAATTTTTTTTTTGGATGAACAGTACGGAAACAGTAATGAAGAACAGTACGGTAACAGTAACGATGAACAGTCTTTTTTTTTTTTTTTTTTCAGAAACAAATATAAGATTTTCTTTGAAAGAAAATCTGAAACAATTAAAAACAAAAACAAATAGAGCTGACCAGAATTGGACAAGCTCTGATACCAATCTGATATGAACCCCGTGCACAATTCAACTTGATGTCACGAAACCCAACAATTCAAGATGGCACCAAAACCCCAAGGATCGACTCAAAAGTTGGTCACAAGAATTTGGACAGCAAACACACAAACAAGAACAATAAAGAACACACAAAAATCAAGTAAGAATTCAACCCGTTGTCTATAATGAGACAAGAACCAAACTCTTAACAAGATTTAAAGCGAGAATTGACCTGTTGCCTATATGAATCAGGAAAGAACCAAATCTATAAGTCGGTTAGAACAATCACCATTGCACAAGCGATGATCCCAACAAAGTATTAATCCAAAAACTAAAAGAAAGAACTTTTTCCTCACGAAAAAGACAAGTTTTGTGATAAAAAAATCTGCTGAAATTCGTCCATAAGATGAGGCCTATTTATAGGCTTATAGAAATCCTAAAAACTAGCTTAAAAACTCCTAAAAAAGTAGTCCTAGGGTTTAGCCATAAGTAGCCCCAAGATTTGGGCTAAATGGGCCTTATTAAGGCTAATCTCTATAATGAGCCTAAAACTAAGAATTAAATAAACAACTAAACCTGACTTAAACCCAACTAAAAACCCAACTTATAACCAACCCAATTTATACAAACATAAACTACTATTGTGCTTTACATAATAAAGACCATACTAAAATAAACTTGAGAGGAAATTCGGCCTTCTTGCACTCAAAGAATCTCCACCTGTGCTTTATTTTGAAAAATTGGGCATCATATAATAATGAATTGAAGATAATCTAATCTAACTCGATCAAAATACCACGAATGTACTCCAATCTTGGCAAGAGTGAATCCATGCTTGCTCCATCTTTCATCTGCTCATTTTGACACATCTTTGGGCTATTCGTATCCATGCCATCTACTCAAACATCATTTTCCCTCTTCTTCTTCATCTTCAAATTTATAATGGTACGATCACGTGGTGGATCTTCTAAGGCTACCCGAGGACAAAAATCTAAGGGCAAGACTCCTGTGTAGGGACAATCATCCACAAATCCTCAAAATTCCTCCACTACCGATCATTCTCTATCCAAATTCATTGATGCCAAGGCATCTGACCGGTACACCTCTCTTCTTAGCAAGTCCATTATTGTTCAAAGACCTATTTCTCAAGGTCTTTTTGATTAATTTAACTTACCTATTGTGAAATCTTACTTTGAAAAACAAAATTGGGGTCATTTGGTTCACTTAGATTTGCCAGTCTATCATGACATTGTACTCCAATTCACTGTTAATCTTAGGAAGGGTCCCACAATTCGTACGTTAGTATCTCGTGTAAACAACAAAAATCTTGAGATTTCCTCTAATGTCATTAACTCTGTTTTTGAATGTGAAGTTCCTAGCCCAAACGATTTTTCCTATTTCTTCTCAATGGATAAATGGCCTGCTTTGGATACTCGTTTTGTTATCGACAATTTCAGAAAGATTTTTAATGACAATTTTAAACAGGCTTCGGAAGCCAAAACCACTCTGTTTACTCTTGAACTCAACATTTTATACACTTTGTCACTAATAGAGTGAGGCGTTTACTGTTACTGATTGATGGGCATCGCACTGAGCCCGGTAAAATGCAGCTCTATTTATTTTACTGTGTTTCTAAAGGCATTCAACTTGATTTTGGTTATCTCTTTTGCTCTCTGTGGGAGCTTTTCTTAACTGATACTCGCCAAAACACAACTTCTGGCAAATTTCTTACTCAGATTTTCGATCATTTTGACTTTCTCTTCACTGGAAAAAAACAATATCCTCCTTACTTTAACAAAGCTTACACTGAGCGTAAGGGTTTGAGATTTTTCAATGAGAAATGGTTAACAAAAGCCACTTATGAAATTGAGAAATCTAAATCTCAAGCTTCTACCTCCAGATTTGCACTTCCTCATTCCATTCCTTCTCAAACACCTCCACCATGCCATGATCCCCACACTTCTTCTTAAGAACCTTCCCTCTCTCATATATGCAGCCTTCTCACTTCTTTGAGTGACCAAATGAGCTCCTTTCAACGTCGCACCAATCGAAAACTGAAAAGACTTGAAAGGCCACTCGAGAAACAATTCTTCAAGAGGCACTTAGCTTAGAAATGTCTGCTTCAGCTCAAGTCCAGTTTACCAATATCCAGTCCCAATACACTCTTGAGTCTTCCTCTGAAAACGTTGTCGGTGACACCAATGATGATGACCATTCCATTCCTGAGGAAGACGATCGTGTGGACCCTACTAGCACCACCAATCTTGACAAATCTACAGCTCTTGGTACTGAGATGATGAAGAAGACATTGATGAAACAATCAACTATATCATGCAACGTCATGATCCTGAAGACTTAAGTGGTCATGATAGCGAAGCTACCGAGGATGATGCACCGACCAAGTAACGCAAACTTGAGAAACGATCCAAAAAGTCGCATGACTCTACTTAGATTGCCTATTTTAATTTGTTTAGCTTAGATTAACTCAACTTAGATTGGATTTGTTTAACTTTGTTGCGATTGATTGTTCTAAATGTATTTATTGCCTACTCTACTTAGTTTGGTTTGCTTATGGTCTTAAAAATTATTCTTGTTTCACTTCATTGCTTACGTAAGGGGGAGCACCTCTAAGGGGTAGTTTAATTCATTTTGATGATGTCAAAAGGGGGAGTAGGAGCATCTATTAAATGATGGATATTGATTGTGTTTTTGATTCATAGTTTGTCATCATCAAAAAGGGAGAGATTGATGATCCACAAACCTTATTTGGATGATGACAAATGCATTTTGCCTCTTAACCTAAGTTGTGCAGGTCTGCTATTATATTTTCTGGAAACAGAGCTTCCGGACGTAGTACACCATCCGAACAGCATTACATCTCTCAGACGCGCAAGCTCGTCCGATAAAGATTACCACGAACACAATTCACTATCCGAACAATCAGACAGAGAGCAAGTTTTTTGAGCATCTACAACAGACGCATAGGCGCATCCGAAGGAATGTTCCTCGGACGTATTTCGCCGTCAGAAAAAGGAAGACAGAATCAAGAATTTCTAGCACTTGCAACGGACGCATCCGATCGAGAGAAGCTGGACATCGGACGAAGCTGACAGTTGGAAAGAAATAATTCCCTGATAGGCATTAAACCTTTCGCACACAATACACCATCCGATGTGTGAACCTTCCAAACACACCTGGTTCGGTCGATGGAACGGACGCAAGCTCAGTCGTCCGAACGGTATCCACTACTCACTTATATTTAAGATAGGACGTTGGATCAGACACACAACAATATTCTTGGGAAGCCTCCTTGGTGTTGAGGGGATATTTCTTTCTCTCTTTATTTGTTACGCTTTAGTTTAGTTTTCTTGCTTTAGTTTGAGTAACTAGTTGGTAATAAAGGCATGTAGCCTTGTGCTTAGTTTAATTTATGTTTTGATGATAGTGATTGGTTTTTGACTTTCTTGGACGAATTTGGTTGCCAATGGGAATGTTGATGACACTATATGACTTTTTGTGATTTGAGAATGATATACATGCATTATGAGATGAACATGGATTTAGTACACCATTTGATTATGGAATTTTGACTTGTTGTATATTATACGTTATGTGCTAAGTGTTTGGACTTATTGAGCAATCATATTATTGCTTGATTTGGATCGAGAGTAGTCTTTGTTATTGAATGTCTTTTTTAGACCAATTATATGTGAAGCTAAGTTTTGGGAGATGTGTTGGGCATTTAGATAACTGATTTGTTGTATTAAATCTCATTACCCTTATGTATGTTTTCCTTTTCCTTTAATTGTTTGAACCCCGTGGAGTTCTAATCATCCCGTTGGCCCAAAAAGCAACCTAAGAGGGGAGGTGAATTAGGTTGTTTCAAAAAACAAACCTTTGAAAGTGCTTAATGAGAAATGCAAACTTTATGCAACAAATAAACACTCAAGCACAAATGAATACAAAAGATATTCAATAATTGAAGCTCAAAAACAAATATAAAGATGATTGAGATAGAGAGTATCAAACCAAACTCCCATGCTTCTCAAGCATGGAGTATATCCATTAGTAGTGCCTCTTCAAAGAAGGTGAGACAATAACTGGTATTTGCTTCTTGTACACAAAGTAGGCTTACCCTTGCACCAACTAAATCCCTCTAGTTGAGCCAAAGGGTTTTACAATACAACCTCACTTTTGTACACTTTTTATCCCTCCACTCTTACACTTGAAGATCACTCACTAGTATACTCTTGCTCACATTAATTCCCTGTAGTTGAGCCAAAAGAACTACACAACCCAAACCAATACAACCCACTTCTTTTTAGCCTATTTCTCCCAAATAGCTCTTACAAGTGTTTGCATTGAATGTAGTAGTTCTACTCTCTATTTTATACATTTACAGATTTGGGGGTATTTATAGAAGCCCAAAAATTGCTTCCAACAGCTCTCTAACGGCTATTTTCTATTTCCTGAGAAACTAGCTGTTTGGTCTTTCGGACGGCCGATGTTGTGAGTGTGCGTCCGAACGAACTAACCGTTGGACCTTTCGGACGTCCGATGCATGGCCTCTACGTCCAGTCTTTGAGGGTATTTGTTCAGACGTCCAAGAATGCCTGTTCGAACCAACTTCCAGTCCATGCAATGTCTTCTGGAAGTATGATCAGACGTTATTTTTCGTTCGAGGCTTCAGGTCCTTTATGTCGGACGATTATCATCCTCTGAATTGTCTTCCTTTCGAACAATCATCAACGTCCGTAGAGTTTTACTGGTTGTTTTCTTGATTGTGTTAGGACAATCATTTACGTCCGAAACTCCCTGTTTTTCTACACACTTGTTTTCAAACTGTTAGTGCGATTTGGTCATCATCAAAACATGATTATCATAACTGGGGTTCAACAATCTCCCCTTTTTTGATGATGACAAATCAATTTGATGATTCAAAAAAAAAAAAAAAAAAAACCACAAAATATGAAGTACAAGACAAGAGAATTTGTCCATTATTTCTCCCCCTTTTGGTGTCATCAAAACATAAGAAAAATAATACAATTTAATCTCCCCCTAAGTTTATTCTCCCCCTTGAAAGATGAATATAATTCACATGAGTACACGGAGAATAAGTCAAGTTATGCATGACATAAACAATTCTTCCCTTCAAGAATATGTATTCAATAAGACATGAGGGAATTCATGCAAAGAATTAGGATCAAAACAATTTTCACCTATTCCTTTCCAAAAAGCATCATCAAAACAATGAAGCATGTGTGATGCAATTTTTTGCAAAATAATCCATTTAAAAAAGATAATGCTTCCCCTTTCTTTTGCAAGTAGTGACTTATTATAGACAAAAAATTGGGGATACATATTCCCTAGCATTCTAAACAAATTCAATCACATAGATGAGTAACATTCAAGAGAATATAGTTCAATTAATAAATGAAAGCACATTCTTAACACAAAATTTTAGATGTTACCATTTTAATGTCATCTTAGCTCATATGCCTTGAACACATTCAATTGATAATCTATCTTGAATTCCTTGGTTCTCTCCAAGCCTACCTACATGCAAAGTTAAGCAAAAAATTTTGGTACCTAAACTTTCTTGGGTCCAATTGTATTAGTAACATGCTTAATCGCCCAAATAGGGATTGAATTTATTCCCAATTTTTCATTTCTTTTAACATAACAATTTTTCTTTATATGGCCATGTTGATGACAATAATTACAAATAATATTCTTATTGCCATAAAAAGAAGATTTAGATTGAACAAAGCACAAATCAAATTTTCTAAAGGTTATAAATTTTTTGTTCTAAAACATATTTCTAGTTCTTTTCTTTTCAAAAACATTTTCTACATTCTTTTTCAAAATATCATCAAGATGATCTAATCTCTTCTTCAATGAAGCTTGTTCTTCCATGATCTTGGTTTTTCCAACAAATTTTTCTTTCAAAACATCATTTTCTTTTGTCAAAAAATATTTTCATGCACAAGTTTTGAGTTGGCACTCAATAAAGCATTAACTTTAACTTTTAGCTCTTTGTTCTTAGCATATGACTCTTTCAAACATTCATGCATTTTAAAAATAAATGATTCAACATCATCATCATTATTATATGCATGAATCATCACAAGAGTCACAACTAGAGGATAACCAGTCATTATTGCCAAGTGCCATTGAAGCCATTTGAGCCTCCTCATATTCTTCTTCAACCTCTCCATACAAATTGCAATCATCCCAATTGATTTGGAAGTTGTTGAAGTGAGGCTTCCTTGAGTCTTTTCTCCTTTTTGATGAAGCTTTAAATGCTATGCTTCTTTTTCCCTTTGCCTCCTCATCTTGTACCTTGTATTTCAACTTTAATTCAAAAGAGGTTAGAGAATTGATCAATGAATAATAGGCATAGAATTTAAATTTTTAGACTCTTCTATGGCTATGGATTTAGCTTCCCATTTCTTAGGTAAAGCATTCGAAATCTTTCTATTCTTTTCACCTAAGGAATATTCTTTATAACCCTTCCAAATCTTTTACAATATCATTGAACCTACAATACATCTTGTCAATAATCTCATGAGGTTCCATTTTGAAGGATTCATATTTGGCCACAAGAAGTGACTTCTTTTGTTCTCTAATATCTTCATTTCCTTCATGGATTTCTTTCAATTTATCCCATATCTCCTTGCCCAATTTGCAACCTTTTACTTCAGAAAATTCATTTGCATCCAAAGCATTATACAAAAAATTCATGGCTTTAGCATTTAAAGATAAATTTACTTTATCTTGTGCATTTAATTCATATCTAGTCTTAGACCTTAATCTATGAGCATTTTCATAAAAAATATTGGCTCAGAAGGACCTTCATAAATAATATACCACAAATCAATATCAATAGATTGAACAAAAATTTTCATTCTATCACTCCAATAAACAAAATTAATGCCATTAAACATGGGAGGTCTAGAAATAGAATGCCCCTATAAAAATAATGCATTATTGGTTGCCGTGATCTTTACTGAAAGGTGATTAAACCACAAAAAAAAAAAAAAGAGACCAAGCTCTGATACCAATTGTTGGTCCAAAAAGCAATCTAAGAGGAGGGGTGAATTAGGTTGTTTCAAACAACAAACCTTTTAATGTGCTTAATTATAAATGCAAACTTTATGCACATTACAAATAAACACTTAAGCACAAATGAATACAAAAGATATTCAATACTTGAAGCTCATAGAACAAATATAAAGATGATTGAGATAGAGAATATCAAACCAAACTCCCAAGCTTCTCAAGCTTAGAGTATATCCACTAGTAGTGCCTCTTCAAAGAAAGTGAGGCAATAACCTTCTTTTACACAAAGTAGGCTCACCCTTGCACCAACTAAGTCCCGCTAGTTGAGCCAAAGGGTTTTACAATACAACCTCACTTTTGTACACTTTTTATCCCTCCACTCTTACACTTGAAGATTACTCACTGGTCTACTCTTGCTCACACTAATTCCCTCTATTTGAGCCAAGAGAACTACACTACCCAAACCAATACAACCCACTTCTTTTTAGCCTATTTCTCCCAAATAATTCTTACAAGTGTTTGCATTCAATGTAGCAATTCTACTCTCTGTTTTATACATTTATAGACTTGGGGTATTTAAAGATACCCAAAAATTGCTTCAAACAGCCACTTAAACTACCTCTCTAACGGCTATTTTCTATTTCTTGAGAAACTAATCGTATAGTCTTTCGGACGGCCGATGCTGTGAGTATGCATCCAAACGAACTAGCCGTTGGGCCTTTTGGATGTTCGATGCATGGCCTCTACGTCCGGTCTCTGAGGGCATTCGTTCAAACATCCGACGATGCGTCCGAACCTGCGTCCGGTCCATGCAATGTCTTCTGGAAGTATGATCGGACGTTTTTCTTCATTTGAGGCTTCAGGTCCTTTGTGTCGGATGATTATCATCCTCTGAATTGTCTTCCTTTAGGACAATCATCAACGTCCGTAGAGTTTTACTGGTTGTTTTCTTGATTGTGTTCGGACAATCATTTACGTCTGAAACTCCCTATTTTTTTGCACACTTGTTTTCAAACTGTTAGTGCGATTTGGTCATCATCAAAATATGATTATCATAATTGGGGTTCAACAGATCGCTCCAGTGTAACTTTGATTGGTTGAAAATGGAAAATCAATTTCTAAAACTCACATAAGCTTAATTGATTTGCGTGATCTACTTGAAATTGCTCATTGCTTAGCCTTATTAGTGTTGTTCTTATTATTAGTGAAGTTCATAATTAAAGGGTAGAACTCTTGTTTCCTTGTACAATTTGAGCTTAGTTGGTTTTATTCGCATTTACTTGGTCAATATACTGTTCATCTTCTGTATGAGATTTTTTATTGTCCAAGTATAGTTCAAGGTCATTGCCTAGTTTTATGTCGAGCTTGTTATGTACTTTGATGCTTTTTATTAGTAGTTTTATTTCTTGTCATATGGGTCAGTTGTAGGATGAGTTTTCCTCAGCATTAATAATATAAAAAGTGTGGTGGTGTATATTGTCTTGTTTGTGGGAAATATTGTTGTTTTTGTTCTTTATGAAAGTTGAAATTAGGTGTTGAATATAGGTTGTACTTCATGTGAAAAATAGGATTTAACCCTTGAAACTCAACCATTTTTCAACTACTTCACGAAATGTTTTTCTTAACTAGTCTTTGACCTCAAAATTTACTTTTTTTTGTATGAGTTTTTCCAATGCCAAATTCAATTTATTGTTGATATGGTTTAAATATTTCAAGATTTTTGGAAATTACATAGTATAAAAAGAAATGAATTAAGCGTCTTTGTTCATGTTGTATGGAATTTTATTTTTGGATATTTTGTGGCTTTGTCAAGGTTGGGTTTAGGGCATTGAATAGGGTAGTGTGAATTTCCTATTTTAGCAAAAATAGCTAGACTTTGAAAATGATCTAGGCTTTTTCTTCGACCATTTGAACCAAAAGCCTACCTTACATTGATTTATCTCTAGTGCCCCCATTGAGCCTTGTAATGTAATTTCTTTGACAACCATATAATTTAGTCATTGCACTTTGTTTATTCATCCTCTCTTTATCCCCTCACCTTAATCATTGGTGGATCTATCTTAATTCTCTAATGTAATAATTAAAGCTTATATGATGGTTTGAAGAAAATTTGTGTAATTGCTTTGGGGATTGCAGAAGTCAAGATTTTTAGTGTCATTTATATTCCCCTTGTCGTAATTAATTGATGTATGTCATTATTATTCTCTACACATTTGGAACTCTCTTAAAAAAAGAAGAAAAGTAAAATAAAAAAAATAGAGAGAGAAAAAGAAAGAAAATCGAAAATGTTGTGTTCATGTTGAATAAACAAGGTTCATCTTACCATCAAAAGTTATTTAGTTAGAAATAATGTTTTTTTGTTCAATTGTTGGTTGGTTAAATAATGTTGATTTTTGGGGACTTATATGTTGTACAAGAGTTTGTATTGAAATGACAAAGGTGATTTAAGTCACTTATATCCAAATTTATCATACCTATTTACCTTATCCTGCATTACAAACGTTAAAAGTCCTAAATGATCCTCAATCTGGGAATGTTCGTTGCTAAATCTTGTAGTGCCAACAAATATCCTTGTATGGTCATTTGTATTGATTTTTATTTCTCAAGACAATTCTTAATGATCTTTCTATACATGAAGCACAAACTTTTGAGAAACTTGACTTATTTGCTCTAAATCAACTTGCAATTGAAATGGCTTTTCACAAACACTTCATTAGACAAAATAATGTTTGTAACCAAAACTAGTATACACTTTTGTAAATGGAGGAGTAGATGAAAATGTTGAGTTTGTTGAGTTAAACCCCATTTTCATATGTGACAAGTGTAGTAGAGTTCAACGCTTCAATTTGTTGGTGGTGTTATTTCTTTTGTGTTAGTTATTTTTGTTGTTCTTTTCTTTCTTTATTTTGCTCAGGACAATCAAAAATTTTAGTTTGGGGGTGTGATAACTCTAGGAAACTAGAGTTATATGTACCCTAAACTTGAGTATTTTTTCCGTAGTTTCGAACATTTTTAGGATTTAAGTGTTGTTTTTGCTTGGTTTAGCTTGTATGTCCTAAGCTGTGTTAGTTTGTGTTTATTCAGTGTTTTTTTATGTTATCTTAGAGTTTTTGTATAATTAATAGAGTATATTTATTTGTAGGGTTTTGAACAGAGAAAATGACATGACAATCGGATAAGAAACAAACCAATTCAAGTGATAATCGGTTACCAAAAGAAGTCAACTTGTGTACTGGTAACCGCAATCACTAGAATAGAGAAGAAGTTCCAGTAACTGTGGTAACCGAGATGATCAATCACCGTGGTCACTAAGCGTGGTTCAAGAATTTTGACGGACAAAATCATCTAGATCAAGGAAAATTGTTATTGTAGCCCTTATCCCCAACCCTAGAACTATAAATACATCCTTTAAACCTCTTGGGTGGCTAAGTAGAAGTAGAAGTAGCCTTAGATAGGAAGCTAGTAGGAGTAGAAGTAGGCTTGTTTAATTCTTCATTTTTCACACTATTTGGGGAGGAATTTCTTAGTTTAGATGTATAATGTAGTCTAGTATAGTTGTAGTTTATAATTTCTTAGATGAAGAATTGAAGGCCCTTAGTGTAAGACCTCTCTAATTTATATTTAATTTTATTTGCCCTGTGTTAGATGATTAGAATTGTAGTTTAGATTGATTGTTATATTTAAATGTCTTGTTAGCATTAATTGGTAGATTAGTTAGTTGCGTTCTTTAAAAATGCTTCCCTAGTGATAATCTATAGTGAAGATATTTAAATGCTTTCTTAAAATACTTTTTTTTACGTGGTTTCTTGAATGTTTCTTTAAAAATGATTTTTTAGTGGTAAATTATAGCTTAGATTAGCTAATTAAGATGGATTAGTTTATGGAATTTCCATTTAATTGCTTTCTTTACTTGAATTCATAATGTAATTTTTAAATTAGTTTATGGGCTTTCTCTAAAAGAAAGCTTTTTTAGTGATAATTAATAGTCTAGATAGTTAATTGCTTTCTAAAATGTTTCCCTTTTAGATGCCTTCTTTAATTGCTTTACCTAGTGTTATTGTCCACACTAGTTAGACTTTAATTGGCTTTCTTAGTGTCTTAAATTCTAGTTTTAGGTAAATATTTTCTTTTAATCGATCACTTCAACTAGTAATCTAAAGCAAATAATATGTAATTACCAACCAATCGTTATGGGCTCGATCCCTACTTCATTTTACTGTTAGTTGACGGTTGTATACTTGTGGAATGTTGCCTAGTCAGTTGTAGGACTTAGGCGGTTTAAAAAAATGATATAACAAGGTGTTTTCCCAAATGAGGCATCATGCCCTATTATAGAAGACACCCAAACATCTTAATCTTATCCGAAGCAAAATACACGGAACTCCATTTTAGAGTTTTATCAACAATTTGCTTGTGTAGGCGGAGATCTAGTATTTTCTGAATCCTTATGTTAGGAATTACAAAAAAAAAATATTTCAACAAAGATGTGAATTAGGAAGGATTGCTCGACGAAATATGAACCAACCAACTTAGGTTGGGATATTTTATTCCTTTTGAGGTGGAACTTCTTCTACCCTGGGAAACTGAACAGGCCCATTCCCCTCCTCAGGTTTGGATGACAATTTACAAGGAATAATTAATAGCTGGTCTTCGTCTTCTTATTACTTCAAACTTTTTTGACAGAAGTTACAAACACTAGAATGTTAGTGCTAGTATGCTGACCCTAAACTCTATTTGAATCATAGATGGATTCGAAATTTTGTTTAAGTATTATGGATATACTTTATCATCCAAAGCATTTCATGTATTTTATAAAATTAGCACAAATAAAATGCTGGACTTCTTTATGTGGGTCCTTGTCGATTTCTTAAGTCCTTAGTTCAAGGAATTTTGCCACTCATGACTTAAAGAAAAAATTATTTTTGTTAAATATTCTGAGCCTTAAATGCCAAGGGCTGATTGGAACCTCTTTAAGACTTTATTGCTCTGTAGAAATAAGGTGCCAAACTTCTAAGCCAAGGCCCTTTTCCTTGTCAATGAGCAAAAACTTATTGATGTCCAAGGCTCCAAGTACAGATTTGCCGAGGAAATCCTTGCATGATGATAACCCTAAGAAATTGAGATTATTCCTACTTTTTTTCATATGTTCTTTTGCACTAGTATCGACACTTTTATGTTGGTTATGTCTATGTTTATCTGCATTTCTATTTCTATCTGTGAATATATGTTTAATATAGCATTTTAGTGTTTATTTGTTATTATCTAAGTTATATTTATATGTGCATGTGTTTAGGTTGTTTACCTAAATCCTCCAAGAATTAGAGTTTTTTGTGCGTTCCTGTTTCTCTTTTGTTTATAGTTTTAGTAAGTGTTATTTTAGAGTTATATTTGAGATATTAATGTGTGTTTTTATTCTAGGGTCATGTTGGAAAAAATGATGCGTCATCAGATGTTGGACAAAGATTTTAGAGGTAAAATGGTGAAACTATGCAAATTTGTTAGGGGACATTCATTGAGAGGAAATGAAACAAGCCAATTCATTCACTATTAGCAAATGGAACAGAAGGCGATTCGATGATAGTGATTCAACAAAGAATAACCATTTGCTTTTAGTGAATAGGTCAACTAGACCATTAGCCTACACAATTTTTACGATTTTTAGAGTTCTAGGTATCTGTTTTGGGCTCGTTTTGCTGCATTTCAAAACTTAGTCAGAGCTCTACACCTTGTACCTCTCAAAAACTATAAATAAGCATCTCTAGGAACTCAAAAAAGGGGTTCTCTTTTAATAAGGATCTCTAAGAACTCAAAAAGGGGGTTCTCTTTTAGCTTCCCTTCAGGGGCTACAAGATCATACTAAGGATTCTTTCTTTTCAAGAATAGCCAAAAATGAGGTTCAACATTGACAATCTTGGACCAAGAACTTGCGATTCTTTGTTACAGAAGCTTTCTTAAACCTTTTTAGATCTTTATTATTCAATTTAATTTCAGTTTTATTTCTTTTTAATTTTTTGCCTTCAATCAATACTTTCTTTATTTTCTTTCTTAGATTAATTTTAGACTAGTTTACTTGCTTCCAATGTTTTCTTTTGTGTTATTCCTTCTATTCATGTTCTCAATAGTATGGATTAAGGCTGGATAATGCCGATTTATTTAGGTAATGATCAACTTAATCATCAATTTGAATAAGTAATCATAATAGTTGGTTAATAATTAGCCGAAATTGACAATTTTAATGACTAATTAACTCTAGACTTGGGTAGGTTGGCCGAGATGATTCGAAAGTTGACTCTCGTCATAGACATATGTTAATTGTTAAGTGGTCAGGTTAGTTATATAGTTCATGATAATTCCATATAGATAAAACTCGAATTGATTAATCTAGGACATAGAGGAATCTTCCCTAGATAATTAATTTGATAGGAACAAATTGCATGACGAATCAGGATTTGGTTGATATTTAGGAATTGAATTTCTATGCATTATAATTAGACCAATTAATTGAATGAATTAATCAAAACCAAGAATTGGTTCGTGTTAAACCTAATCCATAGTTTTCACAAGTTAAAGTCTTTCATTTTTCGTTTAGTACAAGTAAATCTCTCTCCTACATTTTCAATTCTTCAAATAGCGTTTAAACCAAATAATTGGTATTTGCTAAATCAATCACTATGGGTTCAACCCCTGTTTCTTCCATCCAATATTAACTAGTACTTGCTAAATCAATCCTTGTGAATTTGACCCTACTTCTACTATATACTGTTTGACCTCGTACACTTGCAGTGTGTTCTATAGTTAATAGTAGAGTTAAGTGTTTATAAATTTTACAATTAAATATTAAACATATAAAGTTTTTGGTGTTGTTGTCGAGGACAGGTTCTTTGGCAATCTTGGTATAATTTGGCAAGAATACTAATTTGAAGTGTAAGATTCATTTTATTTGTGCTAGTGTCATTGTGTGTTCTCAATATTTCAAAAAACCAAAAAGTTTTTCCTTTTTCATGGTTTGTGTTCTTTTATTTTAAAAAAAATCCAAAATTATTCTTCTTTTTACTGGGTCGTTTAAGTTTAACTACTAAACTCTCCCATTTTCCTGTTTGTGTGCTTTTCCGTTAGTACTTGTTTTTCTATCAATCTTATAAGAACACGCAAGGAATGAATTGGAATAAATCATGCCAATGATATTATCATCATTTTCATTATGGGAGGCATGACCAATGAACATGTTTCTTATTATTATCCTCCCTTTCCTTATGATCATCAAATGAAATGGTACAACCATTTAAATAAATTTTCAAACTACCAAGAATAGCCTTCCATTTTTCCTACATACCAAGAGCCTACATATCGACAAAGTGAGCCCCTGAGTGTGGTAACTGTTTATTGTCTAAATTAATAAAAGCTAACAAAGAGATGGAAGAACTCGCACGTGAATCAAGTAGACCCAACATCGAAGCCGAACCTATGTTTCAACTATTACTAACTGATCAGGAAGAGGCAAATCCAAGGGTAGAAGATGCCTTGATGACATTGGTAGAATAGTTTCGAGCTTATATGCAAGAACAACAAAAGGCTCAAGAATCAAGAGGTATCCCCATAATACATTGAATCTTAGATTGATGGAATATCGCAAATGTTGGTGGGTCAAACTCAAGTAGTCTCCATGAATTAGTTAATGGGTTGTAGATGTGCTCAAACCGAGTCATATCTTACACTTATTGGAAAGCTACACCATCTCAAGAAGAAGTTGATATGACAAGGTTTGAAAGAAGATGACTGCATATATGGAGGAGTTAACAAGGACCTTTGAGTGCCTAGATGAGTCCATAAGGAAATTAGAAACACAACTTTCCAACATCATGTAGAAGTTGGTGGCTAAAACCCAAGGACTACTATATCGTTTCCACCTGAGGAGGAACAGGGCCACTTCGAGGATAATTTTGAAATGACTGGGTCATGACGTATGAGCAATGAAGATGAACTAAAGGATTTCTTGCACAACCCTATTATAAATCCATAGAGCCGCCATTCAGTGTGTTGATAAAGTCGGCTTGAGTAGTGAAAGATGTGAGGTATCTATGAAAAGGAACTGGGAAGGTACTACATACATATGTCAAAGTTTCACATGTCTTTAGGAATCTCAGATGTGCAATGTAATGCAGACAGCTGAGAAAGGACTACAACATTCTTCTCAAGCCTTCTTGACTTTACTAGGTAAGTGTATCTTTTAATTTTAGCTTTTATTTATGCTTTGTATGATTCAGTTTAAAGACCCGATGGGATAATAAAGGCTTTAAGCCTCATGACTGGATAAGTTTATGTGTTTCATGTTGTGAATTACCTTTGATTATTCCTGGATAATATGTGTTTATGACGATGAAAATGGAATTTATGTTTACTTGATGAAATTCTGATTGTCAAAAATTTTCAAATGAACTTTAACCTAAATTTTCTTGTTTAGTCATCTTACACTTATTGGAAAGCTACACCATCTCAAGAAGAAGTTGATATGACAAGGTTTGAAAGAAGATGACTGCATATATGGAGTTAACAAGGACCTTTGAGTGCCTAGATGAGTCCATAAGGAAATTAGAAACACAACTTTCCAACATCATGTAGAAGTTGGTGGCTAAAACCCAAGGACTACTATATCGTTTCCACCTGAGGAGGAACAGGGCCACTTCGAGGATAATTTTGAAATGACTGGGTCATGATCGTATGAGCAATGAAGATGAACTAAAGGATTTCTTGCACAACCCTATTATAAATCCAACCTTGCACATTCAGTGTGTTGATAAAGTCGGCTTGAGTAGTGAAAGATGTGAGGTATCTATGAAAAGGAACTGGAAAGGTACTACATACATATGTCAAAGTTTCACATGTCTTTAGGAATCTCAGATGTGCAATGTAATGCAGACAGCTGAGAAAGGACTACAACATTCTTCTCAAGCCTTCTTGACTTTACTAGGTAAGTGTTTCTTTTAATTTTAGCTTTTATTTACGCTTTGTATGATTCAGTTTAAAGACCCGATGGGATAATAAAGGCTTTAAGCCTCATGACTGGATAAGTTTATGTGTTTCATGTTGTGAATTACCTTTGATTATTCCTGGATAATATGTGTTTATGACGATGAAAATGGAATTTATGTTTACTTGATGAAATTCTGATTGTCAAAAATTTTCAAATGAACTTTAACCTAAATTTTCTTGTTTGATTATGTTGTGGAATTACTAGTTTTAGATATATTCTCTTTGTCAAGTATTTGAGTAATTTGATGAGAGTCATATGGTTCCTTGGTTTGACATTTCCACTTTCTTGGTTTTTGAATCTTTTATGAAAATTAAAGTTGCAAAACAATTAAGTTGGGGTATGAATTGGGCATTTGTGACCTTTGTTTTGTGATAAACCTTGTTACCCACAGTTATTAGCCCTTTATTTTTAATTGTTAAGCCCTATGAAGTACTAATGGCTCCAAATTATGTTTGTTGTGTTAGTTAGAAAAAGGAAAATAAATTGCAAGATTTTATATTTCGGTTAAGCCTTGTGTTCTTATGAGTTAAATCAACTTATTCTCATACTATATAAGGTTTTTAGTGTATTTTGTGAACAATTTCCATGGTTGAAAGTGAAACCAATGTTTTAAATTGAGATTTGATTATTTGATTGCTTTCACATTCATTATATTATTCCTCGTCTATTAGAGCTTTTTGGTTGTCTGATGCACACTTTACACACCTAGTTATAAATTAATAAAATACCTAAATCCTACTACTAACTAGATGGCATCCCGCAAGTATACGGTTGTCAACTAGTAGTAAAGGGAAGTAGGGATCGTTCCCACAAGGATTGTTGGAAGGCAATTACCAAAATTTATGGGTACTTGTGTAGTTAATAGAAATCAAGCGATAGATGATAGAACTATTCTAATAAAAACCATAATCGAATGAAAGCGATAAAAAATTTAAATTAAAGCTAGATTAACTAAAAATAAATAAATAAGTGAAAATAACTAATTACGAAATTAAGAAACTAGTTAATCTATTCTAGTAAAAGCAAGTAAAGGAAAGAACTTAATTCTAACCTAAATTAACCAAATTAAGACTAAAATTAAAAGCAAGCAAATTACCCAACTAAAAGGACTACAAATGAGAAACCTTGAATATTAAAAGCAATCATTTCTAAACTATAAATTGGAAAGAGTTAAACTAGAAATCCAAATGTTTTTTTTAGTTCACATTTTTGATAGAAATAAAGAAAGCCCACTAAGAATTAACTACGAATTAATGCAAGAACTTGAAAATTCTAACTAGAAATGCAAGAAATTATCAAGAACCCTAATTTACCTAAGAAACCCTAATTTGCAAGTAAAGAAACTCTTACTAAATTAGACAAGAAAGCGAATACAAATTATATCATCGCGAAGCTTGCGATTAGCCCACTACGATTATCTAATCAAAATTGATCTAAGAGAAAATTAAAGAGAAATCTATTAAAGAAGTAAACTTGGAGTTCAAGCTATCCTAAACTATCTAAAATCTAACTAAAACTATCTACTACTTGCTTTTTTTCTAATTCTACTTAACTTAAATAGAGCAGCATTACACAAGGCAAAATTAGGAGGTTTTGGCTGGAAGTTTACAAAATTGCCCTTACAACTTGACTCTCAGCTAGTCGAGATCGCGGTCTGGAACATTTGAGACCGCGATCTCGCTCTAATGCAGTAAGACAATTTTTCTAGAGAGTCGAGATTGCGGTCTGGAACAGTCGAGGTCGCGATCTCGACTCTCCTCCTAGCATTCTTCATTTCATCCATTTTTGCAATCTAGTCCCTTGAGCTTTGTTCTTTCCAGCTTCCAACCCTTAATTTTTTAACCTGCATAATATTAACACCATTAAGCACTTAAATAAACTAAAATTTTAGTAAAAACTTATCAAATCTAACATGAACGGAAATACAAACCCATACGAAAGAAATTAACTAAAGTTTCAATTACTTACCTAAAATTCGGGATTTAAACTATCAAAATGCTATAATTTAGAGGAAAGTAACTCTAGTTTACTAGAGTTATCACACCCCCAAATTTGGCATTTTGCTAGTCCCGAGCAAAACAAAAAATTAAAATGAAAAGAAGCCTACTAACACTTAAACATATACACCTCCAAAGTTGACGTCATACTTGATGAATCATGGATGTACTTAGAACAATTAAGCAATCCCTCAAGAAATGTTCAACACTACGTGAATATATGAAAGATATGAGTAAATAAATCCAAAATTGAAATTTTGTTTTACATAGAAGCACACATTCATTCACTGCACAAGATTTAACATCACCAAGCATTACCATTCTCGAAAAGAGTTACCAAAAGTTTTATTTCTTTTCATTTGAAACATTATTACTTCTCAAATCACAAATATTATGAAGTTAATGAACTCTCTCAACTAGGCATCATGAAAATAGAAGTTCAATTAGGAATCAACTTAAATGCAATTGTCACACATTTCGGGAATAAACCTCTAACAAGGAATAAGTAATATGAGATTAATGATAAGTATTACAAACATTTACTCCATAACTTATTGGTATATTAAAACGCAATTCCTAATGGCTTAATTCGGAGAAACAACATGGGTATTTGTCTGAATCGCGTACTCGCCTTATTACTACTCTACTGGCTTATAACGGAGAAACAACATGGGTGCATGTCGGAATCCCGTACTCGCCTTATTTCTAATTTTTTTTTGGCCCTTTGATAAACCAAGGAAAAGGAGTAAAATGTACCAAAAATTAATCTCGAATATCAATTATTCACAAGTTAGAAGAACATTCCCTATGCAAACACACGAACTGTCCCAAAATTCCTTCTACTTCATTTAACTCATTTCTTTCCAAAAGATAGTTCATCAACCACATAATATAAGTGATTTGATAAGAAACAATATTTCAAATAAATTTTCCTAAAATTTCAGCACTTCTTTTTGAAAAATAGTAATGCTAAGTTTATGAATTCCTTATATTTCAAATGAACTACTCACTCACACAAAAATTCTTGAAATGAATCAATCATATTCTTCAATCACAAAGCATTGAACATCAAAATTTATCATCATTGAGTACCTAATTGATCAACTTTCCATCCGTTATTCATCAAGTGGCAACAGAATGTATAAAATGACCATTTCCAACACAAAAAGATAAACACCCCCAAACTTGTCTCTTTTATTCTAGTTGATGAATAAATTATCCTTCCACTCACCCAAAATTAAACATCAAGACATAACCACAAATAACAAAAACTACTTAAACTATTTCCTACTTTTAAGCCTAGAATTAAAATTGAGTAAAAATGTCAAGAACAACTGTGCCATGCATCTCACCAATTAAGCTTCAAACAAAATCAACATTCAATTCAACTCATCAACTATTGCAAAGATGGCATCATCTTAGGGCCCTTAGCCACTCTACTTTTATTAAGCAATAACCAAACTTCACCAAGTGTCAACATGAGAATCCAAAAGAAATTCCATCCATAAAGCATCAAAATGTATCAACTTGGCATCAGCTTAAGGCCTTTAGCCAACTAAAGAAAAACTAAAATACTTTAATTCCAAAGACTGAAAGTAAAACAAAAGTAATCCAAATTAATCAAAAGCTATGGTGTTCAATAAAAATAGAGAAAATTATCATCATCCATCAAATCGATGATCAGGTTTGGTCTTCATCCATGCTCAAACAAATGGTGGCTTCATCTCTTCTATTCCATCTCTTCTTGACCCTCCTCAGCGTCACTAGGTTGGGCCTCTTCATGATCATCATCCATGTCCCCTCCAGTCGCACCCATGTGCCTAGATCCCTCATGATGTGTGGTAGCTGCCGGTGGTGTGTAGTACTGTCCACGAGGTGGACCAAAGTGCCATGCCGGAGGTGATGGTGGCTAATCTTTAAAGCTTCTCCAATGACAGTCAAGTTGTTGAGCATCACCATTTGACTGTATGACCAGTACCCTTGTAGATCATTCCTTTCTTCTTCATTTATCGGAGCATTAAATACCAAACCTGGGGGTATCGGAATCATTGAAGTTCTTTGAGGTGGTGGTGGCTGTGGCTGTGGCTGGGTAGGGTGCTCATCCTAGTGGTGCTTTTCATATTCTCTCACCATCCTATAGATATATTCCCGATTGATCCTTCCTCTAGGATGTGTCAATGATTCCAAATGACCAATCAGGCAACTCGCTATGGTGTAAAGATGGTGAATTAGACTGTCTGATTGAGGGGCATAAAATATGGGTCGTCCATACCTACCACTCTCTAAAAGTCCCTATCTAATAAGGTGACCAACATTCACCAGGACCCCAGTCATGATGGCATAAACTAAGAGTACTTTTTCCATTTGGATAAAGCTCATAGCATTGGACCCCCAAATGCGGCTACTGATAAAATAAAACCATAACTTAGCCACTAATGAGAGTCTTTGATGAGTAAATTTTAATTCAGTGGCAGACAAAGTACTCTTAATCCATTCTACCCTTCTATCACAAATGGAAACTTTGATTGCATTCATATCCTTATTTTTATTATTCAAAAATGCCAAATATTAACAAGAAGGTACGGGGGGGTATGTTGAAATACGCATTAATCACATCAGTACTAAAATCTACCAAAACCCCCCATATATGCACCTTGCCATCTTCTAACTCTCATAAATTACAATGAAACTCTTTGACTAACTGGGTAGCCCCGGGGTCAACCTGAGTGTTAAAACCCTCCCAATGCCTTGACCTCTAGATGTGCTATAGCTAATTGTTCTTCTATCGCTCGCCTAGCGTCTTCATATACTCTTTTTTTTTTTTTTTTTAGCAAACACCCGTGGGTGAGAATTTATTTAATAATTCATGATTTACAATGCCTTATGTAAGGGAAACTTTGAGCATCCAAGTGCAGCAATCCTCTAAGAGATTTGGGAATTGTGTCTTGGTTATACTCCATATAAGAAGAATGAATAATACCCTCGTTTGCTAGCCTATCCGCTACTTGATTAGCTTCTCTAAAAATATGAGAAAAAGTAAAGTTCCTATCTACAATAAAGGCTTTAATGAATTGCACTTGTTGATCAATGCTCCAAGTTGGTTGCGATCGACCCTTAATGACGTTCACTAGGGTTAGGGAATCAAGCTCCACTTGCACATCCATGAGCTGCAACTTCTCACAAAGTTTAAGGCCATCCACTAAGGCAGACGCTTCAGCTTACAAATTGGTTTGGCCTTGATGAGGTGTCCTTGATGATCTCGAAGGACTCCATCTCTCCCTGGAAGAAGGTCCTGGATTTCCTTTTGAGGCTTCATCAGCGTTGAGTTTTGCAATCCCGTGCAGAGGTGGGTTCCAGCCAATTGCCAAAGTTTTCCTCGGCCGTGTGGTGATAATTAGATGGACAATATGTTTAGCTAAAAGGTTGTCATCCGCTGGTCCAGCTTTGTAAAAAGGATGAGTTACGGAGATAGATCTCAAAAGGGAGCAAATATTTGTTTTGGTTCGTTGAGGTGTGATGGAAAGGTCTTCAAAAATTGCCAAATTTCGTGCTTGCCATACAAACCAACATACCAGAGATGGTATAAGTTTCTGAACAGCTGCAAGGGTTGCCGTAGGAGGATCGTACCACCACATGAGTTAAGTTTTCCTAGTGCTATAGATGTCAGGGAAAATTGCACTTCAAGCCAAGATTCAAAGTATGTCCAGATTTGGCTGGTGAAATCACAACTTGTAAAGAGATGATCCAATATTTCTTGATGATGACAAAAGGGACATTTTGAAGCCTTGTAAAGAAACCCCAAAGGTAGTTATGATATTGTCAAGTGGGAGTTTCCTATTCAAGAGGTGCCACATGAAGATGGAGATTTTGATTTGGAGTTTATTATCCCAAATCATTCTTAGAGAGAGCTTGGAAACATGTGAGGGAAGGGTAGAGGAGATTGAAAACTTTTCATTAGGTGAGGGAGTCCAAACCAGCACATCCGAGTCATTACTAACTTGGAAATGTATCCCACAAAGAATCATCTCTAGTCTTCCTATCTCAAAACCTGAATAATGTTTGCCTAAAATTGCAAGGTTCCAGCCATTTGCACTCCACAATTCAGCAACTATAAGGGTTGGCTCAAACACTTGACTAACCTTGTGAAACAAAGGTCCTTGAGGAAGCCAAGTGTCATACCAAAAGGAGACTTGTCCATTACGTAATAAGAATAAAAGGCCTTTTTCTGCATTCTCACGGCTTTTAAGCATACACTTCCATATATATGAATCACTATGCCTTTCATTTATTCAAGCGAAACAAGGGTGAGAATGACATTATCTTGCACTCATGAAAGAGCACCATAAAGAGTTTCCTTTTCGAAATTTCCGCCATAGTTTAATGCCCAAACCCTTGACCAAGCCTGAGAGAGCCATGAATCCAAGGCCATTGGCAGCTGTTGCCTTACATAATGACTTCCATGATGCCCAATGGTACCTGCTTCCTGAGTCTGAATTGCCCCAGAAGAAATTTGCAAATTGGCCCTCCAAATCTTTGATTACAGCCTTTGGAGGTTGGAGTACCGTGAAAAGGTATATTGGAATACTACTTAAAACGTGCTTGATCAGAATTAGCTTACCCTCGGGGGAGAGAAATTTCATTTGCCACCCCGCGATTTTAGAAGTAATTTTCTCAATCATGGGCTGAAAGAGTGACCTTTTTTTCTTCGCCTTTTGAATGGGACATCTAAGATATATGAAAATGAGGGGATGTTTTACAAAACTTGTTCAGAATTGAACCATTTTGATCCGAGATAATGGAGCATGCATTTTTGCCATGTAGAAGGAGCTTTTTGACTTGTTAATAAGCTGCCCAGAAGAAGACTCAAACTGGTCGAGGAACTCCATGAGATTCTTGATTGATTTGGCCTCTCCTTTAGTGAAAATGACAATGTCGTCTGCGAACGCAAGATGAGTGATTGGTGGACACTTTCTTGGCAATGCATAATCCGTGATGATTCCCTCACGGAATTGTGCTCGTAAACCTCGTGAAAAGGTCTCCATTGTGATTATGAAAAGGAGAGGTGACAAGGGGTCTCATTAGCGAACACCCCTAGTGGATTTGAAAAAGCCTTTCGGGGAGCCATTGATAAGAATAGAAAACCAGCAATTTTCGAGCATGTTTTTGATGATAACATTCCATTTTTTACTAAATCCAAGCTTCCTCATGACAGCCTAGAGAAAAGTCCAAGAGATCCGGTCAAAGGCCTTTGCTAAATCAAGCTTGAAGATAATGTTACCGCCTCTTGTTTTCCGGCTCAGGAACTCGATAAGCTATCCTTACACCAACAATATGTTATCAGTAATGTCTCTCCCTTTTACATAGGCTACCTACTCTTGAGAAATAATTTTGGGCAGAACTAAAGCTAACCTATTAGCCAATATTTTAGTACAGATTTTATTAAAGAATGTACAAAGACTAATAGGTCTAAAATTATCAAAAGATTAAGGGTTTTGAGTTTTGGGGATCAATGCTATGAGTGTACTTGTGAAAGTTCTGGGTAACACCTCGCCTTGGAAGAAAGCTTTCACTGCATTATGAAGATCTACTTGGATGATTTCCCAGCTGGTAGTAAAGAACACTCCATTGAAGCCATCAATTCCTGTTGCTCCATGTGGATTGAGACCAAAGGTTGCCTCCTTAAGCTCATGCAAGGATGGCTCAGCAAGCAATGTTTCATTCTCATCTGGTGTGATTACCTTCGTAATTGTAGTTAAAAAGGCATGATTAATGGCCGAATCATTTGGAGCTGCTAAAAGTTCCTGAAAGTAATGTACTCAGCCCTCATCTTCAATAAGCTGCCTATCCTCAGTCCAGTTCCCTTGCACCTTTAGTTTCAAAATGTTTAGCTTGTGTCTCTTTGTAAGGAGTGATGAGTGGAAGAATTTTGAGCTTTGGTTTCCTTAAGTCAGCCATTTCATACCCGATTTTTGCCTCCAGAAACTTTCTTCATCGGCAAGGCATTTAGCGTGCATAGCTTGTGCATGGGCAAGAGAAATTTGGTTAGGTTGTGATGGCTGTTGCAAGCAAATAGCTTCACATTGTTTAATATGCATCTCAGCATTTTTCACCTTGTCAAAAATGTTTCCAAAGATGGTGTGACTCCAATTGTGTAGTTCCGGCTTTAGTGTTTTGAACTTGGAGGCAAGAATTCCTAGTGGGCTGCCCGAGCAAGGTAACTGCCACTTACTTTGTACCACCTTTGTGAAGTGGGAATGGTTAATCCATGCATTTAAGAACCGAAATTGTCTAGGTCCTGTCATCATTCCATTAGACATTTTGAGGAGAAGTGGAGAATGGTCCAAACATGTTTTAGGCAAGTGGTCTACCATTAGATGCTGGAAGGTTGAAAGGAATACATGGTTGCAAACATAACGATCGAGCCTCTTCCATACTAAGTTGTTGCACATATTCCCACGCCAAGTGAATTTGCATCCTTGATAAGCAATGTCCATCATGCCGCAGTTAAGGAGACAATCATTAAAGTCCTTCATGGCTCCAAGATCCAAGGATGAAGAACCTTTATACTCATCTGAAGTGGAAATGACGTTGAAATCACCCCCAACCAGCCATGGAGCCGGGGATTGCACAGTTCGGAGCTCATGCCATAAGCTGCTTCTTTCATGTTTAGTACTTTTGGCATAAATGATAGTGACTAGAATGTCATGTGGGAGTTGGCTAGATGAGATATAAACGTGAATGAGTTGGGCTGAATTTAGCCGTGTTGTGAAGGCAATACATTTATTCTAGAAAAGCCAAATCTTTCCATTGGGATTAGCTAAGCACTATCAAATCCTAGCCTTTGTGCAAAGAAAAGAATTTTGTCATTGGCTACCATTAGTTCTAACACAACGAGAATGCTTAATTTGTACTCTTTCTTCAACACCTTTAGTCTTCGAATTGAGGGCTTATTGTTTATCCCTCGAATGTTTCATACCATGAAACGATCCATATTAATTTAGAAGGGAGGGGGCGGCTTGGACAATCACGTTCTCATCCGAGGCATAGTGTAGGTACATTTCCTTCTTGGCTTTTTCCTTGGGGCAGATTTTTTATCAGAAGGAACGTGCAATTCTTCAAGATGATGAACCGAAGAGGTTACTGGAGCACTTGGAACATCCATGTCCGAAAAGTAGCAAGGGAGTCATCTTTGTTGGTAACGGTTATGAGCTGATATTGTGGCTCCTTTGACGTAGTTGGTTGTTTCTCTAAGTGGTTCAAGTCAGGTTGTTGTGATTGTGATAACTCCAGATTTGGTGTTGTGCAAGTTGAATTGGTCAGTCCCTTATCCAAAAGGTTAAAATTTTGAATTGCATGAATTGTTGATGGGGTTACAACCGCCTCATCAATTGCGGAATTCAAAATTTGAATCTCCTAAATTGTTGGGGGTGGTTTATTCGCTTGGGAGAGCTGAGGAAGTGGTTGCTCGGCCATGGAAATGGTGGTCATCATCCCTTTTTTTGCCGGATTTTCTGAAATTTCATGTTTTTGGGGAGACGACTGGTCTTCCATCGGGTTGAAGGCTACTAGCCCATTTCGTGGCAAAATATCAGAAGGTTCTTGCCTTTGGTGTTGCACATCAACTACAAAATTGCTCGTTGTAAATTCTGGAACATGCTCATTTGAAATGCCGGGAGGGTCTGACGAACCTTGTAAATTCTGGGTCTTCTCAATGCAATGCTCCTCCATTCGTGGCTGTTCAACCACCTTAGGCTGTGCATCTCATTTGTTAACTAAAATTCCTAGGCTATTTGTGCCGTCTACGTGATCCATATGGTCATTCCCCTGTGAATTTATGTAGCTATGAGCTACACCAGAAGGACCAACCTCATTCCTTTTAACCCCAATGCATGGATAGGTCAAAATTCCTTTCTCTAATAACCTTATGCTTCTCGTTATTCTTGAATAATTGCTGAGCCCTATTGACAACTCTAATAAACTAGAGTTATTTTCTTCTAAATTATAGCATTTTGATAGTTTAAATTCTGAAATTAGATAAGTAATTTAAGAATTTAGGTAATTTCTTTCATATGTATTTGTATTTTCATTTTTGAATTAATTATGATAATTTCGTGTTAAATTTTTAGTTTAATTGAGTGCTTAATGGTGTTAATATTATGCAGGTCAAAAATTAAATGTTAGAAGCTGGAAGGAACAAAGCTCAAGGGACCAAATTGCAAAATAGAGAAAATGAAGATTGCTGGAAAAAGAGTCGAGATTGCGGTCTCGACTGTTCCAGACCGCGATCTCGACTCGGGAATTAGTGTCACTATTTTAGACTCGAGACCGCGGTCTCAAAACTTCCAGACCGCGATCTCGACTCGCTAAATGCTAAGTTGTATCGGCAATTTTGTAAACTTCCAGCCCAAAACCTTGATTTTGCCTTGTATAATGCTGCACTATTTAAGCTTAGTAGAATTAGTTTTTGAGAGAAGTAGAAAGTAGAGTAAGAGTAGATAGTTTAGAGTAGAGAGTTTTAGATAATTCTAGATAGATTATGATAGCTTAAACTACAAGTTACCTTTTCTAAATAGAAATTTCTCTTTGTCTTCATCTTAGATCTTCTTTAAATTTCTTGCCAAGTTTACATTTTTATTAGATAATCGTAGTGGGTTTTTTGTAAGCTTCAAGTAGATATAATTTTTATTTGCTTTCTTATCCATTTTAGTGAAAATTTCTTTACTTTACAATTAGGGTGTGTAGGAAAATTAGGGTTCTTATCAGTTTCTTGTTTTCTATTCAAGAATTTTCATTTTCTAGCTTTAATTTTTAGTTAATTTTTAGTGGGTTTCCTTAATTCTAATCGGTGAAAAATCCAAAAATATTTAATTTCCTAGTTTATCTTTATCTATTTTTTACTTTAGAAATGAATGCTTTTAGTATTAAATTTTTATTTCTTCTCTAGTCTTTTTAGTTGATTAATTCTCTTGTTCTAAATTTTAGTTGTAATTAGATTTAATTAGGTTAGAATTTTTATTATAGCTTTCATTAGAATAGTTCTATTATCTACCAATTTATCTAGCTTAACTACACAAATACCCTTAAAACCTTGGTAATTGCAATCGACAATCCTTGTGGGAACGATCCCTACTTCCCTTTGCTACTAGTTGACAACCGTATGCTTGCGGAATGCCATCTAGTTAGTAGTAGGATTTAGGTGTTTAATTGAATTATAACTAGATGCGTTAAAGAAGGCATCAAGTTTTTGGCGCCGTTACCGGGGATTGTCTTCGGTTTTTGGCAATATCAATCGCTTTATGGGTCATGTAGATTAAGCACTTTAGATTAGTTTAATTTAGTTTTTAATTTTGTTTAGATTTTTTTGTTTGATTTGGTTGTCTTGTGGAATTGACTTGGAACTTCAATTGACTATTTTGGTTTTGTGTAGTGCATGGTAAGAGGAGCTCAAGAGCCATTCATTTTCTTTGACAAGGAAAGGGAGAAAGACCTAAGACAAATTCGAAGGTTGAGAAGGGTGCAACAAGAGCAAGAAAGGATAGAAATAGCACATGTTAATGCTCATCAAGGGAATGTGAACATGGAGAACGAAGAAGAAGAGGTAGGTGGAAATAATGGAATGGGTGGCTACAGGAATGGGAATGGAAGGCCATTAAGGGAGTATGCTTTACTTAATTTTGATGGGGCGAACTCAAGCATTGCACGAATGCCCGTGCAAGCCAACAATTTTGAAATCAAGCCCGCCCTAATCCAAATGCTCCAAGCCCGTGCCATGTTCATTTGAAGAAGTCTTGGATACATTTAAGTTTAATGGAGTACACCAGATTGTGTTCGGATGAGGGTGTTTCCATTTTCTCTTTCGTGATAGGGCAAAGTCATTGTTGCAATCCCATGCCCAAGGTGCATTCACCACTTGGAACCAACTTGCTTAAGAGTTCTTAGCGAAGTACTTTCCTCCCGCAAGAACCGCTAAATTAAGGAATGAGATTACATCGTTCAAACAAAATGTTGGTGAAAGCCTAGGAGAAGCTTGGGAAAGATTTAAAGAGTTGCTAAGAAAGTGCCCGCATCACGCCATACCTTTGTGGCTTCAAGTTCAAACTTTTTATAATGGTTTACTTCAAGAGACAAAATCCATTGTAGATGCCTCCGCCAACAGTTCTATCTCATATAAGACTCCGGAAGAATCTCAAGAGTTTTTAAATAGGATGGCATACAACCACTACCATTATGGACCGATAACTCCACTGGTGGTTCAACATCAAGCTAATCAAGCCAATGCAAATACTGGAGCGTTGAATCTAAACATGCAAGACACACTTTTAGCTCAACAAAGCATGTTCATGAATGTGATGAGTGACATGGCAAAAGCGTTGGAGAATCTAGGGAAACCTAGTAGTGTGAATGCGATGACTTCTTCTCCAACTCAACCAAGCATGACATGTGATTTTTGTGGAGGCGGCCATGCCAATGGAAATTGTCAAATGCCATATGGAGCTAACGAGCAAATCAATTATGTGGCTAATCAATCTTTATTTCCAAGGAACCAATCCGGAGCTTATGGGAACACTTACAATCCGTCTTGGAGGAATCATCCAAATTTCTCATGGAGTAACACCAACAACCAATCCAATCCTCCTTACCAACCAAATCCTCCACCTCAAAATACCCTGAATTCCTCATCTAGACCTTATCAACCGCTACATCAAAGAAATGTCCAACCCAACTTATATCAAAATTTCCCCAATCCTTCTTTTCAAAACCAACAACAAAGACCTCCTTTCCATTATGTAAATTCTTCCCAACCCATGTAGCATGATCAATATACTCCTGAGAGAATTTGGGTGAAGAAGGTTGGAGATAAGAAAGAATAGAGAAGCTGAGAATTTGAGAAGGGAATTGGATAGGAAAGCGGGAGAGCATAAAAGAGATTACGAGAATTTGAAGGCTTCAACAAGAAATTTTGAGATTCAATTGGGGCAATGGGCAAGGTTGAATAATGACAAACCTATTGGGGCATTTCCGAGTGACACTATTCCAAATCCCAAGGAGCAATGCAACGCCATAACCCTAAGGAGTGGAAAAAAATTGGTTGAATCTAAGGAGAAGAAAAAGGTGGAGGAAGGAAGCAAAGAACAAAAGTCCAAAGTAGTTGAAATTGAAAAAGAAGTAGTTGATGATGAAACCAAGAAGGAGCAAAAGAATGAGATCAAGGTATCCAAGAAGAAGCATGTGGAGGAACCTTTGAAGATAGATCCATTAATAAAAGTGCCACACCCTCAAAGACTCATTGATCCAAGAAAGGAGGAAAAAGAGAAGCATTTCACCCATTTCTTGGATATGTTGAAAAAGATTAATGTCAACATTCCTTTGCATTGATATCCTCACGAAGATGCCCAACTATGCTCGTTTCATGAAAGATCTTTTGGCAAGGAAGCAAAAGTGGGATGATGATGAGAAAGTATGCCTTGATGCCCAAAGTAGTGCCATTGTTCAAAGGCGGTTGCCCCCTAAACTCAAGGATCCCAGTAGTTTTATGATACCGGTGAATGTTGGAGGAAAAACGTGGCATCGATCACTTTGTGATTTGGGGGCAAGCATAAATATCATGCCAAAGGCCATCTATGACAAGTTAGGGATCAACAATGTCAAGCCAACTAATATCACATTGCAATTGGTGGATTTATCCGAGAGGAAACCATATGGCTTGTTGGAAGATGTGCTTGTACAAGTTGAAAAGTTGGTATTTCTCGTTGATTTCTTTGTGTGCTAGATACGGGTGAAGAGAATGAGATTCCATTGATTCTAGGGAGGCCTTTCTTGTCGACTGCTCATGCATTAATTGATGTGCACAAAGGGAAGTTGATCTTACGAGTTGAAAATGAGTCAATTTAATTAGATGTGTTTGAATACAATGATAATATTCCCATTGTTGAAGAAAAATGTGCTAACCAATCTCTTAATTCTATCTTTGCTAGGTCAAATGAAGAGCAAAATGAAGTAAGCCAAGGCAATTCGCTCAACAAAGTTTTCAAAATAAAGGAAAATTCGACTAAATCTATTGAAAGAAAAACCACCCGATAAAGGATGTGTGTCGATGAAGGATGAAGAGAGTTTTGCAAAGAATAAGCACAATGTTGATATCAAGAAATTGAGAAGGCACAAAAAGAAAAGAAAATGGTTTCAGAAACAATTGGAGATGTTATTTGGGGCACTAGCAATGGCTAAGGCTAGAAAGAAAGGACTTGTGCATGGAAAACCCAAAAATCAAGCTTTAATCATGAAGAAAAAGGGGATAAAACTTTTTCCGTGGAAACCAAAAGGGAAGAGAGGATCAATCATCCTTAATTACTTAGAATGAGGGTCATGTCATAGTCACTATTAGCTAGTGACTATAAAAGAGTGCTTCTTGGGAGGCAACCCAAGTCTTTAATTTAGTTCTTATTACTTTCTTTTAGTGTGATTTTTAATTGTCTAGATTTTGAGTAAATTGGTTTGAATTAGAGAAAAAGAGTTGAGTTTTTAAGTTGAATAAATGGTGCTAAAGAATGAGTGAAAATTTTCATCCTAACTTGTGAATTTTTTTGTTTGTAGGTTACCCTTGCAAATGGAGAAAAGTGGTGAAGAGTGGAGCAATTTCAGCTAAGTGTAAAATTCACTTTGCAGAAATTGAGCTTGAGACCGTGATCTCAAAATTTTGAGATCGCGGTCTCAACCTGAAACTTTTGGAGGGCAGAATGGTCATTTTGTTCGAGACCACAATCTCAAAATTGAGACTGCGGTCTCAACTCTAAAGTTCTGCAAAGGCATTTTTATGCCGAATTGAGATCGCGATATCAAAAAAAAAATAAAAATAAAAATTCACTTTAACCATGAATTTATTTTACTTTTACGGAGTCTTTTAATTTGGAAGTAAGTTGATTTTCCTTTTTAGTAATCTGGCTAATGGCCTTAAGCTGACGCCAAGTGGCTAATTATTTTGATGCTTCATGGATTGAATCTTTATGAAATTTATTGCTAGACACTTGGCATAGCTTTGGTTATGATTATTGCCTAATAAGAGTAATATGGCTAAGGGCCCAAAGCTGATGTCATCTTTGCATTCGTTGATGAGTTGAATGGAATATTGATCTTGTTTGAAACTTACTTGGTGAGATGCATGGCATGGTTGCCCTTAACATTTTTACTCAATTTTAATTCTAGGGTTAAAAGTAGGACACAGTTTAAGTAGTTTTCATTATTTTTGGGTTTTGTCGTGATGTTTAATTTTGGGTGAGTGAAAGGATGATTTATTCATCAACTTGAATAAAAGAGACAAGTTTGGGGGTGTTTAACTTTTTGCGTCGGAAATTGTCATTTTATATATTTTGTTGCCACTTGATGATTAATGGATGGAAAGTTGATCAATTAGGTACTCAATGCTGATAATTTTGATGTTCAATTCCTTGTGAGTGAAGTATATGATTGATTCTTTTCAAAAAATTTTGTGTGAGTGAGTAGTTCATTTGCAATATGAAGAATTCATAAACTTAGCATTGCTATTTTTCGAAAAGAAGTGCTGAAATTTTAGGAAAATTTATTTGAAATGTTATTTCTTATCAAATCACTTATATTATGTGGTTGATGATCTCTCTTTTGGAAAAAAATGAGTTAAATGAGGTAGAAGGAATTTTGGGACATTTCGTGTGTTTGCATAGGTAATGTTTTTCTAACTTGTGAATAATTGATAGTCAAGATTAATTTTTGGTACATTTCACTCCTTTTCCTTGGTTTAGGGACGAAAAAAAAATAGAATTTTTAGGAATAAGGCGAGTACGGGATTCCGACATGTACCCATGTTGTTTCTCCGAATTAAGCCGTTAGAATAGTAATAAGGCGAGTACGGGATTCCGACATGTACCACTATGTTGTTGTCTCCGAATTAAGCCATTAGGAATTGCGTTTTTTGTATACCAATAAGTTAAGGAGTAAATGTTTGTAATACTTATCATTAATCTCATATTACTTATTCCTTGTTAGAGGTTTATTCCCGAAATGTGTGACAATTGCATTTAAGTTGATTCCTAATTGAACTTCTATTTTCATGATGCTTAGTCGAGAGAGTTGATTAACTTTATAATATTTGTGATTTGAGAAGTAATGATGTTTCGAATAAAAAGAACTAAAACTTTTGGTGACTCTTTCCGAGAATGGTAATGCTTGGTGATGTGAAATTTTGTGTAGTGAATGAATGTGTGCTTCTTCGTAAAACGGAACTTCAATTTTGGATTGATTTACTCATATTCTTCGCATGTCCCGTAGTGTTGAACATTTCTTGAGAGATCTCTCAATTGTTCTATGTACATCCATGATTCATCAAGTGTCACAAAAACTTTGGGGGTGTTTAAATGTTTCAATGTTAGTAGGAATTTCATTTATTGTTAATCTTTGTTTCGCTCGGGACTAGCAAAACGCTAAGTTTGGGGGTGTGATAACTCTAGTAAACTAGAGTTATTTTCCTCTAAATTATAGCATTTTGATAGTTTAAATTCTGAAATTAGATAAGTAATTTAAGATTTTAGTTAATTTCTTTCATATGTATTTGTATTTTCGTTTTTGAATTAATTATGATAATTTTGTGTTAAATTTTTAGTTTAATTAAGTGCTTAATGGTGTTAATATTATGCATGTTAAAAATTAAAGGTTAGAAGCTGGAAGGAACAAAGCTCAAGGGACCAAATTGCAAAATGGAGGAAATGAAGATTGCTGGAAGGAGAGTTGAGATTGCGGTCTCGACTGTTCCAGACCGTGATCTCGACTAGGGAATTAGTGTTACTATTTTAGAGTTGAGTCTGCAGTCTCAAAACTTCCAGACCGCGATCTCGACTCGCTAAATGCTAAGTTGTATCGGCAATTTTGTAAACTTCCAGCCCTGCTTCGCACAAAACCTTGATTTTGCCTTGTATAATGCTGCACTATTTAAGCTAAGTAGAATTAGTTTTTGAGAGAAGTAGAAAGTAGAGTAAGAGTAGATAGTTTAGAGTAGAGAGTTTTAGATAATTTTGGATAGATTAGGATAGCTTAAACTACAAGTTACCTTTTCTAAATAGAAATTTCCCTTTATCTTCATCTTAGATCTTCTTTAAATTTCTTGTCAAGTTTACATTTTTATTAGATAATCGTAGTGGGTTTTTCGTAAGTTTCAAGTAGATATAATTTTTATTTTCTTTCTTATCCATTTTAGTGAAAATTTCTTTACTTTACAATTAAGGGTTTTTAGGAAAATTAGGGTTCTTATCAGTTTCTTGCTTTCTATTCAAGAATTTTAAATTTCTAGCTTTAATTTTTAGTGGGTTTCCTTAATTCTAATCAAAAAATCCAAAAATATTTAATTTCCTAGTTTATCTTTATCTAATTTTTACTTTAGAAATGAATGCTTTTAGTATTAAATTTTTATTTCTTCTTTAGTCTTTTTAGTTGATTGATTCTCTTGTTCTAAATTTTAGTTTTAATTAGATTAAATTAGGATATAATTTTTATTATAGCTTTCATTAGAATAGTTCTATCATCTACCAATTTGTCTAGCTTAACTACACAAATACCCTTAAAACCTTAGTAATTGCAATCGACAATCCTTGTGGGAACGATCCCTACTTCCCTTTGCTACTAGTTAACAACCGTATGCTTGCGGGATGCAATCTAGTTAGTAGTTGGATTTAGATGTTTAATTGAATTATAACTAGATGTGTTAAAGAAGGCATCACCTATCCCTAGAGAATTGAGGTTCAATTTGCTCACCATCCTCAAATGGTTGTTCCGAGCCCCCTTCTCCGCTCGTACCCGCTCCAGACTTCCTTTTTCTAGAACTAGTCCCTTTCCCTCTCATTCTAACTCTTCTCTCAGCACAGCCATATACCCCTCTCATCATTTTCTTTATGCAAATGTATAATGCTAATTGAATCACCAATTTCAAAAATCCAACCTTCGATCAAGAATCAATACCACAAAATCACAATCATAGATTCCCAAGAATTTTCTGAATATTTCAATTCAACTCAATTCACAAATCAAACCAATAATTCCAACAATTGGACAATTCGAAATAACAATTCTTCTAAAACAAATTAGCACCAATTACTTGTCCACTATTCAATAATTAAATTCCACAAATTTGCCACAATTTAATCCACAAAACTCCACAAATGTCTTCAAAAATTGCCAATTACAACTAATATTCGATGGAAGGATATTACCCGTTCTTTTTCGGATTGAAATTTTTCCAGAATTGCTTGCGTGTCAATCCCTCTTGAAGCCAAATTTCTTCCAAAAATCCTCAGAAAGATGCTTTCTTTGATGTTCCTAGAGAAAAACATAATGAAATTAGTGGTGGGTGCGGAGTTTTAAGTGATTTTTTGGTAAAGATGAGGGAAGAATTTGAAGAGTTGGGGTTAGGGCTTTTCTTATTCGGATGAGAGAAGAAGAATAGGGAAAATTTGTGAAAAGAAATGAAAAGATCAAAGCTTTTAAAAATTTTCTGGCAGTCGAGATCGCTGTCTCAGTTTTGAGATCGCATCTCAAATGTTCGAGGCTGTGATCTCATGCCTTTACACACCTAGGTATAAATTTATAAAATACCTAAATCTTACTACTAACTAGGTAGCATCCCGCAAGTGTACGGTTGTTAATTAGTAGCAAAGGGAAGTAGGGATCGTTCCCACAAGGGTTGGTCGATAATTACCGATTATTTGGTTAGATTTCAAGTTGAAGAGATTGATTAAGTGAAGATATTTAACTAAAACTAGAACTAATGGAACTAATAAAGCAATTTAAAGAAAAGATTAATTGCTAAGGAAGCAATTAAAAAGGAAGTATCTTTAGAAAGCAAATAAAGGGAACAATTAAAAGGAAAAGCATATTAAGCAAGCAATTCGTTAATCAAAACTATTCATTATCCCTAAGCAAGCAACAATTAGAGAAAACCCCTAATCTATTCTAAGAAAGCATGTAAAAGAAAGTATTTTTAAAAGTAATTATCTAACCTAAACTACAAATGAACACTAAGAAAGCACAATTAAGGAAAACCCATTAACTAATCTACCAATTAAACTAAGAAAGCAAGTAAAGAAATCAATTAAATGAAAAGCCCATAAACTAATTTATCCTAATTAACCTATCTAAACTATGAATTACCACTAAGGAAGCAAAATTGAAGGAAACCCATTAACTAATCTAACAATTACACTAAGAAATCATGCAAAGAGAGAAAATATATGAAAGTAATTAAACTAATTAAACTAAGGAAATATGAAATTAAAGTTTAGGGTTTTAACATAAACAAGGAACTTACCACTAAAAAGTTTCAATTTTTAGCTAGGAAATTGTGATTACAAGAAAGAGAAATCCTACTCTCAACCGAAGCAGATAAGAAACTTACTAAAGCTAATTAGAGTATTGTATACTTGGAATTTAACAGCTTCAAAAGAGACTCCTCTGCTTAAGATTGAAGGCCAAAAAAAAAAAAAAACTTTTTTGACCTCAACTAAAGCATAGAACAAACTCCTGGAGCTCACAATATTACATGGGGTACACCGAAGCCTACTAAGACATTCGAAAGGCATGGCCAGAAAATAAGCTCATGAGGCTTTAACCGATTGTTCAGCGTCTTGCACTCTCTTGAAAATATTATCAAATGTAGCCTTGTTCCAAGATTTAAGATCAAATTTCAATCTTTTCAGTTTGGCACTAAACTTCTGTAAAGGTGCGCCAGGACAAAATTGGTTCCAACTTTGTTTCACAACTTGATGAAAAGTATTGTGTTTCACTCACACATTAAGGAATTTGAAAAGCCTAGCACCACTGTAATGATTATTATGCAAAGTGAAAAGAAAAGGGGAGTGGTCTGAACAAGTCCTCTTAAGATGCATGACAGACATATCTTGGACGGTTCTATAAGTTTCTGATTAGCAACAACTCTATTGGCAAGTCTTGCCCAAACAAATCTCTCATGTCTTTTACCATACCAAGTGAATTTGTTACCCGAGAAAGGAATATTACTGAGACCGTTGTTATTGAGTGCATCAGTCATCTGAGCTAATCTTTTAACACAAGTACATTGCCCAAATAATCTAAGACTTCCATGATTGCATTAAAGTCACCTCCAACAAGCCAAACATTGCTATAGTTAATAGAAAAAATGTGAATAGAATTCCAAAGACTACTTATACCTTTAACAGTGGAACTGACATAGACAATGGATGCAAAAATGGGAGCATTGAAATAATTATGATCTATAGACAAGTGAATGACCTAATCCTCTGTCGAAATAATATCCACTTGAAGCTTGTGAGACTAAAAAAACCAGATAGAGCTTTTAGCATTAGAGATAGAATTATGAAACCCTAATTTGTAATGAACATCTTGAATCTAGTCCAAAGAAAGCGTAGGTTCTAGAATGGCCACAAATTGCATGTCATGCATACGAAATAACCTTTTTCAGTCTTCTAAGAGAACGGTTATTACCTATACCTCTAATATTCCAAATGAGCATATTCATTATAAAGATTGTATGGAAGGAGGCATATTGTGAGCATTGGCTGCACTTATTGTTGTGATATTGGCTCCAGCAGGATATTGTCTCTTCTCTTTCCTACATTTCTTGCATACTACAAGAGTGAAGTCTTGGTCTGGAGGGATAGTTTTATTTGAAAGTTGTGCAAATGTTATGTGATCCTCAGAAGAGACATCAGCTTTAGAAGTGCATTGCATACTATCTTCATGATACTCATTGAAGCTCTTCAGAACATTGGACTGATCATCGATTAAAGTTTGAGAGAGTTTCCTTAGTTGATAATTGGTAAACCCTAGTTCCAAGGGTATTGAAATAATATAGTTATTCTTTTGGTTGAATGTGCATACTGAGTTGCCCTTGTTTGGTTTCATATCTAGCTGTTGAGCTTCCTGTGTAGTAGGATAATTCGTAGGACTTGATTTTTGTTCCATGATTTGAGTAGATTGAGATTGGTTTGCTTTTCATAGTGAGTCCCTTGATTAAGAATCAATCGGATCAGGACATAGTTTGGGATTTGAATACATTGATTGATGGTCTTGAAAAGTTTATTGATATGTAATAGGACTTTTCCTATTTAATGATTCTGGCTTGTCTGTTGACTTTATAGAATCTTCCTTATTAGTAATTTTCTTCCAAATTTATTGGTTTTTTCCTAATTTTTCTCTTTCCTTCACACATGCATTTATGGTTTCCATTTGAACTTTGTTCTTCATTCTATCATGCTGATTGTCTTCATTCTTGCCTTTGTCCTTGTTATCTGGATTGCTCTTCATGCATTGATTTGTCTCATGGCCTTGTTTCGTACATGACTAACAGTATGGTGGTAGATTTTCATAAGTAATTGGTTGATAGAAGGATTCTTCATTCATTTTCTTTAAATGAACCCTGGCTGGAAGTTCTTTGGTTATATTTGTTTCAAACAACCAACTCTTGCAATGGTCGGTCTGTTCAGATTTGTTGTTGCCATATCAACCTGTAATGGTCTTCCAACAGCCTGAGCCAATGAAAAAAATGTTGATTTTTTAAATAAACAAAGAGGAAAATCTTTAAAAGATATCCAAAATGGCATAACTAAAGGCTCTACGTTAGATCTAAATAATGGATGCCATTTCAGAACTTTCATGAAATAACCATCAAGAAACCATGAACCTTTTGATCCAACACCTCAAGAAATCCTCTTCAAGAGAAAATCTTATGAGAATATGTTTATAATCCATAAGCCCAAGGGTGTATTCCTTTCAATCTGATTGTAGGAAAACATTTCCCAAGGCTTTCCGTGCTTGGTTTACCTCTCGGGAACTTGACTATCAATGCCAATTAAAATGGTTTTGATAATTCTTCCGTTTCATCATTAGAAAAAGTTGAGAAAGACTCCCCTTTGTAGAATTTAATAGGCTTCAGAATCATTTTTTGAGTCCTCCTCATCTTCTTGACTCTCCATTGATGTGCTGCTTATTACCTTTGAGAATTTGTGCAAAAGTGGGCCGTTTTTGCCTATACCGGCTGAAAGGCATTGTAAATTGCCATTGCAACGCTTGGTCAAAAGGATTTTTAGAGAGAGAAAGAAAACTTTAGAGAGAAGGCAGAGGAAAATAGTTTTCCCAATTAACCCAAGGAAATTCCTGCCAACTAGATAGATAATATCTTGGCTGGACTACTATCTAGCCTAATCTAATTGTTTGATGGTCTAAATTTAGTTCAACTTTTGTATTTTACGTTAAATTATTACCAAGTAGATTAAAGAGTTTATCAAACCCTAAAACCTTCTAAAAAGCCTTCAACCATTATCCAATTTTACTCCACTTTCACCATTCAACCCACCAATCAACCAATACCCATTGAAAATTTACATCATCTTACCTTAACCCAAGACTTGCTAATGCATAAAAAACTAAATTAAAACTGAAAAAACATTTATAAGAAATCAAGTAAATAGCTTATAACAAAGAATTTCAACAAAAAATTAAATAAACGAAAGTACAAATTAACTCCAAGAAAGCATAATTAAAAAAAGCCCACCATAAGAAAGCAAGTAAAGCAAGCAACTAAAGGGAAGCAATTAAACTAATTAAACTAAATAAACATGTAATTAAAAACAATTTGAAGTAGCTTAAATAATTAAAAATGTTTACTAGAGCAAAGCTTCAATCTTCAAAAAGAAATTATAACTAATGAAAGAAACCTAAACTAAAAAAACCCTCCCCAAGGGAACTTCTCACTTACTCTACTCTATTTTCTATATGCACTACTTCCTACTCTAATATAACACCCTCTAAAGAGGCCTAAATGTGGCATTTATAGTGCTCAGTTTGATGAGAAAAGATTCAACCAACATTTGCCTCAAACCAGATAATTTTGTCCGTGAATAATGCAGATAGAGGTCAAGATTTCTTGTGCATAAAATTCTTTACTGCGGTCAAGAAGCTCCTAGATGTTATGACCATGGTCAAATTCTGGTTTTTTGCTTAGATAAAACCTGACCATGGTTTGACCTATTATATCTTCACCTTTATGCCCGATTTCTTTTGTTTCTCGTCTGATTGCCACGCTGTTTTCTCCGACCAAACCCTACACATAAACACACATTATTATTTGTAGTAAAATACTTAAAATAACACATAAAAACTTAAACAAAAACTAAAACCAAAGACAAATAAAAACCCTAACTTCCAGCAAAATTAAGGTAAAAGCAAGACACAAATTATAAATACAAGAACACAGTAAAATTAGATAATTAAAACCAACATAAACACTAAAACAACATAAACATTAAAACACTGCTCAAAACTAGTAAAAAATTAAAAAATTTAGGGTAAATATAACCCTATATTTTTGGGGTTATCAGTTATATAGGAATGAGTATGGAAGTTATGTTGAAGACATGGTTGTCAAAAGCAGGACCTTTGAAGCAATCCTAGATGATCTAAGAGAAACCATTGAAACTCTTCGAGTCATAAAGATGAGATTGAATACTTCAAAATGCATTTTTGGAGACTCTTCGGAAAATTCTTGGGCTTTATTATATCACATTGGAGCATTCAAGCCAACCCAGAAAAAGTTAAGGTAATTCTCTACATAAAGTCTTTAACTTTAGTTTAAGAGTTTTAGAGATTTACCAGAAGAATGACAATACTAATAGGTTTTAATCTAAGTCAACTGAAAAGGACTTCCATTCTATTAGTTGCTAAAGGAAGTAGACAATTTTGAATGGATAGATGAGGCCCAAAAAGCCTTCGACGATCTAAAAGAGTATCTTGGGAAAATGCCTCAACTAGCCTTACCATAATTGAGTGAACCTTTAAAATTGTATCTTTTGGTGTTGGACGTTGATGTTAGTTACATTATAATCAAAGAAGAAAAAGAAGCGAATAGAAAAGTTCAAAGTAACACTTTACCACCTAAACTAGGGAGGTAATTACATTTTGCTACCCTAAACTGAGAAAATATACACTTTGTCCCCGTTGGCCATCATCAACCAATGAACCGATAATTTTTAAATTCTGTCATAACAATATGCTTGTTGGACAAAAATACCAATTTAGGTTAATAATACTTTTCTCCCAATTTTGAAGGTGATCATACCTAGCCCCTTAAAAGTAAAGGAATATATATTTTACCACCATTTTAAATAGTTGGAAGTTGAATGTATCTTTTGGTCGAAAAAAGGTATTTTGTAGATTTCATTTTTATACTAAAGCGACGTTAGTGCAAAAGTATTTTTTAGATTTCATGTTTATATAATGTTATGAAAATTATGAAAAACAAAGAAAAAAAAATAGCAAAATACAGCTGGTGCCTTCTGAGAGTGAGAAAAAGATGATAGAAACTTATCCAAAATGTATAACAATGTAACTTGCACTGTTTAACCAAAAAGATGAAGATGTAAACTGTTCATGAAAATCCGAAAAATCTTGCAAGTTGTTTGAATTTTTTTTGTCGCACAAGAAAATTGCATAAAAATTGCCACTAGAGAATTCCTCATAAAAGAAGACTACTTTAGAAAATGTGTTAGTGCGAAAAAAATTAAAGTTGAAAACAATATCAAATGAATTCAAAATATTAAACATAACACAAAAAAAAAAAATATTGACCTATATCAAGGAATTTATTTAATTTTTTTACCACAAAATCTAATAGGAAAGCCACTTTGGAAAGCATGCAAATGGTAAAAAATATCAAAATTCAAAATATAGTAAATGGGCTTCAAATACTACCAAAATTTAAAAACATGTTTAACAATACAAAATTTTGCCAAATTTTTATGCCTTTTGAAATAAACAAAATAAGTTTGGAAATCACAATTGTGACAGAAGAAAATATTAGGCATTCTTTTGTACTCAATAAAATCAGGTTTATAAATTTAATTGTATCATAACTAGTTTTTGGATTTCAAATTGTATACCGTTATTTATTTTAGGGAGGTAATGTGTGATGATGTAAATTTAGGGGATAAAGCGTAATTAATTCCAAGGGCAAAATTGGTATCTTTGTAAGTCACATTTTACAAGGCCATTAGATTTCATAAGTGCTAGATTAAATTAGGAGGAAAGTGTAAACTTTTTTAATTTAGGGGGGTAAGGTGTAATTATCCCCAAGTTCAAGAGCCAAAAAAGAACTATTCCATAATTTAAAAAGTAGAATTTGTCTTAGTCATTTTGGCCAAAAAATTAAGGCCTAACTTTCAGGGGCATAAGATTATTTTATTAACTCATTTTTCCTTGAAAGCAATATTAATAAAGTCAAATGTTGCAGGTCAGATGCTTAAATGGTTTGTGGAATTGTTCGAGTTCGATATTGAATTCAAGCCTTAGGCCATGATATTGGTTTAGTGAGGGGTCAATTTCCCTACATTAGAAACTGTATGAGATTGTATCAAGTAATATAGAAGTGAGTGAGCATTGTTCCCACGAGAACTAGTGAATAACCACTACAATTGGTAATTTCACTACAATTCGAAATTCTAATTTATAGAAAATTTAAATTAAATAAATGACTAAAAATTAAACTAGTGGAAAAGATTAATTGAGTAAATTCAAGATTAGAGAGGTGTTAAGCTTTCGCGACTTTACCAATAACTAGGCATAAACTCTGTACAAATTATTCATTTTAGATTTCCACGACTTCTAGTCAAATTCTTCTTCTGTAGTTACTACCCATTGGTCTTGCAGTAAAAACTTTATTTTTACCAATTCATTTGTCTTTGGTCAAGCACAAAAAATTAGAACAAAGAACAATTATGGAGAACAAGGAATTTCTAAAAGTGACCACACAAATTATGGTAATCCTAGGTCTAGCATTCACTCAATTCATAGTATTTACTATTAAATCGATATCTCGGTACGTGATTTACTTGGTAGTTCTCATCACATATTTATTGGTTCATTCAAATAGTGATAAAGTATTTGAAAGCATTAGACATATAATAAACACTCAATCATAAATGGAAATCCATCACGAATAACATAAGAACAATAGTTTAGCCATCATAATTGGTTCTTCTACATCTTGAAAACCCTAACTGAAAGTGTTTGACACATAATTGCTACTAAAAAATCCGTTAATCATGAAACAATCCATAAAATATGATAAGCTAATGCTAAGAATGATGAAAAACACAATAGAAGTCACTACAGTGGTGATTCAAGGCTTTCACCCTTGAATCTTCAAGCCTTCGCCTTCTTAAGTTGTGAAGAACAATAAAACTCTAATGATGGATACTCTACTAAAGATGAATTAAATGATAATAAACTAGATCTAAAAGAGTTTTACTTATATTTTTTTAGGTGTACAAGTGTCTAAGGTTTAAATAGCTACAGAACATATCACATGGGACCCAAAACGGACCCTAAAAGCCTAAAAATCGCTAAATCCTATATTGCTAAAAAATTGGTCTGTGTGGCCAACACACCTCTGGGAGTTATAGTGCCGAGCTGTCTAGTGGTTGGCAATAGTTGGGTATAGACAGGAGGTTCTGGGTATGGCCAGTTGCAGCTCGCAACACTGTCTTATACACATGGTTTAGCTCAAACTTCACCGATCTTCCCAATTCGCATGCCAGTCATCCAATTGGACCCCAATTTATCTAAAACCTATAAAAACACATTAGTAAAATACCTATGACACACAAAAAACACTCGAGGTTAGCAAAACCTAATCTTTTTTTAATCAAGCACCCGCGAAGTTGAATTTTATTGATGAAACATTCAAGCTTTAAAATGACGGATGTAAGGGTCCCCTAGCATCCAAAGACAGTAATCCTTTTACAAAGCTGGGGATTGAGTCCTTGGAATACTCACTATACTTCCTAGCTCTAATACCCTCATTTGCTAACCAATCAGCTATTTGGTTTGTTTCTCAAAAACCATGAGTAAAAATGAAGTTTTTTCCTTTTACAAAATCTGAAATGAATTGAATTTGGTAGTCAATACTCCATGGAGCTCATGCCTAGCCGTTGAGAATGTTTACTAGGACCTGCGAATCAATCTCCACCTCAACTTGCTGAAGCATTAGTGTCCCACAAAATAGCTTGAGCCCATCACTAAGCGCCAAAACTTCTGCCTGCAAATTGGTTTGAGTGTTATAAAAGTTGCAAAAAGCTTTGATAAGCTGCCCATTGTGATCCCGTATGATGCCTCCCCTTGCTGCCATTCCTGAATTTCCCTTTGAACCTCCATCAACATTTAACTTATATGCTCCCTAAGGAGGGCAAGACCAACAAACCAAGATTTCTCTGCTTGGTTTAGTTTGTATGAACTGATGAATGACTCATTGAGCTAATAACACGTGATCAATCCCCCCTCTCTTTGTAAGAGGTTTGACAAGAGAAATATTCTTCAAGTGAGAACCAGTTTCCATTAGAAGCCTCTGGGGTGAAACCTTTTGTTCATCATAGATGAGCTTGTTCCGCGCTTTCCATGCAAACCAGCAAAGGAAACTTGGTATGATTTTGTGAAGGGTACCAATTGTGGCTGAATTTCATGAGTGCCACTAGCATGAGTCTAGCTTGTCTAGAATGCTTGTTGTTGGTGGACAGGTCCAAAAGGCAGCTCCATGCAATTTTCAAAAAACAACTAGATTGGCCTTATCATTTCACATTCGACAAATAGGTGATTGACTGTTTCAATGCAATTACAAAAATAGCACTTTGAAGCCATAGAGTAGCCAATTTGTATAAGGGCATCATCTAGGGGCAGGCGGTTGTTTAACAAGCGCCAGATGAAGATAGAAAGTTTTAGTTGAATTCTCTCATCCCATATCATTTTCCTTGTATATGAGGCTGCTCTTGTCAGGAAGGTTAAGGAGATGGAGAAATTTCCAGTTTAGGACGGTATCCATATTAATCTGTCTGCTTCTGCATTTGTCACAAGCACCTTGTCTACAAGAAGTTCCCCAATTCTCTGCAGCTCCTCATTGGAATATCCTATGTTTAGCATGGACAAGTCCCATTTGTTTGTCCCCCAAACTTGTGAAACCTTAAGATGTCCATCATATACATGTTCAACAAATTGATCTAGGGGCCCTTGTTCCATCCATTTGTCATACCAAGATGTCAAAGAACAGCTAGCTTCCTTGGTCAAAAAGAGCATGTGATTTTCAGCGTAGTCTCGCACAGCTAGCATTCTTTTCCATGTGGAAGAGTCGCTCAGATTAAGGGCAACTAAAGTGGGATGCATACTATTCTTGAGGTATCGCCCTTGGTTGAAATTACACCACAAGGATCCACCTTTTCGTAATTTCCACCATAGCATGACGCTCAAACCATTTACCACATCTGTGAGTGAGTTAATGCTGAGGCCATTAGCTATTGTTGGCTGGAAAATGGTGTTCCAAGAGATCCAGTGATGTTTGTTCTGATTGTCCTTCTCTCCCCAAAAGAAGTTGGCAAATTGCTTCTCCAATTCGTTGATGATCGCTTTGGGTGGAGCTAGATCAGCCATGAGATACACTGGAATGCTATTAAGGACGTGCTTTATGAAGACTAACTTGCCTCCAGGGGATAGAAATTTTGCTTGCCAGCCATGAATCCGAGTTGTAACTTTCTCAAGTAATTGTTGAATCTAGATAATAATGATTTCCTTTCTTGGCTTTCTGGATTGGGTAGCCCAAGTATAAGAATGGTAGAGATTTATGCAAGAAATCTGTTAGATTGTGTATCTTCCAAATCCTAAGCGTTGGAGCTTTTTTGGGCAGGTAGAACGAGCTCTTTGCCTTGTTGCAAAGTTGTCCAAATGAGGTTTCGAAAGTGGTGAAGAAATCCATTAGATGCTTGATGGATTTGATGTCCCCTCTTGTGAATACCACAATATCATCCGCAAAAGCTAGATGTGTTATGGCCGGGCAATGCCTAGGCCGAGAATATTCCACTATCTTGCCCATGTGAAATTGGTGTTGAAGTCCTCGAGAGAAGGCCTCCAACATTATTATGAATAGAAGATCTTTTCCATATCAGGACCTTGCCGGACTCCTCTTGATGACTTAAAAATTCCCTTTGGTACTCCATTAATAAGGATAGAAAACCAAAAATTTTCAAGTGTATTTCACACCAAAGAGATCCATTCTTCTTCAAACGCCAAACTTACGTAAAATAGCATAAAGAAATTGCCATGAGAGCCTGTCAAATGCTTTGGTTAAGTCAAGCTTGATTAGCATGTTTCCTCCACGTGTTTTCTGTCAATTCACATGGAAATAACTCTCATTTGAGAGAGTTATTATTTAAGTTCTATTGGATTTCACAGTCGAAAACATTAGTGCTCCTTAGCCTATATGAGCTTCATTGATGGCCATGTTTGTGTCAACTTCTTATAAGAAAAAAGAATCTTGGAAAGACTATATGATCTAGGAGCTGCATGTCAAAGATTCTTCTTGTGAGTTTGGTTTGGGTATGTGGATCATCGTCCGAACTGCAAAAGGAAAGCTCTTGACCTATGCACTTCAGTTTGATTTTAGGCATAAATAATGATATTAAATTTGAGGATCTTATTTTTGGCGTAAGACTGGTTAAAAAGAAGGGTCCAAAGCTTTGATAATTAACAAGGGTTCTCAGCGTATCGCAAATCAGATAGTGGGAAATTTTTGATGCAAGGAAAGCCATCATGAAGAAATTTATAGATAAATTATAGTAGATCAAAGCAAAATTTTGGAGATGGAATTTATCCAAACTCCATGATTCAAGAATACTAATAAAGATGCACTTTCTAAGCTTGCTTCGGCTATTTATTCTCATTTTACAAAAGAAGTCCCAGTGGAAGTTCAGCTAGTTCAATGAATCAAATAGACACAAAAAGTTATGGAAATTGATCAGGATGTGCCATGGATAAAATCAATCATTCAATACAAGTATGAAAATGTTCTTCTTGATGATAAAGGAAAAGCTTAGCGGATCAAAACTAGAGCATTGAAGTATGAACTCATGGATGGAAATTCTATAGGAAATCATTTTTGAATCCATTACTTTACTATTTGGCTCCAATTAATTCACATTACGTCTTGTGGAAAATTTATAAGACATCTTCACAAGCCACGTAGAGTAAAAGAGTTTGGCTCAAAAGGGAATGGTATCTAGTATTATTGGCTAGCCGTACATTCATATGCAAAACCTTAGTTTGAGACAATTACAATTATCAAATACATGTGTCAATTTTGAGACAACTAGGATTTGACCTTGAACCAATCTAGAGTCTATGGCCCTTTGCTCAATGAGGAATAGATTTACTTAGGCCACTATATTAAGGTCTTGGAGGGCATGAATTTTTGTTGGTTGCTATTGATTACTTTACTAAATGTATCGAGCTTGAACCACTAACCTAAATTACAAAAGGAAATCCAAAAATTCTTTAGAAAAACATTGTTCGCTGATATGGAATTCCTCAAGTTCTAATATTTGATAATGACAAATAGAACAAAGAGGAGCCATTAGCTACATTTTTTCAAATAACTGTGGATAAAACAACATACTACTTTAGTGGCACATCCCGAAGAAAATGGCCAGACTGAAGTATTTAATTGAACCCTTATGGCAGGCTTAAAACCAAGGTAGATCGATCTAAGAGGTTGTGCACAAAGGGCTTCTACGAGTTTTGGACCTACCAAATCACCCCTCAGATGGCTAATGGATATACTTCTTTTAGTTTGGTATATGGTTTTGAAGTAGTAATTCCAGAAGAAATTGGAATACTAAATGCCTAGACAGCTATTCATGACCCGACTGAAAATTAGGAGGCAACGTGATGAGCCTAGATTTGGTAGAAGAAAGTATGCTCAACGCTTCCATTCATGAGGCTAAGTATTAATAGTCCATGATGATGAAGCATTACAATATCACGTCAAGCATTAGTATATCCGACTAGAGATATTGGTGCTTTGATGAAACGAAGAAAGTTGAGTTGACGGGAATTAAAAAACCAACCCAAATTGTGAAGAGTTTATCGAGTTTTTGATGTTCATCAGTCCGGATACTTCAAATTCATAAGAATGGATGAGCATCAATTCTACGAATGTGGAATATTATTAATATGAGAAAATATTATCCAAGTTTGTAAATCTTCCTTATGATCAATAAAGTGTGAAGTTGATTGGTGTTTGTGGATTTCCATTAATGTTTACTTTCATTATGTTAAAGTCCTAATTATGTCATTGGCTTAAGAAGCATGAAGTGAAAAAGAGGCCAAAGAGGCTCGAGAAAAGGAAAAATCCATAAAGGCTTATAAGCCCAAGAAAATGAAAAATTAAAATAGGCAAAGACCCTGAAAAGAAAGAAAAACAAAAGCCCAAAAAGTCCAGAGGCAAAAGTGACTAAGAGACCGAAGAGCCAGAAAGAAAGAGAGAGAAGGCCAGACAACTTGCCAAAGTGCTTTAAGAGGTCGAAGGGATGAAAAGAAAAAAGAATCAAAAAATAAAAGAAAAAGAAAGAAGCACGAATGGCCCACCGAAGTGCTTTAAGAGGTCAAATATTTGTAAAGAAAAAGAAACAAGAGAAAAAGAATAAAACAAGGAAAGAAAAAGTAAATCTGTGCTAACGCATTAGTAAAATGAAAATTATTCAAATCAAAATTTGAAACTTCAATACTATTCGTATTAGTATTCATGAGTATCACCATAGAAAATTTCTAAGTGCTACTAGTTAAAACGAGCAATTCTTATGAGCATTCATGAGTACTTGAAAAATTATAAATGATTGATAGCTGAAGAAAACATTTCTGAAAGGAGAATGAAATAAGTTTCATTGATGAGAAAAGGAAGTACAATGAAGCCCCTAACCTGTACATTAGTCCTACTCAACAGATCTTATTTATGAAGTGCTCATGAATGGGATGTCTTAGCTTCAGTCTTTTTCTTGTGGAACTCAGCTTTTTTCTTTAGCTCCTTAAGAAAGGGGAAAGGGTTAGCATTAAAATAGATTGAAGATTAAGCAGAAAAAAGCCTTTTTTTTTATTTACGTTGTTGAATAAAATGATCGATAAAGGAAAGACCATCAGAATCAAAGGTAGGAATAGCAAACCACCTTTAGTATCCTAAGATTCCGGCATCCTTGCATAGGATGCAGTACTGGACTTGGTTGGTCCTTCATCTGAGGGAAAAAGAAGGGGGTTCAGAACTCAACTTCTATAGCATGTTCAGTAGACTATGGCTATGAAAGGGGATCAGAAAATTATTGTTTATTCTTCCATATCATTTACTGCCTACCCTTTTCTTGATCGAGGAAATTGAAGCCATGGTGAATTGTACTATGTTGTGAGACCTTTTGTTCTTGAACTTATTCGCTTTTATATCAAGTATTGATTATTTTTCTGCGATTAATTTTATGATTGTCCTTTTTAACTTGCTATTACTGCAGAATACTGAGTTATTGGAATTAATCTACAGCTAGATTATTTTAACCGCGTGTGCTTAATTCAATCTGTGAAGCAACTAAGTTTGATAATTGCTCGATTAGCATTATTGAATTAAGGGGAAAAATCAACTATTTGGCATCATCATGTGTGTTTATGTTTAATTAGCCTAATTGTTCTTATTGATTTTAATGCTACTTTAATTAATCTTTGGCTCGTGCCTGAGTCAAATTAATAGCTAGGGTTAATTGGATCGTGTGTTAAAAATTGGCCAACTTTAACAAGAAATTTTAAGAATCAACTTTGAATTAGAATTTGAGTTAATTCTTCAATTAGTGCTTGGCATAAAATTGAATTATCCTTGGTGTCAAGGATCGACTAGTAAAATTTTCATGATGGATATGACCGAAACCAAGATTCTTCTTAAATTGATTTCTCTTTAGTTTACTTTCTTGCCTTATTTTTTAGATGAAAAGTATTCAAAACTCCCTTTTCTGTTGAGCACAAGAATAAACTCCGTTCTCTGTGGGACGACTTGGACTTACCACGGCTACATTAATATTGAGAGTTTGTTTAGTTTTGGGTGCCGCGACAGTACAACAAAAATTTTGGCGCCGTTGCCGGGGAATGGTTTGATTTATTTTTGTGCTATAAATTTTTGTATTTAACTGTGTTTACTTATTGCTTGATCTCTTTTTGATATCCATCATGGTTACCAATTCTTGTGAACTTTGTTGCTCCGATTTCTCTGTTATTATTGAGGAATTAGAAAATATACGACGAACAAGGACTTGTGCCTCAGATTTGATGGTGACAATCATTTAAATAACATATGCCCTAGCTCTCGAAGCAATGAATGGTTCTCCAATCCACCACAACCTTGGTATATAACCCCTACACGTATAAGTACAATCAAGGATAGATAGATTATCCCGAGTTTGGTTATCCATCACAAGATTTTCAGTGTTTACAACTAGTTCTGCCACAACAACCTTATACGCAATCTGGTAAGTTTTTGGAAGAACTAATTAATTCTCTAGTTGCTAATACTTTGCAATTTCAACAGGAAACAAGAGTCAATCTGCAAAGCTTAGAACATCAACTAAGTCAACTAAATTCTTCCATAAATAGATTACAATCTAAAGGGATTGATGGTGGAGAAGATGAAGAGAATGAGGGAGAACTAGAGATGGGATTAGTAGACGATGAGCCTATTGAGGATAACTCTAGTTCATTGCTTTCGATTTTAATGCCTCAAGATCTTCCAGAGCAAAAGCCAATCAAGGTTTGACTTAGCTGTGGAGGGAAACATAAGAGATTCTAACTATTGTGAAGGATCACAACTTGGCTATTAATGGGGATTGTATTGTGGTGCCATTATATCCCATATTTTGTTATGGATTGACCTTAAGAGTTGAAGTCAAGAAGTGGCTTGTAAAGAGTTCGATATCCTCGAGTCTCTTAAAGTCACGAGAAAGGGGTTAAGCTAGTTTGCATATACAACAATGCGGTCTAGGTTAACTGCACTAGGGGAGATAGGCGGTTCAGAGTTGAGTTTCTCACTCAAAAAGACAAGAAGGAGATTGAGGATAAGTGTATGGCAAGCAGTTACAAGAAGAGAGCCTAGCCTATGCACGACTGCTAACGATTATTGAGCTCTTTTTCCTCTAGTATAGAGATGGTTATTTTGACCATCTTGTTCACAGTCAAGCCATTGACTATAAAGGAGCACTGCATGGAAGGCAACCCATGTCCATTTAAATTTTATTTCGCTTATTTATTCTTGAAGTCTTATTTTTGTTTATTTTATTATTGTTTTAAGGTTAGTGTAGTTTTATTGTGTTGTTTGTGTTGGAAATCAACTTAATTGATAAGTTAAATTGATAAAATGGTCCTTCAATGGTTTGTGTGTTGTATGTGTGATCTAGAAATAGAAAATTTGTGCTTAAGAAGGAGTTTTAAGCAAAATCCATACATTTTGGAAAATTTCTGAAAAATTTGTCTTTACCTAGTGCACACATGCGCACTACAATGTTCAATTCTGGAAATTTTTCTTTCTGCCCAGTGCGCACATGCATGCTATAAACGTTGCGCATATGCATGCATCATTTTATAATGGTAAAAATCCTTTGTTCAAGACCATAACACACTACACGCAACCAACTTCTTTTCTACTCTTCTCAACCCATTTCACACCCTTTTAATCCCTATTATTCCCCACCACTTTCCAACACCAATTCACTTTTATCTCAACACAATCACATCAAAAACCCTTTTTTTTCACAAAGAAATACTCAATTAAGGTATGAATTTCTAGTCTTTTCTTATGTTTTTCCTTGCTGGGTTTTGGTTTCAATTTCATGAAGGTCTTAATCTTGAACATTTTAATTGGTTTAATTTGTCATGATTTAAATTCTAAACGTGTAATTTATGTGTTATATGTATGGTTTGTTGATTGAGAAGTGATTTCATGTTATTTATATGCGCAAATATTTATTTTCTATCCATGCATGCCATGTGTTTGATAAATTGTCTCAATGAATAAAAATGTTTAAAAATGAGGCATTGGGGCATTAATTCAATACCTAAATTGTTAATTATGCACAGTGATTCCTTTTTGATCAAGTTTCATGCATAAGAATGTTCTTGGAATGTGTAGCCTTAGTTTTGGGCACTATTTTTTGAATTACATCTTGGGCATTCTAGGACTTATAAATTGGGGGTTAGAATTTTGCGTAAGTATTGGGTGTTGGATTAATTGTTGGGTAGCCATGATGCTCATATTTATATTTTGTAGGAATAGGAAGAACGGGCAAGAAGGCTAAACTACGAGCAAAAGTGTCGGAGCATCCTCGTCATCCGGGTCTTAACAGCCCAGGAGAGTTGGGGGTATGAAAATTTTAACTGTAGCACCCCAAGAAAAGTATGATAACGATATCTCCAAACTGGCTGTGATCGAAGAAAGGGGCATTCAAGTACCGTTGGCAGGAGTCCCTGATATTAATTTAACTATTCGCAATCATGGGTGGAATCACTTTACCTCGACACTTATAGCTATAGTGATACCAGTGGTGCGTGAATTCTATGCAAATTTATACCATTATAGTGACACCTGGATCTATGTTCAAGGTAAAGAAATGGATGCCTCCGCTATTGAAATTAATAGAATTTTGAAGGCCAATCGAGTACGCAATGATGAATGGCCAAACATCCGCAACACCAACATGGAGTTAAATGAAATTACATGTGTTTCTCGTAATGGTGACATTGAATGGACCTACACCACTAATGGAAATGTGGCCCAGGAACTTCAATGCTAATACACTTACAACCAGCTTGGTTTTTCTGGTTTAAGTTCCTTTGTGCTCACCTTTTCCCGATCAACCATCTTGTGTATGTTACTTTAGAGAGAGCCAAGCTCTTATACTGTATTGGTACTAGAAAATCCATCGATGTCGGTCAACTTATATGCCAGCAAATCTGCTATTCAGCCACCAATAAGCAATCTGGCTTATGGTTATCCCATTTAATTACTTCTCTATATCTGGAAAGTGGCGTCGTGATTGATCCTTAAGAAGAAAAGCTTAAGCCTAGGAAATTTATTGCCATGGAGGGTACGAGAGCCCCAATTAGACACACTCGCTCCTATGCCTCTACATCACAAGTAGATGACGCCACCGATTTGGAGGATGAGCCGTGCCCCAGCCGCAACATACTCAAGAAGAGCTTGTACAGCAAATCCTGGAGGGACAACAACGGATGAGTCAACATTTTGACACATTTATCCAGTTCTAGGATACCTAGCAGTAGACTATAGAGGCTCCCCAGTTGGCAAGGCTTCCATTTATGGAGCGGGGAAAGGACCCATGGACATTCCTGCCTTTTCCTCCGTTCCCGCAGGATTTGGGGCTAAATGCTCACTGAGCTTCTATATGTTTAATGCCCTATGTTTAGGGCCATTTTTTTTATTTTTTTATTTTTAAGTTAATTTATAAAAAAGTTTAGTTGTTTTTACTGAATCAACATTTTAGGTTTCATTTTCATTGTGGTGTATTCCCTTAAGAGAGTAAGTTTTTTCCTGATTATTGTAGGATCCTTTTCTACAATATTCTTGTTTTTTTATTGTCTCAAGGGAATTATTGTTCTATTTTGTTTAGTGGTACTCCAACTTTCATTTGCGATAAGGGGATACTTATAGCGAATACTGCTCCAAACGCAAATTACAACCAAAGAAGCTTTTCTTTTTCTCATTTTATGCTTGTATTTTTGCATTGAGGACAATGCTTATTTTTAAGGGTGGGGTGGAGGAGTTATTTGGATCTTTAAGTTGTTTGGTGTATTTTGCTCAATTTTTCTGCTGCAATATTTTGATTTTTCTTTTGATATGAGAGGTTGTTAAAATTTTTGAAATTTTTTTAAATTTTTCGCTTAACATATTTTTTTTTCATTTTTCTGCATAATAACTCTTTAGTTGAACCTTGCATGAATGAGTAGTCAGTGCTAATATTTTCCATTCGTGATTTTCAAGAATTTTGAGCACTAAGCCATACATTAATTTTTTATTTGGGACAGTCAATTATGTTGCATCCAAAAAACTTACATTATTACATTTTTGAAGCGAAAATTTAGATGACCTAATTTAGTTTAAAGATGAAGATAGTGCATTCTTTGTTGGTTGAGCCTTTCTAGCCAACCATTTTAACAATTTATTTCTAAGTACCATGTTTGAGCCTTATTTTTTTGAAGGGAAACACCATTCACCGTCTTTCATTTAAACTTGGTTTACCTTTCCTTATTGAGCCTAATATTTCTTTTAATTGTTTTATCATAAAATTTCCCTTTAAAAGCTTTATTGTGAACATTATGTAATTGCATGTTAAGGGGATATATGGGTGGAAGATTGTAAGAAGTGGGTGGTGTACATTTATAAAGAAAAATGGGTTATAGGGAAAATTTTTGTTGAAAAATAATAATAATAATAATAATAATAATGGCAGTTCTTAATATATACAGGTAGTGCCTATCACTAGTACCTGGTAGTGCCCATCTCTGGCACCTGCATATTTATATGTTACGGGTAGTGCCTACCACTAGTACCCGTACTGTGAGCAGACATAAAAAAATAATAATAAAATCATGATGTGATGTATACATGTCCGGAAGAAAGTTGGCATGTTTGGCCTAGTCGAAGAAGGAGGACTTCTTCGCTGATCGTTTGTTTACAACTTTTCATGGGTGTTTGTTACTCAAGTATAGGGTTGTGGATATATGATGTTGCACATGTGAAGAGAAGTTTTATTTTAATGTGTGGCCACCATTACTATAAAGCTCTTGTTCTTATTTGTTATATCCTTCCCTTCTTTGGCTAACTAATATCTTAACCTTAACATATTTCGAGCTAACAAGTCCTACCTAATTTAAATTACATCAGTTGTCGAGATTAGTGGAGAGGTGTAAGAAGAGTGAGATATGGGGTGTTTAGAAAAATTTGGAGGGTTTTCATGATTTAATCTAAATATTTTCAAATCTGAGTTTTTGAATGGCTATACACACATACACACAAATTTCATGTTTTGGTTTTTATTAGCATTTGAGTTCTTGGGTTCTTAGACTATTCTGATTGGTGGATTGATCATTGATTATTTATGTTGATATTTTGGAAAGATGTTGAGTGGAATTTTGTTATGCTTACGTGTTTTAATTTTATGTTTGCTCGAGAACAATCAAAGGCTAAGTGTGGGGTAATTTGATAAGCTCATAATTGTGCTATATTATATGTGTTATTTACCACATTTTTATGTGTGAAGCAAGATTTGAGTTAATATTGAGCTTAATTTGGTTATTCTTAGTTTTTACAGGGTTAAAGTGAAAAGGAACTGAAAAAGATGGAAAATATGAAAGGAAATTATAAGGGCGAAATATGCAATAGTATGAAGCCATTCTGCATTTTTTTTGTATTTTAAGCTCAACTTTCAAGTTCGAGATCCAATTGATCTGATTTGAGATGCGTTGGAAAGCTAAGAAGAAGAGTTACAACTTTCGTGTTTTGTAATTTTCCAAATTCCAAGAGCATCATAGTGAAATTTGAAGCCGAAGGTGAAATGCAATACGAAGGCCTAGCGAACATGCACTAGGGTTGAGCAGCACATCTGCGCTGTGTCCAGAGAGTTAAATTTTAGAATTCTTGTGCAGTGCACATGCGCTAGGGTTAGGGAGCACACATGCGCATGGCACAGTGGAGTTATGTGATTTTTAATTTTTTCCAGATTTCTTCGTCTGGTTGGACTATTTTTCAGCCGATTTCATGTATTATCCTAGGATAGGAATTGTAACCCTAGTATTCACTGTAAATACCCCATGTAGGGTGATTAGAAGGGAATCAACACTTTTATATCTTCATTTTAGGTAGGGTTTCCAGCAGAAAATTATTGTTTATTCTTCCATGGCATTTAGTGCCTAAACCCTCTTCTTGGTCGAGGGAATTGAAGCCATGGCAAATTCTACTATGTTGTGAGCCCTTTTGTTCTTGATCTTATTCGCTTTTATATTAAGTATTGATTATTTTTCTGCGATTAATTTTATGATTGTCCTTTTTAACTTGTTTATTGCTGCAGAATACTGAGTTATTGGAATTAATCTATAGCTAGATTGTTTTAACTGCCTGTGCTTAGTTCAATCTGTGAAGCAACTAAATTTGATAATTGCTCGATTAGCATTATTGAATTTAGGGAAAATAATCAAATAATTGGCATAATCGCGTGTGTTTATGTTTAATTAGCCTAATTGTTCTTGTTGATTTTAATGCTTCTATTAATTAATTTTTGGCTCATGCCTGAGTTAAATTAATAGTTAGGTAATTGGATCGCGTGTTGCAAATTAGCCAACTTTATAAAATAAATATGAGAATCAACTTTGAATTGGAATTCAGGTTAATTCTTCGATTAGTGCTTGGTTTAAAAATTGAATTATCCTTGGTGTCAATGATTGACTAGTAAAATTTCATGGTGGATATGACTGGAACCAAGATTCTTCTTAAATTGAATTCTTTTCAATTTACTTTCTTTCTTATTTTTTAGATTAAAAGTATCAAAACTCTCTTTTCTTTTGAGAACAAGAATAAACTCCGTTGTCTGTGGGATGACTTGGACTCACCACTGCAACATTCATATTGAGAGTTTGTTTAGTTTTCGGTGCCTGCGATAGCACAAGCACAATGTCTATTTGCTTAACCTTAGTACCTGATAGGTTTGTGTGGAAGAATTCAAATACTGGTAACTTCTCAATTGCTTCTGCCATAGGCTTGTTACTGCTAGTAATGCCAATCTCTTCTCCAAAATTATGATGTGGGATAATAGACTTCCATCAAAGGATCTATCTTAATGTGGAGACTTTTAAACAAGGCTTTGCCTTTTGGACACTTTTTTTAAGCATAAGGACATTGTTTTGGCTTCTAAATGTCATATTGGCTGTTGCTCATAAGAAATTTAGATCATTTATTTGCGACCCGCAACCTTTCTTCAGCTGTCTGGGGTCACTTTAGGAATTTTTTTCCGAAGGCTTAAACTAGTACTAATATTCATCAAATGCTAAATAGTAGGTGGATCAACTTTGTTACCAAGACTCTTAATGGACTGATGTACAAACTACTTCCCACTGTTATCTACTAGGAAATCTGGAAGGCTAGAAACAAAATCACTCTTTGAAGATATCTTAATCACAAGCCAATAGGTAATTCACTCAATTAAACTTTCCATTCATTTATTTCTACATGCTTTTCCTTTTTCTATTTCTTCTCAAATAGATAAAAAACTCGTAGAGTAAGTTTGGATCCCAACTAGCTTACATAATAATCCCACATCAGTTTTGGCTTTTACTTGGAATCCTCCAACTTAGGCCCAATACATGCTCAACTGTGTATGTGATGGTGTTTGTAGATGAAATCCAAGCAAAATAGAAGTAGGAGGTACATTACGTGACAAACAAGGTAATATCCAAGTTGCTTTTGCAACCTCCTTCCTGCATGCAGGTACAAACATACAAGCATCAGCTTTGTCCCTCTTACAAGGATTACAACTACGATATCAAAAAGGTTTTATAAATATTAAGGGTGAACTGGATTCCCATGTATTTGTTATTGTTCTTAATCAAAATATTAACATCACCTGGAAGATCTATTCTTACATTCAACAAATCAAATAGCTCATCACGAAGAGAAATGTCACATTTTATCATGTCTACAGAGAAGCTAATGCTTTTCCTGACTTCTTAGCTAATTGGGATTGTGATCTTCAATGTAAAGTGATTTTTAATCATACTAATGTTCTCAATTATGCTAAATCACCTTTTGCATTAGATAGGGATGGATGTAAATACCTTAGGGTTAAAAGATAGACTAGGGTAAGTTTTTGTTAGCAAAAAATCTATACTCTTAGGAGGTTTTGGTTTATATTCCCTTCCTTGTAATATTTTTAAATAATTGATAAAACTTGGGAGTAGCACTTTCACACACCATGGCACAGGTGGTTAGCTAATTAAAAAGAAAAAAAAATCCTTAGGTTAATTTATGTTTTAGAACTAATTGACCAGCCAAAGGATTGATCCGCCATTAAGAGTAATTCAAATTGGAACTATTGAACCACTTAACATAATCAATTGACCAGAACTTGAGATTTGATTAATCAAACCCTAACCCATTTTAAATTCGCTTTATCAATCTTTTATATTTACTTTTAACCAAATTCTCTTATATCAAAATCTTCAAATAGTAATTTGACAAAATAATTGGTAATTTCAAACCAATTCTTGTGGGTTCGATCTCTACTTCCAGTTTCTACTATTTCACCATGTATACTTGCAGTGCAACATTGATTTAATAGTAGGATTTAGGTGTTTATAAATGAAGAGCTAGATGTGACATGCTTCAAGTTTTTGGCCTACCTTGCTAGGGATTGGTTTTTGTTAAATATAAATATAATTGTGTTGGAATACCACTTTGAAGTTCTTTATTTTATTGTATATTTGTTTCACCTATTTGAAATATTTTTTTAAGAAAAAGATTTTTCATTTTTTGAAGTCGTATTCATATTTTAAAAAATCTAAAAAGATTTTCTTTGTGATTGATAGTTTAGACAAGCTAGTAGTCTAAACTTTCTTAATTTTCCTTTTTGTAATTTTTTTTTAGTTCTTTTGGTTGTTTTTATTGTTTTTAGTGTTTATCTTCTCAAGGACATAGGAGTAATTGAAGGAATTGGAATGTTTCATGTCAAGAATATTATCATCCTTATGGTAATTGAGGCATGATCAATGAGCATGTTTCTTGTAGTTATTCCCCTACTCCTTAAACTAACAAACGGGATACTCCAACCGTCCAAATTCCTTTGTGAGCTAACAAGATTATCCTTATTCTGTTCCTCCCCCTCAAGAACCTCCAAACAAACAATTGCGAACCTCAAACTCAAGAGAATTTTCGTCACCAACTGACTCAAGAAATCAACGAGACAAGATTGATGGAGATGTTGATGATAATCGAAGAATACCAAGCTAAAATTTGAGAAATAAAGAAAAAAATTTTGAGGATGAAGCCAAGTTCTTGGAGAACCAAGACAAATCCATCAAGAGATTATAAGACCAACTTGGCCAACTCACAAGAATGATGGGTGGTAAAGATCAAGGGACTCCAACACTCGAAACAAATGAAAAGGATAATGGACACTTAGAGGATCAGTGAAGAAAGGTCGAGTCATTGACCTTGTGCAACAAGGAGGAACACAAGAATTCTCTAATTTCATTACCATACTACATAACGAAGTGCCATTTAAGTGCTTGTTGGCAAAGAACTGATTCAAAAATGAGAAAAGGAAGAACACATTTTTACAAGAAACAGTTTGTGAAAAACCTCTTCAACTTGAATATTCATCAACAAGGTCACTCAACACTTATTTGGTGAGAAGCATTATCAACATATCCTATGATGAAGTGTAAGTTTGTCCTGGTGATCACAAAAAGTACCCTATGGAGTGTTCTTGGAAAAGATGCAGCTAAGGAGTGAAGAAAGAAGGACATTTTCTATAGTGAACTGGGGAGATAAAAAAGAAAAACTTATGCCAAAATTCAACAAATAAATCCTTGGGGACTTAGGATTTGCTGAACAATGGAGCAAGTTTACCAAGAATTATGACATTCTAGGCAAACCTCCTTGGTGATATTAAGGGAGTATGTCTTACCCATTCCTTTATTTATGCTTTATTTTTACTTTAAATGCTTTAGCTCAAGAACTTGGTGGACAATAAAGGCTTGAAGTCTTGTACTTAATTTCGTTTATATTTTAGTGTTGGAAAATAATTTTATATACTTGACAAATTTGGTAGTTGATGTCAATGTTGATGGCAACATAGGATTTCTTGTGATTTGTGATCTATATATGTGTGTGTGTGTGTGTGTGTGTGTATTGAGTGAGTTACAATGGCTACTCAGCAAAGAGTTAAAATCTCCTTCAATACATTCTATATCAAAATCAAAGACGTATAAAACAGAATGCCATCTAGCACAAATTTGATTATAAGCAATATCTTTTTATGTCTTGTTGTAAAACATGTTTTTCAGCACTACAATCAATTCTTAAAAGAAATTTTTGATGTAAAAGATCTTCTTCGAATTTTGAGATACAAAGGACTATATTTAAAAATTCTTTTTTGATGGTTGAATAATTTAACTGGGCATTTTTCCATAATCCATATTTAAATCTGATTAATTCTTCCTTTTTTGTTTGGGGATATATTTGCTTTAATATACCACCATAACCAATATCAGAAGCATCTACTCAACAATTTTGAACCATTATGGATTTGCTAGAGATAGACAAGGAAGATTTTTGCCTTTAGATTTAATTATTCTCACGCATTAGAATGAATTTCAGACCAGACTGGTAGATTCTTTTTTAGTCTTTCACAAAGAGGTTTACTCATGATCTTGTGCTAAATTCGTATAATATTCAGCTATATAATTCAAGCTTTCTATGAATCTTTGTAATTGTTTTTTTGTCTATTATTTCATCAGGAAATTTATTTGCAACTTCTATACTCCTTGCTATGGGTATTATTAGTCCCTTTTCAGTTTCAAATCCTAAAAATCTATTTTTTCTTTGAAATAAATTAATTTTCTTTGCTGATAAGACAATACCATTTTTTAAAGCAACATTTATGAATGCATTTTTAGTTATCTGTAAGTGTAAAAAATTGTGGATTTAAGTCATGAGAGTCTAAAATACCTTTATAATACACAGATTAATATGCAATTCCACCCCTGATTTTAAACACACTTGTGATCCGAATGAGTCCTTTAATTCTTGAAAATGAATCCTTTCTCCCTATGTAGTTCTACAAATGGTTTTAGTGTTTTGGTATGCCAGAAAATTTCCTTCCTGATGAACTCAAAAATATTTTTTAATCAATTCAAGAAAATTTTCTTTGACGATTACTTTTAGACACTGATTCCAAATCGAGCATTATTACATTTCTTAGCCAAATTCAATATCCCTTGACTTTTTGCTTGGAAACTCAAAACTTGTATTACAGCAAAATGTTTCCTTCCTCAACTTAGGAGAATTCATGAAAACAAAGGGTGGCCAAATTGTGAAATCAATTATTCACAAATCGAGCAAGTTTTCCTTCACGAGGAAATCAAAATGGTTGAAAGACTGAAGGATCAACAAGTTGCAACAGAGAGAGAGTCTTTAATTTTCGAAAAAAACATAGATAAAAAGGAAAATAAAGACACCTCTAAACTAGTGTTCAATCCTAAAAATTTCAAATTATAAATCATGGCTTAGGTTGCTAAATGGAATGAAGCAGTTTTTGCCTCTCTTTCCAAGGTAAAAGAGAAAATTATTGAGCTAGAATCTATCAAGATAGAAAATACTTTTGCACCTTCCTTTTCTCTTATAGATTTTGAAGACGGTGATCCAAATGAGAATGAAGATACGTAACAAGCATTTAGGTATCTATAAAATGATTGAACAAAAAACCCATGAATTAGAAGATTTAATTTCTCATGCCAAATCTCAAACTCAAGTTGCCAAGAAATTATTTGAAGATGAAGAAATGAGCTTTCAATCAGATTCTCAAAATTCACAAATATCAAAAAGTGGAAAAAAAAGAAGAAGAAGAAATAGACTATGACGAACTCAATGACGTCATGAGACCTGACCTAAGCAATGATGTATATTCGGATTCAAAAGATTGATTTCAAATCTGATAGAGTACTATCTATAAATTAGGGCTCCCATGTATTGTTTAGGCATCAGGAGTTTACTCTCTTTTCTGAATTTCTTCTTTCCTCTCTTAAAATCTTTCTCCTCACTCTTATATTTAGGAATCTGAAGATCTGTAAGTTCTATAATAAAATTGTAAGTTTCTTAATTTTCAATTTTCTTATTTGATTTAATTTTAAAATGATTTTTATTACCTTGGTTTCTCTTGGTATTAGATCCATTCAGAGGAAGTAAATTATTTCTGGAAATTAACTATATTTGATCCTTATCATACCATGGGTTGAATCTTGTTTTAATTACTTTATTTTTAGACCCTAAGACAATAATACTATTAAATAAAACAATATTAATTAATAAATATATATGATTTACAATCTAATGGGTCGACATCCTAAGTCGTGACTAGATTTGCCAGGTAGGGTAGGGTCTATAAGTCCCATGGTCTTTAAGCCATCATTGTCATTGACAGTCGAGCTGGCCCACAAGTCATAAATATTAATAAGTAATAATAGTTTTGTTTAATTAATTCAATACGTCGAAGGATCTTGTAAAAGAAAAGTAATTCTATCTATGGTATGATATTAGCCAAATAAAGTTAATTCTTAGAAACTCCTTTTTAGTTCTATATATCTTCATTTTAATGTTTTTGAAATTATTTTTAGCTTCTTCTTCAAGTAAAAAAACTATAAAAAAAAAATGCTCAACTCGTCCAATATCTTGATATTGAACAGCAATGCTTGCTATACAAAATTGGCATTTACCTAAATTGAAACCAAAAAATGTATAAAAAAATAGTACTTTTGATTATAAATCCAAAATATTAATAAAGACAGTAGAAAAAACTATCCCTATTACAGGGATAGATGAAACTATTAAATTATTAAAAGAAAAGGATTTAGAAATTTAGCATTATAATTATATTCATCTTGGTTTAATATAAATTGCCCTTCAACCTCTTAACAAGTAAGGTTTAGACACTACTATTTGTGTCGTTATAAGAGATGCTAGACACTATAAATTTCAAGATTCATTAATAGGATTAATTGAATTTAGTTTATGCAATGGTCTAATATATTTCAAAAGTTACCCAAATATCTCTGTCTCTTTAAGTGATAAAAATTTATTGGATATTTTTACTTTAAATATTCAAGCTAAAAGATAATATAAAACCTAGATCTGAAAATATGAATATTACTTATCATATTTGTTATTTATTAATGAATACCATAAGCCTCGGTGCTATCTCGCATATAAATTTTGATAATCGTAAAACACCCTTAATAGATACTAATCTCATAAGATCTAATTTACAATTACCTAAACTTATTAGTTGGGATGATGTTGAAATACCAGATGCATGGACTTTTGAAAATCTTTCAAATCCAATACCTCCTAAAATAAATTCAACTGTTTCTTTTATAAATGAAGAAAAATCAAGAAATGTCGAAATAGCTTTTGTCAGAAGACGAAGATCTACTTCCTCTATTACTTCTCAAAATATTCCCAGACCAATTTATAGATATAGATCTCAAAGGCTTCAATTGAAGGAACTCAAGAATCAGATAATAAAGTTCTACATAGAGTTTATAATTCTTCAAATGAAACTAAAGAAAAAAATCTACGATCAAAATTAAATTACCAATCTGATCATAATTTTCAAATAAATATTTTATCAATAGATAGTTTTACCTATGAAGAGATGATAAAAATTTCTAAAAAATCCAAACGAAAATTTTATCAAGATAAATAAAAAGGTTTTGGAAAATAGTTTTTTGAAATTTATAAGAATAAAAATTAAAAGAAATAAATAAAAATTATTACAATTTTATAAAATATTCTATGATTTATATTGATTTTATTCCATGGTTTAGGACTGAGTATAATGCCAGCATAATAGACAATAATTTTGACATAACTATTTTAGAAAAAAACATAACAAACTTGGTATCCAAATGATTATAAAATTATTGAATCTATCCATCCTTCTTCTCGAACTATTAAAATAGGTACAAAATCTTCTCGAATGAAAGATTTTCCTTTTGCAGATAGTTATAAAATAGATCTAACAGGAATAAGAATACAAAATAATTTTACAAATTTTAATTTTGGTACTATATCTAAACAATTATGTATAATTGAAGATAAATTAACCCATTATAAAACACCAATTTTGAATATCTCAAAACAAAAATTAATACCTACTTCAAATGATCATATTTCATCAATGAAACCAAGGCAAGATTTACCTGCAGACATGTTTACTGACCAAAGTGATGAATTTGTAAAATTATTAAGATATCAAATAAAGGATATCCATATAGGTGAAATCAATGATAAACAAAAGGGTTCTCTCAAATTAAATGTTTTGTCTATAAAAGATATTTCTACTGAGTCAGAATAAGAAGATCTTGACTTTGAAGAAGATCTTCATGAAATAACACATATATTTCAAATACAAAATTAACAAAAGAAGTAGAAATATATAGAACGAAAATTAAAAATAAAGGTAACCAGAAAGAAAATTTTGCCGAATTTAAAATAACTCCATATAAAACTTTTTACAATTATCAAAGGCTTACTCCTTTAGATATTAATTATGAAGATCCAGGATATATACCAAATTCATATTATGCTAGTTTGATTTATGAATGGAATATCGATACACAAAGTTCCATTCTATTCAAAAAACTCTTCATAATTTGCTAGTGTATATTCAAATTCTTAAACAAAATGAACCACTAAAGCAAATGTTGTTAAAATCATAACTGAAGGAGTTTTAGGAATTTCAAGAGGATGGTGGGATAATTTTCTTACTGAAACACAAACAATAGAAATTTTAACACATTCCAAAATTAAAATAGAAGGGACAGGAGCTTCTCAAACACATTGTGATTAATCAGATCATGCTTTTACTTTGATTACTAATATTGTTAAACATTTTATTGGTAATATTTCTATTGGAAATAATGCTCATAGGGAACTTTTAATGAATTTAAAATGTCCAATACTATATCATTTTATATTGTACAAAGATGTCTTTTTAGCAAGACTATTAAATCGTGCGGAAGCTCCATCAAATTTTTGGAAAGAAAAATTTATAAATGGTTTGCTAACATTATTTGCTAAAATAATAACTAATCTTCTAAAAAATAGGAATGATGGGTATAATATTCCTTATGAAAATTTAACATACAGGGATATAAAATCGGTCTACACTGATGAAGGATTAAAATTATGCAATGACATAAAATTAAAAGCCCAAATTAGAAAAATATAAACAAATAACTGAATTAGGAGTTTTTTGCGACCAATTTGCTATTCCTCTAACCAAAATTTCCTTTAAAAAGGGGAAAAGAAAAGTTCTTAAGTCTCATTTGAAATCAAATCCTAAAAAGAAAAACAAAATTAAAAAGAAAACTACTAAAAGAGATAAAAACAACAAGACTAATAAAGAAGTAAAAGAATGGATTAAGGTTAATATAACCTACAGAAAATGCCAAAAGAAAGGCCATTACGCTAATAAGTGTAAGACTAAAATGAACCTATTACAACAAATAGGAGAATTAGAAATAGACGATGAAATTAAGATGAAATAATTTATCATCTCAATTATTCAGAAGATAGTAAGTCCAGCTATGGTTCAGAAGATATTTTTGATAATAATTCAGAAAAATAATTGGGAGAATGTTCAAATTGTTCCCCCCAAAATTATATATTATAAAGTTATTTTAGACTCTCATGACTTAAATCCACAATTTTTTACACTAACAAACTCAACCAAAAATTAATTTTAGATTTAATTGAAGAAATACCAAATCCTGAACAAAAAAGATTATATATAGAGGGATATTATCACTATATAATGCAACATCATCCTCAAATGAAAAAGAATACCTTCTAGCCAAAATAAAGGAACATTTGGATGTAAAAAACAGTTTTTCTATGAAGGATATACATAATCATATACAAAATACTACAATATATAAACTAGTAACTATCCAAATGTTGAAACAAGAAATAAATGAATTAAAACAAAAAAATCAAAGAGATTAACACAATTAAATATGATATAAAAACTTTATAAAAAAAAATCATACAATTTAGAAGAATTATCTCTTGTTTAGAGAGAATTATCTCTTGTGCAATATATATATATATATAAACTTGAAGAAATGGAAAACGGGGAGAATATAGAAAACATAGAAAATTCAAATTCAAAAGGATTTTGAGACTATTCTATAAATACTATGTACATATCACAAAAATGATATATTTATTTTACTCTATATTAATAAATGATACCCATGCTTTTAAATCCACTTATATGATTGATGGAAGACTTATTTAAGCTACATGAGGGAGGGACTTGTTCCATCTCAATATTTTGAAAAAATTTCAACCTCCCTGACTACTGCTGAAGGATAAAAAATACATATAGAACATAAAATATCAAATGTTTGTGTATTTTGAAAAGAAATTTGGTTCACTCCAAAGTGACATGAGTTAGATGGCTTACCGGGAAGAGACGAGCACAAATAGATTTAAACCAGACTAGCTGAAGCTTATTGGCATCGAAATGTCGAGCAACTCCCCCAGAACCTGTTGTCCATTCTACATCTCTAGTTCAAATAAGATCATGATATCAGTTAGCTCCATATTATTGTCTCGAATCGTCGGCCATTCATCATTGCAAACTCGGTTTACTCGCAACAATCAATTAATTGTACTACCAGAGATATTTATTGATTTGCCCCAAACAAAGACTTTATACTTGCATAGTGATGCATATTGATGCATAAAATTCACATACCACTGGGAGCACGGGTTCCTTTGGAGTAGAGATGAAAAAATTCCAACCACGTGCACAATGTCGTGAATTTCAGGAGCTCAAGTGGTAGGGATTTGTATACCCCTCTCTTTAATTGCCGCCCGCTTTACAATATCAGACTCATATCTTTTATAGGCTGGGACGTTTAGAAATTGATTTGGAACTGGTTCCTCCTCTTGCTCAAAATGTTCTTGTTGCATTGAGGAAGATGCTCCATTATTAGGCTTGCATTTGCGCATCATACCTAAAAAATACACTATTAGATAGAACACACGCAATTAACAAGCCACCCACGCTTATCTCCTTGTCCATCCTCAAACTAAAAGGAAACTTAGTATTCACAATAGTAATTAACACATGATAACAGCAAAACTAAGTCATGCACAATTTGAACCAAAACTCTCGTAAATCCCTTATTAATTACACAAATCGAATAGGAAGTAATCATATGTTATATGAGAAGCACGTAGATAATTGAATTCATCCACAAATACCTAAGGGTTTAACAATTTTGCTCATTGAGACATTTCGTCGAACATTTGGTAGCATGAACAATTAGATAATTTTTCTATGTATAAGATACACACAAGTACTCCCAATTCAAGTAACCAAGCACAAAAATCACACATCTAACATCCAAGAATAAAATGGAACAAAAATAAACACAATGAAAGTATGAAAAATAAAAACCTCCTTCAATGCAATATGTTAACTCAACAAGGAAAGTTGAAGGAATTTAGTTAATATCATACCTCAATGAAGTTTATGATTGAAAAAGTGAATAATTGATGTGGATTAAAGAGAAAAATGAGTGGTTTGAGGGTTGAGAGTTTTAGGGTCGAGAAGAATTTGGAAAGAGAGGGAGAGTTGGAAAGAATTTGTGTGGGTTTGAATATAAAAAAGGGACCGTTCGGTCCCTTATAATGGCTTGCGCGCATGTGCGCGAGATGCTAAAATGGCAGCAACGGTTCTGGATCTTGTCCACATGAGTAAGGTAAACTCACACATGTGCACGAGTCAGAAAAAAATATTCTTGCTTTCTGGAAATTACGCAGATGCGCACCGATTGGTTTGCATGTGCATAATTTCATACCCATTTGCATACAAAATTGATTTCCAACTACCCAAACCAAACATAAACTATGAAAACACAAGTTAAACCGTTTAACATGCACCTTAGGATGATATGCACACAAATAACAACCATAAAAACCAAACATGCACAAACAAAATTATAAAAAGACATGGGTGGCCTCCCACGTAGAGCCCTTGTTTATAGTTTTAGATTCGACTTTGACACGTGAGATCAAGCATTGGTGAGGTGAACGGTTTCCCGTTCCTCGTGGATAATTCTGCTATAGTAGTGCTTCACCCGGTGGCCATTCACCTTGAAGTTTTCTTGACTCCGTTTAAGTTCCACTGAGCCATATGGCAGGCAATACTCGCACTACCTGAAATGGTCCGAATCATCTTGACTTCAGTGGCATTTTCTGGGAAATAACCATAGTCTTGAATTGTACAATAAAAACATGTCCCCGACTTCAAATTGTTTTCGAGAAATATGTTTGTCATGCCAATCCTTCATTTTCTCCTCGTAACGTGTTTTGCATTGTCATAGGCCTCTCGTTGAAATTCATCCAATTTGTTCAAGTTGAGAAGCCTTTTCTCCCCAACTTCCTTCAAATCATAATTTAAACTTTTAATTGCCCAATATGCCTTGTGCTTGATTTCCATCAGAAGATGACAAGCCTTACCATAAATCGTTCAATAAGGAGATGTTCCTATTGGAGTCTTGAAGGCTATCCTATATGCTAATAGAGCGTCGTCAAACTTTTTGGACCAATCCTTCCTTGAAGAGTTCACGGTTTTCTCGAGAATGTGTTTTAATTCCTAATTTGACACTTTCACCTGCCCAGAAGTTTGCAGATGATATGCTAGGGCTGTCTTGGGGGTCACACCATATTTAGATAAGACGGATTCAAATAAAGGCTTTATAATTTTTGAAGTGTGATCCTCCGTCACTAATCACTGCTCATGGAACACCAAACCTTGAGAAAATGTTCTCTCACAAAATTTTCTACCACTCGATCATCATTGGTTGGTAGCGCCGCTGCTTCCACCCACTTGGATGCATAATCCACCACTACAAGAATGAATCTATTGTTGTGTGACAGGGAAAAAAGGCCCATGAAATCAATGCCCCATACATTGAAAACTTCGCAAACTAATATATTGTTCAATGGCATTTCATCTCTTCTAGACATGTTACCCACATGTTGACATTCACACATTGTAACACAAAGTCTCTTGCATCTAGGTATAATGTAGGCCAATAAAGTCCACTCTGAAGGATTTTCACCATCGTTCTTTGGAGCCATGGTGCCCTCCTACTAGTGAAGAGTGACACTGGTATAAGACACTTTGAATTTTACTTTCCAGAATGCATCTCCGGATCACTTGATCATTGCATCGGCAGCATAGATAAGGATCATCCCAGATGTGTAGTCTTTGATCTCCGAAATGAACTTTTTCCACTGATGAGAATCCATAGTGGAGGGGATTACCTTGGCCACAAGAAAATTATAAATATCCACATACCGAGGTGCACTACTGTCCACTCGTATCAAGTGCTCTTCTTGAAAGGTCTCATTGATCGGTAACTCCTCACCTAGTTCTACCTTTGAATGCTCTAATCTTGATAGGTGGTCGGCTACCATGTGCTCAATTCCATCCTTATCTACCATCTCCCAATCAAATTCCTGCAATAGTAAGATCCACTGGATTAGTCTAGGTTTTGCATAATTTTTTGTCAACAAGTATTTAAGGGCCACAGGATCTGTATGAACAATCATCTTATTACCTAAAGATATGACCTAAACTTATCAAATGCAAACACTACTGCCAGCAATTCTTTTTCTGTAATAGAGTAATTCATTTGAGCTTCATTAAGAATGAGGCTAGCATAATAAATCACATGCAAAACTTTATCTTTCTTTTGACATAAAGCCGTCCCCCACGGCATAGTCGCTCGCATCACACATTAATTCAAAATGCAAATTCCAATTTGGAGCGACTATGACTAGTGCGGTGATCGGAGCTTTTTTCAACTTCTCAAAAGAAGACAAACATTCATCATTAAAAACAAAAGGCATATCTTTTTGCAACAAAGTACATAAATGGCAAAAATCAAATAAAAAATTTTAATAAAACGTCGTTAAAAACTGGCATGAATTGAAAAACTCCTCACTCCTTTCACATTAGTAGGAGAAGGTAACTTTTCATTGACTTCTAATTTAGACATATCAACTTCAATGCCCGTAGCAAAAATCCGATGGCCTAACACAATTCCTTCTTTAACCATAAAATGACACTTTTCCCAGTTTAGTGCTAAGTTGGTGGACTCATATCTTTTCAAAATAGAAGCAATATTATCTAAGTAAGAACAAAAGAATCACCAAAAATACTAAAATCATCCATGAAAATCTCAGTAAACTTCTCATTCATGTCGATGGAAAATAGCAAACATGTATTGCTGGAGCATTTTACAATCCAAAAAGCATACATTGGTAAGCAAAAGTTCCATATGGACAAGTGAAAGTGATTTTCTCTTGATCTTTAGGGGCAATAGTAATATGAAAATACCCTAAATAACCATCAAGAAAGCAATAATACGCATGTCCAGATAAATGCTTACGCATTTGATCAGTAAACAACAAAGGAAAATGCTCTTTCCTAGTGGCTTTATTAAGTTTCTTATAGTTAATGCACATCCGTCACCCCGTCACTAATCTAGAAGGAATTAATTCATTTTTTTCATTAAAAACTACCATAATTCCTGCTTTCTTTGGAACTACTTGAGTTGGACTTACCCATTCACTATTACTTACGGAATAAATGATCCCGACGTCTAGCAATTTCAAAACCTCCTTTTTAACTACCTCTTTTAAGATTGGATTTAACCTTCTTTGAGGTTGTCTGATTAGCTTGCAGGTATCATTAAGGAGTATTTTGGAGAGTGCATGCATACCGAATGGCTTATTCCTTTTATGTTCTCAATGCTCCACGCAATTACCCCACGATGCTTTTTAAGAACAAAAATCAATTTACCTAATTCAATGTCTGAAAGTGAAGCACTCACAATGACAGTATATGTATCATGTTCTCCAAGAAAAACAAACTTAAGATAAGAAGGAAGTGGTTTGAGTTCAACCTTGGGGGGTTCGTTGATCGGAGACCCCCTTCTACCTTTACCATCCAATTTGCTTTCCTCCTCTTCTTCCTCCAAGTCCTCATTTTGAATGCTTTCTTGTTCACTAGAATCCCATCACCTCTTCATGAAAGTCTTCTATGGCTTTGGTGCCATTTTCGACAGATTCCCTGTAAAAGTCCATAACTAAATCATCAATAATATCAACACTTATTACATCATCATATTCAGACGAAAAGTTAAAGGAATCAAAAAAATTAAATGACACAATATCATCATTGACTCTTAATTATAAATTTCCAGCTTAAACATCTATCTTATGATGGCTTGTCCGATGACGAAGAAGAGTCTTACAAGAATTAAAGAGGTCACCAAACCTTCCTCCATGTCGAGAACTATGAAGTTTACCGGTAAGAATACTTTGCCTACTTTGACGATAAGGTCTTCAACCACTCCTACCGGCTGCCGTACACTTCGATCTGCCAATTGAAGAGTGATGTATGTTGGTTTGAGTCCTTCTCCATTCAACTTCTTTTAAGCGGAATGAGGCATAAGGTTGATGGAGACTTCCAAATCACAAAGGGTTCTTTGAAATTTCACCCCTCATATTTTGCATGAAACGGAAAACGAGCCAAGATCCTTTAGTTTAGGGGGGAGATTCTTTTGAATATAGCACTGCATCCTTCATTTAAGCATAAAATATCATCCCCCATTAACTTCTTCTTGCTCGACAAAATCTATTTCATGAACTTGGCATAGCTAGGCATGTTTTCAATTGCCTCAATAAAAGGAATTTTAATTTCAATCTTTTTAAAAATTTTATTGAAGCCATTTCTTTCTTTTCACATTCTCCTTCATCCTCTAAGGGAAAGGAACACTTACTTGCTTTCCTGGTATAGTAGAGAGGTCCTGGGTGTCTCTCATTTTTCATTTGCCTTGTTCTTTTCCACGTTCCTTGCATCGTCTTCATTAACTTTCATCGACTCTGCAATTCTACCACTCCTCAAAGTAACTGCTGACACTTGTTCTCTTCCATGAGTGTTTTCCTTTAGGTTAGCAATAGTGGTGCTTGGCAGTGCCCCCATAGGTCTTTCATTGTTTTACTGCACGATTTGTCCCATTTGCATTTCCATGTTCCTCGTGGTAGCTCAAAGATTCTTATACTCTCTCTGGAAGTTCTCAAAATATCCCTTAAATTATCCTCATTGGGTTGGTCATGATTTATTTGTAGAGGATAATTAGGATTTTAAAGTGGGGGTGTTGGTGGTAGAGGTTGGTATGAGTTATTTGGCTGAGATGGAATGTTCTGGAAATTCCTTAGATGAGATAGTTGATAATGTGTTCGGGAAGATAATGCATGATTAGAAAAATTAGATTGTGGCTGCGATGGTTGGAAGAATGGATTTTGAATATTAGTTGGATTTGTCTAGGAAAAGTTTGGATAGTTGTGCCAAGATAGATTATATATGTTACCATATGAACCAGGCGGATTCCTTGATTTTGAATTTTGATTGGCAATGAATTGGACCTGCTCACCTTATAGCATAGGCATTTTGCAAAGGCCATTTTGAAGGTTTCCTCCACAAAAAATCACAAGTTAGAATTGCTTGAGGTGCTGAATCTATGGAGTTCACCAGACTTCTCCCTAAATTCTCTAGGGCCTTTGTCAGAATGGTCATCATCTTCAACATCATGCCTTGTTGTGATAAGAAAGCATCATTGAGATTAATCGTACCTCCTTGTTGAGCATTGACTTGTTGGACTTGTTGTTGTTGCCCAACTAAAGGAGTGATGGTGTTATGATAGTAATGTGTTGATACCACTCTCCAACAACTGTTGTGCTTCCTTTCAGAATTTTAAGAGGGAAAGAGCCTCCAGCATTTGCATCAATGATCAATCTCGTCTCCGAAAATAATCCATTGTAAAACATTTGTACTTCCAACGTTAGTGGAATGGCATGATGTGACACTTTCTAAGCAGTTCTTTGAAATGCTCCCAGGCTTTACTTAGGTTTTCCCTAGTGAGTTGACGGAATGATGTGATGTCAGTACAGAGCTTTGCATGTTCTTGACGGTAGAAAGTACTTGGACAAAATTCTTGTGCTAGTTGATTCCACGTCGTAAAAGTGCGTTGCTAGAATGATTGCAACCAAGCCTTCGCCTTATCCCGCAAATAAAACAAAAAAGCTCTCATTCGAATACAGTTGGGATATTCCTGTTTGTATTTGCAGGTGTCAATAACTTCTTTGAAATTCATCATATGAGCAGAGGGATCCTCGTTTGGCCCACCTCCAAATATAGCGTGGGTTTGGAACATTTGAATTAAAGTTGGCTTGACCTCAAAGTTGTTGGCCTGTACGGGTATTCAGGCAATGCTTGAAGTCGCCCCTTCAAAATTTGGTACGACATAATCTCTAACGAGTCGGTGATTACCATTGCCTCTATTGCCATTATTACCCACTACTTCTTGATCCCCAATATTTCAATTTGGATTCTCCATTAAATTTTCCCCTTGGTTAGATTCTTGTAGTTTTCTGCGGTCTCTAGATACAGTTCGTTCAATCTCCAAATCACCTTGAATTAATGGATGATTGGAAGAGCGAGTATTTACCCTAAACTACAAGAAAAAAACCAAAGTTCGAATATTAAAGCAAAAACCCAAAACAAAAATAATTGTACATAATTAAAAGAAAAATAAAAAGTCTAATCTAGTAAGTTCACCAACCTAATATTGCACCAAAAATAGTCCCCGGCAACGCCGCCAAAAACTTGTTCGGTGTAATATTGACTAGGATTCACAAGTAAGTAATAACTAACCCTTATTAACCCTAATCAATACTTACACAAGCTTTCAAGGATACGAGATATGTTTGTCGATAGGGTAAGTAAGGATCGTTCTCACGAGAACTATTAGTCAATTACTAGGATTCACAAACATACGAACTAGTTAGACAAATAAATTCCAAGATTTTTGTTCTACTTTTATCTACTAGAAATCAAGAACAAATACCAAACTAATTAAAACAAGCAAAAGAAATAAAATTTACCCTAAGCAAACTTAAACTAATAAACTAGAAAATTAAATTGTAGGAAAACTAAATTAGAACTATGGAATTTAAATAAGAACTAAAATTAAATTAAATTTAAATCAAGAAATCAAACTCAGTAACATAGTTGGAACAAAAAGTTGATGTGCTTGAAGTCTTGAAGAATAAAACCCTAACTATGATTTTCTTAATCTAACGTCGAATCTAACTAAAGGCTGCTAGGTTATGCTAAAATCCACTCTTAATCGGGTATTTATACAGGATACATCAGGCTCTTAGACCCTTAAAATGACAAAATTAAGTTAAAACATGCATGATAAGGAACCCAATTGGGTGAAGAAAACTTCCAAAACAAGCAATTCATGTCACAAGCTACTTGGTGTGTGCACATGTGCAGGATTTTCTCGCGCATGTGGGCAAATTCCAGTAGTAATAGTTCCGTTTTCTCAGCCTGCGCACATGCGCAAGAAAATCCAGTGCATGTGCATAGCAGACAGATTGTCATCTTCAAATTCCACCTTGATTTTGACCTCGATACTACTAAATTTGGAAAAATTCAATACATGAAAGTTGTTGCCCTTCTTCTTAGCTCTCCAAAACATCTTGAATAGTCTCAACTGGAGTTTAAAAAAGAAAGTTGTGATCAAAATATTGAACAGTGTCCAAATTCGCTCCTTGCCGGTGTACGTTTTGCATTCTTTTGATGTTTCTCCAACTTTTTGATCTTTTTGCCTCATTTTTCATTCAATGCCTACACAAACTAAAAATAAGCTCATAATTAACTTAATTATTGCTCAACATTTATGAACTTATCAATTAATCCTTTAAAATATAGACATGTTTATGCTGATTTTCTAAATGATATTGAATTGGTTGACATTAAAGACGGAAAAACTGGATGGCAACCCACTATCCAAGATCACAAATTAACTATGTCCAAAATGTTTATCAAACGTGTCACAAATATTGAAGACTGAAGCGAACACCCTTCTGATATCACCATTTCAGGTCCTTCTTCAATAACGCAGATTATTATTTCAATTACTGTGTCCTTATTTCTTCAGTCATGAATGTCTTAGGAAGCAAGGTTTTACTCTAATCCGTCTGTAGAACCACATAGGAAGCAAGGCTATAGTTCAAAAAATTGAAGGACTCGTTCGGATACACCAAGTGTGTTTGAAATCAGTGGCAGAATTGTAATATAAGACATTTGTGACTGAAGATATAAGGTCCCAATAATTGAAATAATAATATGTGTTATTCAAGAAGGATATGAAGTGGTGGACATCAGAATGGTGTTCACTCCAATCTTCAATATTTGGGACATGTCTTGATAAACATTTTGAATGTTGTGAATTTGTGATCTTGGATAGTGGGTCGCCATCCAGTTTTTCCATCTTTAATATCCATCAATTCAATATCATTTACAAAATCTGCATAAACATGTCTATACTTTAAAAGATTATTTCCTAGAATAGGAAAATAAGTTCCAATATTTCTATGAAAATATTTTTCTACAATATCATAAGGAATTTTATGGAGTTCATCAATTTCAATGTAAATTATATGACTTTTTGTTCCATTGAATTTATATGATTCCCTAATTTTTTCTTCTTCAATTGCTAAACCAATTTGTAGTTTAGAAGTGGGATCTAAGGGATTTGGAGAATTTGAGGTGAAAGATAAAGCAATAGTTGCCCTAGTCCTAGTTCAGGAGTTAGAAGACGTTGAACCCAAAATGGTCATCCTATTTAAGGATTGAGGGGTATTTAATTTAAATGAGGATTCAAAATATTTGAAGGAAGATTTGGGAAATTTAAATAGGTCCTATTCTTAAGGAACCTCTTCCTGGGCATTGCACATTTGGAGGAGAAATTGTTCTTCTCTGCCTCCTCTATCGCCTCTACCTGATCTTCTTCTGAGGATATTCATTTGCAAGGCTTAGAGTATTTTGTAAAAATTTGCAAGCAAGAAAATCAGGCAAAGAGTTAAATTCTCCTTTAGTATATTCTATATCAAAATCAAAGATGGATAAAATAGATTACCATCTAGCAAAGATATGTTTAGAAGCAAAATTTTTTATGTCTTACTGTAAAACATGTTTTGCAGCACCACAATCAATTCTTAAAAGAATTTTTTGATTTAACAGATCTTATTGGAATTTTGAGATATAAAGGACTTTACTTAAAATATATTTTTTGATGGTTAAAAAATTTAACTGGGTATTTTTCCATAATCCTAATTTAAATTTTACTAGTTCTTCCTTTTTGGTTTGTAGATTTATTTGTTATAAAATACCATCATAACCAATATCAGAAGCATTTGTGTCAACAGTTTTAACAACCATTTTGGATTTGCTGGAGATAGACAAGGAAGATTTTGGACTTTAGATTTAATTTTTCTCATTGCATTAGAATGAATTTTAGACTAGGCTAGTGAATTCTTTTTTAGTCTTTCATAAAGAGGTCTACTATCTTGTGCTAAATTCTTATAATATTAATCTATATAATTCAAGCATCCTAAGAATCTTTGTTTTTGTTTTTTTGTCTTTTAATTCATTAGGAAATTTATCAATAAATTCTATACTCCTTGCTATGGGTAGTATTTGTCCTTTTTCAATTTCAAATCCTAAAAATCAAATTTTTGTTTGAAATAACTTAATTTTCTTAGCTGATAAGACAATATCATTTTTTAAAGCAACTTTTATGAATGTATTTGAAATGTTGGTCTATTGAATTTGAAAATATTAAAATATCATCCATCTAAGTTATGATACATGAATATGAAGAGAATATTTCATTAATTATATATGAAATTGTGAAGGTTCATCTTTTATTCCGAGTGGCTCCATTACATTCCATTCATAGTTCCCAAATGACACAGTAAAATCTGTTTTATTTCTATCTTCTTCAGCAATTTGAATTTGCTAAAATCCTGATTTTAAATCAAAATTTGAATATATATTAGATCCTACTATTTGGTTCGGACTGGATATCTTATCCAGTGTAATACGTTATTTAAATGTTCATAATTTATTACTAATCTGGGAACTCCTCTTTCAATCTCTGAATTTTATTAACATAGAATGCAGTGCAATTCCATGGAGAATGTGATTTTCTAATTATTTTCTTTCTTTAGCAAATAATCTATTTCTTTTTATGGAAATTTACCATTTATTTATACAGGTCTAGATGTTTTACATATAGAATAAATTTTTTTTTATATTGTAGTTTTACTATATGTTGTTTTGTATTCCAAAAAGCATTTGGAACATCTTCAAAAATCTGTGTAACTATTTGCTCATTATCTTGAGAAATTTTCTCTTTTATTTTTGGGTAGTTTAATTATTCTTCCTTTTTTCAAATTATAAATATCTTTTTGTAAACAAATTTATTTGGTTATGTTTCAATCTAATATTTTTATTTAAAGAATGTTTACTAATATGATTAAGATTAGAAATTTTTGCATGAGTTGCAAATACAAAAGTTAGTTCTTTTTCTTTATTTTTCCATCACAATAATATGGATACATTTAACCTAAAAATGGAGTACCTAATATTAAATGAAAACCTACATTTTTTGTTAATATGAATGGAATTCTTATAAGATTTTCTTCTTTTGAAAATACACAAACATTTGATATTCTATGTTCTATATGTATTTTTGATCCTTTAGCAACAGTCAAGGAGGCTGAAGTTTTTCAAAATATTGAGATGGAACAAGTCCCTCTCTCATGCAGTTTAAATCAGCTCCTCCATCAATCATAGTAATGGATTTAAAAGCATGGGTATCATTTATTAATATAAAAACGTCAATATATTATTTTTGAGAAATGTACATAGTATATATAGAATTGTCTAAATACTAATCATTTTGAATTTTCTATGTTTCTATATTCTCCCCATTTTTCATTTCTTCAAGTTTTTCTTTTTGCATATCTTGCACAAGAAATAATTCCTTTTGAACAAGAGATAATTCTTCTAAATTGTCTAATCTTCTTTTAAAGTTTTACATTATATTTAATTGTGTTAATCTCTTTGATTTCCTATTTTATTTCATTTATTTCTTGTTTCAACATTTGGATAGTTACAGGTTTATAAATTGTAATATTTTGTATATCTTTATGTATATCCTTCATAGAAAAACTATTTTTTTAAATAACACCCGAGGGTGAGAATTATTAGATAAATCACATTTTACAATGGCGAATATAGGGGCAACCTTGAGCATCCAAATACAGGAACCCTATTATAGAAGAAGGGATTGTGTTTTGGTTACACTCTAGATAGGAAGAATTCACTAAACCCTCATTTGATAAACAATCAGCTATTTGGTTGGCCTCTCTAAATACATGAGAAAAGGAAAAAGTCCTTTTTATAGGGTTCTATTTAGCAAAAAAGACTTAATATGCCTCCATTGCTGATCAATGCTCCATGATGGAGAGATACGACCATCGATCATTTGCACGAATGTTAAGAAGTCAAGTTCCATTTCAACAGCCTGAAGTTGGAATTTGGCACAAAGGTTCAAACCATCAACTAAAGCCATTGCCTCTGCTTGCAAATTGGTTTGTGTATTATAAGAATTGCAAAAAAACAGACATGAGATTGCCGTTTGAGTCTTTATAACACCACCAATAACTGCTAGACCCGAGTTCCTCTTGGAGCCTCCATCAACATTTAGTTTGGCAAAACCTAGTGGATGAGGGACCTACTTGACTGCCAAGGCCTTCCTTGGTTTTGTGTTTATTAGGTGATGACAAATTCCTTGTGCTAGAAGTAGGTCATCGGCTGCTCCATGCCTAGTAAAAGGAAGGATGGACGAAATGTTTCTCAGGTATGAACAAATGTTTGTGATAATAAGGTGCGGAATAATATTAACTCCCTCAATGATAGAACCAAGTTCCTTGCTTTCCATAGAAACCAGCAAATAAAAGTAGAAATAATTTTGTGAATGTCTCTAATGGTACTCGAAGAAATCTCCTACCACCACCATGAGTTTAGCTTTTGAAGCAGCGTTGAAGAGTAGGGGAAAATCATCTCAAACCAAGATTCAAAATGGCACCACACATGCCGAGCTAAAGCACATTCAACAAATAAATGATCTAAGGTCTCTTGATTGTCACAAAACTTGCATTTGGAATCTAAAGCCACTCCAATTCTGCTGGAAATGAGATTATCAAGAAGGAGCTGCCTGTTGAGTAATCTCTCCTTATCAAAGTTGTCATATGGGATGGGAAAGTTAAGAACATAATAAACTTTCTAGAAGATGTTGAAGTCCACACCAATTCATTGGCTCATTTTTCAGTAAGAAAGAGCTCTCTTTGATAATATTTCTAATTTTCTACAAGTCCATAACCGAATGTTGGCTATCTACGCTTGAAAGGTTTCAACCATTAGAATCCCACAGTAGGCTGATAGAGATGTCTTCACTAGAAATCTGCTCTATTTCCTCAAAAAGAGGATCTTGAGGCAGCCAAGGATCGAACTTGAGAGAAGAGCTACCATCCCTGATTAGGAAGAGAAAATATTTCTTAGCGTCATTATGACTTCGTAGCATCCATTTCCAGGTGAGCGAGTCTCTCGGCATCTCCTCAACTAGGCATGGATGAGTTTTACAATATCTGCCAAGAAGAAATTTAGACCAAAGGAAGTTCTTTTTCCTAAATTTCCACAACAATTTCATTCCAAAACCTTTGATCAAATTCGAGAAGAAGGGGATACCAAGTCAATTTGAAGCTATTGGTTTACATATTGAATGCCAAGATACCTAATGATATATGTGTCCTGATTCCGAGGAGCCCCAGAAAAAATTTGCAAGATGCCTTTCTAATTCTTGGATGACCACTTTTGGAGACTTAAGAACTGCCAAAAGATATAAAGAGATGTTGCTAAGAACTTCTATATACTTGATGAGAACAAGCTTACCACCTGGAGAGAGGAACTTGGAATGCCAACCAGCTATCCTTGTTGTGATTTTCTCTAGCATTGGCTGGAAAAGGGCTTTCCTTTTCTTAGCTTTTTGTATGCAGCAGTCAAGGTACATGAATGGAAAGGACTTTCTTTGAAAACCCATTTTTAACTGAATCATTCAAACTCTAGAGATTGGAGCTTTATTTGGCATGAAGAAGTGACTCTTTGATTTGTTTATGAGCTGACCCGAAGAGACTTCAAATTTCACCAAAAAAATCATGAGATTATGGATGGATTTCACCTCTCCTTTTGTAAATATATTGATGTCATCAGCATATACTAGGTGGGAGACAGTTGGGTAGCTTGGAGTCGAATAACTAGAGATTTTTCCAAATTGAACTTGTAGATTAAGTCCTCTTGCAAATGACTCCATATAATTATGAAGAGAAGTGGGGATAGAGGATCTCCTTGTCGCACCCCAGAGCAATTAAGATGTTGTATCTGTGATCTCCCTACCTTTAACATAAGGTGCTTGCTCTTGAGATATTAACATTGGCACCAACGAGGATAACCTTTTAGCCAATATCTTTTAACATATTTTATTGAAAAAAGGTACAAAGACTAATTGGTCTAAACTCATTAAAGGATGAGGGATTGGAGGTTTAAGAAATCAATGCAATAAGAGTGCTTATGAATGCCCTAGGTAGTGGCTTGCCCCTTAAGAAATCTTTCACGGTATCATGGAGATCACTTTGAATAATATCCCAGCAAATGGTCAAAAAGACTCCATTGTAACCATCAATTCCTGCTGCACCTTTCAAATTGAGAGAGAAAGTGGCCTCTTTTACCTCATTTAAAGTTGGCTCTTGAAGTAAGAAGTTATTTTCTTCCTGGGTGATAACCTCTATGATGGTGTCTAAGCTTGTTTCATCAAATTGTAGGTTGTTTGTCTCCAATAAAAGATTTTTGAAAAAATTCACCCCCTCAAATTCAACAAGTTGCATTCATCATCAGTCCAGGCACCATTCACTTTGATCCTTGAGATGCTTAGTTTATGTCTCTTGGCCATAAAGGAGGAATGAAAAAACTGGGTATTATGATGCCCTTCTTTAAGCCATCTTATTCCAACTTTTTGTCTCCAAAAAGTTTCTTCCTCCGCCAAACACTTGTTATGGAAAGCATTGGCATGGGCTAAAGCCAATTTATTTTCCTGATTCGGTTGATCCAAATAAGCCTCCTCTAGTTGTTTAACTTGTATTTCAACTGCCTTCACTTTGTTGAACACATTGCCAAAGATTGAATGGCTCCAATTCTATAGTTCCGCCTTTTGTCTTTTAAGTTTAGAAGCTAAAACTTCAAGAGGAGAAATGGAGTGGCAATATAGCTTCCAATTTCTCTGAACAACCTGCATAAAGTTTGACTGATTAGCCCAAACATTTAGAAATTTAAATGGTTTTCAACCTAAGGCAAGCCCGTTGGATGTTTTGAGCAAGAAAGAAGAGTGATCAGAGAGACATGTTTTGGGCAAAGTTTCACCACGATTTTCTGAAACATTGAAAGAGGTTGATGATTATAAACAAATCAATCAAGTCTCTTCCATACAAGACTTCCAAATCTATTGCCCCTCAACGTGAATTTCCAACCATGAAATGAAGTGTCCAGCAAACCACAATCATGTAGACATTCATTAAATTCCTTTAAAGCCTCCAGGTCCAAGTTGGACAAGCCTTTATATTCGTCCAAAATTGGAATTACATTGAAATCTCCACCTACCAGCCAAGGACTCGATGGCTAGACTGCTTGAAGATCTTGCCAAAGAGGTCTTCTTTCCTGCTTGGTGCATTTGGCATAAATAAAAGAAGCAAACAAGTCACTATGTAGATGTGGAGATGAGATGGATACATGCATGAGTTGGTCCGATAGCCTTAACTCCTTGATAATGAATTCATTATTCCAAAAAAGCCAGATTTTGCCATTTGGATTGGACAAACAATTAACGAAACCTAAACGACAAGCACCCAAAAAATTAATCCTTCCTTTGTCCACCATGGGTTCTAACAAGGACAGGATTTCTATTTTGTGTTCCTTAACCAACAGTATCCTTCTAAGGGAAGGTTTTTTTACTTATCCCTCTTATCTTCCACATAAGGATACTATCCATATTAGTTTATTAAAGTAGTGGGCAAAATGGAAGACTTAGTAGAGAACCTAGTTCGCATGGGCTGTGGCATATTATAGATCCTTCGCCGTCTACCTTTCCTCTTGGTATTGGACTTACCTTCCGAATTTGGCATAGTTTCTTCCAACTCATGCAAGGTGGGAGGTGTGTTAGGACAAGAAGATTCATTGTCTGAAAAATAGCAAGGGAGTTCTTCCATAATTTGGGCATGAATGATAGCAAGGTCCAGAACATCTTTCGAATTTTGGTAAGACAAATCCTTGACCAAATTTGGAGACGTAGGATCACCCTTTGAAATGGTCAAATCAGCAGATTTTGAGGTAGTTAAGTCTTGACTTATCTCAACCAAACTTGAATTTCCAATCCCAACTTTCATGCAATTTGAATTTTGAATGTCCTTCTTTTGTGGAGCTTCACTACCAACCTCAACCACCTTGGAAAATGGTGAGTCAACCAACAGAAAGTTTTCCACCACCATACTTTCAGTTGTGGGTGCTTCCATCATCACATTTTCCTCATGATCAGCAGCTACTTTTGGAGTAGCGTTCAAATTTGGCATTGACTTTTGTGTGTCATCATCTAGTTTTTCCTTTGAAACACCTGAGGGCCCGACTTCTTGATTTTGAACTAGTTTCCAGCAAGATGTGGGCATGTTGATTGGCTGTGTAGGAGCTTTGTCCTTTGGAGGATGTGTTTCAAGTTGCTTGGAAGGCTTAGCAATCCCCACTCTACAATCGGCCAAGTGATGACCTATTTTATGACACTATGCAGTAGGATAGGATATCCTCATAGGTGATTTTTTGCCACTTTGCACCATCACCAACTCCTAACTATGCTATAGTTGGAAGACTAGTTGCCGAAAGATCAACCTCCATTCAAACATTTACTGTGTTTAGGAGTGTGAAGTTTTCTGTGGCCAAGTAAAGCTTAAGAGGAGTTCCCACAGCTTGAGCCAAAATAAAGACTGCATGCTTAGTGAAAAGAACTACTGGGAGACCTTCAAACATTATCCATACTGGAACAATTGAAGGCTCGATGTCTGGAGTGTAGAGGGGGTACCATTTGAGAACTCTCATGCAAAATCCATTAATGAACCAAGTGTTTTTAATCCAACAACATAAATATTCCTCCTCCAAAGAAAATCTAATAAGAATGTGCTTATGGTGAAGAAAACCCACAGTAAAACTGCCCTTGAAGCCAATCTTATGGAAACTTTTATGCACGGTTTCCATATTTGGTTTGCTCCTTGGGAAGTTGCCCACCAAAGTGAAGCGAAAATGGGCAGCCAGCTTTTTAACCTCTTCCTCAGAAATAAAAATATTGTTGGTTCTCCCTTGAATGATTGTAACTCCTTCAAGCAAGGAGGAACTGAAGAATTTGTATGGGACTCCACCTTGTTTTTGAGAACATCCGCAAAAGAATGAGTTTTGCCCCTCTACCATTGGCTGAAGGGCATCCGTTTCATCCATGGTCGATCAGCCAAGAAGGAAGGAAAGTGAAAATTTTAGAGGGGGAAAGTTTTAGAGAGAAGGAGGAGAATGTTTTTCCCAGAGAAAAAGTTTTTTTCCAATAATCTTCTACTTTTGCAAGGCGAAAAACTGTTTTTTTTATATCCAAATGTTACTTTATTTTGGTTGGAATGTATTCATTTTTGTTGGAGCAAGAAGATGTTGCATTATATAGTACTAAATATAACACACACGCTCTCTCTATATATATATATATTCTTTTTTTTTGGGATTTGGTATTTCTCCAGTTAAAATAAATTTTTGGTTGTCTGTTAGTATAAAAATTTGTGGATTTAAGTCATGAGAGTCTAAAATAGTTTTATATTACATAATTTCAGTGGAACAATCTGAACAATCTCCTGTCGAATTTTCTTCTTAACCATAATTAGACTCAATATCTTCTAAATAATTGAGATGATAAATTATTTGATCTTTAATTTCATCTCCTATTTCTAGTTCTCCTATTTGTTGTAATAGGTATATTTTAGTCTTACACTTATTAGCATAATAGGCTTTCTTTGCTCATTTTCTACAAGTTGTATTAGCCTCAATCCATTCTTTTACATCTCCGTTAGTCTTGTTGTTTTTATCTTCTTCTTTTTTGTAGTTTTCTATTAAAGAATTTTTTTTTCCTTTTTAGGATATGATTTCGATTGAGACTTAATAACTTTTTTTTGGCCTTTTTAAATGGAAGTTTTGGTGGAGGAATAACAAATTGGTCACAAAAATGTCCAAATTTAGTTCTATGTTTATATTTTTCTTTTTGGGCTTTTAATTTTATGTCATTACATAATTTTAATCCTTCATCCGTGCAGACCGATATTATATCGCCGTACGTTAAATTTTCATAAGAAATATTAAACTCATCGGAGATTCATATCTTTTAGAACATTAGTTGTTCTTTTAACAAATAATGTTGGCAAATCATTAATAAATTTTGCTTTTCAAAATTTCAATGGAGCATCAACACGATTTAATAATATTGCTAAAAAGACATCTTTATTCCATCTAACCTCAAAGCCATCACTAGTGGATTACAATATACATTGATGAGATCTCTCTCTACCCACTTTGTCCGCAATGCTAGACCCGACACTAATAGATTATACTCCTCGGGTATTCTATACTTACATCTAATACCTTGAATATTAGCATAATGCATAAAGTTAGGATCAACCTCCACTAGAAGCTCCCTGGCAGCTGCTTTATACCCAAATCTTTTCCTATGAAAGACTTTTCTTCCCTTCCCCAGATACTTAGAAATTAAAAAAGAAGAAAACTCAACGTCTTTTTGAGGAATTTTATGTAACTCACACAAGTCGAGTACCGAGATCCAACAAAACAGAACGCATAGTAGGATGATCCTTTTTCTTTTCCTAAGGAAGATTGGGAAAAAAGTTAAAAGACAACAAATCACCACCCAAAGTTGTCAAAAAAAATAGAAAGATGCAAGCCTACAGTCTGATCAACCCCTTTGTGAAAATAGGCCCGACAGCCCCTTCGAGAAGCTAGCTGGCCATGCCCTTAAAGATACGACTGCCTCTTTGGAGGGGGCGGCTGGCTAATCCTGAGGTGATGGCTCACTGGGACACCCCTACTAAGGAGGCTGGCTGGATGCCACTTCTTTCTTGTCATCCAAATTGACAGTTTTCTCCTAAAAAATCCCAAGAATAGCTGATGTATTTTTTTCGGGGATCCCATTCATACTCACTCTTGTCCCTGATCGAAAAAAATTGACGAGTGTGTCCCAATCTCCTAAAGAATTTTTTTTAGTCCACAAGACTACTATCTGACATAAATATTTAAGTAGACAGAGAAAATTACTCATAAAAAACGTGACAAAAATTTTACTTGAAAACTAAGAAGCAAAGTCTTAACAACAAGTGCTTCTTGAGTTAAAGAAGTTGACACTCCAGCAGAATACAAGTCTCTTTACAAACATTCAAGTTTCTTTTTCTAGTAATCTAACAAAATTTGTTATGTCAGTCTTTCTTATAAAAGTGGTAATCTAACAAAATTGTGCATGTCTAGTCTTCCTTACAAAAGCACTGAAATAATCAGACACCAAACTATCTTTATTTTCTTAATATAATTTGGCATCCAATATAATGTCGAGCCAATCTATTAAAAGTAATAATGTGACAAAACCATTGAAATATTATTAAATTCAAAAAAGAAAGAACAAAATCTATCCGAATATCTAAAATCAAGCAATTAATGACTCAATAAGATCTTGTCACGGAGAGTGACATTAAAAAATGGTCTTAAATTTGTGATTTTGTAAATCAGTTTCCTATAATTTTACCATGGGGTCCAACAAACCTGAGGTATTTGACATCATTCTACTAAATCAGGCTTCGGCCTCCTGATTGTTTCACCTATTTGCATGGTTCGGCAAGCATGTGATAAACTCCTATAAGTACGATTCATCAATAATTCCACACAAGGAAATACACGACACAATACTCGCTATGAAATCTACTGTTCCTGGTTCTTTTTTTTTTTCTTTTTCAAATCCCTTACTTTAGCATTAGAATATCTCTGGGGAGTAGTCTCCAATAGGTCTTGTAGGTGCCTTACCTCTGCTTGTTGCTTATCCAGGACTTCGCCAATTTTCGTACAAAAAAGAATGACTTATAACTAAAATTTTGATACAACATTTTTATTAATGTTTTGATCATATGTCTTATATTTATTAATTTGAAGTTATTTTATATTAAGAAAAATATGCTACTTCATCCATCTCATCATTTTTTCGTTTTTTGATAATATCCTTTTAAAAATAGTGTGTTGATATTTATAATTGTTTAAATCTTTTCAATTCTACCATTCGAAATGCAAACTTTTAATGTGTAAGATTTGATTCTACTAAAAGACAAGAGGTACACTAAAAAAATGAACTATGATTATACTATCTACTTGACATTTTTAAGATGAAAAACATTTTAAAACAAGTAAAAGATAAGGAAGATGACATTTTCGGCAGAGGAAAAAATATATTTTAGTGAATCACTAGATACTACTCAATAATCAGCTGTGTAACCTATTGGTTGAATTAGTAATTCACATCCCGTCTGATTTCTTTGTAGGCTTCATTTAACAACTAGAAAATGGAAAAAATAGTAATTAAACTATTACAGAGTTTGATCATAGGTTACTACACTATTATGGAGGTAAATTTGTTCGCTCAAGTAAATAAATTGATTGTTTCGAGTCATTTTGTCCATTTAACACATTAAGGCGAATGAAAAATTAAATTTTCAGATAAAAAATTGTCTACACAAGTTAAATAAAAACATTGACTCAAATTGATATCATTCAACCCACTCAACATTCGTAACCCTAAACAAGGTAGATCGAGTCCAAGACACTATGAAATGGAGCTCGCGGTCCATGACATAGTTTTGTGGACCAAATCTATTTTATACACATCTAGATGTGTAGAATTTCTCCCCAAACAAACTAAAAAAAGCCACCAATGGAACCACCCTGCTACCATCCCCGCAGCTGCAATGGCCAATCCACTAGAATCACGTAACTCTCGCAACTCCTTAACCCACTCCCGTACCTTTTTAGTTTGTAACCCCAAGAACCAGAATGATTACAAAATTGATTCGTATATGAAAAAGAAAAAGTTATTTGTATTATCAATATAATACAAAAATTATCAGATTCTCTTCTATAGCAACTCGTTAGTAGTTTCTCTTCTCAAGCAATCCAAGTGTGCTGCTCTTAAAGTGTCTACGCTATCTCTGTATTCCCCTAAAAATATATTTAGGTGTTCTATTATTTGATTCTAATGGCCAACCAAAACAATAGCCAAGGCTATTTGTAGACTTTTTTGCCAGAAAGTTTTACATGAGATCCTTAGTGATTTTATTTCAAAATATACGGAATAAATCAATCTCAACTGATTTAATTTGATATCAAGGGTTAAATCAATTTTATGATTATCTATTTAAACTGATACACGAGATAAGTCCCTGCATTAGTGATTTATCTGCTAACTTGATTTAGCAAGTTTTATCAGACTTACACTATTATATTCCCTCCATCCCAAATTATTTAGTATGGTCAAATTTGCACACAGTTTAAGAAAAAATAGTGTTTGGCTCACTAATAAGATGCTTTTTCCATAATTGTCTGTCATCTAAGATATAAAATTTGTTTGATTTTGAAATTCTAAATTTTGAAATAGCTTGTGAGAGTAATTAACATTGAAATATGAATTTATTGCTATATCTTTGGGACTTGCATGAAGGGTAAAATAGGTAAAATAATCTTCAAAAATTTACCATTTTAAGAAATGACAAATAATTTGGAACAAACCAAAATAAAAAGAGTGACATATAAAATGAAACGAAAGAAGTAACAATCTTTATCAATATTCCATTTGTTACGTTATTGATCTCATTGGTATATATTTATCAGAGTAGCAATTTATCAGTATCCCAACCAATGCCAACAATAATGTCCATCAATATATCATTATTCATTTTGAAATAAAAATATTGAGAAAAGTCCATTTACATATAAAATAGCAATTTGCAACTTTCACAATACTACATTCTATATGGGATACTGTCAAAATATTAATTCCCAAATAACATGATTTTCATATTCTAATTGGACTCCAAAAACATTTATAAAATATTTTTGTAAATAAATATAAATATGAAAAACTATTTAAAATTGCACTTGTCATTTTTTTGAGTCCAATCTAATGAAATCAACTGAATGTGCTTTCTCGTTATTTGAGAATGATGAATTCCTTGTCCAGCATTTATATAATTTAATTATCATAGACGTAATCCAATATTGTCTATATATAGCCTTTAATTCAGCATGAACTTTTAACAATTTATAATTATGTACATAACAATTTATATATATATGTATATATATATATATATATATACATCTTGTTGGCCCCAAAAGCAACCTAAGAGGGGGGGTGAATTAGGTTGATCTGAATCTCTAAAAACAATCCTTTTTATGTGCTTAATAGAAATTCAAACTCTGTGCACCAAATGAAAACTTAAGCACAAATGAATACAATAGATATTCAACAATTTAAGCTTAAAGAACAAATAAGAATATTGAGATTAAGAGAATCAAACCAAACTCCCTAGCTTACAAAGAGCTTCTTACAAGGCAACTACCAAGTTCACAACTTGAAGTTCAGCCCCTAAAGTCTCTTCAAAGTAGGTGAGACAATAACCTCTTGTACACAAATGAGGATCACTCTTGCTCACACTAATTTCCTTTAGTTGAGCCAAGAGTTTTACACTCACAACCTCCCTTTGTTACAATCGTTATCTCTCCACTCTTACACTTGAAGAACTTTTACTCTTCTAAGCTCTTTTCACACTACCTACACTATTACAACACTTGTACCCACTATTTCTTCCAAATAGCTCAAGAATTGTTTGTAATCAATGTAGAAGTCTCTTTGATATTAAATCAGACCTAGGGGTATTTATAATTCCCAAATATCTGCTTCCAACAACTTCCCAACGGCTATTTTCTGTTTGCTGGAAAACTAGCCGTTGGACCTTTCGGACGGCCGATGCAGCAAGAGTGCGTCCGAACAAACTAGCCGTTGGACCGTTCGGACGGCCGCTGCTAAACCTTGCGTCCGACAATGCGTCCGTTCTCTGAGGGTATTCGTTCGGACGTCCGAGGATGCGTCCGAACTTACCTGTTTTTCTGCACACTTGTTATTAAACCATTAGTATGATTTGGTCATCATCAAAACATGATTAACATAACTGGGGTTCAACAATCTCCCCCTTTTTGATGATGACAAATCAATTGGACAATTCAAAAAACAACCATAAATATGAAGTACTACACAAGAGAATTTGTCCATTATTTCTCCCCCTTTGGCATTATCAAAACATAAGAAGAATAAAGCTCCCCCTAAGTTTATTCTCCCCCTTGAGAGAATTCATGCAAAGAATTATGATCAATTGCAATTATGATCTCAAAACAATTTTCGCTCATTCCTTAATAAAAAAAAAAAAAAAAACATCATCAAAACAATGAAGCATGTGTGATGCAATTTTTTTGTAAAAAACAAATCCATTAAAAAAGAGAATGCTCCCCCTTTCTTTTGCAAGTAGTGACTTATTATAGACTAAATTTGGGGAAACAAATATCCTAGCATTCTAAACAAATTCGAACATAAAGATGAGTAATATTCAAGAGAACATAGTTCAACTTGATAAATGAAAGCACACAAAACTTTGGATGTTACCCATTTCAATATGATCTTAGCTCATATGCCTTGAGTACCCTTCAAAGATAATCTATCTTGAAATCCTTAGTGCTCTTCAAGCATACCTACATGCAAAGTTAAGTAACAACTTTTGGTACCCAAACTTTCTTGGGTCCAATTGGATTAGTAGCATGCTTAATTACCCAAATAGAGTTTATTCCCAATTTTTCATTTCTTTTAACATAACAATTTTTCTTTATATGACCATGTTGATAAATTATACAAAGACAATAATTACAAATAATATTCTTATTGCCATAAAAAGAAGATTTAGATTTAACAAAGCACAAATTATTTTTTCTAAAGGTGATAAAATTTTTGTTCAAAAACATATTTCTAGTTCTTTTCTTTTCAAAAACATTTTCTTTCTTTGTTTTCAAAGTAACATCAAGATCATCTAATCTCTTCTTCAATGAAGCTTGTTCTTCCATGATCTTGGTTTTTCCAACAAATTTTTCTTTCAAAACATCATTTTCTTTTGTCAAAGAATTATTTTTATGCACAAGTTTTGAGTTGGCACTCAATAAAGTATTAATTTTAATTTTTAATTCTTTGTTCTTGGCATATGATTCTTTCAAACATTCATGCATTTTAAAAATAAATGATTCAACATCATCATTATCATTATCACATGAATCATCACAAGAATCACAACTAGAGGTTACCTCATTATTGCCAAGTACCATAAAAGCCATTTGAGCCTCCTCATATTCTTCTTCAACCTCTTCCATCCGAATTGCAATCATCCCAAGTGATTTGGAAGTTGTTGAAGAAAGGTATAACAAGTGAATTCTGAAAAAGATGAAGCTTAAATGCTAAGCTTCTTTTTCCGTTTGCCTCCTCATCTTGTAGCTTGTATTTCAACTTCAATTCAAATGAGGTTAGAGAATTGATCAATGAATCAATAGGCAAAGAATTTAAATTTTTAGACTCTTCTATGGCAATGGATTTAGGTTCCCATTCCTTAGATAAAAGCTTCAAAAAAATTCTATTCTTTTCACCCAAGGAATATTCTTTACCCAAACCTTCCAAATCCTTTACCATATCATTGAACCTACAATACATCTTGTCAATGTTCTCTTGAGGTTCCATTTTGAAGGATTCATATTTAGCCACAAGAAGTGACTTCTTTTGCTCTCTAATATCTTCACTTCCTTCATGGATTTCTTTTAATTTGTCCCATATCTCCTTGGCCGATATGCAACCTTTTACTTTAGAGAACTCATTGCTGCATCCAAAGCATTATACAAAATATTAATGGCTTTAGCATTTAAAGATAAATTTATTTTATCTTGTGCATTTAACTCATATCTAGTCTTAGGCCTTAATCTATGAGTATTTTCATCAAAAATATTAGCTTCTAAAGGACCTTCACAAATAATATACCATAAATCAATATCATTAGATTGAACAAAAATTTTCATTCTATCCCTCCAAAAAACAAAATTAATGCCATTAAACATGGGAGGTCTAGTGATAGAATGCCCTTCTAAAAACAAAGCATAATTGGTTGCCATGATCTTTACTCTAATGCAATTTAAGCAAAATAAAGAGACCAATGCTCTGATACCATCTTGTTGGCCCCAAAAGCAACCTAAGAGGGGGGGTGAATTAGGTTGTCTCTAAAAACAATCCTTTTTATGTGCTTAATAGAAATTCAAACTCTGTGCACCAAATGAAAACTTAAGCACAAATGAATACAATAGATATTCAACAATTTAAGCTTAAAGAACAAATAAGAATATTGAGATTAAGAGAATCAAACCAAACTCCCTAGCTTACAAAGAGCTTCTTACAAGGCAACTGTCAAGTTCACAACTTGAAGTTCAGCCCCTAAAGTCTCTTCAAAGTAGGTGAGACAATAACCTCTTGTACACAAATGAGGATCACTCTTGCTCACACTAATTTCCTTTAGTTGAGCCAAGAGTTTTACACTCACAACCTCCCTTTGTTACAATCGTTATCTCTCCACTCTTACACTTGAAGAACTTTTACTCTTCTAAGCTCTTTTCACACTACCTACACTATTACAACACTTGTACCCACTATTTCTTCCAAATAGCTCAAGAATTGTTTGTAATCAATGTAGAAGTCTCTTTGATATTAAATCAGACCTAGGGGTATTTATAATTCCCAAATATCTGCTTCCAACAACTTCCCAACGGCTATTTTCTGTTTGCTGGAAAACTAGCCGTTGGACCTTTCGGACGGCCGATGCAGACAGGGTATGTCCGAACATGGAACTAGCCGTTGGACCGTTCGGACGGCCGCTGCTAAACCTTGCGTCCGACACTGCGTCCGTTCTCTGAGGGTATTCGTTCGGACGTAAGAGGATGCGTCCGAACATGCGTCCGATTGAAGCAAAGTCTACTGGAATATGATCGAACGCTGTTCTTCGTCCGATCATGTTGCTTCAAGTATGTTTGTGTCTCAATTGGTAATCGTCCGAAGCTCTTGAAGCACTCGGACAGTGTATTTGCGTCCGTGGTTGTTTTGTTCGGACGATCATTTGCGTTCGAACCTACCTGTTTTTCTGCACACTTGTTATTAAACCATTAGTATGATTTGGTCATCATCAAAACATGATTAACATAACTGGGGTTCAACACATCTCAGGTCTAAGGACAAAAAGATTTTGTAGTAGAATATAATTTGACAACAACATTTATAATTATATTCTTAAACGGATCTTGTTTAATGTGTATACAACTTACATATCACCTACTTATTTGCCTAAGATCATTACCTCAATGATGTTGGAATATATCATTCTATTGTATAGCAGCACAACAAGTGTAGACTTTATTATTTCATAGTCTAGAACAAACTTAAATATCAACTACTAAATTATTATTCCTCACTAATGGTTCATCAACTAATAGAATAATTTAATAATATCTAAGTAAAAGTCTTACTGATATCGTATGCCAATTTAAATTAAAGTATACCCAACATAAATATTATGCACATGAAAATAATTTTTATTAATCAAATAATTTATAAGTAGATTTGAGGGCATATAATTTAACAGTCTCCCACTTGCACTCAAGACCAATCATATATGTAGCTTACATCCATAGGTTCAAGATGTTTCTCACACACTTTTTGAGTTAAAGGTGTAGTGAATGAATAAGCTACATCATCAACGGAAGCAATTTTTGCTCTTACAATATCTCCTCTGCGTATGATATCATGAATTAAGTGAAATCTATGCTGAATGTATTTTTTCCTTTGATGAGCTCTGGGTTCTATAGCATTTTTTTCTATTGCACCATTCTTATCAAAATATATAGTGATAGGAAACTCACTTAAAGGAACAACAACAAGTTCTTTCACAAACTTGCAAATCCAAATAGCTTCTTTTTCAGCTTCACTTGCAGTTATATATTCTGCCTCTATGGTATAATCTACAGTTATATTTTTCTTGCAACTTCTCCAAGTTATTGCCCCATTACCAAGATTGAATAGAAACATAGAAGTAGATTTTCTATCATCTATGTCAAATTGAAAATCTAAGTCTGTATAACCATGGATTCTCAAATCCTCACTTCCATAGACCAAACAATAGTATTTGGTCCTATTTAAATATTTGAGGATATGCTTTATTGTTGTTCAATGTTCAGGACCAGGATTGGATTGGTATCTACTTACAACGCTGACCACATGGCTTATGTTTGATCTAGTGAAAAGCATTGCATACATGAGATTTCCTACAGCTAAAGCATAAGGAAACATTCTCATCTTTTCTCCCTCTTCTTTTGTTTATATGGGGCATATTTGATTTGAGAGTTTAATTCCATGCCTAAAAGGTAAGAATCCTTTCTTGGAATTTTCCATGCAAAACCTGGTCAGTATCTTATCAAATATAAATTGCTTGAGAAAGACCTAACATCCTTTTCTTTCAGTCTCTAAACAATTTGATACCAAGAATATAGGATGCTTCTCCTAGATCTTTTATTGCAAAATGACTAGACAAGTATACCTTCACTGATGACGTTGCGCCTACATCATTCCCAATAAATAAAATGTCATTAACATAAAGAACAAGAAATACAATAGTCCTCCCGTTAACTCTTTTGTAAACACATCGTTCATCCATATGTTGTGAAAAACTAAATAATTTTATTGCTTCATCAAAATGGATATTCCAATTACAAGATGTTTGCTTAAGGCCATAAAGAGATTTTATCAATTTGCATTTTTTGACTTATCTTCTGGCTGATTCATGTAAATTTCTTCTTGAATGTGACCATTCAAGAAAGTAGTCTTATGAATGTACTACATCCATTTTCCATATCTATAAATATAATATGTAGCAATTCATAAAAGAATTCTGATGTATTATTTAAGCATGGCTACAGGCAAAAAAGTTTCCTCATAATCAATTCTAGCATTTTGAGTATAACCTTTTGCCACTAACCTTACTTCGTAGGTCTCTACCTTTCCAGTAGGTCTAAATTTTCTTTTGTAGAACCATTTACAACCTATAGGTTTAATAGCTTCATGTTTATCTACTAAAACCTAGACTTGATTAGAATACATAGAATCCATCTCTAATTGCATAGCCTTTTTCCAATTCTCAAGCATCTTTATCAATTAATGCCTCTTCATAGGATCTATATCAATCTCCAATGATTCCATTTGATAAATCTTATTTAACAAATTGAATTTGAGTGGTGGCTTAGTTATCCTTTTACCTCATCGAGGCTCTTGTGTTTCAATTGGTTAATGGAACAAATTTCTTTGTTCTTCATATACCACAATCATTGGCTCATCACCATGTTATAGTTTCTTCAAGAACAACTTTGGTTATATTTTCATTGAAGGTATAATCTTTCTCAAGAAAAATAGCAAACCTACTTACAAACACTTTTTGCTCAATAGGATTATAAAATATAGAAACCAGTAGACATTTTGGGATAACATACAAAATAGGCACCTATTAGTTCTTGATTTCAATTTGTCCATATTAGACTTTCTAACATAAGCTAGACAACCCACATTTTGAAATAGTTCAAACTGGGTTTCTTTCCAATTTAGAGTTCATATGGAGTTTTAAGAACTAATTTTGTAGGAACTCTTCAATAAACAAATAGCAATTTCGAAAGCATAACCTCAAAAAGAAATTGGCAAGACATGCTCATTATAGAACGAATCATTTCTAATATAGTACTATTTTTTCTTTCTGCTACACCATTATGTTGTGGTGGAATGAGAGGAGTTAATTGAGAAATAATTGCATTTTCTTTTAAGTTGTTTTTAAAATAATCTAACATGTATTCACCGCCCCTATTCCTGATCTAAGGACTTTAATACACTTTTCAGGTTGTTAATCCACTTCATTACAGAATTCTTTGAAAAGTTTCTGATTTATGTTTCATTAGTTCTAAATAGCAATACTTAGAAAACTCATCAATAAAAGTAACAAAGTACAAAAAACCACCTCTTGCAAAATGATAAAAATGGATCACAAACATTAGTATGTATTAATTCTAATGTGCTAGTGGCTCTAACTCCTTTCCCTTCAAAAGGAACTTTAGTTATTTTTCCTTTTAAACATGGCTCACAAATTGAATAAGGTTCAACATTCAAAAATTTTAATGGGCCATCTTATAACAATAGATTGATACCATTAATATTAATATGACCAAGTCTTTGATGCTATAAATATGTTCGATTGATATCCTTTTTCCTTTTCAAGGATTGCATATTAGAATTATTATTTTTCTTAATAGAATTTATGGAACAATCTTTAAAAACCAAAATCTAAAAATTTATTATTTAATTTGATAACAACCTTGGACCAAAACTGTAAAGAATATCTAGAAATAGCAAGTTTAGAAACACAACTCAAATTCCTACGAACTACTAGAATAAATAAATAGTCTTTTAAAACTAAACTTTTATTCATTGATAATTCTAAATAGAAAGTTCCAATGGCGATTGCTGCAATAGCTGCATCTATCCCCATTTCAAGACCACCTCTTCATCAATTAGTCTTCAAGTCTCCTTGAACCCTACAACGTACTGTAAATGTGTGAGTTTGTGCCAGAATCCACACACCAGCTTTAAAATAGACCATCTATTAAATAGTTTCAGTGATAAGCAAATTAGACATACCTTCAGAAGGTTTAATCATTTTTCAAAGAAGCCAAATAAATGAAGGAATTTCTCTTCCAATGACTAGGCTTGTTGCAATAGGAACCATTTTCTTTTCATTGCCCTTAGTTACTTTTCCTCCTTGAGTATTTCTGGTGAATTTGTTATTTTTCTTAAAATTCTTACCTTTAGGTTTGAATTTAGATTATAATTCTCCCTTCAAAAAGATTGACGCCTTATCCTTATTGATGAAGACCGCAACTACTTGTAACATATTGAGTAGTTCTAGTAAAGTTACCTCCATTTTGTTCATGTTAAAATTTAACTCAAACTAATTAAAAGGATCAGGAAGGAATGACAAGACTGCTTTGGTTTTTGTGGTGAAATTAATTTCACCCACAAGCAAGTCAATTTCATCAAGGAAGGACATCATGTTAAGCATATGTTCCCGCACAGGAGTGCCTTCCACAATTTTCGTGTACATCAAGTTCTTCATAACAGCTTGACAAGCATTTTTGCTTTGTTCACCAAATATTCTTTTAGGTTCATCATCATGTCCCTAACTGTAGGCAGACTTTCATATTGCTTTTGTAACACATTAGTCATGGAGGCTAAAATATAACATTTAACCAATTAATATGTGCCATGCCACTTATCAAAATTTGTTTGTCAGTGGCTTCAACTAAAATAAACTTAGGGGAATTAGTGTTAAGCAACTGATGTTCTCAGGAACAACCACTTTTTCTACAATGAGAACAATGTTGAGGTTTCTTTTCCAATCCGCATAGTTTTGACTCGTCAAACGGTTCTCATCCAAAATCTTAGGTAATAGGTACTGAATTTGCAATGTAATCAATACAAATAAGTGCATATTTCCACTATATTCAGGTTTTTGAATCGTAATGGTACCGCCTACAAGAAAACTATAATTTACACCCTACCAAAATAAAACAATTATATTCAACTTTTCATGTAGGTATTAAGAACTTTTATTTTAATATCAATCATTTCTTTTTAAATTAATTTCATACATAAAATAAAAGCAAGTAAATCCTACTTATCATAATCACATTTCATGTTAAAATTTTATCATAATTCTCGATTTCCTTTTTGGCTTCTAAATTAATGTGTCTTCTATCATTTTGGCTAGGCACATAATTCAGTTAAGTGCATACTATCATCTAAGCAAAATATGAGCTTGTAATATCATATTACTATTTTAACATAATTTTAAGTACTCCCACTAGTTGTTAATATGCTCATCTTCCTAAGAAATAAATAAAAATATTATTAACCAAAATCTAATCTATCCTTCTGTCTTCAATTAGACATTAGTTTAATAATATATTTATATACCAACGTGGAGAGCCATAGCAATCATTTTTATAAGATAATTCTATTTAGCACTTAATATTTGTATAAGTAGAATATGTCGAAAAAATTGGTATCTAATATCAAATACAAACAAGACAATTAAAGTTTGCAATTTGAGCATGCAAATCAACTTATATATAAACTTATTCTTATTCATCAATAGACAATTCTTGTTTCAAACAATAAACAGTTAAATAGGATGATAAACAATTTTCAACTGCACAAAATATTACACAATCACCATATGTTAAATTGGTATATAACCATTTGCAGAAAAGCCACTTGCGGAAAAGTGATTCCAAAATTCCAATATTGAATTCTCTCAGTACAACATCATAACATGTCAATAACATATCAAATTATTCTGAGATAGTAGACCTATAATAAAGTAATAGTCAATTTGTGAAAATTATAATTAGATGTGATAGGTGATAACTCTAGGATATGTACACTAAATTTAACAGTTTTGTTACTAGTTTTGAGCATTCTCAGAGCTATATGTACCCTAAATTTAACTTTAGAATTTGTCTTGTTTTCAATCTAATTCCATTAAGAGTTAGGTTTTCATACGTCTTTGTTTGTCTTTCCTTTTTGTGTCTTTTGTAATTATTTTATTTCAATGTTTAAGAAATAATTTAAGTGTTTATTATTTCTAATAATATGCTCTTATGTGTTAAGGTCGCATGGAAAACAAACAGGACATCAATCAAATATCGAATGAGGAATTTTAGAACGAAACAGCGAAGTGGTGCTGAAGCAGATTTGTTCACCGCGATCAACCATATTTTTTACCGTGGTCAAAAGATAAAATTGGCCTCTAGAAATTTGATGTAGTATCTTATTCCTAGGGGTTAAAAATGTCCAAAAATAGACTATTTTAATGTGGCTAAACATCTCCCCTAACCCTAGCACTATAAATAGAACATTTAACTCTCTTTTTCACATAGTTAGGGTATGTTAGTAGTTGTAGTTATAGGCTAGAATAGTTCTTCATTTCCTCTCCTTTGGGGAGGATTTTCTTGGATTAGATAAAGTTCAGTGTAGTTTCTAAAGTCCTAGATGTAGATTGAAGGCTCATAGTGTAAGTTTTCTTTAATTTACAGCTAATTTTATGTGCTTTGCGTTAATTTAGTGTAGTTTATTCTAATTGCTTTATTTACTTGTGCTTTCTTAGATTAAGTGCTAGATTAGATTGTTACTTCTTTTAAATATGCTTTCTTAGCAATAATTTGTATGTAGTAAACTTAAATGCTTTCTTCAATGATCTCTTTTTACATGGTTTCTTGAATGCCCCTTTAAAAATGTTTTCTTAGTGGTAATTGTAGTTAGATTAATTAATTAGGATAAATTAGTTTATGAGCATTCCAAAACCTTTTTGTCTCGTACCCATTTACCTAAATTCCGGTGATCTAGCTTTGGCTTATGCCATTCCCGCTAAACCTGATTCTTCTAAGGATCCGGATCCTTATAAAAATGCTTTCTTAGTAGAAAATTGTAGTTCAAACTAATTAATTAGGGTGGATTGGTTAACGGGCTTTCTTTAATTATGCTTCCATTGTGGTAATTAGTAGTTTAGACTAGTTAATTGCTTTCTTGAAATGCCCTTTTTTCACACGTTCTCTTAAAATGCTCTCTTTTACGTGCCTTTCTTAAAATGCACTCTTTTTACATGCTCTCTTCAATTGCTTTCCTAAAAATCCTTTCTTAGAGTTAATTTTTACTTCAATGCATTAATTGATCTTTAAATTGCTTTCTAGTCTTTTAAATTCTAGTTTTAGTTAAAATTTCTCTTCTAATCAATCACTTCAACTAATAATCCAACAAAATAATCAGTAATCACCAACCAATCCATTTGGTTCGATCCCTACTTCCCTTTACTACTAGTCGAACAACTATATACTTATGGAATACCGCTTAGTTAGTAGTTGGATTTAGGTGTTTTATAAACATTATAACTAGATATTTTTCTAAAAGGGCATCAATAGGCTCTAATACCACTTTTAGTTTGTAGCCCCAAGAACCACAATAATTACAAAATTGATTCATATATGACAAAGAAAAATTTCTTTATTCTCTTCTATAGCAACTTGTCAATAATTTCTCTTCTCAAGCAATCTAAGTGTGTTGCCTCCTAAAGTGCCCACCCTATCTCTATATTCTTCTAAATATACATTTAGGTGTTCTATCATTTGATTTTGATGACCAACCAAAACAATAGCTGATGCTCTCTACAACACCTAGTTAAAAATACTTAGATAACACCTATCTCCTACCACTAACTAGGTGGCATACTACAAGTATACGGTTGTCAACTAGTAGGAAGGGGAATAGGGATCGTTCCCACAATGATTGTTGGAAGGCAAATACTGAGATATACAGGTGTTTGAATTTTGGTGGAGTCAAGCAAGAATCAATGAGTGAGAGATGAAACTACACTAATCAAATTCATATTTAAACTCAAGTAAACAAGACCAAATTAAGCTAGTTTATCTACTAAAACAAGTAATGAAACCTAAGCAATTACGAAATTAAGAAACTAGCTACTAAATTCTAACAAAAGCAATTAACTAAAAGCACTTAATTCCACCCTAGATTGACCTAAACAAGGCTAAAATTAGAAACAAGTAAGTTACGCAATTAAAAAGACTACAATTAAGAACCTTGAAGACAAAAAGCACCGATTGTTACCCCGCAAATTGGAACAAGTAAAATTCAAATCTAAATATTTTTTGGATTTTTGATGAAAATAAAGAAAGCCCACTAAAAATTAACTAGAAATTAATGCAAGGAATTAATGATTTTTAACTAGAAAGCAAGAAATAAGCAAGAACCCTAATTTTCTGTGAAAACCTAGATTGCAAGCAAAGAGATTTCTACAAAATTAAACTAGAAAGCAAAAGTAAAAATTATATCGACTTGAAACTAATGATAAACCCTCTACACTTATCTAATCAAAAGTTAAACCTGCTAAGAAATGAAAACTAGATCTCAAAGACATTTAAAGAGAAATTTTCATTAAAGAAAAGACTTGAGGTTGAAGCTATCCTAATCTATCCTAACACTTCCTAATTCTAATCCTACTTCTCATTCTCCATTACCAATTTCTAAAAGTAGCTTAAATAGTACAAGGCAAACTCAGAAATTGGTTCTTGGACTATTACAAATTTGCCCCTATTACTTAACTATCAGCGAGTCGAGATCACGATCTGGGAATCGAGATTGCGATCTCAACTCGCTAATCTTTTAAGTGATTTTTTTAGTCCAAATCGCAATCTGGATTCTCTTGCCAACAACCCCTCTTTTCTTTGATAATTGCACTTTGGTCCCTCGAGCTAGTTTAATCCAACTTACAACTTCTAAATTTGACCTGGACAAAATTAACATAATTAAGCAATTAATTAAGCTAAATTAGACGCTTTAATAAAAACTTAACATATTTAACAAGAACAAAAATATAAATGCATATGAAAGAAATTAACTTAATCCTACAATTAATTACTCAAAATTTAGGATTTATACTATCAAAATGTTCCAATTTAGAGTTGAATAACTCTAGTATACTAGAGTTATCACACCCCCAAACTTAGCATTTTGCTAGTCCCGAGCAAAATAAAAACTAAAAGGAACCTACTAACACTAAAACACATAAACACCCCCAAACTTGACAAAATACTTGATGAATTATGGATGTACTTAGAACAATTAAGACACCTCTCAAGAGACTTTCAATACTATGAAGTAGTTGAAGTATTTAAATGAATCAATCCAAAATTGCAATTTCCCTATAAAGAAGCACAGTTCAAACACTATACAAGATTTCACAGCACCAAGCATTACCATTCTCAAAAAGAGTTACCAAAAGCTTTATTTCTATCCATTTAAAACATCATTGCTTCTCAAATCACAAATATTATAGAGCCATTAGTCAATTATCCTGACGAAGCATCATGAAAATAGGAGTTCATTTAGGAATCAACTTAAATGCCAATGTCACACGTTGTGAGAATAGACCTCTAACAAGGAATAAGCAATATGAGGTCAATGATAAGTATTACAAATATTTACTCCTTAACTTATTGGTATACTAAAATGCAATTCCTAATGACTTAATTCGGAGAAACAACATGGGTACATGTCGGAATCCCGTACTCGCCTTATTACTACTTCTAATGGCTTATTTCGGAGAAACAACATAGGTACATGTCGGAATCCCGTACTTTCCTTATTCCTTTTTTTTTTAAGACACAACGGCCCTAAACCAAGGAAAATGAGTAAAATGTACTCAAAATTACCCTCAAATATCAATTATTCACAAATTAGAAGAACATTCTCTATGCAAACACCCAAAATCTCCCAAAATTCCTTCTGTTTCATTTAATTCATTTCTTTCCAAAAGATAAATCATCTAACCAAATAATATAAGGCTGACTTGATAAGAAACAACGGTTCAAATAAATTTTCCTAAATTTTCAGCACTTCTTTTTGATAAATAGTGATGCCAATATTTTGAAATCTTTATGTTGCAAACGAACTACTTACTCACACAAAAATTCTTGAAATTAATCAATCAAATACTTCAATCATAGAGTATTGAATATCAAAATTCATCATCATTGAGTACCCAATTGATCAATTTCCTTCCATTATACATCAAGTGACAACAATATGTACAAAATAACCCTTCCCAATATGAAAAAATAAAAAATAAACACCCCTAAACTTGTCTCTTTTATTCCAATTGATGAATAAATCATCCTTCAACTCACCCAAAATGAAACATAAAGTTATGTCCAAAAATAACAAAAATTACTCAAACCATGACATAATTTTAAGCTAAGAATTAAAACTTAAGTAAAAATGCTAAGAGTGTGCCATGCAACTCACCAATTAAGCTCTATAAAATCAATATCCAATTCAATCCATCAATAAATGCAAAAATGGCATCAGCTTAGGGCCCTTAGCCATGCTACCCTTATTTGGCAATAATCATGACCAAAGCTACACCAAGTATCTAGCAAGAAATCCCCACGAAGATTCAATCCATGAAGCATCGAAATAAATATCTACTTGGCGTCAGGTTAAGGCCATTAGCTAATCTACTAAAATAGAAAACTAAAGTATTCCGAATCCAAAAGACTGAAAATAAATTTAAAAAAAAGTAATCAAAAGTCACTGTGCTAATGCCATGAGAATCAAAGAAATTGTTCATCATTCACAAAATAACTTCAATTGCAAGGTTTGGAGATCATTAGTGCACAGTGCAGTCGATGGCATCAATCTTCTCAATCCATATCCTCTTGACCCTCCTTGGCATCACTAGGCTGGGCTTCTTCATGATCATTATCTTGATCTCCTCCAGTCGCACCTGCTTGGCTGGATCCTCCTTGATATGCTGAAGCTACAGGTGCCGTGTAGTAATGTCCACGAGGTGGACCAAAGTGCCAAACTGGAGGTGGTGGTGGATGAACCGATGTGCCTAATGAGGTAGTCCTTAAAGCTTCTCTAATCAGGGTCAAGTTGTTGTGCATTACCGTCTGGTTGTATGTCCAAAACCCTTGCAATTCGTTCCTCTCTTCATCATTCACCGGAGCATTATACACATAACCTTGGGGCATCAGAATCACAAAAATACTCTGAGGTGGTGGTGGATATGGTAGGGTAGGTTGCTCTTCTTGGTGGTGCTTCTGATACTCTTTCACCATCCTGTAAACATATTCCCAATAATCCTTCCTCTTAGATGTGTCAATGGCTCCGAATGATCAATTGGGCAACCTGCTAAAGTACAAAGATGGTGAATCAGACTAGGGGCATAAAATATAGGTCACCTAGACCTTCCATTCTCCAGTCATAATAGAATAAACTAAGAGTACTTTATCCCTCTGGGTAAAACGCACAGCATTGGACACCCAAATTCGGAAGCTAATGAAATAAAACCATAACTTGACATTACTACCAATGAAAGTCCTTTTCGTGCAACTTTCAGTTCAGTGTTAGAGGAAGTACTCTTAATGCAATCCATATTCATATCACAAAGGGCATTTTTAATTGCATTCATGTCTTTGTCCTTGTTATTCAAAAATGCCAAATACAGATTAGAAGAGATGGGGGGTATGTTGAAGTAAGTATTGATCAAGTCTGCACCAAAATCCACTAACACGCCCCGTATTCGTACCTTTCCATCCTTCAATTCACACAGATTGCAATGGAATTTCTTAACTAACTGGGAAGCCCCGGGGTCAACTAGAATGGTAAATCCCTCGCAATGCCTCGACCTAATTTGCTCCTCAATGGCTTTTCTATCATCCTCATAAGCCCCCAATGCATTGATAGGTCGAAATTCCTCTCTCTAATCATCTCATGTTTCTCATTATTCTTGTACAACTATTTGGCTCTGTCGTTCAACAACTGAGGTTCTACCTGCTCGCTTCCTCAAAAGGTTGTTCTAAGCCCCCTTCTCCACTAGTCTCTTTTCCGGCTTTTTTTTTCCTAGAACCTACCCCTTTTCCTCTCATCCTTGTCCTCCTTTCGGCACTACCATAAACTTCTGGAGTCATTTTTAATCAGCATAAATCAATCAACAATTTAGATATTCACCCTCAAATCAAGAATCACAGCCAGCAAAATCAAAATCACAAATTTCCATCAAACTTCAAAATAATTCAACCCAATTCAAACCAATTCAAATATCAAACCAATAATTCAAAATATTGAGCAATTCAACATCAAAATTTTTCCTTCAAGAAATTCTAAAAAAATTTTTGCCCAAAATAACAAATTGTCTAACAACAATTCCACTACACATTCATCAACAAAAACCCAACAACTATCTCCAAGATATTAACAATTGAAACTAAAAATCCAGGGAAAGATGTTACCCGTTTACAGATTGAAATTTCCCAAAAAATTCTTCTGTGTCAATTCTCCTTGCAAACCCAATTTCTCCAAGGAATCTCCTACAAGATGTTTGCTATAAGTTTGATATTCCTATAGAGAGGAGATATGATGTGAGTGGTGATTGTGGAGTTTAAAATGATTTTTGAGTGGAGATTGTGGAGGAATTTTGAGGGATTGGGGAAGGATTTTCGGTTAAGGAGAAGAAAATAGAAGAGATTTGTGAGAGAAAAAAGAAGAAGAAGAAGGATTTTAAAAACGTATCTGCCTTTAGAGATCGCTATCTCAATTTCGAGATCACGATTTTGCCTGATCTTGAGATCGCAATCTCGATTCTGGTATCGCGATCTTGATTGCATTGAGATCACGATCTCAGAATTGGGATCGTAATCTTGACTCAATGCAAAATTTGCCTTTGTAGAAGTTTGGACTTGAGATCGCGATCTCAACCAAATTTCTACAAAGTGTAATTTTTACACTTAGCCAAGATTACTAAATTCTTCATCACTTTTCTCCTTTTGCAAGGAAAACATACAAACACAAAATTAACAAGTTAGGATGACAATTTTTCACTCATTCCTTAGCAAGTCCATTTATTCAACTAAATAAAACTTAGATTTTTAACTAAAATTCTAATCTAATTGAAACTAACTTACTTTTTAACTAAAATTCTAACCTAATTGAAACTAACTTACTCAAAATTAAAATAATGAAAAATCACACCAAGAAGAACACAATAATTATTAAATCAAAGACTTGGGTTGCCTAGCGCTCTTTTATAGTCACTAGCTTGACTATGGCACGGCTTCATTCTTGCATAAATTGGACGATCTCTCGTCCGCCTTCGATGATTCCTCCAAGGAAGGGTTTGAGCCGATGACCATTAACCTTGAAGGCTACCTCTTTCCCTTTTATTTCCACCGATCCATGAGAAAAAGTTTGAACCACTTCAAAAGGGCCACTCCATCTTGACTTGAGTTTTCCCGGGAATAATTGAAGCTGTGAATTGTAAAGTAGCACCAAATCACCAACTCCATGCCATTGTTTTCTCCTTATAGATCAAATAATTTTCAAATGCTTCCTTCCGGAATTGACATCCAACTCATTCAAATCAAGCATTCTCTTTTCATATGGCTCCTTCAAATCAAAGTTCAAGTTCTTTATTGCCCAATATGCTCTATGCTCAATTTTCACCGACAAGTGACAAGCTTTTCCTTACACAATATGGTAAGCCGACATGCCTATGAGTGTTTTAAATGCCGTCCGATAATCCCACAATGTGTTATCTAACTTAAGTGCTCAATCCTTCCTAGCCTCATTCACCGTCTTCTCTAAGATCCTCTTCAATTCTCGGTTTGAAACCTCAACTTGACCCGATGTTTGAGGACGATAGGCCAAAGCAACCTTGTGTTTTACACCATACTTGTCATCAAGGCCTCAAAATGTGAATTTTTGAAGTAAGAGCCCCCATCACTAATGATAGCCCGAGGTACTCTAAACCGAGATAAGATGTTCTTTCAAAGGAACTTAGTGACCACTTTGGCTTCATTGGTTGGGGTGGCAATTGCTTCAACCCACTTCGACACATAGTGCACAACCGCAACCAAAATGTACTTATTGGAATATGAGATCAGAAAAGGTCCCATAAAATCAATCCCCCGTGCATCAAATACCTCCAACTCAACAATGCCATGAAGGGGCATTTCATTTTTCCTTGAAATATTTCACACCCTTTGACATTCATCACACTTGAGCACAAATTTCCGGGAATCCTTGAGCATAGTTGGGCAATACAAACCACATTGAAGAACCTTAAAAGCCATTCGTTGAGCTCCATGGTGCCCTTCAACCGGAGATGAATGACAATGTCTCAACACATCGGTAATTTCACATTCCGGGACACATCTCCTAAGGACTTGATCATTTCACCTTCGGAACAAATATGGCTATTCCCAAAAGTAATGTTTAAGCTACAGGCATAATTTCCTTTTCTCATTGACATTTAATATCTTTGGTATTATCCTGAACACAAGATAATTCACAATGTCCGCATACCATGGACTCACTTCCTTCACCTCAAATAATTTGTCAATTGATGATTTATCCTTCTTCACTGATGGCTTTTTCTTCATGATTGACAAGTCTAGATGTTTCAATTCTTGATAAATGATCGGCTACCATGTTGTCCACACCCTTCGTGTCCATTACCTCCCAATCAGATTCCTGCAACAAAAGTATCCATCTCAATAAACGTGGTTTGGCATCCTGTTTAGAAAATAAATACTTTAATGCTGAGTGATCGGTATGAACAATTACCTTAGATCTAATCAAGTATGATCTAAACTTATCAAATGCAAAAACTATAGCTAGTAGTTTCTTCTCCGTTGTAGAATAATTAAGTTATGTATCATTTAAGGTTCTACTTGCACAGTAAATGACAAGCAACATCTTATTCACCTTTTGACATAAAACGACACCTATTGCATAGTCACTAGCACACATATAAGCTCAAATAGAAGAGAACAATTTGGTGCTACGATTACCGGTGCAATCACAACAGCATGTTTTAACTCATTGAATGCTTCCAAACAAGAATCATCAAAATGAAAAGGCACAATCTTTGGAAGTAATAAGCACAAAGGTCTAGCGATATGTGAAAAATTCCTAATGAATTTTCTATAAAAGCCCGTATGACCTAAGAAACTTCTTACGCCCTTAACATTAATTGGAGGAGGCAACTGTTCAATCGCCTCCACATTTTCCGTATCAACTTCTATCCCCTTTGATAAAACTTTGTGTTGATAACAATTCCTTCCGTCACAATGAAATGACACTTTTTCCAGTTGAGAACCAAATGAGTTTCTACACACCTTTTCAACACATTGGACAAATTTGCAAGACAATCATCAAATGAGACACGTAATATACTAAAATCATCCATGAAGATCTCTATACTCTTTTCAACCATGTCATGAAAAATGGAAAACATACAACATTGAAATGTGCTTGGTGCATTGCAAAGCCCAAAGGGCATTCTCCTATATGAAAAGGCACCAAATGGGCATGTAAAAGTTGTTTTATATTGATCCTTCGGACAAATGACAATTTGGAGATATCTAGATGTGTATAAGAACCGGAATAACCATCAAGGAAACAATAATATGCAAAACCGACCAACCTCTCAAGCATTTGATCAACAAAAGGTAAAGGAAAATGATCCTTTCAAGTGGCTTCATTCAACTTTCAAAAATCAATGCACATTCGCCAACCCATAACCAATCTAGAATAGAGGAGCTCATTGGTTTCACTTATGATTACCGTAATACCACCTTTCTTTGGAACGACTTGAGTGGAACTAACCCACTCGCTATCGCTAATAGAGTAAATAATACTTACTTTCAAAAGTTTAAAAACCTTCTTCCTCACAACCTCTTTTAAAGTAGGATTCAATCTCCTTTGAGGTTGCCTTACCGGTTTATTTCCATCATTCAACAAGATTTTATGCATGCATATGGAAGGGCTAATTCCCTTAATATCATCAATGGACCAAACAATGGCATCTTTATGCATTTTAAGAACCACAATCATTCTATCAAGTTACTCACTTGTCAAAAGTGCATTCAGAATCACCGTGGTATGTCTTATTTTCACCAAGATATGCTTACATTAGGTGAGTAGGAAGAGGTTTAAGTTCCAACTTGGGGGGTTCATTGGTCAGAGACCCCCCTTTACCTTTTTCTTGATTCTCCTCATCCTCCTTTTGCAAGAAGGTCTCATCCTCCAAATGATTCACATTCTTCATCCCTTCTTCATCATCTTGATTTAGAGCATTTGACTCCAAGACCTCTTCCTCTATTGAGAAATTCTCTATTGCATTCCCACAACAATCATCAATTAAGTCATCTACCACATTTATATTCATGACATCTTCAAAAATTGAAGGAAGCTTTAATGAACTAAAAACATTAAATGTAACAATTTCATCATTTATTCAGAATTCCAACTTCCCTTCTTGAACATCAATAAATGCATGGCTGGTGGCAAGGAAAGGTCTCCCAATAATGATTGGCATCTCTTCATCCTCTTCTATTTCAAGCACAATGAAATCGGCCGTAAGGTAGAGTTTGTCAATTTTCACATGTGCATCACGTCTTCAATGATCCTTTTTGGAAACTTTAAGCTCTGGTCCGCAAGTTTCAATGAGATACTTGTTGGCTTCAATTATCCTCCATTTATCTTCTTGAATACCGTAAAAGGCATGCGATTTATCGAAGATCCCAAATCACCCAATGCTCTCCCAAATTGTAAACCCCCAATCTCACTAGGTATAGAAAATGAACCGGGGTCCTTGAGATTTGGTGGCAATCTTTTTGTAAGGAGTGAACTACAATTTTCCATTAAACATAAGATTTCATCTCCACGAAATTTCCTTTTTGAAGTGAGGACTTCATGAATTTAGAATAGGTGGGCATGTTCTCAAGTGCCTCCATGAAAGGAATGTTGATTTCAAACTTTTTGAAAATTTCAAGAAACTTGTTGAACTTCTTTGCTTTTTCTTCATCCTTTAGCCTTTGAGGAAAGGGCACATTAACATGATTTAGCTCATGATGCTTCGGATCCTTGCCTTTATTGCTTAGTGAGTTGCGCTTAAGGATAGACTCATTCATCATTTTGTCTTGCCCATTTGAAGACTCCTCTTTTTCTTTCTCTTCAACCTCAACTCCTTCTTTTTCTCCACTTTTCAACAAATTTTTCCCAACCCTTTCTTCCAACTCTTTACCACTTCTAAGGGTAATGGCCTTGCATTGTTCCTTGGGGTTTGGAATGATATCACTTGGAAGCACCCCTAAAGGCCTCTCATTATTCAATCTCGACAATTTGCCTAATTGAATTTCCATATTCCTTGTAGATTCCTTCAAGTTCTCATAATTTCTTTTGTGTTCCTCATTTTTCCTATCCAACTCTCTTCTCAAGAACTTGGCTTCTCTTTTCCAACCATCTTCTCCCAAATTCTCTCTTGGAGCATATTGGTCATGATACATAGGTTGGGAAGAGTTTACATACTAAAATTGAGGCCTTGGTTGTTGGTTTTGAAATGAGGGATTAGGAAAAGATTGATATGAGTTGGGTTGGAAATTTCTTTGATGTGGCGGTAAATTGATAAGGTCTAGGTGAGGAACTTAAGGCTTGAGTGTGTTGGACATTGTGAGGTGGGGAATTTGGTTGATAAGGATGATTGGATCGATTGTTGGAGTTGCTCTATGAAAAATTAGGATAGTTTGTCCAAGAAGGATTATATGTGTTCCCATAAGCTCCGGATGGGTTCCTAGGAAATTATGATTGATTAGACACATAATTGAGTTTTTCATTTGACCCATAAGGCATCTCACATTGTCCATTAGCATGACCGCCTCCAAAAAAATAACATACCATGCTTGGTTGGGTTGGAGAAGAAGAAGACATGGCATTTACACTACATGGTTTCCCCAAATTTTCTAATGCCTTTGCAACATTATTCATCACACTCATGAACATGCTTTGTTGTGCCAAAAGAGCATCTTGCATGTTCAAATTCAACACTCCACTATTGGCATTGGCTTTATTAGCTTGGTGTTGAGTGGCCGGTGAGGTCATTGGTCCATGATAATAGTGATTGTATGTCCATCCTATTAAGAAACTCTTGAGCTTCCTCCGGAGTCTTGTATGAGATGAACCCATCGGCGGAAGGATCCACTATGGATTTGGTCTCTTGAGTCAAAACATTATAGAAAGTTTGGATTTGAAGCCACAAAGGAATCGCGTGATGAGGATATTTCCTTAGCAACTCCTTGAACCGCTCCCAAGCTTCTCCTAAGCTTTCACCAATGTCTTGCTTAAAGGAGATGATTTAATTGCTCAATTTGGCAGTTCTTGCAAGTGGAAAGTGCTTTGCCAAGAACTCTTGAGCAAGTTGTTTCCAAGTAGTAAATGTTCCTTGGGAGTGGGATTGTAACCATGACTTTGCCCTATCCCGAAGAGAGAACGGAAACACCCTCACTCGCACACAATCCGGATATACTCCATTAAACTTGAACGTGTCCAAACTTCTTCAAAATTCATGAGATGTGTCTATGGATCTTCATTGGGACTATCCCCGAACATGGCATGAACTTGGAGAATTTGCAGAAGATCTATATTATTAAGGCGGGCTTAATTTTAAAGTTGTTAGCTTGCACGAGCATCTGTGCAACACTCGAGTTCACTCCATCAAAATTCGGCAAGGCATATTCCCTTAAATGCCTTCCATTCCCATAACCACCTATCCTATTATTTCTAAAAACCTCTTCTTCTTCATTTTTCATGTTCAAATTCCTTTGATGAGCATTAGCATTTGCCATTTCAATCCTTTCTTGTTCTTGTTGTACTCTTCTAAACCCCCAGATTTCCCTTAGCTCCCTTTCCTTTTCCTTGTCTAAGCAAATGAATAGGCCTTGATCACCTCGTACCATGCACTAGAACACAACTAAGGCAAATAGTCAATTGAAAATCCTAGTCAATTCCACAAGATAACCAACAAACACAAAATTAACAAAATTAACAAAATTAACAACTAAGTTAAACTAAATACTTAATCTACACGACCCGTATAGCGCATGATATTACCAAAAACCAAGGACAATCCCCTACAACGCTGCCAAAAACTTGATGCTCTTTACAACACCTAGTTAAAAATACTTCAAAAACACCTATCACCTACCACTAACTAGGTGGCATCCCGCAAGTATACAGTTGTCAACTCGTAGGAAGGGGAGTAGGGATCGTTCCCACAAGGATTGTTGGAAGGAAAATACTGAGATATATGGGCGTTTGTATAGTTAAGCAAGAATCAATGAGTGAGAGATGAAACTACACTAATCAAATTCATATTTAAACTCAAGTAAACAAGACCAAATTAAGCTAGTTTATCTACTACAACAAGTAATGAAACCAAAACAATTACGAAATTAGGAGACTATCTACTAAATTCTAACAAAAGCAATTAACTAAAAGCACTTTGTTCCATCCTAGATTGACCTAAACAAGGCTAAAATTAGAAACAAGCAAGTTACCCAATTAAAAAGACTACAATTAAGAACCTTGAAGACTAAAAGCACCCATTTTACCCTAAAAATTGGAACAAGAAAAATTGAAATCTAAATTTTATTTTGGATTTTTGATGAAAATAAAGAAAGCCCTCTAAAAATTAATTACATATTAATTCAAGGAATTATGAATTTTTAACTAGAAAGCAAGAAATAAGCAACAACCTTAATTAAACTAGAAAGAAAATAAAAATTATATCTAGTTGAAGCTAATGATAAACCCACTACACTTATCTAATCAAAATTTAAACTTGCTAAGAAATGAAAACTAGATCTCAGAGACAATTAAAGAGAAATTTTCATTAAAGAAAAGACTTGAGGTTCAAGCTTTCCTAATTCTAATCCTACTTCTCATTCTCCATTACCAATTTCTAAAAGTAGCTTAAATTGTACAAGGCGAAATCAGAAACTAGTTCTTGGACTATTACAAATTTGCCTCTATTACTTAACCATCAGCGAGTCGAGATCGCGATCTTGAGTCACTAATCTTTAAAGTGATATTTTCAGTCCAGATCGCGATATGGAGAATCCAGATCGTGATCTGGATTCTCTTCCCATCAACCCCTCTAGAATTTTGTACATTTCTTTGATAATTGAACTTTGGTCCCTCGAGCTTGTTTAATCCAGCTTCCAACTTCTAAATCTGACCTGTACAAAATTAACATAATTAAGCAATTAATTAAGCTAAATTTTTAATAAAAAACTTAACATATTTAACAAGAACAAAAATATAAATGCATATGAAAGAAATTAATTTAAACCTACAATTAATTACTCAAAATTCTAATTTATACTATCAAAATGGTACAATTTAGAGTACAATAACTCAATTATAGTAGAGTTATCAGTAGCCAAGGCTATTTATAGACTTTTTTGCCAGAGAGTTTTACGAAGATCTTAGGAATTTTATTTCAAAATATGCGGGATAAATCAGTCTCAACTAATTTATTCCGGTATATAAATCAATCTTATGATTATTTAAACTGATATAGGGGATAAATCCCTGAGTTAGTTATTTATCTGTTAACTTGAATTAGAAAGTTTTATCAAACTTAAACTATTATTCCAATCTTAATCAATATTTTGTTTGTTACGTTACTAATCTCATTAATATATATTTATCAAACTACCAATTTATCAGTATTCCAACCAATAACAATGATATCCATCAATATATTGTTATTTATGTTGAAATAAAAATATGGAGAAAAGTTCCTATACATATAAAATAGCAATTTACACCTTCAATCGTACTACATTTCATATGGGATATTGTCAAAATATTATTTCCCATATAACATGATTTTCATATTCCTATTAGACTTGAAATCATTTATGAAACATTTTTATAAATAAACTATTTACAAAATGCACTAGTTGATTCTTTTAAGTCCAATTTTAATAAAATCAAATGAATATACTTTTTGTTTTTCAAGAATGACGGATTCCTTGTTGAGAATTTATGTGATTTAATTAATACATATAGAATCCAGTATTGCTTGTACATAGCCTTTAATTCATAATCAACTCTTGGCAATTCAAAGTTATGTACATAATAATTATATATATATAAATCTCTCAGGTTTAAGTGACAAAATGATTTTGTGGCAGAATATAACGTGATAGTAACATTTATAATTATATTCTTAACGGATGTTTCTCAATGTGTATATAAGTTCCATCACACCTACTTGTTTGCCTAAGGTCACTACCTTAATTATAGAATATATCATTCTATCGTATAGCAACACAACAAGTGTAGACTTTATTATTTCATAGTCCCGAAAAAACTTAGATATCAACTATTAAATTATAATTCCCTTCTATTGGCTTATCAACCAACAGAGTAATTTAATAATATCTAAGTAATGTCTTATTGATATCATATATCAATTTTAATTAAAATATACCCAAAATAAATATTATGCGTATGAAAAATAACTTTTATTAATCAAATAATTTAAAATTAGTTTTGAGGGCAGATAATTAATATTCTCGATTGGTTCACCTATTTGCATTGTTCGAAAAGTCTGATAAACTCCAATAAATATGATATGTTTTCAATAAATTTAGCACAAGGAAATATACGACATAATATCTACTCTCTTGTTGTGTTTGTATGGATGGATTTGGGGAATGATTTGAAATTCACCCATTTGTTGGAGTGATTTGTAAAGTCAAAATAGATGAATTTCAAGTTCACCGAAATTAGAAAGTTATTTGAAATCCTTCATTTCAAACTTTTTAATTTGGTTGGATTTGAAATTCATCCCTTTCAGTCTTATAAATCCCTCTAAAAAATGATTGGATTTAATCCTTCCCCAAATCCATGATCCAAACACGACCTCTATGAATTCTACTATTCCAGGTCCCTCTTGTTTCAAATCTATTACTTAAGTATCTTAATATCTCTAGGGAGTAGCCCCCAACAGGTCTTGCAAATGCATTGCCTCTACTTGTAGCTAATCCAAGAGTTAACCAATTTTTGTACGATTTTAATGACTTATAACTAAAATTTTGATACAACATTTTTATTAATGTTTTGATCATATGTCTTCTATTTATCAATTAAAAGTTATTTTATATTTTATATCAATTAGAAGTTATATTTTATATTTTATATCAATTAGAAGTTATTTATATTAATAAAAAAAATGCTACTTCATCCGTCTCACAATTTTTGTCGTTTTTCAATAATATAACTTTTTAGAAATAGTGTGTTGATATTTATATTTTTAAATCTTTTCAATTTTACCACTCGAAATGCAAACTTTTAATAGGTATGATTTGATTCTACTAAAAGACAAGAGATAAAAGTAAAAAAAGGATTAATGATTATACTTTCTCATTATTAAGATGACAAAATTTTAAGACAAATATAAAATAAGAAAGATGACACTTTCAATAGAGGAAAAACTATATTTTTGTGACTCACTAGATACTACTTAATAGTCAACATTGAAACCTGTTGGTTGAACTAGTAATTCACATCCTGTCTAGTTTCTTTGTTGGCTTGGTTTAATAACTAGAAAATGGAAAAAAATAGTTGTTAAACTATTACAAAGTTTGATTATAGATCATTACACTATTGTAGTGGTAAATTTGGTCACTTAACTCAACTAAATAAGCTAATTATTTCGAGTCATTCTGTCTGATGACCTACAATCTTGGTTTTGATGATGACAAATACAATCTAACAATCTAAACTTAAGTTGTGCAAAAATTCTCTTTCATTTGTTCATCATAGGGTTTTTGGACGATGCACATCTTCCAAACAGCACCAAGTTGCTCGAACGCACAAACTCGTCTGAACAAAATTACCTCGGACGCAACACACCGTTTGAAAAACAGGCAGAGACTAAGATTCTGAGGCACCTACAACAGAAGCACCTAACGGTCCGAAGGAAATCTTATCGGAAGTGCCCGACTGTCCGAAGGAAGAGCAACCCTATTCAAGCACTAAACTTTTGGACATACAACACTGTCCAAGGACCGGACTCATCAACCTACCTGTTTCGAACAAAGGAACGGACTCAACCTCGGGCTTCCGAACAGAATTTTCAACTCCATGATATCACTAACCAGACGCTTGTTCGGACGCTTAATAAAGATCTCGGACGTCCTTGCGAAACCTGTAACGGCTAATTTCTCAACATTTATTTTCTAGACGTTAGGAAGTGGTTGGGAGCTGATTTATTGCATCGATAAATAGCAACCCATCTATATTCTGAGAAAGTATCTTACACATACAAGCAAATAAAAAGGCAATTTGAGTGTAAACTAACTCTTTAGTGATATTGTATTAGTGCACACTTAAGAGTGCTATTCAAAAACATTGAGTGGAGTGATAATCTTGTACAAAAGTGAGCTTAAGTGTAAAATCCTTGGCTCAACTAAAGAGAATTAGCGTGAGCAAAAGCGATCCTACATTGTGTACATTTGGGATTATTGACTCACCAAATCTAAAGGAGCATCTTAGTGGATTACTACTCCAAGCTAGCCAGTTTAGGAGTGTTGTTTGTTTAATCTCTCTCTCTACTTAGTCTATACATTTTGTGCTTAATTTATTATACTGCTATCAACATACTTGTTAGTATAAAAGATTTTAATTATTCATCATTTGCAAATTAAGAGATGTTTTAAGAAACCGAATTCACCCAACCTCTTAGGTTGTTTTGGGGCCAACAATTGGTATTAGAGCATTGGCCGCTTTATTTTGCTTAAATTGCATTTGAATAAAGATCTTTTATAGCAACCAGTAATGTTTTACTTTTTGGAGGTCAATCTATCACTAGATCTGCTATGTTTAATGGGTGAACTTTATTAGTTGGAAAATAGAAAGAAAATCTTTTGCAATCTATTGATATTAACTTGTTGTATGTTGTCAATGAAGGTCTTTCAAAGCCACCATTGTTGATGATCACACAAAATAGAAGAAGAGAAAAAACAAAGGATGAGCTCACTCCACAAGATAAAGCAAACTTTGTTGAACCCCCAATTATGATAATCATGTTTTGATGATAACCAAATCATACTAATGGTTTGCAAACAAGTGTGCAGAAAAACAGGGAGGTTCGAATGCAAATGATCATCTGAACAAAACAATCAGAAAAATCCACAAACGCAAATGACTGTTCATGCAAGGACAGAGTTTCGGACGATGGTAATCGTCTGACACAAAGAACATGAAGCAATCTTGGATGAAGAATAGCGTCCGATCATATTTCCAGAAGACATTGCATCAAACGAACGCGGGTTCGGACGCATCCTCGGACGTCTGAACTAATACCCTTAGAAGACCGGATGCAGAGGCCATGCATCGGACGTCCGAAAGGTCCAACGGCTAGTTCGTTCAGATGCACACTCGCAGAATTGGCCCGTCCAAAAGACCAAACGGCTAGTTTCTCAGGAAACAAAAAATAGCCGTTAGAGAGCTGTTGGAAGTAATTTTTGGGCTTCTATAAATATCCCCAAGTCTGTAAATGTATAAAATAGGGAGTTGAACTACTACATTCAATACAAACACTTGTAAGAGCTATTTGGGAAGAAATAGAATAAAATAGAATGGGTTGTATTGGTTTGGGTAGTGTAGTTCTCTTGGCTCAACTAGAGAAAATTAGTGTGAGCAAGAGTAAACTAGTGAGTGATCTGTTCAAATGTGAGAGTGGAGGGATAACAGTGTACAAAAGTGAGGTTGTATTGTAAAACCCTTTGGCTTAACTAGAGGGACTTAGTTGGTGCAAGGGTGAACCTATTTTGTGTACAAGAAGGTTATTGTCTCACCTTCTTTGAAGAGGCACTACTAGTGGATATACTCCAAGCTTGAGAAGTTTGGGAGTTTGGTTTGATACTCTCTATCTCAATCATCTTTATATTTTTTCTTTGAGGTTCAATTATTGAATATCTTTTGTATTCATTTGTGCTTAAGTGTTTATTTGTTGCATTTCCATTAAGCACATTTAAAAGGTTTGTTTTTTGAAACAACCTAATTCACCCCCCCTCTTAGGCTGCTCTTTGGGCCAACAAACATGACCTTAAATGCTAAAGCCATGAATGTGCTATACAAGCCTTGGATGCTAACGAGTCAACTCATGTCAAAGGATGTGTTTCGGCAAAGAAAATCTACTAAAAATTAAAAGAAATTCATGAAGGGAGCTTAGTGATGATGTTAGAGAACAAAAGAAATCCTTACTTGTTGCCAAGTATGAGTCCTTCAAGATGGAACCACATGAAAACATTGATAAAATGTATTGTAGATTTAAGGATATCAGTAAGAGTCTTGAAGCCTTGGGTAAGGAATATTCTTTGGGTAAGAAGAATAGAAAAATCTTGAATGCTTTCTCCAAAGAATGAGAGGCAAAAACTATTGCTCTAGAGAAAACAAAGAACTTAAATTCCATACCTATTGAGTAATTAATAAACTCTCTCACTTCATACGAATTGAACTCAAAGCTAAAGTAGCGGACGATGAAGAAGCAAGACCAAGTTAAAGTTTCCTTCAAACCGAAAAATTGTGTCTACATCTAAACCTTTGGAATTATTGCATATGGAATTGTTTGGTCCAACTCAACGTGCTAGTCTAGGTGGAAGTAAATATGCTTTTGTGATTGCTGATGACTATTCTAGGGATAATTGGGTACTATTTATTGTTCACAAAAATGAAGCCTTTGAAAATTTCGTAAAACTATTTTCAAAAATACAAAATATGTTGAATTTTAAAATTGTTCGCTTGAGAAGTGATAATGGAGCCGAGTTTAAATTTGAATGTTTTCCTGAGTTTTGTGATCACAATGGTATTTTGCGTGAATTTTCGGTTGTTAGAGTGTCTCAACAAAATGGTGTTATTGAAAGAAAAAATAGAACACTTCAAGAGGCTGCTAGAACCATGATTAGTGATGTGACTTACCAAAATATTTTTGGGCCGAAGCTGTTAACACGGCTTATTATGTTATGAATCGAGTTCTTTTGAGGTCCATTTTAAACAAAACATCTTATGAACTCTTGATTTGCAAAAAAAAACCCGTTGTGAGCTATTTCAAAATTTTTGGTTGTAAATGTTTCATTTTGAAAATTAAATAAAATCTTGGAAAATTTGACAATAAATCAGATGAAGGAATTTTCTTAGGATATTCTAGTGACAAGAAAGCATACCGAGTATACAATAGATTGAAGAACTCTTTTGATTGAAGAAGTTGTGCATGTTACGTTTGATGAGGCTAATGATGTTATTTCAATAAATGTTTGTGAAGATGAAGATGTAAGTGTACAAAAGAGACTTGAAAAGCTCACTATACATGAAGAATATCAAGAGACCAAGGCAAGCAATGAGGACGATGCTCATCACTTGGATGAAGACGGAGAAAAGAATGATTCTCCAAATGATCTTCCAAAGCATGGAGATTTGTCTCAAGTTACCCTCAAGAATTAATCATAGGTGATCAATCAGATGGGGTAAAAACTCATTCTCATAAACCTTGCCCTACTTTCTCACATTGAACCTAAACATGTGGATGATGCTTTGGATAACGAATCTTGGGTTCTTGCTATGCAAGAAGAACTTAGTCAATTCGAGAAAAACAATGTGTGGACTTTAGTTGGAAGAACCTCAACTCATCCCGTAATAGGAACAAAATGGGTTTTTAGAAACAAATTAAATGATAAAGGTCCGAGAAGTGCATAATTAGAAATAAAGTTAGACTTGTTGCAAAGGGATATGCTCAAGAAGAAGGAATTGATTTTGATGAGACCTTAGCACCCGTTGCTCGTTTAGAATCTATTCATCTGTTTCTTATATATGCATGCTTTAACAATTTCAAATTATTTCAAATGGACATCAAAAGTGACTTTTTAAATGGTTTCATTGACCAAGAAATTTTTGTTGAACAACCCCCCGACTTTGAAAATAAAGATTTTCCAAATCATGTTTTCAAACTATCAAAGGCTTTATATGGGTTGAAACAAGCCCCTAGAGCTTGGTATGAAAGGTCTAGTGGTTTTTGATTGAAAATGGTTTTAAAATGGGTGTTGTTGATACTACTCTTTTCACCAAAACTAGTCTTAATGATTTGTTGGTTGTTCAAATTTACGTTGATGATATTATTTTTTTCATTGGTAATGAAAGTTTGTGCAAGGAATTTTCTTTTTTGATGCAAAAGGATTTGGAAATGAGTATGATGGGACATCTACAAGTTGTTGTGATGTATTACAATTCTTCCTTGGTCTTCAAGTTGACCGAACAAAAGAAGCAACCTTCATCACACAAAGAAACTACTTAAGCACTTTGGAATGGAGGATTGTAAACAAGTTGGAACGGCAATGTGCACCTCAACCAAGTTTGACAAAGATGAAGAAAGTAATAGTGTTGATGAAAAGCACTATAGAAGTATGATCGGAAGCCTACTTTATTTAACAGCTAGTAGACCGGATATTATGTTTGTCATTTGTCTTTGTGCTAGATTGCAATCTTGTCCTAAGGAATCGCATTTAATTGCTGTAAAAAAAATTAGATACTTAAAAAGGACGTTGAATTTCGGTCTTTTTTATCCTAAATCCACTAGTTTTGATTTAATTAGTTACTCGGATGCCGACTTTACTGGTTGTAAAATTGATGGGAAAAGTACTAGTGGTATGTGTCACTTTTTGGGTAATTGTTTGGTATTTTGGTTTAGCAAGAAGCAAAATTCTATTTCTCTATCTTCGGCAGAAGCTATGACACCATCATCGAATATATTGCTACTAGAAATTGTTGTGATCAACTTCTTTGGATGAAACATACATTAAAAGATTTTGGTGTCATTTTGATGGTGTGCCTTTAAGATGCGATAATACTAGTGCAATCAATCTCTCTAAAAATCCTGTCTTGCATTCTAGGACCAAACATATTGATGTCAAGCATCACATTATAAGAGATCTTGCGTGCAAAATAGAAATTTGTGTGCACAACAGATCAATTGGCTGATATTTTTACTAAACCTTTGCCATTGGATCGTTTTGAATTTCTCAAACTTTGCTTGGGCATTATTGATTTCAAAATTGTATGAGTTATGTTTTTGAATGAAAATGTTCGTCCTAAGTCCTCTGTTCTCTTGGACGAAAATGACAGTCCGAACTCCTTATTTTTTTAACATTTCGTCTTGGACATTTCCCTCAATCCGAACAGCTCATCTTATTCACCAAACTTTATAAAAAATCGTACGGACGATCACAACCTTCTGACATTACTTCAGTGACGCATAGTTTAGTATTTCGGTCGTCCGTTCATCTGTGATCGGATGTACGATCGGACGTATATTAATCGTTCGGATGTTTGAACAATTGTTCTATTTGTTTAAAACCTTTCACTTTCCCCTTTTTAGACATTCCAATTCCACCGAACCCTACCTCTGGCGAACTGGAGAAACTCACCAAACTCCTTCAATTTGTCCTTTTTCTCTGAAATTCATCAAGAATTTCACCTTCTGAATTTTTCACCTACCCCATTTGAACTCTTTCTCACCCTATTACCATCCTCATTTCTTCAATTTTCTCAAAAAACCTTTCACTTTCATTTTTTTCATTCTCCAACTTCTACTTTGGTTATCAATAGGTCGTTCATGTGGAGGATCTTCAATGGGCACCAGAGGCAAGAAATCAAAGGGAAAGACTCCGCTACAAGGTTAAACATCATGAAATCCTCAACCCACTCCAAATCCCACTTTGCCTAAATTATCGATGCGAAGGCATAAGATAGGTACAAGCAAATTTCTTTGCTTAGCAAATCCATCATAGTGTAACGTCCTGTTTCTTAAAACTTTTTTGATGAATTAAACTTACCCCTTATCAAGGATTTATTTGAAAAACAAAAATGGGGAAATTTAATTCATCTTGACTTGCCCGTTTTTCATGATATGGTATTACAATTCACTGCTAATTTTCACAAAGGTTCAACTTTCAAACCATAGTTTCTCGTGTGAATCACATCAATATTGAATTTACTTCCAATGTCATTTATTTAATTTTTAAGTGTGAAATTATTCTGTCTGAAGAAATCTCATATTTCTTCTCTTACATAAATGGCCTGCTATTGATAATCGATTTGACATCGAGGAAGTAAAACTATTTTTTCATGTCAATTTTAAACAGGTTTCGGAAGCCAAAACCACTTTGCTTAGTCCTGAGCTCAATATCTTGTACTCCTTGGTTACAAATTTGCTATTACCAACTGATGGACATTGTACTGAGCTAGGAAAAATGCAATTGTATTTATTTGACATATTATGTTTTTAAGGGAATCAAACTTGATTTTGGATATTTATTTTGTTCATTATGGGAATTATTCATGACTGACACTCAAAGGAACATCCCTTTTGGAAAATTCTTAACTAAAGTTTTTGTCACTTTGATATCCTTTTTACTAGCAAAAAACAATATTTCTCATATTTCAATAAAGCTTACATTGAACGTAAAGGTTTGTATTTTTTTAATGACCAAAGGTTCACTAAGGCAGATTATGAGATTGAGAAATCTAAAACACATGTTTCAAGTTCAAGACATGCACTACTCCACTCCCCTCCTCCTTAACCCCTCTTCCACACCTCCACTACCCCATTCCTCACACATTCACTCTTCTGAACCCTCCATTTCCCAACTATGCACAATTGTCACCAATCTCAACAATCAAATGAGTTCGTTTCAACGCCGCACACTTCAGAAATTAAAAAGGCTGGAGACCAAACAAACCATTCTTCAAGAAGCCTTAAGTCTCGGAATGTTTGCTTACTCCGCTCAAGTTTAATTTTCCAACATTCAGTCACAGTACATTCTTGAGTCCTCTTTTGACAGTGACGATGATGACATTGAAGATGCTGACCATTCCAATCCTGAGCCCGAAGCCCGTGAGGATCCAGTTGGTGCAACCAACCCTAAAAAATCCACTATTTCTAACATTGATGCTGATGGTGACGAAGATGTTGATGACACATTCAATTACATGATGCAACGCCATGATCCTCAAGACCTCAGTGAACATGACAGTGGGGTTACGGAGATGATTTACTCACCAAAAAATGCAAACGTAAGGAGCGTTCCAAGAAGAAAATGATTTAGATTCTACCCCCTAACTTATACTTGGCTTCATGTATTTATCCTTCGCTTTGTTTTTTCCTTGGAATCATGTGTTTGAACTACATTGGCTGAACTAGGATGTATCCTCTTCACCGTTTTTTTATTAAATGATAGTCTTTTTACCTTTATTTTATCCCATCTTGTGGTTTGTGTAAGGGGGAGATCATCCTCTCAGGAGGGAGCGTATTTTGTTTTAATGATGCCAAAAAGGGGAGAAAATTGTTATTTGTGTGTTTATAATTGATTGTGTGTTTGATTGATCATGGTTGATGGATTATGCTTGTTGGATTAATTATCTGAGTTATGATTGGGTTCATTTGCCTTTTGATTTGTCATCATCAAAAAGGGAGAGATTGATGATCTACAATCCTAGTTTTCATGATGACAAATGTAATCTAACAATCTAAACTTAAGCTGTGCAGGAATTCTATTTCATCTATTCATAACAGGGTTTTCAGACGATGCACGTCATTCGAATAGCACTAAGTTACTCAGACGCACAAACTCGTTCGTACGAGATTACCTCGGATGCAACACAACGTCAGAAAGGTCAGGCAGAGAGCAAGATTCTGAGGCACCTACAACGGACATGCCTAGTTGTCTGAAGGAAATCTTATCGGATGCACATCTGTTTGAAGAAAGAGCAACCCTGGTCAAGCACTAAACCTTTCAAAGAGGACACACTACACTGTCTGAGGACTGGACTCATCAACCTACCTATTTTTGACGAAGGAACAGACGCAACCTCAAGCATCCAAACAAAATTTTCAACTCCATGATATCACTGCTCGGAGCTTGTTTGGACGCTTAATAAAGATCTCGGACGTCCGAAATTTATAACGGCTAGTTTCTCAACATTTATTATCTAGCCGTTAAGAAGTGGTTGGGAGCTGATTTATTGCATCTATAAATGCCAACGCATCTGTATTTTGATAAAGTATCTTCCACATTGAATAAAAGCAAATAAAAAGGCAATTTGAGTGCAAATTAGCTCTTTAGTGATATTGTATTAATGTGTACATAAGAATGCTATTCAAAAACTTTGAGTAGAGTGATAATCTTATACAAAAGTGAGGTTAAGTGTAAAATCCTTGGCTCAACTAAAGAGAATTAGTGTGAACAAGGGTGATCCTACTTTGTGTACATTTGGGATTATTGACTCACCAAATTTGAAAGGCTTGAGCATCTTAGTGGATTACTACTCCAAGCTAGCTGGCTTAGGAGTGTTGTTTGTTTAATCTCTCTCTCTACTCATTCTATACTTTTTGTCCTTAATTAATTATATTGCTATCAACATACTTGTTAGTATAAAAGATTTTAATTGTGCATCATATGCAAATTAATCTTTTAAGAAACCTAATTCACCCCCCTCTTAGGTTGCTTTGGGCCAACACCGTCCATTTAACACATTAAGGTGAATGAAAAATTAATTTTTAAGGTATAAAATTGTCTACACAAGTTAAATAAAAACATTGACTCAAATTGATATCATTCAATTTGCTCACCATTCACAACCCTAAACCAGGTAGATTGAGTCTATTGCAGTGGAGCTCATAGTCTAGGACATAGTTTCAAGGATCGAATCTATTTTAATATTTCCCCCAAACCACCTGAAAAAAGCCACTAACAGAACCATCCCACTACCATCCTTAAAACTACCCATTGCAGCCGCCAATCCACAAGGATCAGTGTAACCCACGGAACTCCTTACCCACTCCTGTACCTAACCTAATCCAATCATAATGCATTCCCCTTGCATAATTGGTTACCTGAAAATTTTAGTAAATTTACTACTTTGCATTCATAAAGAAACAAAAGCTTAAAATAAGGTCCAAGACCAAGTGTGCACAGTAGGTTTGATGAGAAAAATGAATCTAATTTATGGGTCATCCGCTACTAGTGGAAATCACAGAAATTTACTAAATTTGAAGAGTATCACTTGTATCTATTAATTAGTAGGTGTAACGTGTATGTGGGAAGGGAGAGATAGAGAGTGATGTTTGTTAAAATTTAGAGAGAGAGAATTTGGACAGAGGAGATTTGTTATAATAAGGAGAAACTAAATTACAATTAAGGCTCAAGGATCCCCTATATATATATAACGATGAAGAGGGTCTGGGCTATGAAGTATGCCAGCCACTAATAGCAACTAATTATATAAATGCTCATAAAGAACTTGCCACATAAGCATATTATCACCACAAATATCTAGTATCGTGTAGGCAACTAATTATTGTATCATTATTAGTCCCTTCAACTCGGTATTGAGTACATCCTCAGAGCTGAGCTGACATGTGATCCAAAAGCTTGAAATTGTGTAGTTCTCGAGTCTCGAATTTGCAATCTAAATCAAAACTTTCATTAATACTAAGGCAAAGACCCCGAGCCAGAAATTGCTCTAGATGGCTTTTACGAGCCAAAGCTAAAATTTCCTTTATGAATCGAGGCTCTCAAATTTCTTGAGGCTTGAAATCTCCCAAACTAAAAGTCCTCGAGCTACAAGTCCTTTAATGATCCCTAGATAAAGTCCCTAGGCCAAAAGTCCATAAGTCGAGGCCAACTTCAAGATTTTAGCAAGTTGAGGCCTACGGTAGAATCCCTTTTCTAAGAAAGCCTATCCAATTCTCAGGCCTCTTACAACCTTGGTTGTTTCGAGGAACAAGTTCCCCAACCACCACAACATATCTTCAAGCTATTAATTTTTGCTAAATCGTACAAATCAAAATTTTTCAGAACCGCTACCTTTGAACTCCGAGACCTCCTTGTCATACCTCTAAGTGTTTGTTCAACTTGCAAGTGTTAATCCCTTGATATTCCTGATACCTAGATTGTCCACCTTTTCAAACTCCTTTCATGATTACTTTTTCTAGGAAACCATAAAAAATTGCCTTGTTTCTAGCATCCTTATTTATTGCCACCTTTCTTTCCCTTTCATTGCTAATTTGGGCAAGAAAATACTAGTACATGGTAGAACCGAGAATCAAGCTTTACTCATAAAGAAAAAAGGCATCAAGCTTTTTCCATGCAGACCAAAAGGAAAAGGATGGCCGACCATCCTCAAGTGCTTGGGATGAACACCCATGCTATAGTCAAGCTGGTGACTATAAAAAAGTGCTTCTTGGAAGGCAACCCAACTCTTTAATTTAGTTGTTATTATTTTCTTTTGGTGTGATTTTTAATTAGTTTGATTTTGAGTAATTTTGTTTTGAATTAGGTTAGAGTATTAGTCTAAAAATATATGTTTTTGAATTGAATAAATTTAAAGAATATTTTGTTTTTATGATGCCAAAACGGGGAGAAATATAGTTGATTGCTTATGATTGTGTTTCATTGATCATGGTTGATGAATTATGATTGTTGGACTAATTATTTTAGCTATGATTAGGTTTAATTGGTTTTCCTTCCCCTATGATTTGTCATCAACAAAAAGAGGGAGATTGTTGAACAACAATCTTGGTTTTAATGATGACAAATGCAATCTAACAATCTAAACTTTTTTTTTTTTAAAACCCAAAGCGGGTGATTGATTTATTAAGAACCAGATTCAATTTTTACCACGCCCGATGTAGGGACATTTTTGAGTATCCAGCCGCACCAAGCCTTTTACCATGTTACGGATTGTGTGCTGGTTATATTCAAGATATGTCTCATTTTTTATGCCTTCATTGGCTAGAGTGTCTGCTACTTGGTTTGCTTCCCTAAATATATCTACAAAAGCCAAAAATCTTTCCTATAACAAAATGATAAATAAGTTGCAGTAGGGGATCGATACTCCAAGGCGGTGTCGCTTTGCCATTCAAAATGTTAATGATTAAGAGTGAGTCCATCTCCACTTGAACTGATGAGAGTTGAAACTTGGCACAGAGTTTTAATCCATCTACCAGGGCCATCATTTCCGCTTGAAGATTGGACTGACTGTGATAGAACTTGGAAATGCACCATAAAAATTGACCATTGTGATCTCGGATGATTCTTCCTCCAGCCGTATTCCCTGGGTTTCTTTTAGACGCACCATCGACATTAAGCTTTACCACTCCTTGAGGAGGGGGGACCAGCTCACTACAATGAGATTCCTCAATTTGTGGTGGATGAAACCATGTCTTAGAACTCGAGATAGGAGGAAGTCATCCACTTGGCAGCAGCGTGTGAAAGGCTAAATTATGGAAAGGTTTTCCAAGGCAGCACATATTTCAAATATGATGTAGCTTGGGTGGGTCTTTTTGAATTATTCCAAGCCCTTCATAGAACAGCGTGTTTCGGACTTTCTGTATGAACTAGCAAATCAGGCTTGGAATAATTTTGTGAATTGCAGCCATTGTGGGTGAAGGGGTGGGATGCCACCACCATGAATTGAGCTTTTCTACCATTGTATGTGATCGCGGGAACTCCAATTCCAACCAAGACTCAAAAAAGTGCCATATCCGTGAGGACAAAAGACATGTTGTGAAGAGGTGATCCAAGGTTTCTTGTGATGCTTCACAGAAGCTACTTCGTGAGGTTAGCGCAAAGCCGTGTTATAAGACTATATCATCAATTGGGAGCTTTCTATTCAGCATCCTCCACAATCTGAACTTAAGTGGTGCAGGAATTCTATTTTGTCTGCTCATAACAGGGCTTTTAGACGCTGCATATCATCTGAACAGAACAAAGTTACTCGGACACAAAACTTCGTCCGAACAGATTTTTCTCGGACTCAACACACTATTCAAAAGGTCAGGCAGAGAACAAGATTCTGAAGCACTATCTACAATGGATAGGACGCACCTGACTGTTCGAAAGCAGAGCAACCCTGGACAAGCACTAAATCTTTTGGACGCACTACTTGTTTCGAACACAGGAACAGACACAACCTCGGTCGTCCGAACGAAGATTTTAACTCCATAATACCACTGATTGAATGCTTGTTCGGACACTTAAAAAATATCTCGGACATCCGAAACCCATAACGGTTAGTTTCTCAACATTTATTACTTAGTCATTAGGAAGCGGTTGGGAGCAGATTTATTTCATATATAAATGCCAACCCATCTGCATTTTTGAGACATTAACTTACACATTGAATAAAAGCAAGTAAAATAGCAATTTGAGTGCAAATTAGCTCTTTAGTGATATTGTATTAATGTGTAATTAAGAGTGCTATTCAAAAGCATTGAGTGGAGTGATAATCTTGTACAAAAATGAGGTTGAGTATAAAAACCTTAGCTCAACTAAAGAGAATTAGTGTGAGCAAAGGTGATTGTACTTTGTATACATTCTATCAATGTTGGATTATTGACTCACCAAATTTGAAGGAGCATCTTAGTGGATTACTACTCCAAGCTTTCTAGCTTGGAATTGTTGTTTGCTTAATCTCTCTCTCTTTACTATTCTATACATTTTGTGCTTAATTGACTATTTTGCTATCAACTTACTTGTTAGTGTAAAAGATTTTATTTGTGCATCATTTGCAAATTAATTTTTTAGAAACCTAATTCACCCCCCTCTTAGGTTGCTTTGGGGCCAACAAGAGGAATATTCAAAACTTTCCCACCTAAACTAAATAACTCATACCAACCTCCACCACCAAGACCCCCCGCTCAAAATCCCCAATTATCCTCCATATGTAAACTATGATCAATCTGCTAAGGGTAATTTGAGGAAGGACTTTGAAACTTTCCAGAGGGAGTATGAGAATTTGAGAGCTTCTACAAGGAACATAGAACTGTAACATGGACAATTAGCTCGGCAAAATAATGAAAGACCTACGGAAGCATTGCCAAGTGACACAGTATTCTGATCCAAATGAGCAATGCAATGCTATTTCATTAAGGAGTGGAAAGGAATTTGGCATAATAATGACAAGAAAAAGGTTGATAAGGAAGTTGAGAAGCAAAAGTCCAAGATATGTAAAGATAAGCTTGAAGCTGAAGGTGAGGAAGAGAAGATAAAAAAAGGGAATGCAATGAAGGAATCAAAGGGACAATAAATAGAGGAAAATATGATATTGGATCCTACAGTGAAAGTGCCATTTCATCAATGACTCGTTGATCCAACGAAGGAGAAAAAAGAAAAACAATTCCACAAGTTCCACGATATGCTCAAAAAGCTTAACGTAAACATCCCTTTAGTTGACGTTCTTAACAAAATGCCTAATTATACTCAATTCATGAAGGATATCTTGGCTCGAAATCAGTAGTGGGATAATGATAATATAGTTTGGCTCAATGCCAGGTGCAGTGCCATTGTTCAACGGAGATTACCTCCTAAGTTCAAGGATCCCAGTAGTTTCTCTATATGTTACGATGAACATAGGAGACACACGTTGCATCGATCATTTTGTGATTTGGCGGCAAGCATCAATATCATGCCTAAGACCATCTATGATAAGCTAGCGATCACCAATGTAAAATCAACAAACATTACACTCTAATTGGCAGATTTGTCCGAGTTAAAACCATATGGCCTGTTGGAGGATGTACTTATTCAAGTGGAAAAGTTGGTTTTTCCTATTCATTTCTTGGTAAAGGACATCGGCGGGGATAATGAAATTCTGTTGATTCTTGGATGGCCATTTTTATCAACCACACATGCTTTTATTAACATTAATAAAGGGAAGTTGATTTTGCAAGTTGATAATGAATCTGTTGAAATTGATGTTTTTAGTTATGATCATGATGTCCCAATATGTGTAGAAAAATGTGCTAATTATTCTCTGGGTTCACTTTTTGATATGTTTGAAGATGAGGTGCCCAAGATGGGTAAAGGTAATAAACTCAAAAATGCTGTTAAAACAAATAAAGATATGTACTTCACAATTGACTTGGAGAAAAAACCAGCTAATGATGAAGTTGAGATGAGAAAGACTCGTGAATTAGTTTCACAAGAGCAGAAAGGTGAGGGTTTGAGCAAAGTGGCCATGAGCAGAAAGGAAAAAAAAAACGTTTCAAAGAGCAACTTGAGGCGATAATTTGTGCACTATCTTTGACAAATGCATGGAGCAAAGGGCAAGTTCAAGTTCGAGTCAAGAATTAAGCTTCAAGAGTAGTGAAAAATGCTATTAAACTTTTCCCGTGGAATCCAAAACGAAAAAGATGGCCGACCATCCTTAGGTTCTTAAACTTATCTCAAGTGCCAAAGTCGAGCCTAAGACTATAAACAAGGGCATTACATGGGAGGCAACCCACATCATTTTATAATTTTATTTTTGTGTTTATTTTCCTGATTTTATTTCGTTTCCATGTTATTTTTGTGCATATCATCTTAAATCCAAGTTAAACAAACTAAAATGTCATTTTATGGTTTTGTGGTTGGTGATTGAGTGGTTAGGAATGGAATTTACATGTTTAGAGGGTTTAATTTGCACACATGAGCACAAATGTGCACATGCACACCAATCTGTGTGCAAGTGCGCAAATTCTAGAAGCCAAAATTTCAAGTTTCTGACGACCTTGCGCGTGTGTGCAAATGGCAGAAACGGACTTGACCCCTAGCCTTCTCACGCACATGCTCGAGCAAAAACTTGTGCATGTGCACAAGCCAAAATAAAAGCCAAACGAGGGTTTCCTAATATTCAAACGACACCTTCTCTTCTAAACTTCTTCTTCTCCTCTCAAAACCTTCTCACCCCCTACCATCTTTTTACCCTAATTTACTCCTTTATCTCTTAAACTCACATCAAAATTTCTTCCTTCTTGCAAGCATAAACATCATTAAGTTATGAATTTCATTTATTTCCTTGCATTTTTCCTTTTTGGGTTTGTACTTCAATTGAGCGAAAGTTTTGATTTTGGATAATTGATTGTGCTTAATTGTGTTTGATATTGGCATGACTACTTGTTGATGTGTTTACTTTTGATTGGTTATTTGAATTCGGAAGTAATTGTGTGGTCTTTACATACAAAAAAGTCCAGTACTTGTTTATGCATGCCCAGTGTTCGATAAAATGTCTCATTGAAGAAAACTCTTAAAACACTTGGCATTTGTGCATGAATTTAATTTTTAGGACTTTACTCATGCCATATGATTATTCCCTATTCAATTTTGTGGTTGAAAAGGGTATAGGAGTGTCTTGGACATATACGCATAACTTAGTATTAGCATTACCTGTTTGATTTCCTATTGTGAATAGTAAGTTGGATTTTTAGTTTCAGGGTATATAATTGAATAAGTGTGTGGTGGTGGTGTATTTATTTGCATTTCTTATATCTCATATTGTATTCTTTTTAGGTATGGCATGAAAAGGCAAGCAACTAGTAAGTTGAGGAACGGCCGAGGCCTCTTTTTCTACAACACCACAATTGGAACATTAAGAGCAGCATGAGGAATATGGTACAGAATGTTCCAAATCAGTTTCTCAATGCTACTGCCCAAAAATAGTACGAGTCAGATAATTTTGGGAAGGCAACAATTAAAGAGAGGGGTATACAAATCCCTACCACTGGAGCCCTGAAATTCCCAATGTCGTTAGGGGGTGTGGGTAGCAATATTTCATCTCCACCCCCAATGACGTTGTACTCCTAGTTGTACGTGATTTCTTTGCCAATTTAACAACATATGAGGATAATAAAGTATATGTTATGGGAAAATCTAAGGATATTTCTGCGAACACGACTAATCGGCTATTGTGACTGAACTGAGTTCACAATAACGAGTGGGAGACTATAGGTGACACTAATATGGAGCTCAACGATACGACAAGCCTTATCTACATAGGTGAAGTAGAATGGACAATGGGTGTTAGAGGTGTTGCGCGTCATTTTGATGCTAATAGGCTTTAGTCTGTTTGATTCGTTTGGTTCAAGTTCATATGTACTCGTCTTCTTCCGGTAAGTCATGTCTTACTCATATCACTTTAAAGTGAGCCAAGATTTTGTATGCTACTACTTCGGGTAGGCCGGTAGATATGGGCCTTTTGATTATCCAGCAAATCCAGTATGACACAGTAGTCAAGCAATCTGGATTGTAGTTCCCATTTTGGTTACTATGTTTCGCCTTGATAATGGTGTTGTGATTGATCCAGCCGAAGAAAAGCTGAAGCATGTAAGCTTATAGCATTGGATGGTGCAAGAGCCCCAATTTGAAGAACCTGTTCTCAAGCTTCCACTTCATAGTCATCAACAAGTGAACCAGTTCCAAGGCTCTGTCAGGAGCAGCTGCTGGAGCAGATTTTAGAAGAGCAACAACATATGCGATGCCACTGTAATACATATGTTCATTCTCGGTATGTGTGGCAATAGACAATAGAGGCTCGACAGTTAGTTCGAGAGTGTGGAGAGGATTCCTCTACAATCCCACCTTTTCCTCCATTCCCACAAGAGCAGGCACCTTCTGATAATGATTCTTGATCATACATTTATCATGTCGATTGAGCTGTGGACTTTTAGTGCATTTTCAGAGGACTTAATGTTGTTTTCTGTTTTCTTGCCTTTTAGTTTATTATAGGATGATATCGCACTTATGTTATTTTTTTGCCTCCTTGTGGTGTTTGTTATGTAGGGCCATAAGGGATTAAGTTTTTTCTGACTATCGTGGAATCTCATTCCTCAATTTCCTTATTTTTCTTAATGTCTTAATGGGTTTAACATTGTGTTTCTATTTTAGTGTTATGACGTGTTTCAACTCACCTCATGGATATTCATTCCGAGATATATTGTGCCAAACGTTCTACATTGCCAAAGAAGCTTTCCCTTTTTCCCACTTTATGCTTTTATTTTCTTTAACATTGGGGACAATGTTTATTTCTAAGTGTGGGGTTGAGAATTATCTGAATTTATATTTTCTTGGTAGTTTGTTCAATTTTTGCTTCAATATTTTAGCTTTTGTTGTGATCTAAGAGCTTTCCGAGATTTCTAGCAAATTTTTGTGCAAATTAGTTGAAATTTTTGAACATTTTGCAATCTCTTAGTATTTCTCTTTGATTTTCTATGGGATAATTTTTGAGTTGAACCATCATGAGTGAGTAGTCGATGTTAATAATTTCCTTGCATGATTTCTAAGAATGTTTTAGCACTAATAGCCATAAATTGTGTTTATTTCTTACATTTAGAGATAATTATGTAAACTCAATTTTATTACATTTTCAAAGAAAATTTTATATGCAATTTGATTTGGTTGAAAGATAAGGTAGAGCATTTCTTTGGATGTTTGAGCCTTTCAAGCCAACTATATTGAAATTTTTAACCCTAATACCCCATTTTGAGCCATAATGTGTAATGAATAGAGAGAAACACCATTCGCGTTCTCATTTTACCTAGCTTTATAAGCCAATAAATTCTTTAATTTTTCTATCCCAAAATGTCCTTAAGAGCTTTGATGCACACACATTAATTGTTAAGGGGACAAGAGGGTGAAATGATAGTTGAATGAAGGTGGAAATTATATGAGTGATTGGTGTACAATTATGGGGCAAGGGGTACTGGGAAGAAGGAGAAAATTTTTTATAAGTACAATTAGTACCTATCACTGGTACCTGCCTTGTTGTGATACAGGTAGTGCCTATCACTAGTACCTGTATTTGTAGGTAGTGCCTATCCCTGGTACCTATAGTGGTGTGTTTGCTGGTAGTGCCTATCTCTTGTACTCATATTAGGGACATACATAAAAAAATTGATAAATAAATGTCCAAACAAAAGGTTGGCATGTTGGGTTGATATTGAAGAAGGAAGACTTTTTGTTTGGCGTATGAAATTTTTATGGGCATTTGTTGTTTAAGTATGGGGTTATTTCTGTGAAAGGTTGGTATTTAATGTGTTAGAAAGGAAGTTTTATTTTCAATTGTGGCCAGCATTAATTTAAAGCTCTTTCTTCGTCTTGTGATATCCTTGCCCCTTCCTTGATTAGCCAATACCTTAGCCTTCATTATCAAGCTAAAAAGTCCTGCCTAATTTAAATTGAGTCGGTTGTCTGTATTAGTGGACATGTGTAAGAAAAGTGAGTTATGGGATATTCAGAAAAATTTTAAGAGTTTGCATGATTTGACCCTAGTGTCTTGAAAACCAACTTTTTATTGAATGGCTAAATTCATACACACACCGGATTTCATGTGCAGGGTTTTATTGGCATTTAAGCTGTTAAGTTCTTATATTACTTCTAGTGATGGCATGGTTCTTGATTATTCAGTGTATACAATTTTTGAGATGTGTTGGGTGCAGTTGCGATGAGCTTATCCATTTTAACTTTATTTTTGCTTGAGGACGATCAAAAGCTAAGTGTGGGGTTTTTGATAAGTTCATAAATGTTGTATATTTTATGTATCATTTACCTCAATTTTTATGTGATGCGAGTAATGTTTGAGTTAATTATGAGTCTAATTTTTTTATCTTTAGTTTGTATATGTCTTGAATGAAAAATGAGTCAAAAATATCAAAAGTTAGAGAAAAATCAAAAGAATGAAAAACATGCACCGGCGAGGAGTGAATTTTGACACTGTTTGGCATTTTAATCACAACTTTCTTATCGGAGCTTCGATTGAGTTGATGCATGCTGCTTTGGAAAGTTAATAAAGAGAGATAAAACTTTCATGTTTTGAGTTTTTTCAAATTTCATAAGCATCAAGGTCTAAATTGAGGTGGAATCTAGTATAGACATACTGGAATTCGCGCATGCACGAATGAAAGTGTGCGCATTTGTGCAAATTCCAATGAGCAAATTTCAGGAACCCTATTTCACAACATGTGTGAAGAATTTGTGCATACAACATGCAGATGGTTATGGAAATTACTTGTTTTTTAAGTTTTCTCCACACGGTTAGACTCCTTTTTGTGTTTGATCGTATTTCTATCATCTGAGAGGACAAAACCCTAAAATATCCTCTATAAATACCCCATTGTATGAAGAGTTTAACGTAAGTAGTAGTCAATAGTAAGATTAGAACACTACATTAGAATAGAAAATCATTAGATTAGGGTTTTATTTTCTTGTCAAGACTTCAAGCTTTAACAACTCTTGTTCCGGCTATGCTATTGAGTTTGGTTTCTTCATTTAAATTCAATTCAATTCCAATTCTTATTTCAATTACGTAGTTTTAGTTTAATCTTATTGCGTTTACTTTTCTGCTAGCTTTGGTAATGAAAATGGTATGAATATGAATAGGCATCCTTTGAGAGAATATGCGATGCCAAAATTTTATGGGGCCAATTCAAGTATTACACGCAAGCCTGTGCAAGCAAATAATTTGAGATAAAGTCTGCCTTGATTCAAATGTTGCAACCACATGCCATGTTCAGAGGTAGCCCTAATGAAGACCTTACATGCGTTTAATGTATTTTACAGAAGTATTCGACACATTTAAATTCAATAGAGTCCATCTGGATTGTGTACGTATATGAGTCTTCCCTTTTTTATTAAGAGATAGAGCAAAGGCGTGGCTACAATAATGCTGAATCAAGGCACTTTAGCTACTTGGAACCAATTGGCAAGAGTTTTTGGTGAAGCATTTTCCTCCTTTGAGGATTGCCAAACTTCATAATGAGATAACTTCTTTCAAAAAAAAAGTTGTCGAAAGTTTGAACGAGGCTTAGGAATGCTTCAAAGAGTTGTTAAGAAAATGTCCCCGTCATGCCATCCCGCTTTGGTAAGAAATTCAAACTTTCTATAATAGGTTGGCACAAGAAACTAATTCTATTGTTAATGCATCAACTGATGGCTCCATTTCTTTCAAAACACTGAAGAAACTCAAGTGTTGCTTAATAGAATGGCCTCACATAACTACTGTCATAGTCCCATGACTGAACAGGTGGTTCAACAACAAGTCAATCAAGCCAATGCATAACAAGGTGATGTGTTGAATTTGAATTTAAACGATGCACCTCCTTGCTCAACAAGGCATGCTTATGAATGTCATGAATAATTTCATAAGGGCTTTGGAGAATTTTGGGAGATCATATATATTCAACATTTGCTACATGAATGCCGTTGGCTCTTCATTTCAATGAAAATTTGTCTGTGACTTTTGTGGAGGCGGGCACTCAAATGAACAATGTAAGATTCCTTTTGGTACAAGTGAGCAAATAAACTATGTATCAAATCAACCTTCATCCTCAAGGAATCCTTAAGAAGCTTTTCGAAATACTTACAACCATTTATGAAAGAACCATCCAAACTTCTCTTGGAGCAACCCAGACAACCAACAAATCCGTCATACTAACACAATCCTCATCATCAAAACTTTCAAAATCAAGCTTCAATTTCTTCGCTCATCACCCAATAAAGCCAACTCATTTCAATCTCCATCTAACCCTTTATTTCAACATCAACAACCAAGACCTTCATCCCAACCTTCCAATTTTTCTCAACCCATATATAATGAACAAATGGATAATACATACGAGGATAGTTGGACAAGGAAGGTGGAGACTTTGAGAAGTTAATTGGAAAGAGAAAGAAAGGAAAGAAAAGAAAAAAATGAGAGATTACGAAAATGTAAGAGCTACAACGAGGAATTTGGAAACGCAATTAGGTCAATTGGCAAGATTGAACAATGAAAGCCTATGGGAGATTTTCCTAGTGACATCGTTCCAAATCCAAGAGAGCATAAGGGATCTAGAGCAAGTTCAAGCTATCATCCTTAGAAGTGGTAAGGAAGTAGAAGGAGGAGTTGAAAAAAAATCATTGAGAAGCCAAGGGAAGGATAAAGTTGAAGATAGTGAAGAAGTTGAAGGGGAAACTTCAATGGGTCAAGGTAAAATGATAAAAGAGCCTACCAAACCCAATGTGCAATTTGATGAAGGCAAGGATCCTACACTCCAAGTCTCCAAGCATGTTAAGGTACGATTCCTCAAAGGTTGAAAGAGGATGAAAGAGGAAAGAAATTCAAAAAGTTTCTTGAGGTTTTAAAAAACTTGAAATTTTTATTCCTATTATGGGGGCACTTGAAAACATGCCTACTTATGCCAAATTCATGAAATAATTCCCTTACATCAAAGAGGAAATTGAAAGGAGATGAAATCCGTTGTTTAACGGAAAATTGTAGTGCATTACTCAAAAAGAGGTTACTTCCCAAGCTTAAGGACCCCAATTTTTTCACCATGCCTTATGAAATTGGACGTTTGAAATTTGAAAAATCATTGTATGATTTGGGTGATTCAATTAATCTTATGCCTTATGCGGTTTTCAAAAACATAAATGGAGGAAATTTGAGGCCCAGTAGTGTTTCATTGCAACTTGCAGATCAAAACATAAATTTTCAAGAGAAATTATTGAGGATGTGATCATAAAAATTGGCAAGATTTACCTTCTAGAAGATTTCACAGTTTTAGATATGGAAAAAAATGAAGAGATGCCAATCATCCTTGGAAGACCTTTCCTTACAACTGGGCATGCACTTATAGATGTTCAAGAATGGAAGTTGGAATTTAGGATAAATGATGAAATTGTTACTTTCAATGTTTTTGAGTCATTAAAACTTCCTTTTGAGTATGATGATATTATGACCATAAATATGGTGGATGATCTAATTGATGGTTTTTGTAGGTACGAGTTGGTGAATTCTCCCTTGGAAAAAGCTATACTAACTCTAAATGTTGTAGCTCAAGATGATGAAAAAGTGTTGGAATGCTTGAATCAATTGGAGAATAATACATCATTGCAAGAGAAGAAAGAAGAAGGCAATAAAAAAGGGAAAGAAAGCTTTTTGACCAACGAACCCCCTAAGGAGTTCGATTGGGAAGTTATGGATATAAAAAGGGTATTGAAAATGTGATAGCGAACCATTTACCAAGGATTGAAGCATCTAGGCTTGTGAATCAAGAAAGAAGGGCCATTGTTGAGGAATCATCAATTGAGAAGTTGCTTGAAGTGAAAGAAGCAAGTCCTTAGTACGCGGACATTGTGAATTATTTAGTTGTAAGAGTGGTGCCAAGCATGCTTAACATCAATGATAACAGGAAGTTCTTTGCAGAAATTAAGTACTATTTCTGGGAAACCCTGAACCTAATATTTTCCAGAGATGCAATGATCAAGTCTTGAGGAGGTATGTTCTAGAAGAAGAAGTGAATGACATCTTGAAGCATTGTCATTCATCTCCCATTGGAGGTCATCATAGGGCACAACGAACGGCTTTTAAAGTTCTTCATTGTGGTTTGTATTGGCCAATTCATTTTAAGGATTCTAGGAAATTTGTGCTTTAATGTGATGAATGTCAATGGGTAGGCAATATCTCAAGAAGACAATAGATGCACCTCCATGGTATTGTTGAGTTGGAGGTATTTGATGCATGGGGCATTGATTTTATGGGACCCTTTCCAACATCATACTTGAACAAGTTCATTTTTGGTCATGGTGGATTACATGTCAAAATGGGTGGAAACAAAAGCCACCCCAACCAATTTCCAACATCATACTCTAACAAGTTCTTTTCTCGGTTTCTAATGGGGGACTACATTTCAAAAGTTCTCAGCTTGAAGCCATGATGTTAAGTATGGGATAAATCAATGCACAAAATCACTCTAGCCTATCATCCTCAAACTTCGAGTCAAGTTGAGGTGTCAAATAGAAAATTAAAGAGAATCTTGGACAAAACAAGAAACAATGCAAGAAAAGATTGGGCAGTCAAATTGGATGATGCTCTTTGGGCTTACCGAATGGCATTCAAAACTCCAATTGGTATATCTCCCTACTACATTGTCTATGACAAAGCATGTCATTTGCTAGTGGAACTTGATTAGCGATCATATTGGGCAATCAACAGTTTGAATATTGATATGAAGGAGGCATGTGAAAAGAGACTTCTTGATTTGAATGAGTTGAATGAATTTTGGAGGAAATCATATGAGAATTCTTTTATATACAAGGAAAAGACCAAGGCATGGCATTGTAAGCTCATTTTGAGAAAGGAGTTGAAGACCGGCAACTTGGTATTGCTCTACAACTCAAGGCTCAAACTATTTCTAGGGAACTTAAATCGAGATGGTATGGATCGTTTGAAGCAGTTCAAGTTTTTGCTCATGGTATGGTGGAGATTAAAGAAGGAAAGGGTAATTTTAAAGTCAATGGTCACCGACTCAAACTTTACGTGGAAGGAGTCATCAATGAGTGACGGGAAACCGTCCAATTCATTCAGGAATGTCACCATTGTCATAGTCAAGCTAGTGATATAAAAGAATGCTTCTTGGGAGGCAACCGAAGCTTTACATTCCTTGTTTTGGTTATTTTTAGTGTTATTTTGTGTTTGCTTTTACTTTGGTGTAATTTGGTTTGTTTAGGATAGATCTGGTTTTGAAAAGTTTGCTTTTAATTTTAATAATTTGTGCTAAGAAATTATTGGAATTAGTCTTCTAAACTTGTCTTTTTATTCTGTGTTGGTGGTAGATGAACTTGAAGAAAAGTGGTGAAGAAGAAGGAAAAATTTTCCAAGTATTGAAAATTTCATTTTTGCTAGAACAGGGTTGGTATCGTGACATCAAACTTGATGTTGCGACATTAAACGCAATCTTCTGACTCAGAAGGCATTTTGGTTGTTTGGTCAATGTCGTGACAACAAATGTGAACTTCAGCAAAGGCTTATTTTTTACATCCATTTCGATGTCAGGACATCAGATTTGTGCGACATCAAACACGTGAGTTGCACATTTTTCATTTGATGTCTTGAGTTTTAAGTCTCATGTCACAACATCGAAGTGCTTTTGAAATCCCCTTTTTGTTCAATGTCATGACATCAAATTTTGATGTCGTGACGTTAAAGTTGACAGAATTAAAATTTTAAACGACTTCGTCATCTTCTTCTTCTTCTTCATTTTCTCCTTCAATTCCAAAATTCTAGCCATACACCATCCCTTCCAATCCTTCAATTCTTCAAAATTTTCCACTAATATACACACAAACATACATAATCCATCCCCACAAATAATCTTCATCATCAATCATACACAATTTGGAGCTTTTCAAGGACGAAATTTCTCAAGCTACAAAGGGTTTGCTCAACCAATTCAAGTGGGAATTTCTTAAATAATCAAACGGGTAATATCTTTTAATTCTCATGTGCTTAAGCCTGTAAGAACATTATTTGTTGATTATTTTGGTTATATTGTTGGTGATTTGTGGTGATTGATTTCTTGGAATTAGTAGTAATTTGTGGGTATTTTCTTGGTACGAATTGTTGGTCATATTTCTGCAAATTTGGTTGTGATATTACTTAGGCCTATTTCTTTCGGTGGGTTGTTGTTAATTGGTTTTGGAAATTTCTCAAATTAAAGAAATTTGGTAGATTATTATTTCGATCAATTTTTCATGAATTGATTGTGAATTGAGCACCTTTCATTATTGTTTTTTATGAGAATTTGTTGGGAGAAATGATGAGGGAAGTTTATGAAAGTGGCGGTAGGAGATGAAAAAATAGGGGTCAATCCAGAAAATCAGAGAAAAATAAAGGCGGGGAAAGGTACAAGTAGTGAATGAGTGATTGATGAGCCAAGTGGGGCCAATGAAGAAGTTGTATGACCTCAATTGTTAAAAATGTGAGGGATCAATAGTGTTATTTCAAAATAATGAGAAACACAATGGTAATTAGAGAAAGAGGTTTTGATTTATCTATGCGTTGGGGGGATTATGAGAAGACGAGAAAGGAAATAGAGGCGCAGATTAAGGCATTGGGAACAATTTGATAAGGCAGTTGAGCCAGGGTATACGAAGCTAGTCAAGGAATGTCATTGTAATCTGTGTGATCTAGAGGATAATAAAGTCAGAGTCAGGGAAGTAATGGTTGATTTCAGAGCCAATGTGATTAATGCTTATTTTAATGTACCCACTGTTCCATTTCATGAGCACCATGTTCTTGTGCAATAAAGACAAAGATATGAATGAAATTGAAAGAATGTTGAGTGATGTTGATGTTGATGTTGATGTTGATGTTGATGTTGATGTTGATTGGGTATTAAATACTTAAAAAATGGTGGAGTTGAAATTTCCTCGTCATGTTTTGTCTCTTGTAGCAAAATTGTGGTTTTATTTCATCAGTTGATATTGAATTTGGGTTCAAATTCTTTAAGTTATATTCAGAGGGATAAAGTGTTATAGGTCTATGCTATGTTGATAGGGATTCCATTGGATGCGGGTGGTTTGATTAGACAGGGATTCCTTGATAGTGGGAGGTCTAGAAGGTCTGAGAGATTCATTTTTTATGCACCTAGTATAATCACACGTCTATATATTTCTATAGAGAGGCAGAATTAATAGGGAGTATGTGTAAAAGATGGTCCAGAAATGTAAGAAACATCACCCCGAAGAAGGCCAAATGCCTCTACCGCCATTCCCAAGAATATCATTTATTCCTCTGCCGCTAGGATATGTATGCAATGCACCGGTCACTGAAGAGGAACGCAATGAATTGCAAAGCTATTGGACAAACAGTCAATTGGTGATGCACAACAATTTGGTTGTGATTGGGGAAGCTCTGAGGATTAATACTTGGGTGCAGCCACCACAACCTCTACTTTGGCAACATGGTCTACCCGTGGACAACCCTGCTGATGTACACACCACCGGAGATACCTGTGCACCGAGGCAGTCCACAACAAGCTAATGGTACTGGTGGAGCACAAGATGAGGAGTTCGAGAAAAGTTAGCATAGTGATGCAGAGGATGGTCGCGAGGAGATGGACCAAGTCATTTGAGGCAGCCTGCGGTGGCGAGAGATAACTTGATAGACATTTAGAGAGGATTTCACTTTGAGATACTTGAAGACTTTTCCATTTTCATTTCTGTAATACTTCGGTACTTTATTATGTTTATTTTATGCTTTTTAGATATTTTGGTTTGGTTATTTTCTTTTGGTAGTAGATTGGGTAAAGGCCTTAGGCTGATGCCAAGTGACTCTATTTGATGCTTGATTTGGAATTAATCTTTTTGAACTTCATGAAGGAATGCTTGGTTTGATGCCTATTTGTTTTTAGTTAATTTACTTATTTAAGTTTTGATGGTGACTAAGGCCTTAAGCTGATGCTACATAGATTTTTTTTCACACTTGAATGCTAGAAGAGTTGATGTTTATGAGCTTATTTGAGTGATTACATGGCATAACTTGATGTGTTCTTAATGATATCATTTAGTAGTTTTTGTTTTGTTAAGATTTTATTATAATCTAGTGTTCACATTTTAAGATAGTTGCTATGTGTTATGTTGTTTGAAATTTGGGTGAGCGATAGGATGAGTTTTACTCATGAAAAGAATAAAACTGTCAAGTTTTGGGAAGTCCATTTTTGTGTCGGAAATGGTCCTTTTATGTTTGTATGTGTGTTTGATGGCCCTTGGATGGAAAATTAATCAATTCAGTGCTCAATGATGATACTTGACTTGCAATACTATATGATTGAACTATTTAAATTGAACATTTCATGAATTTAAGTGTGTATGAGTAGTTCATTTGCAACGCAAGAATTTCAAAAGCTTGTATTACCATTTTCAAAAATAGGAACTAATACTTTGGGTGAAATTCACTTGAACTATTGCTTTCTATCAAATCATAAACATTACTTTGTTTAAGCTGTTGATCTATCTTTTGGAAAAATTGGTTTAAATAGAATAGATGGAATTTAGGATATTTTGTGTGATTGCATAGAGAATGTTATTTTATTTTGTATATGATTGGTATTAGATATTAATCATAGGTATGTGTTACTCCTCTTCCTTGGTTTAGGGCCGTGTGATATTTAATTTTTTTTTTTTTTTTTTTTTGCATTTAGCAATAAGGCGAGTACGGGATTCTGACGTGTACCCATGTTGTTTCTTCCAAATAAGGCATTAGAATAGTAATAAGCCGAGTACGGGATTCTAGCATCTACCAATGTTGTTTCTCTGAATTAAATCATTAAGAATTACGTTTTAGACTACCAACAAGTCAAGAGGGAAATGTTTGCAATACTTATTATTGATATCATACAACTCATTCCTTGATAGATTGATGTACCCAAATTGTATGACGTATGCAAATAGGTATATTCCTAATGAACTTTTATTTCCATGCGACCTCGTCATGATGATTGAACAACTTTATCAACTTAATAATTGTGATTTGAGAAAAGATGATGTTTTGAATGAATAGAACTTAAATTTTAGGAACCTTTTTGAGAATGGTTAGTGATTAGTAATTTGATACTTTGTGTCGTAATTGAACTTATGATTTTTGAGAAAATTAGGAAACTTGGAGTGACTAATTGAAATAGTTCAATTGTCATATGGTGTTTGAGGTCCTTTGAGAGAATTCCTTATTGTTCATAAGTACATTCGTTTGTCACCTTTGTGTTGTCAATTTGGCGGTGTATTTGTTAACTCATTTAGTAAGGTTCTTTTTGTTTCTTGTTTTGCTCGGGACTAGCAAAACACTAAGTTTGGAGGTGTCATAACTCCAGTAAAGTAGAGTTATTTTACTTCTAAATTTTGACATTTTGATCCTGATTTTTAGTGTCGAATTAAGTTTTTAATTTAATTAGTTGCATTTCGTAGTTGCATTTGCATTTCTTGTAAATATCATGAATTGGTAATCAATTTTAGTTAATTTGGAAATTACTTATTTAGTTAAATGTGTTTGCAGCTTAGAAATTGAAATGGAAGTCAAAATTACAAAAGTTCAAGGACCAAAGTGAAATTAATGAAGAATTGAAGACTTGAGCTACAACAGGATCAATGTCATGACATGGGATTTTGACGTCGTGACATCGAGGCAGAGATTCAATTAGTAATTTTCGACTCGATGTCGCGAAATCGAGACGCGTTTGGCTAATGTTGTATGGCATTTTTGTAATTTTGGGTTTCATATTTTTATTTCTTGACTTGCAAAACACTTAACATATATAGTAGGCAATAGTTAGTGAAAGTATACATTGTAGGTAGTATAGTGTGTAATTTTAGATTGGAGTAGATTAGAGTAGATTAGAGTAACTTGACTTTCAGTTTTTAGTTTAATATAAGTTCTCTTTTAATTTCCCTTTAGATCTTGTTTTAATTCATTACTAGTTTAAAATTTGATTAGATAGTCTTAGTGTATTAATCTTTAGCTGTAAGTAGATACAATTTTTACTTACTTTCTAGTTAAATTTCTCCAAATTCTAGATGCTTTCATTTCAAGTTTTCTTAGAGTAATTAGGGTTTTTGATAATTTTTTTCTAGTTAAAATTTTCATTACTTTGCCTTAATTTTTAGTTAATTTCTAGTGGATTTTCTTTTACCAATCCAAAATTGCAAAAATATTTAGTTTAAACTTAGTTTTACTTGAAAATTTCATTAAGTCTAAATTAGTAGAAAATAGAGTTTATTTGGTTTTTGTGCTTTTTAATTGCTTTCCTTAGTCAATTTAGGACTACTTGTTTTTCAATTCTAGTTTAGTTTTAGTTAGTCTATTTAATTTAGAAGTAGTTTTACTTGCTTTCATTTACTTGCTTTGATTAGGTTAGGTTAATTAGTCTCTTAATCTAGTAGTCTACTTACTTTCATTACTTGTCTTAGTAGATAGATTAGTTTAAATTTAGATTTTAGTTGCATATTTGGATTATGATTATGAGCAGAGTATATGGATTACTGCCTGTCTATTTGATTCACCTAACTATACAAAGATTCATAAATCTCGTTATTTTCTAATAGGCAATCTTCATGGGAATGATACCCACTTATCCTATATTACTACCAACTCCATATACTTGTGGAAGTCTAGGTAGAGTATTGTGATTTTGTGTGGTTATTTATTACTTTTTTTATTTGAATTGAACACTACCTTGGGATTATTTTTGACTATCCTCTTAAGCATTATCCCTTTGAGCAAATTGATCATTATACATGGGTTGAGTAAAGTTGGAAGGTTGATATGGATGTTTTGGTTGTTGATATTGAAATGAAGGGTTAGATGGAGATTGAAAGGTATTGGTGCTAAAGAGTGACAATCTAAAAGTTGGTGAGGAAAGTGAGATGCAAAAATTTAAGGTGGTGGAGGCAAAAAGTAAAGTGGATTGTAATGATGAAAAGAAGGAAAATAGGATGAAAGAAAAGTTCAAAAAAAGAAAGAATGCAAGGATAGACATAAAATTATGAAGAATCATGGAATCCACACTCATCAGTTAAAGTACCTTTTCCTCAAAGGCATATTGATCCAAGAAAGGAGGAAAAAGGTAAACAATTCAACCAATTCCTCAATACATTTAAAAAGCTTAATGTTAACATTCCTTTGGTTTTGTTCTCACTAAGATGCCCAATTATGCCCATTTTATGAAAGATCTTGTGGCTAGAAAGTGGAATGGGATGATGATAAGAAAGTATGCTTTGATGCTAAATGTAGTGCCATTGTTCAACGGAGATTACACCCTAAACTCAAAGATCCCAATATGTTTTCTATACCGGTGAACATAAGTGATCAAACGTTGTAACGTTCACTTTTTGATTTGGAGGTAAGCAATAATGTTATGCCAAAGGGCGTTTCTGAAAAATTGGGAATCATTACTGCAAAGCCAACCAAAATCACTCTCTAATTAGCAAACTTATCCGAGCTAAAACCGTATGGCTTATTGGAGGGCGTGTTTATTCAAGTGGATAAATGATGGTTTTCCAGGTTAATTTCTTGGTTATAGATACCGATGAAGAAAGTAAAATTCCCTTGATATTAGGGAGACATTTCTTGTCAACTATGCATGCATTGATCAATATTAACAAAGGAAAGTTGGTTCTACAAGTTGAAAATGACTTAGCTGAATTTGATGTTTTTTATTAAAATGATAATGTCCAATTTTTTGAGGAAAATTGTGCTAATCAATCTCTTAATTCTCTTGTTGGTAGGCCAATTTGAAGAATCTCTCAAGGTCAATAATAGGAAATCACTCAAAGAGGTGGTTGAAGCAAAGGAAGCTTCAAGAATTGAATTAATGGAAAAACCACCTGTGATGGGTGTAGTGTGATGAAAGATCAAGAGACTTGTGCAAGGGATCAGAAAATTCTTTATGGTAAAAGGTTGAAAAGTCGTAAAAAGAAGGGAAAATGGTTTGAAAAGTAATTAGATATGATAATTGGTGCACCAGCCTTGGCGAAAGCATGGAAAGAAGGACATACAATTCAAGTGAGAGACGAGAATCAAGCATTAATAGTTGACAAAAATAGTGTCATGCTTTTCCCGTGAAAACCAAAGGTAAAGGGTGGCCAACCACCTTTAAAGGCTTGAAATGATTAAATCATGTCGTTGTCAAGCTAGTGACTAAAAAAATAGTGCATCTTGGGAGACAACCCAAGATTTACATTTCTTGTTTTGCTTATTTTTAGTGTTATTTTGTGTTTAGTTTTACTTTGGTGTGATTTGGTTTCTTTAGTGTTAGATTTGGTTTTGAAAAGTTTGCTTTTAGTTTGAATAATGTGCTAAGAAATGATTGGAATTAGTCTTCTAAACTTCTATTTTTAATGTGTGTAGACGGTGGATGTACTTGAAGAGAAATGGAGAAGAAAAAGGAAAAAAAATTTAAGTGTTGAAAATTTCATTTTTGTTGGAACAGGGTTGGTGTCGCAACATCAAAATCCATTCTTCTAGTAGGCATTTTGGTTATTGTTCAATGTCACGACATCTAAATGCAAACTTTAGCAAATGCTTATTTTTGACATCTGTTTCGATGTGTGACATCAAACACATTAGTTACAAAAACCTATCCCTATACCATCCCTTTCAATCCTTCAATTCTTCAAATTTCTCAACTAATTCCACCACAAACAAAAATAATCTACCCCCACAAATCATTTTCATCATCAAACATCCACAATTTCGGGCTTTTCAAGGAAAATTTTCTCAAGCTTCAATCAAACGGGTAATATCTTCCAATTCTCATGTGCTTAAGCTCGTAAGAACACTATTTGTGGATTATTTTGGTTGGATTGTTGGTGATTTTTGGCCATTGATTACCTGAAATTCGTGATAATTTGTGGGTATTTTCTTGGCGTGATTTGTTGGTAATATTTTTGCAAATTTTGTTAGTCACATTACTTGGGCATATTTGTTTTGGTGGGTTGTTGTTAATTGGTTTTGGAAATTTCTTAAATTAAAGGATTTTGGTGGATTGCTATTTCTGTCAATTAATTGCTTGAATTGTTTGCAAATTGAGCATCTTTGATTATTGTTTTTTATTGGAATTTTTCGGGAGAAATAACAATGGGAAGTAGTGGTAGGAAAGGAAAAAGTAGGGGTCGAGGAGAAAATCTAAGAAAAAGAAAAGCGGGGAAAGGAACAACTAGTGAGAGAGCGATTGGTGAGCCGAGTGGGGCCAATGAACAAGTTTTAAAAGCTCAATTCTCAAGTGAGCGAGCCAAAATGTTATTTTCAAAATAATGAGAAATAGAGGTCACTAGAGAAAGGGGTTTTGATTTATCTATACATTGGGGGAATTATGAAGAGGCAAGAAAGGAAATAGAGGCACAGATTAAGTCAAGGCATTGGGAACGATTTGATAAGGTAGTTAAGCCGGGATATACAAATCTATTCAAGGTGTTTCATTGTAATCTATGTGATCTAGAGGATGGTAAAGTGAGAATCAGGGGAGTATTGGTTGATTTCAGTACTGATGTGACTAATGCCTATTTTAAAGTACCCTCAATTCCATCTGTTGAGTACCATGCTCTTGTGCATAATAGGGACAAAGATATGAATGAAATTAAAAGAATGTTATGCGATGTTGTTGTTGATTGGGTATTAAATACCTCAAAAATGGTAGAGTTGAAATTTCCTCATTATGGTATATCTCTTATAGAAAATTTGTAGTTTTATTTCATCAGTTGTCGAATTTGGGGTTCAAATTCTTTGAGTTATATCTAGAAGGGTAAAGTGTTATTGGTCTATGTTATATTGAAAGGGATGCGATTGGATGTGAGCGGTTTGATTAGACAAGGATTCATTGATAGTGGGAGGTCTGGGAGACCCAGTTTTTTTGCACTTAGTCTAATCACACATCTACGTATTGCCGCAGGTTGCCCCATTGATCCCAACGAACCTATGACACATTAGAGAAGCAAAATCAATAGGGAGTATATGTACATGATGGTCTGGGAATATAAGAAACATTACCCCGGAGAAGGCCAAATGTCTCCACCGCCGTTGTCAAACCAAGAACATCATTGATTCCTTTGTCGCTAGGATATGTCTGCAATGCACCAGTCCCTGAAGAGAAGCACAAGGAATTGCAAGGATATTGGAAATAGAGTCAACTAGTGATGCACAACAATTTAGCTATGATGGGAGAAGCTCTGAGGACCACATCACTTAATACTTCAGTACAGATACCACAGCTTCCATTTTGGCATTGTGGACTACCTTGTGGATAACACTACTACACACCACTGGAGAAACCTGTGCACCGAGGCAATCCGCAAAAAGCTGATGGTATTGGTGCAACACAAGATGAAGAGTTTGAGGAAAGTCATCATAGTGATGTAAAGGATGGTCGAGAAGACATGGAGCAAGACGTTTGAGGTAGCCTGTGTTGGCAAGAGATAGCTTGAGGGACATTTAGAGAGGATTTCACTTTGAGATACTTGAAAACTTTTCCATTTTCATTTCCTTACTACTTTGGTACTTTATTATGTTTATTTTATGCTTTTTAGATATTTAGAGCTTCAAAGTGGTTTTGATATTTTCTTTTTGTAGTAGATTAGCTAAAAGCCTTAGGCTGATGCCAATTTACTCTATTTGATGCTTGATTTGGAATTGATCTTTTTGAACTTCATGGTGGAATGCTTGTTTTGATGCTTATTTGCTTTTAGTTGATTTACTTATTTAAGTTCTGATAGTGGCTAAAGGCCTTAAGCTGATGCTATGTAGATTTTTGTCGACGCTTGAATGTTAGAATTGACATTTATGAGCTTATTTGAATGATTACATGGCAAAGCTTTATGGTTTCTTAGTGATATCATTTAATAGTTTTTGTTTTGTTAAGATTTTGTTACAATCTAGTCGTTCACATTTTAAGGTAGATGCTAATGTGTTATGTTGTTTAAAATTTGGGTGAGAGATTTCATGAGTTTTACTCATCAAATGAATAGAAGTTTCAAGTTTGGGTATGTCCGGTTTTTGTGTCGGAAATGGTTCTTTTATGCTTTGTATGTGTGTTTGATGGCCCTTGGATCAATGATGGAAAATTGATCAATTTAGTGCTCGATGATGATACTTGACTTGGAATATTATATGATTGAACTATTTGAATTGCGCATTTCATAAACTTAAGTGTGTGTGAGTAGTTCTTTTGCAATGCAAGAATCCCAAAAGCTTGTATTACCATTTTCAAAAAGAGGAACTAATATGTCGGGTGAAATTCATTTGAAATATTATTTTTGATCAAATCAGAAATAATATTTTATTGTCGATCTAACTTTTGAAAAAATTAGTTTAAATAGAATAGAAGGAATTTACGACGTACTACTCATTCTTTGATAGATTGATGTACCCAACTTATATGACATGTTTGTATAAGTAGATTGCTAATAAACTTCTATTTCTATGCGAGCTCATTGAAATGATTGAACAACTTTGTAATACTTGTGATTTGAGAAAATATGAAGTTTTGAATGAACATAACTTAAATTTTTAGGAACCTTTTTGAAATTTGTTAATGCTTAGTAATTTGAAATTTTGTGTTCAGTAATTGAACTTATGATTTTTGAGAAAATTAGAAAATTTAGAGTGACTAGTTGAAATAGTTCAATTGTCATAAGGTATTTTAAGTCCCTTGAGAGAATTCCTTATTGTTTATAAGTACATCCATTTGTCATCTTTGTTCTATCAATTTAGTGGTATGTTTGTCAAGTCATTTAGTAAGGTTCTTTTTAATTATTTCTTGTTTTGCTCGGGACGAGCAAAACTCCAAGTCTAGGGTGTGATAACTTTAGTAAACTGGAGTTATTTTACTTCAAAATTATGATATTTTGTTTGATTAATCCCAATTTTTGGTGACGAATTAAGTGTTTTAATTTAATTAGTAGCATTTCGTAGTTGCATTTACATTTCTTATAAATATCATTAATTGTTAATCAATTTTAATTAATTTGGTTACTTATTTAGTTAAGTGTGTTTGGAGGTTAGAAATCGAAAGACAGAAGTCAAGATTACAAATGTTTAAGGGCCAAAGTGAAATTAATAAAGAAATGTAGATGTCATTGAAGACTTGAGTTGAAACCAACTCGATGCCACAACATGGGATTTTGATGTCGTGACATTGAAGCAGAGATTCAATTAGTAATTTTCAGCTCGATGTTGTGACATCGAGGCGTGTTTGGCTTATGGTATTTTCGTAATTTTTGGCTTTCAGATTTTCATTTCTTGACTTTTAATACACTTAACATATATAGTAGGCAATAGTTAAAGAAAATACCCATAACAACTAGTGTAGTGTGTAATTTTAGATTGAAGTGGATTAAGTTTTTAGCTTAATATAAGTTCTCTTTTAATTTCTCTTTAGATCTTTTTTAATTCATTGCAAGTTTAAATTTTCATTAGATAGTCTTAGTGGGTTATTTTTTAGCTACAAGCAGATATAATTTTTACTTGCTTTCTAGTTAAATTTCTCCAAATTCTAGTTACTTTCGTTTCAAGTTTTCTTAGAGTAATTAGGGTTCTTGATACTTTAGTGTTTTCTTGTTAAAATTTTCATTTTTTGGTTTAAATTTCTAGTTCATTTTTTGTGAATTTTCTTTTATCAATCCAAAAATCTAAAAATATTTAGTTTAAACTTAGTTTTACTTGCAAATTTCATTAAGTCTAAATTGTAAAAAATAGAGTTTATTTGATTTTTGTGCTTTTTAATTGGTTTCCTTAATGAATTTAGGACTACTTGTTTTTCAATTCTGGTTTAGTCTTAGTTAGCCTATTTGATTTAGAAATAATTTTACTTGCTTTAATTAGGTTAGGTTAATTAATCTCTTAATTTAGTAATCTACTTACTTTCATTACTTGTCTTAGTAGATAAATTATTTTAAATTTAGATTTTAATTGCATATTTGGATCATGGTTATGAGTAGAGTAGATTACTTCCTTCCTATTTGATTTGCCTAACTATATAAATATTTGTAAATCACAGTACTTGCTAACCAGTAATTTTCATAGGAACGATACCCACTCATCCTATAGTATTACCAACTCCGTGTACTTGGGAAAGTGAGGTAGAAGTATTGTGATTTTTTATAGTTATTTATTACTTGTTTGATTTGAATTGAACTCTACCTTGGGAACACAATAACGCTACTACTGCTACTGAAGCCCCAACTGCTACTTCTCAACCTCAATGACTCTTCCTTGTAATAGTTGTTGGAAATTGTCTCATGTAAAGATTTTGATCTTAATAAAATATGGCTTATTTTTTCTTCATACATAATTTTCTTCTTAGCTCTCACCTTGTTGTTCAAAAGCTAAGTATAACTAAAAAGTTTCTAAGTACAAAAATATGCCTTGCACAAGCCAAACATACTTAAAAATTCCAAGTGTAAAACACTTATATTTTTTGCTACTCCTGCAAAGATTTTTGTAAGTATAAAACTTGTATACCTTTGTATTTATCCTTTATCCATACTAAGGATATGTAAAGTGGAATATGCTATGAAGCAGAATTTTGAATAACTTGGGGAAGTTCTTGAATTTGTTAATCTGAGAAAGACTATCCAGTCCTCGTTTTCTTGCTCTCACTCTCTCTCTCTCTTTTATTTGCTTTTTCTTGAGCCCTGATCCTGCTCATTTTAACACCTCGGCAGGTCTAGGACGGCTTGCTTCGAGAGAGGACCACTTGGTCTCAACCCTCTAAGCACTCATGCTATTTTACTTTTATTCAATTTTTTCTTGAGTCCTAATTCTGGCCACTTTAGCACTTCGTTGGTCCAAGGCAGCTCACTTTGAGAAGGATTACTTAGTCTCAGTCATCCTAACACTCATGCTTTTTTATTTATATTTGCTTTTAATTGAGTCCTGATTCTAGCCACTTTAGCACCTCTACGAATCCAAGGCGGCTCATTTTGGGGAAGGTACCTCTTGGTCTCAGTTCTCCTAACACTCATGCTTTTCTATTTATATATTTTTTTTACTCGAGTCATGATCTAGCCACTTTAGCATCTCAACGGGTCCAGGGCGGCTCATTTTGTGGGTGGTTTAGTAGGTATCAGTCCTCCTAATACTTCTTTTTTTTGTATTTTCTTTTTCTCGATAGTCTTGATCCTAGTCACTTTAGAACCTTGGCAGGTTTAGGGTGGCTCGTTTTGAGGGGGGACCACTTGGTCTCAGCCCTCTTTTGCTCAGAGTTCTACGGAGCTCTGTAGCTTTTTTTCTCTTGTTCAAGCTCTTCAGCTATATCTTTTTTTTTTGAACAGGTTTAAAAAAAAATTATTTCTTTACTTTTAATTCTAAAGGAGGTTATTATAGCCCCTGATTATATCTAGTTAAATTTACGATGTTCCACATCCGAGGTATTAGATCCTCATTCATTTGTACAAGCTTGTAATAGCCCAATCTGTGAGATTCAATCATCCTATATGGGCCCTCCCAGTTTGGATCTAATTTTTTATTCTTTCGGCCCTACTAGCTTCATTTTTTGTAAGAACCAAGTCCCCTGGCCTCAAGTACTGATGCTGCATCTTAGAATTGTAATGTCTTGATATTACTTTTTTATACCAACTTCATGAATAGAAGCAACCAACCTTTTTTCTTCAAGCATTTCTAAGTTGATGGACATTAAAGCTTCATCATTTTATTAAGGGTCATGCAAGGTTGTGCGAGCCGAAAATAGACCAATTTTTGCTGGTATAACAGTCTCAAATCCATATACGATGCTAAAAGGTTTATGCCCATTAGCCATTCAAGGTGTTGTTTTATAAGCCTAGAGGACACTTGGGAGTTCATCGACCCAAGCACCTTTGGCTTGCTCCAATCGAAACTTGAGACTTGTGAGGAGAGTTGTATTTCATACTTTAGTTTGACTATTTGTCTAAGGATGAGCTACCGAAGTAATGGTTGCTTCATCTCGAGCCCGGCGTAGAAGCTTCAAAAGGTTCTGCTTCAAATTGTTTCCATTATCCGCAACGAGAATCGAAAGAATTCCGAGCTGACAAATAATATTTTTTCAAAAGAATTTTTCAATTGTTTTTCTAGAAATAGATGCTAATGGCTCAGCTTCAATCCACTTTGTGAAGAAGTAGATTTCTAAAACTAAAAATTCTACTATTTCGGCTCCCTTGTCTCGGTAAAAGATTGAGAAAATCAATTCCCCACTGAGTGAACGGCTAAAGACTCTGAATTGGAACAGTGTCAACCCAAGTCTTCAAAGGTATTGGAGCATGTATTTGACATTTATGGCACATTCGGACTAAGTCATCCGCTTCGGAGTGTAGGGTTGGCCAATAATATCCAGCAAGTAGTACTTTCCGAGCCAAACTCCTTGTACCTACATGGTTGCCACAAATTCCTTCACGGATTTCCCTTAAAATGTACTTAGTTTTGGATGGCCAGAGACATCTTAACAAAGGGCAAAAGTAGGACCTCTTGTAAAGAACACCTCAAACTAATACACATTTGGTCGCCCAATACTTAATACGCAGAGCCTTAACCAGATTTTTTGATAATATATTATGTTATTGATATTGTACTTGGGCTCTATCCAGCCGAAGTCTGTGTCAACATTCATAATCCTTTAACTAGATCAATGGACCTTGCATTCTGAACTTCCACAAGAATCTCGTTAGTAAGGTATGTAAGAGCATATTGCCGAAGCTAGCCTGGATAATGTCATCTGCATGAGTATTTTTGGCTCAAGGCACCTTTATGAGGTCTACCTTCTTAAACTATGATTCCCATTTTCACACTTCAACCAGATATTTCTTTAAGATCAATCCCCGAGCCTCATAATTTCCAAAGCTTTGATTGACAACGAGTTGAGAATCTTTATGGATTTTTAATGTTCGAGCTCCCATATAACCAATTTCATTCCACATATTAACGCTTCATTTCAAATTTGTTATTCATTAACTGAAACTCAAATCTCAATGCATAAGTGAAATAATCACCTTTTGGAGTTTAGATGATGATCCCAGCACCAGACCCGGATTCACATGAAGTTCCATCCACATGTAATTCCTAAAGTAAGTCATATTTTGGTTCGGTTACCTTAGTTGATTCTATTGCCATTATTAATTCTAAATTTTTGATCCACAATTTCCAACTATGAAATCTAAGAGAACTTGAGTTTTAATAGTTGTTACTGAGGTCTGAACTGAATGTCAAACTCAAATAACTCCACCGACTACTTTAGCATTCTCCCTGAGACATCTGACTTAGTTAGAATATTTTTCAAGCAAAAATTGGTTAACACAATTATCTTATGCCCTTGAAAATAAGGCCTCAGCTTCTGAGCTAAAGTGATCAAAGCGAAGGCTGGTTTTTCTATTAATGAATAATTCTTCTCGGGTCCTTGAAGCACCATGCTTGTGAAGTATATAGGAAGTTGATCCCACTTTTGACTTTTTTGAGGAGAACCAAACTGACTGCTAAATTAGAAGTGGATAAATAAATATATAATGGTTCATCCTTTTGAGGAGAAATAAGCTTTGGAATGTCGCCTAGATATTCCTTAATTTTATCAAAGGCCTTTTGAGCTTTATCAGTCCACTAGAAATTGTCAATTTTCCTTATGAGTTGATAGGATGGCAACCCCCTCTCAACAAACTTAGACAAGAATCGATTAGGGCTACTATTCTTCCAATTTAATCTTTGTACTTCTTTTATTGAGGTTGGAGGCTTCATATCAATGATTGCTTTAACCTTTTATGGGTTTGCTTCGATACCTTGGTGAGATACTATGAATCCCAATAATTTTCCTAAGGAGACCTCGAATGTGCTCTTCTTGGGGTTCAGCCTCATTTGATTTGATCTTAAAGTATCAAATGTTTCTCTTAGGTCTTCAATTATCTCTTCAAAGGTCTTGCTTTTGACGACCATGTCATCCGTATAAACTTCCATATTCCAACCTATCTGAGATTTGAACGTTTGTTCACCAACCTTTGATATGTTGCTCCGACATTTTTGAGTCCGAAAGGCATGGTGATGTAGCAATATGTGCCACTATCAGTGATGAAGGAAGGATTTTCTTCATCTTTTTTTGCCATGTAAATTTGAAGATAACCTTTGAAAACATCCAAGAAGTACAATATAAAAAATCCTATTGAGGAATCAACTATAGTATCGGTCCGAGGCAAAGAGTAACTATCCCTGTTGGGATAGGCTTTATTCAAATTAGTAAAATCTTTAAACATTTTCCAAGAAGAATTAGGTTTTGTTACAAGCACAAAATTACATAGCCATGTACGATACAAGACTTTCCTAATTATTTTGGCTACATGAAGCTTATCAACCTCTGCTTCGATGACTAAATTGCATTCTGGCTTGAAGAGGTGTTTCTTTTGCTTAACTAGTTTATGGGCTATATCGATGCCCAGCTTGTGTTTGATGATTTCCCAAGGAATATATAGCATGTCCTCCACAATCCAAGCAAAAGCATCCTTGTACTCGCACAAAAGCCTAATAAGCAGTCCCCTCAATTCAATTGGCAAAGTGGCATCAATTTTTATTTTCCAACCTAGGAGGCTTGGATTAAGGGCTACCTCTAGAATTGGGACCTCGTCCTTTGGCTCTACTTTTGCCTTTCCTTTTCCCTTCGAGTCTGGCAATATAGGTAATTCGGGTGCGACCAAAGTGGTAAGCTCTGCATCAAAAGCCTGACAAGGTAGACCTTGTTTGCCACTAACATTGTTTGAAATTGAAATCTTAATGACACCATGTAATATGTCCAAGCCTCCTATTGATTTCTAATTACTTTTCCTTCTGACCTGTCTTTTAACATGAATTTGATGCCTATATGAAAAATAGAAGGCAAAATCCTGTAAATATATTGCATGGGTCGGCCAAGGATCATATTATATGAACTATCACTTCTAACGATCACAAAATTTGTCATCTCAATTCTATATTTCAGGGGAGTACCTAAGGTCAAATGCAGTATAATCTGACCCTTTGGCATGATTGAGTCACCTGTAAAATTGACCAGAGGAGTCTTGAAGGGCTAGATCAAGGATGAATGAATGTGCTTCTTTTCCTATACATCCCAGAAAATGATGTCTGTCGAACTACCTGTGTCTACGAAGACCTTATGCATCTTATAACCGACTACTTGAACATGTATCACCAACAAGTCATTGTGTGACATTTGGCTAGAAGTGGGGTTATCAGAATGTATAGCCGAGGCTCGTGAAGGGCTTTAGTCACTTTTCTCTATCTTAGCCCTCGGGGAAATTTCGGGCATATTTTTTCTTGCATTATTAGAGCCTCCCGTCACCGGACCTCCAGCAATAGTGTTGACTACCCTGACAATATTTGTCTATGGGTCCTCCTGAAGGCGATTATTATTTTTTTTTTTTGATTTTGTTGACGAGGAGGATATTGCAGAGGTGGGGCTCTATTATCTCTGTTATTGTCATTTCTCTTAAGCTCGAAGCAGCCCTTTGGATGAACTGTTGGAGATGGACATTTTGAATGGCCATATCAATTCCAATTTTGAGGTGATTTCACACCTTAGCATCATGGCCATGTTGCCCATGAAAAGCACAATACATTGAGTTATCCCTCTGATCTGGCCACTTTGCATTGGAGGAGGGGGCTCAAGATTTTCCATGTGCTACACCTGATAGAGTATTTCTATCCTCGAAGTGTTTAGTGATGTAAAATATATATTTGGCAAAATGACACTTTTCATTCTTGGTGGTCAATCAGTAATATTATTGTTCAGGTACACCACCCGATCCACTAAGGGCTTGTGGTTCTGTAATCTTTGATTTTTTGGACGAGGAGGGATACCAATTTTATCCTTATCCTTTTTTGGCTCATAGAATTCTCTTTTGGTTTTGGTGGACTCTTTTTCTTGTATATGGTTACATGTTTTTTCCAATAGCTCGAGGAACATGGAGGGCATCTTCTTAGCCAATTATGCGTTAAAGGCTGAAGGTCACACTCCACTCCAAAAAGCGTCAATCATTATTTTCTCATCCACATTCTTGATTTGAACTGCTTCGTAATTGAAACGGTCCACATATTGGCTTAGTGACTCATCGAACCTCTGCTTGATGTACATCAAATGAGAAGTGTCCTTTTGTACTATTGATTTGCTTAGAAAATGGCTGAGAAAAGAATTAGCCAAGTCTTGAAATGTGACCATTAAGTTCATAAGCAGCTCATAGAACCATTTATGTGTTGGACTCCCTGAGGGTGGTAGCAAAAAGATTGCATCTTATGGCGTCTCTAAATCCCTAGAGTCTCTCACAGCGACAACATGAGAAATATGATCAGAGGGGTCAGAATCATACTTATATTTTTCCAAATCTGGATGTTTGAATTGTAAAGGCAAATGCTCCATCTTAATTGACATGGTGAATGGATCGCAGTCCACTCTAGAGATGAGAAGCGTGAATCACCAGATCATTTTTCTTTAGAACTTCTTGGATCTTCCTTTCAAGACTCTGCTCCTTGAGCTGCTCATAAATAGTTGGGGAGGGCCCTGCTCAGTCTAAAAACTTAGATTTTTATGGACCAATTCACTTGTGAATCAACGGACTATTTGGTCGACTAGTTGCTGTTTGAGATTGTTTAGGTCGATCTAGAGATTGAGAACGAATGATTTTATGCCTTAAGTTATTACTGCTCATGGCATTTATAGGCTGCTTACTAGGGTGATGATTTGGGCATGACTCTTTAGCTCATGGTCGGAAATGTTCCTGCTGATTTCATTGTCCGGATAGAGTTTGGTTCTCTCGTTGATCCATAAAAGCTCGAAAAGATTCAAAATGTTCATAAATATATTGCAAAACATTGTTCTGCTTCTGCTGATCATCTAGAGAGATTTGGCTTCCTATTTGCCAACGTTTACAAGAAAAAGGTGTTGATTATCACCTTCAGCTTCTTTGTTGTTTGTACGCTTTGTTCCTCCTCGACTCTTCATTTTGCAAACTTTTGGTTGGTAAAAATGACTAAAATTTGGATTTTAATTAGTTCAATTGTTGGAATTTGTAAATTAGGAATGACTTTCACGGGAAAAAGAAAAGGGCAAACAAAAAACAAGAGAGAACGATGGCTTTTTTGTTGCAGTTCCCACAGAGGACGTCAATTTATGTTTGTGAAAATTTAGAGAGAGAGAATCTGGACAGAGGAGAGGGAAAGGAGTTGTACTAATGAAAAGAAGTTAAGTTACAATTAAGGCTCTAGGATCTCCTATTTATAGATTTGGTTCAATGATGAAGGGTATCCGGGCCATGATATATGCCAGTGTTGGTCCCAAAGCAACCTAAGAGGGGGAGTGAATTAGGTTTCTAAAAATACTTTTAGAAAGATTAAACTTATTGAGATTTTTCAACTAACAATTAATATAATGAAGATATAATCAATGAAACTGTAAAGAAAGAATAGAGAGCAAATTAAACAACCAATACTCCCAAGCTAACAAGCTTGAAGTATTAATCCACTAGAATGCATCACACACTTGGTAAACCAATAATCTTTACAAAGTAGGGAAATTCTTGCTCACACTAAAACTCTTTTAGTTAAGCCAGGAATTGTACTCACAACCTCACTTTTGTACAAGATTGTCACTCCACTCAAAATTGAATTACACTCTAAGCTGCACACTAATACAATATAGAACTATAGCAAATTTGTACTAAAATTGCTCTTTTCTAAGGCTTGTATTCAATGTACTAGATGATTTTTACAGAACAATAGAGTAGTTATTTATAGGAGGACTTTCTCAATAAATGGTGGTTGTAACTACTTCCAAACGGTTAAATAATAAATACACAAAAACTAACTGTTGAGGTTTCGGACGTCCGAGATAAGTATGATGCGTCCGACAAACTGTCCGATCTCAGTGTACTTGGTGAAGGATATCAATTAGACGGCGGTGCATGCTGTTCCATTGTCAAGACTGAGCTTCGGACGGTCGTGTTCGTCCGAAGGAAGCTTTGTTCGGACAGTTGTATGCATCCGTAGAGGAGCATTAAGAAACTTGCTTTCTGCCTGTCTGTTCGGATGGTGAAATGCGTCCGAGAAAACTGACATAGTTCGGACGGTGTACTGTATCCGAACAACCTATTTCCAGCAGAAAAGGTAACAGACTTGCAAAGCTTGTTTTCAGAGTTTAGTGCTTATGTCATCATCAAAATAAGGTTTGGGAAACATCAATCTCCCCCTTTTTGATGATGACAAACAGTCATAGAATAACCAACATGTAAAATCAACAGATATGAGTGATAACAGTATACAACCAATAATTTTGCATTAGGATTAACAGATAGCACAACCAACAATTTTGCAATGTTTTTATTCATACTCCCCCTTTTGACATCATCAAACAAAGCTCCCCCTGAGAAAGTGCACTCAAATATCCAACATGAATCATGAACAAAGTTAAGCCAGTATCATCATTAATATCAACACCAATATTACCAACCAAAATGAGAGCAATTCCAACATCTTTGTCAAAGTAATATCCAAAGTAATGCCAAAACCAAAATACATATGAATTAACATAGAATCTAAGTCGAGTCATTTTTCTTCTTAGAGTGTTTTTCGATCTTGCGGCGTTTGGAATGGGCGTCATCATCAGTAGCCTCACTATCTTCATCTCCATCATCATGTCATTGCATGATAAAATTGAATGTGTCATCAATGTCCTCGTCGTCGCCCTCGTCATCATTAGCAGCACCTGGACTATCTCTGTCCTCATCGTTACCCTCACGAGCATCCTCTTCTTCGACATTGCATCTGTTTAACATCACTTTTGGTAGAGCAGTCGAGTGGATATTATGATTGAATATTGGCAAATTGAACCTGAGTTGAAGCGGACATGCCTAAGCTGAGTGCCTCTTGGAGGATCATCTAACTAGTTTCAAGTCGCTTTAACTTGCGATTAGTGCGACGTTGAAAGGAGCTCACTTGAGTGGTCAAAGAATTGAGAAGGCCACAGATTTGTGAAAGTTAAGGTTCGGAGGAAGAAGGACGAGGATCATGGACTGGTGGAGGTGTTTGAGGAGGAGGAGAATGGGGAAGTGCCAAACCAGAGGTAGAGGCTTGGGATTTTGATCGTTCAATATCAAAGGCTGCTTTAGTTAACCATTGATCATTAAAATAACAGAAGTCTTTTCGCTCAATGTAGGATTTGTTGAAATAGAGAGGAAAGTATTTGTTTTCACTGAAAGGTACTTCAAGAAAATCAAATACTTTGGTGAGAAATTTTCCGAAAGGAATGTTTCGGCGGGAAAGAAAGAGTTCTCATAGTGGGAGAAGAAAAGATACCCAAAGTTAAGAGAAATGCCTTTGAAAACACAGTAAAATAGGTGAAGCTACATTTTCCGGGCATGGTGGGATGCCCATCTGTTGGTAACAGTAAATTTGTGACAAGAGTGTATAGAATATTCATTTCAGGAGTGAGCAATCTAGTCTTGGCTTCCGAGACCTGTTTGAAATTGATGTTAAAAATTGTTCTGACCTCGTCAATATCAAATCGAGTATCAAGAGCTGGCCATTTATCTAAAGAAAAGAAATAAGAAAATTTATTCGGGTTTGAGACTTCACATTTAAAAATAGCATTAATGATGTTGGAGGAAATTTCAAGATTTGTGCTGTTCACACGAGAAACTAATGTGCTAATAGTGGGGCCTTTCCTAAGATTGGCAGTGAATTGGAGCACCATGTCATGATAAACGGGTAAGTCAGTGTGAACTAAGTGACCCCAATTTTGTTTTTCAAAACACGATTTGACAATAAGAAGATTAAATTGTAATGCATCGAAAAGACTTTGAGAAACAAGTTTTTGAACAATTATAGATTTGCTAAGAAGATATGTATACCGTTCGGATGCCTTGGCATTGATGAATTTTGGTAGGGGTGGATTTGTTGAGCTTGAGGATTAGCAGATGATTACCCTCGCACTGGAGCTTTTCCTTTTGATTTACGTCCACGAATTGCTGTTGAAGAGCCTCCAGGAGATCTAACCACTGTGAATGGAAGGTATAAAAAAGAATTTGATTTTTTGGAAGTTGGTGGAAATTTGATGAAATTGGATGGTAAATAGATGAAATTAAGTGCAATAATGGTGATGAACTCTTTGGGAATGAAGATTCCCCAATCAATTTGTCGAGAGAAGGAAGAAGTTGGAAGAATTTTGAGGGGAAAAATTTTGCCAGAGAAGGGTTCGGGGCTTAGGGTGAGTCCGAAAGGGGGAAAATGGACAGTTTTAATCAAGCAGAGGAACCATTCAGACGTCCGAACGATTTGTGTGCGTCCGATTATTGGAGTCCGAAATTTGATGAATGAACGGCCGAAATGAGGAGCTAGTACGTCCAATATTCTTTCGGACAATGGGAAGCGTCCGGTAGAATTCCAATGGGAAAGTGAAGAAATTGAGGAACATTCGGACGATTATAAGCGTCTGAGGCAGAGAGGAGGTTTTTAGACGAGTGAGAACGTCCGAGAAAGGGTGCTGTTCGGACGAGCATGTGCGTCTGAACTAAGAGACTATGCTGATGTGAATTTTAAAATCCCCAAACGATTTCTGAGAGATTCAAAATGATCTAGGGCCAAGGGTTTAGTAAAATGTCAGCCAGTTGATCTAAGGTAGACACAAATTCAACACATATTTTCTTTTTACAAACAAGATCTCTAATAAAATGGTGCTTAACATCAATGTGTTTGGTTCTAGAGTGCATTACAGGATTTTTTGTGAGATGAATTGCACTAGTATTGCCACACCTTATAGGCACACAATCAAAGACAACACCAAAATCTTTTAAAGTATGACCATTTCATCCATAGAAGTTGGACACAACAATTTTCAGCAGCAATGTATTTGGCTTCAGCCGTAGAAAGAGAAATAGAATTTTATTTTTTGCTAAACCAAGACACAAGACAATTACCCAGTAAATGACACATACCGCTGGTACTTCTATCAATTTTACACCCAGCAAAGTCAGTGTCAGAATAACTAATTAAATCAAATGTAGAGGATTTTGTATACCACAGACCAAAATTTATTGTACCCTTTAAGTATCTAAAAATCTTTTTTACAGCCATCAAGTGTGATTCTTTAGGGCAAGATTGAAATCTAGCACATAAACAAATAGCAAACATAATATCTGGTATGGTAGCTGTTAAATAAAATAGGCTTCCGATCATACCTCTATAGCATTTTTCATCAACACTATTACCTCCTTCATCTTTATCAAGTTTGGTTGAAGTGCACATAGGCGTACCAACGTGTTTGCAATCTTCCATTCCGAATCATTTGAGTAGCTCCTTTGTGTACTTGATCTGTTGTGTAATAAACGTCCCTTCCTTTGTTTGGTGAACTTGTAGTCCAAGGAAAAATTGTAACTTTCCCATCATACTCATCTCAAACTCTTTTTGCATTAAGTGTGAGAAATCCTTGCACAAGCTTTCATTAGTTGCTCCAAAAATAATATCATCAACATAAATTTGAACAATTAACAAACCATTGGAATTTTTTTTGGTAAAAAGAGTGGTGTCAACGACACCTCTTTTAAATCCATTTTCAATCAAGAAACCACTTAGTCTTTCATACCAAGCTCTTGGAGCTTGTTTCAAACCATATAAAGCTTTAGAGAGTTTGAAAACATGATTTGGATAACTTTTATTTTCAAAACCCGGAGGTTGTTCAACGAAAACTTCTTGATCAATAAAACCATTTAAAAAGGCACTTTTGACATCCATTTGATATAATTTGAAATCATTAAAACATGCATATGCGAGAAACATGCGAATGGATTCTAATCTAGCAACGGGTGCAATGGTTTCCCTTATATTTTCTTGGATCCATTAGAGTTAGTGAAATTGCTATTAATTCATACGGCTTTCATTCCAAGTTTCTCATTTTTCTTGACATAACACATATTCTTGACATATCCATATTGTTGGCAATATTTACAAATAATATTTTTATTTCCATATAAAGAAGATTTTGATTTTACAAAGCATAAGTCATCCATTCTAAACATGATAAAATTTTTGTTGATTTATACATTTCTATTTCTTTTCAAATCAACAACATTTTCTCTTTTTCTAGTCAATAGAACATTCAAATCATCCAATATTTTCTTCAAGGAGGCTTGTTCTTCCTTAACCTTTGGTCTCACATGCATTCTTTTCTTCAAGTCACTATTTTCTTGTGATAGCCTATTATTTTCATTCACAAGTTTAGAGTTAGCATTCAATAGAGCATTTGATTTCTTCACTAACTCCTCATTTTTAGCATATGATTCCTTTAAGCTATCATGCAATTTTAAAATGAAAGCTTCAAGATCTCTCATTTTCATCATTGGAGTCTTAGTTAGAATTTACCTCATCATCTCCAATGGCCATAATGGCCATTTGTGCCGACTCCATTTCTTCTTCAACTTCTCCTTCAGAGTTGCAATCATCCCATGCGATTTGAAAATTATTGAAGCGAGGCTTTCTTCCTTTCTTCTTTTTCTGGGAAGGACACTCATTTGCAAAGTGTCCGAGTTGACCGAATACAAAGCACTTTTCATTTTGCTTCTTCATTTCTAGCTTAGTCTTCCCTTTGAAATTATTTGAATTGGTAGCTCCACCTCTTCTCATTCTCCGTTTGTTGATGTAATGTTTAAGAAATCCTTTGGTGATGAGTGCAAGATCTCCTTCATCAAGATCTTCGTCTTCTAGATTGATGGAGCCATTTTCATCGTCTTCTTGAGAGGTCTTTAATGCAATGCTCCTTTTTGGTCTTGCTTCTTCATCATCCACCACTTTGGCCTTCAACTTCAATTCATAAGAAGTAAGCGAGTTGATAATGGTGATTCAATAGGCATAGAATTTAAATTGTTGGCTTCCTCTGTAGCGATTGTTTTGGCCTCCCATTCTTTGAATAGAGCATTGAAGATTTTTCTATTCTTTTCACCCAAAGAATACTCCTTACCCAAGGCTTCAAGATCCTTAATGATATCATTGAACCTACAATACATTTTGTCAATATTTTCATGTGGTTCCATCTTGAAGGACTCATACTTGGCAACAAGTAAGGATTTCTTTTGCTTACGAACATCGTTGCTCCCTTCATGGATTTTCTTCAATTTATCCCAAATTTCTTTAGCGGAAATGCATCCCTTGACACGAGTTGATTCATTAGCAACCAAGGTATTATATAGCACATTCATGGCTTTTGCATTTAAAGTCAAGTTTGCCTTATCTTGTGGAGTGAGCTCATCCCTTGTCTTTTCTCTTCTTCTATTTATGTGATCATCAATGATAGTAGCTTCAAAGGAACCTTCATTTACAACATACCACAAGTCAATAGAAGTCAATAGATTGTAAAAATATTTTCATTCTATCTCTCCAACTAATAAAATTTGCCCCATTGAACATAGGGGGCCTAGTAATGGATTGTTGACTCTAAAAAAATAGAGCATTGTTGGTTGCCATAATAGTTCTTTTCTCAAAAGCAATTTAAGCAAAACAAAATGAGACCAAGCTCTAATACCAATTGTTGGTCCCAAAGCAACCTAAGAGGGGTTAATTAGGTTTCTAAAAATACTTTTAGAAAGATTAAACTTATTGAGATTTTTCAACTAACAATTAATATAATGAAGATAGAATCAATGAAACTATAAAGAAATAAAGAGAGGAAATTAAACAACCAGTACTCCCAAGCTAACAAGTTTGAAGTATTAATCCACTAGAACGATTCACACACTTGGTGAGCCAATAATCTTTACAAAGCAGGGAAATTCTTGCTCACACTAAAACTCTTTTAGTTGAGCCAAGAATTTTGCTCACAACCTCACTTTTGTACAAGATTATCACAATAATCTTGTATCCACTCAAAATTGAATTACACTCTAAGCTACACACTAATACAATATAGAACTATAGCAAATTTGTACTAAAATTGCTCTTATCTAAGGCTTGTATTCAATGTAAGAGATGATTTTACAGAACAATAGAGCAGGTATTTATAGGAGCAATAAATGGTGGTTGTAACTACTTCCAACCGGCTAAATAATAAATGCACAAAAACTAGCCGTTGAGGTTTCGGACGTTCGAGATAAGTATGATGCGTCCGACACAGCGTCTGATCTCAGTGCAGCTGGTGAAGGATATTGTTCGGACGGCCGTGCATGCGTTCGTTCCATTGTCCGGACTGAGTTTCAGACTGTCGTGTTCGTCCGAAGGAAACTTTGTTCGGACAGTTGTATGCGTCCATAGAGGAGCATTAAGAAACTTGCTTTCTGCCTGTCTGTTCTGACGGTGAAATGTGTCTGAGAAAACTGACATAGTTCGAACAACCTGTTTCCAGCAGGAAAGGTAACAGACCTGCAAAGCTTGTTTTCAGAGCTCTTTAGTGCTTATGTCATCATCAAAATAAAGTTTGGAAAACATCAGCCAGCTAGTTATAGCAGCTACTAAAGTAAATGCTCTTAATGAGCTTACTACATAAGTGTATTACACAAATATCTATTGCCATGTAGGCAACTAATAATTGTATCATTAGAGAACAATAAAGAAAGAAAGTAATAGAGACAATTAGAAAGAGAGGAGAAGAAAGATGAGCTATTGGGGAGTGCATTGGGGTTGTTGTAGGTGTGGTTGGGGCTCTGGTGGTCATAGATCAAGAATGAAGAAGGAAAGAGGCAGGGAAGAAAGAGGGAAATGGAAAGAACTTTCAAAAAATTTACAATGGCCCAGAATTTTTGGCTAAATATGCTAATATGTTAAAATGACAATTTTATCTATTAAAATTTGTTACTCTAACTATTGAAATTGATGGTGTGACATGATATTATCACTTTTAGTAATTGAGTGACTAATTTTGTGATTCTAATACTTTAGTGATGTAAAAAGTCATCATCAAGACTCAGTAATAATTTAGTGACTTCAAATCAAACTGAGTAATAGTTTAGTAGTTATTTTTTAAGTTGGGTAAATGACTTTAACGGTCCTTGAATTTATATTAATGATTCTATTTGGTTTTTAAACTTTTAAAAGTATCTATCAAGTACCTTAACTTTTAAATTTGGTTCTAAATGGTCCCACAATATCAAATTCAAGTATGATAATTTTTATTTTACCCCCGAAAGTTTGGTTTAATGTTTATTTCCCCCTCTAAGTCTATAAAGTAAGCCATTTAGCCATATTTAATAGTTTTGGTTAAAAATTAAATAACTCACTAATTTGACCAATGAAAAAAAAAAACATTGCCCTTCTAACAATTTTTTATAAGCTAAAAATTATAAGAAAATGTTTTAAAAAATATATTTTTTCCTTTATCAATCTAATATTTTTGTAAAGTCAAGATTATATATATTATGATAATTTCTTATAATAAAAATGATAATAAGATAACTATAAACAATTATCACTGCCATTTTAATATTTTGTTTTTCCTTATTTGTTTTCTTATTTTATTAGTTGTACAAGTTCTATAGAGTTATTCCTATTTTACAAATGAAACTCATGTAACCTGATTAACAAATAATAAAAGTGAATATTCTTAATAGTATATTATAACACAATATATGATTGAATTAAATGTTTGAAAGTATTAGCTTTGAAAATTTTGGTCAATTAACTAGTCAATAGTTAAATATTTATCCAAAACTAGCTAGTTTAGAAGCTCACTGTAATTTGATCTTTGATTCTTATTCATTTCCTAGTAGATCCTCGGTCTCATTAGATTAGATGCCAAGGTATTCCCATCCTACCAGTTAGGAAACCTTCTTTCAATTAATTTTGTAATGGTTATTAAGAGGTCTTGACCAAGTCCCCTTACTGTAATTATTTTCTTAATTATTAGCAACGGTAACCTACCCCCACCAAGGTATTGTACAGGTAATTTTTGGCAAAAAAAGTATTTATCCAAAACTATCTCGTAAAATAGAATAATTTTGTCTAGTTTTTGAACTTGGGAATTGATGATAAACGAAACCTTTGGGGTGACAAAGTAAAATCACTATACTTGAATTTGACATTGAAGGACTATTTTAAAAATAATTTAAAAGTTTAGAGATTTAATAGATACTTTTAAAATTTGAGGGTCCAAATAAAATTATTCATAAAAGTTTTGGGACTATTAAGTTATTTAGCCTTTAGAGTTTAATGCAACTTTTAAGGAATGACAAGGTTGGTACTGGGAAAGAATTACCCACGTGCGGTGTTTGACTGTTTTGAGCTTCTTTAGAAACAGTACCACCCCACTACTGATTGCTTCACAATTCGCAGCCCAATCATAAGAGTTTCTTACCGCCGCCAGATAGTCTAATAGACACACTCTCGCCTGCTATCGGCCACCCCCGCGGCTGCTAGTTTCTTTTGTTGGCGGCGGCAGCAACAGCAACAGCAACAGCAATGGCGTTGACGTCTCCGATTTCCTCGTCTATCTTACCCTAACGATCTCTCTACATTGTTATCCGCCGGCGGAGGCGGGATTGGGAATACTGCTAGTAGTGGTAAAAGCAATAGGACCACAATAGTAATGAAGAGCCGTAGCTGTAACAGCAAGAAGAAGAATTCTTCACTATTATCCAAGATCTATCCTTGTTCTCTCATACTTCGGCCACCTCCCAATACTTCCTTCAGGTATGTAATTGTTTCTTTCCTTCTCTTGTGCTTATAGTTTCTTCTGTTTCGTTAATCTGGGAGAGAACCATTTAATAAACCGTTTATCTAATCTACCTATTATGTTAATTGTCCATAATCTGTTTGATTAACTTCTTTTTTTTTTTTTTTTTCTTGGCTTGTGGGGGGTTGTTGTGTGTGTATAAGAAAATCATAAATAAACAGCTAAAATTGCTGTCTCAGTTCTGTGTTTCTGATTTGGAGGCGTGTCAATCAGAACCCAGGGACTGAATTGATTGGTTGAACTCTAACAAGTCTTCCATTTGACAGAATAAAAGAATCCCAACAAGTCTTTAATTTAATACAACAAGAAGAATGATTCAAACCAACTTTATGTTAAGAAAGAAGAAAAATTAAAAAAGAAAATTCATTTCTATTATATACAGCAATTGGTTTTATGCTCCTAGATGTGACCCAATTTTCTTAGTCAACAACTGAAGTGTTTGTAAATGTTTCTCTCTTGTTTCAGCTCACATTTTAATTTGAAGTGTGGAAAAAGGGATGCATCTGTGTCCAACATATTTGTTTCAGTTGCAAGTGCAGGTTCCGTAATAATTTATGCAGAATACATTCTTATAAATTTGGGAGTTAACTGAAATATGTTTTCACTTTTTTCTTTTCGGTATTTTTTCAGCTGATGTTTTGTTGGATAAAGCTTTGGAACAAGTTCTACTTCCCGAGGGTGATACCTGGTCTATCCATAAATTTGGTGGTACTTGTGTGGGAAATTCAGAGAGGGATAAAAAACGTGGCAGAGATAATTGTTAAGGACGAATCAGAAAGAAAGTTGGTTGTTGTCTCTGCTATGTCAAAGGTGACCGACATGATGTATGATCTTATTCACAAAGCGGAATCTCGGGATGATTCTTACATAACTGCACTTGATGCTGTTTTAGAGAAGCACAAGTCAACAGCTCGTGATCTAATCGATGGAGATGATCTTGCTAGTTTCTTATCTCAATTGCATGATGACATCAATAACCTCAAAGCTATGCTTCGTGCAATATACATTGGTACTTTTCTTCCTTATCAGTGATTTTCTGTTCTTTTTTTTATTTTATTTATGTATCATTATTTAGATATTATAAATCTGAGAAGGCATTTTGTATGTTGTGTGAGTAACACAGGAAAGACGAAGATAGAAAAATATCTTATATAACCACTGAATGTGTTAACAAGTGACATATTTTAATTTGTACATGGTGAATAGTGAAGATGGTTTTCAGATGTGTGCTGGAGATATTAATGGATAGTTTTTAATGGACTGGATAGTACATAGCATATAATAATTTCATATTGCGAATTTATATGTTCTGGGGTACAAGTACATTGGAAAAGCCATTCTGTAAAGTCTGAGTCCTCCTTTGTATGTTTTTGCCTTTGATTATGGGAAATGTTTTTATGGCCTTAGTGTAGGAGACAAGTTTGTTACTTTTGTATTCATGAAGTGCATTACACTGTTAGAACAATTCCTCATTTTCCATATTGGAGATATTCTCTATTGATTAATGGTTTAATATATTGTAGCTGGCCATGCAACAGAATCTTTTTCGGATTTTGTTGTGGGGCATGGCGAGTTGTGGTCTGCTCAATTGTTGGCAGCTGCTGTCAGGAAGGTGGCTAAACCATCGGTTACCTCTTCTTCATGATGTGTACTGTTGAGGTTTGTCTATATTATATTGATTGAGCATCTATTTTATTTGTGGTGTTTCTTTCCCATTTTGTAGATTGGTGTGGACTCTAAACAGCTAAAACTGTTATTTGGATGGACACCAGAAAGGTCCTTGTTGTAACTCCTACAAGTTCAGATCAGGTTGATCCTGATTATTTGGAATCGGGAAAAAGACTTGAAAAATGGTACTCTGAGAATCCATCCAAAACAATCATTGCTACCGGCTTTATAGCTAGCACACCTCAGGATATACCTACAACTTTGAAGAGAGATGGAAGTGATTTCTCTGCTGCTATTATGGGTGCTTTGTTCAGAGCACGTCAAGTAACAATTTGGACTGATGTTGATGGCGTATATAGTGCTGACCCAAGAAAAGGTTTGTTTTGGCTCGTTGGATTGTCTTTTGATTGCCTGATTATAAGAATGTTATAGTCTTCTTATTTTTCACATGTGGTATGCAACATTTATCTTCCAAAACATTTGTTACCCATAATAGGATTACATGTTTAAGAAGTTAAATCTAGTTTCATAGCATTTATTTGCCTGAATTCTAAATAGGTTTTTTTTTTTGGTCCTTTTGTTAAATTTTGGATTGAAGTTAGCGAGGCCGTGATCCTGAAGAAACTGTCTTATCAAGAGGCTTGGGAAATGGTGAGAACCGCAATTTCTAATACTTGTAAAATATACGTCTGTGGTTATTAGACGCTTCTTTTACAACAGTGTTTGTATTTGTTGGCAGTCATACTTTGGAGCAAATGTTTTGCATCCTCGGACGATTATTCCAGTCATGCGTTTTGACATTCCAATTGTGATAAGAAATATCTTCAACCTATTCTGCTCCTGGAACATATGATCTGCCGACTGTCTGTCGGTGAGAATGAAAATGGTCAGAAATTGGAATCTCCAGTTAAAGGATTTGCAACAATAGATAATTTGGCCCTTGTGAATGTTGAAGGGTGGGATATCAAATTATTCGACCAATTTTAAGTGCATTTGTAACCTTTCTTTCACTTTAAGTTCTTTCTTGCAATTGCTTTCTGCAGCACTGGGATGGCTGGTGTTCCTGGTACAGCTAGTGCAATTTTTGGTGCTGTCAACAGATGTTGGAGCTAATGTAATCATGATATCCCAGGTATCTTTTGCCTTCTGTTGTTTTGATTTTGGTAAACTTTTGACTGTTGATCCTCCTGTTCGCCATTTTGATGTATTTTGTTAACTTAATTTCATTCTCATTTCATCCAAAATGCAGGCTAGCAGCGAGCATTCAGTGTGCTTTGCGGTACCTGAAAAGGAAGTTAAGGCTGTTGCTGAAGCTTTAGAGTCCAGATTCCGTCAAGCTTTAGATGCTGGGCGACTTTCTCAGGTTTTTCTCCTTTTCCAAGTGTTTATAGGTTTAATCTTATGCAGCAATGATTTGCTGAGTGGTAATGATTAACTAATATCTAAAATAGAAGACATGCACAGCCTTCCTAAGAAACTGAAGGATTTACTATCTAGATTTCCTTAAATTCCATACTAAATGAACTCGCTATTTCCAGGTTGCAGTTATTCCAAACTGTAGTATTTTGGCTGCAGTTGGGCAGAAAATGGCCAGCACCCCTGTAGTTCCTGGAGTTAGTGCTACTCTATTCAATGCGCTTGCGAAGGTTGGAACTTTTCTCATGCTATTATATTGCATATTTTCTTTCTTTCTTTGTTTTTTTTCCGAGTTATTTGAAATATGATGCATGTAGCAGACTTGAAGTGAAGCATCTAAATGATAATGTTGATTACTGCTACTACTATAATAGTGTTATTAATGTTATTGTTACCATTGAAGTTTTGCACTGAGAATTATAAAACATTTTATTTTTATTTGTTTTGGAATTTATCATACCTGCTGATGCTTCAATGATATAATTTCTGTCAAGGGAATGTAAAGATGGTGATAATGAGTGTTTTATATCCTTTTTAATCATGTTGTAATCATGCTTCTTAAAATTATTTTCCTAAAGTCTTAGATCAATGTCCATGCAATGTCCGAAGGTTGTGTCCTGCTCTAACTATATTGATAACTTTATGGCATTTTTCTGCAGGCGAATATTAATGTCCGCGCAATAGCTCAAGGTCTCTTGCTCAGAGTACAACATAACAGTAGTTGTCAGGCGTGAAGATTGTATAAGAGCTTTACGAGCTGTGCACTCTAGGTTTTATCTGTCACAAACCACAATTGCTATGGGAATTATTGGTCCAGGGTTGATTGGTAGTACATTACTTGACCAACTCAGGGACCAGGTACTTTCTCAGGGGCGGAGCCAGAATGAATTTTACTTTGACTAAGTGAATGATTCTATTCTATCCCTTTTAATGAATTTGGCTTTTCACTATTACTTCAGATTCGAAAAGTTACAAGTATTTGACCATATATTATCTCCATTTTTCGCCATCAGACTAAGATCAGGAAGTGATAAGAATGGGATTTCCACTTTGGCAAGGCTTTCAGAATGAGTCTACTAAATTTTAATGTATATAAGGATTGAACTTAACGCTATGTGACATCTGCTCTGACTTCCTATGATAGCTTAGATGTATTATTAACTTATGCAGTCAATTTTATTTCTCCATTTCCAGTAAATATTTCAATCCTAGCCTGAGTAATTTAAGAGTTGCTTCAGCTTTCCTAGCAACATTTCTGATTCCATCTGCCTTGCCTAAATCAATAATGCTAAATTTCTTAATCCCATATAATATATCTGCATGGAAGAGAAGTTAATCTATAATTTTAACCTCAAAATACCTAAAAAAATGTTAACCTCATAGTCATTCACTGTTTCTTTGAATGTTTCAAATTGAGACAATTGCTGTGGGATATAGTAATTGTGCGTGACAGTGAAATTTAAATTGTAAGGAGTAATCTGTTGCCATACGATTGATTCTTTCTTTTTGGCTGTTTTATTCCCTTCTTCCTATATCAGCTTCCATCGACTTTTTGTTTTCTGTTTATTATTGTCCACAAAACTCCTATCCTTCAACTCTGAATTCCTTAACTTGTGGTGGAAGAGTAAACTTTTGCTATTCTTAACACATTTTATTTTCTGTTGCTTCTGGCTTTCCCTTGTTTCCTATCAGTTTCATGCTACTGATTAATTCGTTTTCTTATCCACTTGATACAGTTGTTTGCAAAATATTCTTGGCATCTGCATTTGTCACTCTTCTTTGGATCTGTATAATGATGTTGTTTCGGATACTCCATTGCTAGTTTATGAGGAATTACTGGATCTTGTCCCTATCCTCTATAGCATGTCTATTTAGTTGATGTTCCTTTTAACTGCCATTATGCACTGATAGTGTAGTACCTTGTGTGATGCCATGTTTCTTTAGCATAAGTTTGAAATTTAATGGTCAAACTTGAGTTTCTGCAATTATGGAAGGATGAATATGCCGCCTGCATGTTATTAAACTTCCTTTTTGATATCTTAAACTGAAGTATTTTGATCAAGGAATGATCTTTCAGACGTTAGTTGTTATAGTGGATAACATTCCTAAGCAAGCATAAATAACTGTGGAGCAGTAGATTCAGATCTGTTCTTATAGTAGATTACAATCCCAAGCAAGCAGAATGAGCAGTAGTGCAGTTGATGATTAATATCTTTCCAATAGTCTCATCCAAATACTTTCTCCACATACTGTTTGTACTGCCTTCTACTAGTTTCATAAGAGGCTTTGAGGAGCCTTCACCTTGTTCTTTTGTTCGTGGAGAACAGTTTATGCATTTGTTGCTAATTTTTGCTGATGTTTCAATTCCAAATTAATCTATTTGTGTATTGCTGATGGCAGGCAGCAGTCCTCAAGGAAAAGTTTAACATTGACTTGCGTGTTATGGGAATTACTGGGTCAAGGAAAATGCTTTTGAGTGATAAGTAAGTATCACGTACTCGGTAAGATTTTTAATGGAAACTTGTAGGACTTAATTGATCTGTAGGGAAGTTGATTTTTTGGTTTAGCTGCTCTGTGAAAGAAGCAGAATAAGAGAGCATAGAGTCACTAATTGTTATTTGTAGCATGTTTAACAAGGATGATGCCCAAGGAGATGCTATGTGGCCATAGGTAATTGGAAAATGATTCTTGGTTATGGTAATAAATCACTATTTTATGATATTAGTTCAGTAATGGGATAAGATTGTCAGATTTGTCTTGAGAATAATCAAGAAGCTAGAAGTTTATGTTCAGCTTCGTATACTGTAATCATCATCTTAATTATCTCAGGTTTACTGCATCTTTATTCATATTGGGTTGTGCATCACTCATGAGTCAGCAAACATCTTGTGATGCTTAGGACCAACTCAGTGGTGACTTGTATATTTATTGATATGTACTGATTTTGTGTATAGATATTATTTCGCTGGTAATGATGAAACTATCTTTGTTATTGCTGGTCTCAGGGGCATTGACTTGTCTAGATGGAGAGAACTCCAAAGTGAGCAAGGAGACAAGGCAGACCTAGAGAAGTTTGTTCAACATGTGCATGGGAAGCATTTCATCCCCAATACTGTTTTGGTGGATTGTACAGCAGACTCTATTGTTGCAAGTCATTACTACGACTGGTTACGGAGAGGAATACATGTTATCACCCCAAACAAGAAGGCCTACAATTCAGGACCACTTGAACAGGTTACTGTGTATTCTTTTCGGGTCAAAGTTTCTTTGGTTAATAAAGAGTATGAAATTCTCGCATTAGGTGCATTATTTCTTTTAGCAAGCCAGTGATTATCTGTGGGAGATCACTTCTTTCAGCAGCATCACTTATTATGTGCACGATTTTGGGTTTCAATACATCCCATTATTTCTTTCGGTAACATTTCTGATTATTTGCAATACATCTATCTTGAAATACTGCCTTTTCCCTGTCTCCCCACCTCTCTCTGATACACGCACACGCACACGCACACGCACAAATAGACACACAACGGACATACCCACACACATTCACACACGCACAACGGCCGTTTCACTCTTAACTGTAGCATGGGTCTGTTTGGCTCGAGAATTTTTTTTAATAATTATTACAGATATCTTAAAATATTCACTGCATATTTTGTCTTTAAATGCAGTATCTGAAGTTGAGAGCTCTTCAACGTCAATCTTACACGCAGTGATTACTTCTATGAGGCAACCGTAGGAGCTGGTTTACCGATCATTAGCACCTTACAGGGTCTTCTTGAAACTGGTGATAAAATATTGTGCATAGAAGGCATTTTCAGGTTAGTAACACTCTGAGGGAATTTTCTACTGGATTAGGCAACATTTTCCTTGATGGGTTTCCGCCTTATTCCTGAATCCAGGGTATTTAGGAAAAAGAAATTTGCCATCTGTCTCATCTTGAATATCTGAACTTTAAGTGTCTAGTTGTACACTTATTAGGCCTCAACATAACTTGTTTGGGGAAAATAGAGGGAAGGTTGCATGCTGTAGGACAAGACTGGATGAACTTGCCCACAAACGCTAGCGGCAGATGTAAAGAATCTGGGGCTGATCACAGCAAGAAGTGAAGGGGGAAAGAGGGGAAGGAAGAGGGAAATTTTGGGAAATCTTAAGCAAGAAGAGCAAAATAGACTGAAAAAAGATGACTGGAAATTTTAGTCCTGAAATCACTGTCTAGAAGTAACCTAATAACGATGATTATTTATAAGCTGAAAACCACCTAAAATAGAATCTTATTGCAATTAGGATTGCTATTTTCCTAATCCTAAACATAACTAAAATATTACTAGAACTTTCCAGCATCTACTAGTTTCCAATTAAGAACCTAACACAACTAGATTACTATCTCAAAATACCAAGCCTACTGAAAATTTACTGCAATTACAGAAAAGACTAAAATACCCTTAAGAACTAAACTTCTATATTTAAATTTCTACGACACTTAAACCAACTTATGGTCCTAGAAATTGCCATGGATGGCTGCCTTTAGACCAGAAGTTGTTGCCTGCAAACCTTAATTCAGAAAAGCACCACACATCCACCAACTTATGGCTGCCGCATCATTACATGTATGCTGTAAGTGTAGATAGCCAACTACTTTCGCTTCCTCCAGTCGTACTTTACTATGCGAACAAAGAATGAAGAAAATTTTGTTGCTGACAAGTGGACAAAAGTTGGAAGTTTAAATGAGAACTAGGCTACTTCATATGTTATGAAAGGAGTGTAAAATTAATTCAAATGCATTTCAGATTTTTGTATTACCATATGGACCAACTATAATTTGTTCTATATGATCACATCCATTTCTTGATTTCTAACTGCAGTGGGACTCTGAGTTATATTTTTAACAGCTTTGCTGGAACACGGGCTTTCAGTGAAGTGGTGAAGGAGGCGAAAGAAGCAGGTTATACAGAACCAGATCCCCGAGATGATCTATCTGGAACCGATGTGGCTAGAAAGGTAGTGTATCCAGCTTAGGTGGTAAGGCGCTTCACCTATGACCTATTGGTCATGGGTCCCAATCATTAGAGGGTAGGAAGGAAAGGTGGTTGGTTTTTTTTTTTTTTTAATATAAAAAAAGGTATTATATCTTGATTTTGTTTGATTAGTACAGTGTGATATTCCTAGTACGTGTCTGTGTTTTCAACTCTTGTATTTTCCGACTTAGAAGTATATTCATTAACTATCTTCGTTAAGCATTTGTTACCCTGGTTCATCATTCCTGCCATTCTGGAACCCTTTTAGTTCAAATTTGGTCTCAATTTATTTGTTACTACATTAGTCTATTTACTTCTGCATTTAGTATTGTACAACTTAAATATAACTGTTAGTGTTGATATTTGCTGAGCAAATAGCTTCAACATTGCAGGTAATTATTCTTGCTAGAGAAGCTGGATTAAAGCTGGAACTCTCAGATATTCCTATTGAGAACCTGGTACCGGAGCCTCTGAGGGTAAAGATTTTTGCTGTCATTCATCTTGTGCCTGCTCTAAGAGCTTAACTTTCCCAATTTGCTAATATTTTGAAGCTTTGCTTAGCTTCACAATGTTTTTAATGTCTATATTTAGGATATCACATCTGCTCAGGAGTTTCTACAGCAGCTGCCACAATTTGATCAAGATTTGGCAAAGCGAAGGCAGGAGGCTGAAGATTCTGGGGAGGTAAATACTTTTCTAAATTACTGCAATTATTGTATAAAACCGAAATTCCATTTATTGTTTGAAAATTTTACTGATAGTTGACTTGTTGGTCATCTAGGAACTCAATTGCCCCATGCAACAGCAGTTTTATTTAGAAGCTCAATTAATTGTTTTAAGTTAACTTCGTCCAGCATCATTTGATAAGTATATCTTGTGATTGTCATATATTTGAAGGTTCTACGCTATGTCGGGGTAGTAGATGTTGTAAACAAAAGAGGAACAGTAGAATTGCGAAGATACAAAAAGGAAGATCCGTTTGCACAGCTTTCAGGATCTGATAACATCATTGCATTCACAAGTGAAAGGTATAAGAAGCAGCCACTTATTGTCCGTGGCCCAGGTGCTGGCGCAGAAGTGACAGCAGGTGGAGTATTCAGCGATATACTGCGACTTGCGTCATACCTTGGTGCTCCATCATAGTGTTAGTGAACCGAAACTGGTATTGCAAATTTTGTCTTCCATAGCATTCAACATTTTTCTTTCTTTGTAGCCCACTTTTTGTGGTCTTAAGACATGCCATAATCTTTTGTCTCGGTGTTCCGTGATTTATTTAGAACTCTTTGGGACTGAGCGGTATTGTAGTTTTTAACGTTTTCTGTAACCTCTGTGAAGTGTATCCATCGAGTTAGAAGGTTCAAGACCAGAAGGAAAGTATTTTATAGCAAATTTCAGGTGGATATTTTCTCGTCTTGCCTTACAATTTGAACAGCTGAAAGGACTTTGATTAGCAGTTAGAAAGCCATTATGAATTAATCCAGTAAACGGGCAATGTAAAACAAACGAATAAACAATCCAAGCCTTATTCTCACTAAATGGGGTCGACTGCATGAATCTTGTTACACCATTGCACTATGTCATGAATCATATCTTCATTAATTTCTAGATAGGTTATATTTTTCTTACAAATTACTCACTAAATTTTTTTCGATCTTCTCCTACCTTTCTCATGTTGACAATTCTTTCTAAAATTTACTCACCTGACAGATATATCTACTATAACAGTAGTCTTAGAATATGATTTAGCTACTTTAAGCGTGTTTATCCCATCTTCTCCTCGATAGGTGCTACTCCAATCTTATTCTGAATATGCTAATTGTGTATTTTGTCCATCCTAGTATACCTCTATATTCATCTTAACATTTGCATTTCTACTATTCTTATCTTTTGCTCCAATGTGTAATTCACTATCCAATATTCATACTCATAAAGCATCGCCGATCTAATTGCAAACAAACATACAAACCAAGTTTTAATCTTATTAAGTAGGATCGCCTACGTGAATCCTGTTACGCCATTACGCTGTATCATGGATCATATTCTTCTCAAATCCTAGATGGGCTATATTTTTTTTACAAGTTATCCACTACGTCTTTTTCGGTCTTCTCCTACGCCTCCTATGTTGACTACTTTTTTAAAAATCTACTCGCCTAACAAACGCTTCTATTGGTCGTCTTAACACATGACCTAACCATTTTAAGCGTGTTTCTCTTATTTTCTCATCAATAGATGTATTACTCCAATCTTCTCACGAATATTGTCATTGCGCATCTTGTCTATCTTAGTGTACTCACACATTCATCTTAACATTCGCATTTCTGTTACTCTCATCTTTTACTCATGTGTGTAATTCACTACTCAACACTTAGACCTATAAAGCATTGCTGGCCTAATTGTTGTTATATAGAATTTACCCTTAAGTCGTAAAGGAATTTTACAGTTGCATAATATTCTTGATGCCATTGTCCATTTAGTCCAACCCGCTTGTATCTAATGTGTAACATCTCGATCTATACCACCATCACTCTGAAGAACTGATTCTAAATAATTAAAATTTTCACTTGTAGATATTTCTTGATCTCCAATACTAACCCCTATTCCATTCCTACTAGTACCCTTGCTAAACTTAAATTTCATATATTCTATTTTTGATCGATTAATTCTAAACCCTTTTGTCTCAAGTGTCTCTCTCCAAACTCTGAGTTTAGCATTAATCCCATCTTTTGTTTCATCTACTAATGTACACAATGTCATCTGCAAAAAACCTTCGGGCAATGTGAAAAGTTTAGAAAATTGGGGACGTCTCCCAATCGAATTAAACCCTTAGTCAGGTTTCTTCAAATTTATGGGGTAAGACATTGGTTTCTCGGTAAACGTCCCAATCGAATTAAACCCTTAGTCAAGTTTCTTCAAATTTATGGGGTAAGACATTGGTTTCTCGGTAACAAAGACATGCGAAAACAAATGAATTACCAAAATTAGAATTGTACGTGGTCAAACACATAATATTCAATTAGATAGGACTTTTTTTTTTTTTCCCATAAATGATAGATTTATATTACTTAACACTCTAGTCAAGATAGCATACATCACTTAGAGCTTTGCTGAAGGAATTCTTCCATTCCATTACAATTTGTTAAGGCATTAGCAGCCAATTGATGACCAACTATATTCTATGATACTATGGATAAAAGAGAAGTTACAAGTAGTTAAAACTGTAAAGGGTGTAATCTGCCTCGACTCTAAGTCAAGGCATGTGCTTCTCTTATATTAGCAAAATAATGAGTTATAATTACAATTGTACCCTTATAGAAAAGTAGCCCTAAACTATACAATATAATACATGTAGAAGCACACACAGCCCTCACCCCCTTAATCAAAATTGGGGGAAACCACATGAAGATTGCGACGAAAATACAAAAACTTGGTAGAAGGCAAACTCTTGGTAAAAATATCAACATCCTGCTCAACGTAGGAATATACAGCAGAAAAAGGAAAATATAGGTCAAGGCAATCTCTTATACACGAGTGGGAGTGGAAAGAGGAAAATGTAGGGCAAAAAAATGAGACCGAAGCTAATGTGTATTTCTGCAACAACATAAGCACCAGTATGATTTGTTGTTGACTCAGCATTAGAGCGTGAAACTGTGGGTTGTTTCTTTGCACTCCAGGAGACAAGATTACAACAACAAAAAATACCATAACCCGTAACAGACCGACGAGTATTAGGATGCCTATCCCAATCAGCATTAGTATAGGCTATGATACAATGAAGACGGAAGATGGGGAATAACAAAAACCATAGAAAAGTGTGCCCTTAATGTAGCGAAGAATTCGCTTGACGGCTTGAAGGTGAGGACTACGAGGAGCATGCATAAATTGACTAACAAGACTAACTGCATAAACAATGTCAGGACGGGTAAAGATAAAATATTGAAGGGCACCAACAAGACTACGATAAGAAGTAGGATCACTAAGGAGATCACCATCATGAAGGGATAGACGATAAGAGGAAGGAAGAGGAGTAGAAACAGGTTTACAGTCGGTCATATTAATGTGTTGCAGGAGATTAGTAGCATAATGTATTTGTGTGAGAAGAAGCTGAGATGAAGTGCGAGTGGCTTTAATCCCCAAGAAGTAATGTAGATCACCAAGATCCTTCATGGAGAAAGTTTGAGAAATGGAATGAATGAAGGTATGAAGTTGAGTAGAACTAAAACCAGTAAGAATGATGTCATCAACATAAAGGTGAAGAACAAGAATATCGAACGAGGAGACATGAAAACTGTGAACAAACATAGAAGTGTCAGCTTGACTATAGGTGAAACCAGAACTAAGGAGATAAGAACTGAATCTTTGAAACCAGGCATAAGGGGCCAGTTTAAGACCATAAATGCAGCGATGCAGGCGACAGACGTGATGAGGATAAAGATGTTCAACAAAACCAGGAGGTTGAGTCATGTAGACCTCCTCAGACAAAATAATAATGGAGAAATGCATTTTTAATATCAAGTTGGCAAATGGGCCATTGAAATGAAGTTGCGAGAGATAGGACAAGTCGAATAGTGGTAGGTTTAACTACAGGACTAAAGGTTTCGGTATAATCTATGCCAGCCTGTTGTTTAAAACCTTAAGCAACTAGACGTGCCTTAAAGCATTCGACGGTGCCATTAGAGTTTTGTTTTATCCGATAGATCCATTTGCAACCAACAACATTTTTATTTGGAAAGGGAACTAAAGACCAAGTATTATTGGATAGAAGGGCATTAAATTCATCAGCCATTGCCGCTCGTTACACCCATTTTGGATCTTTTATAGCTTGAGAAAAGCAACTAGGTTCTAGCGGTAAGGCAGAAGAGATGCTGGAAGATGAGATAGTAGATGCTAAAGAGAGGAGATGCTTAGGCTTACGAATACCGGCTCGAAGACGTGTAACCATAGGATGACACGAAGAAGAATGAGAGGTAGCAGGAGGAGCTGAAGATGAATTCGCGGTAGAGGAAAATGTTGTGGATTCAGTGATTGGTGAAGATGAATCCAAGATAGAGGAAGGTATTGTGGATGTATTGAGTAGTGAAGCAGCTGTTTCAACTGCAAGCACAGAAGAGGAGACAGAAGAGGCTGTAGGGTAGATTGAGAAAGAGGAGACTAATGAAGGAGGGTGGGAACGTTCATGTCAAAGAAACAGGCACAACCAAAGGCACGTAAAACTTGATAGTCTGGTTTCCTATGAAAGAGGAGCTAAAAGGGTGAACAATTTTTCAAAATTAAAGTAGGAAAGAGATTAATGAGGAAGACTGAGGTAAAGAGTGCGTCAACACAAAATGTTGGAAGGAGATGTGCCTGAATAAGGTGCAAGTGGTGTCAATGATATGTTTGTGTTTCCTTTCGGCAACACCATTTTATTGAGGCATGTATGGACAAGATAGTTGAAGAGAAATTCCATGCTTATTAAGGATTTTCTATGAATTGGGAGTTGTCATATTCACTTCCACCATCACTTTGGAGAATTTTAATTTTTGTAGAAAACAAATTCTCAACTAATTTTTTAAAATTATAAAAATAAGTAAAGACTTCAGATTTAAAATGCATAGGATAAACCCAAGAAAACAGGGAAAAATCATCTACAAATAAAACATAATATTTATAGCTAGAGTTAGATTCAATGGGAGATGACCAAACATCAGAATGGATTAAAGGAAGAGGTTCAGTGCATGGATGATAAACATTTTTAAATGGAAGACTTCTAGATTTTCCAAACTGACAAGTAGAACAAAGACCACGAAAGCGTTGAGTAACTTGCATAGTTCTAACTGCTCCAATAGATTGAAGATAAGAGATAATCTTTGAGTGAGCATGACCTAGTCGAGAGTGCCACATCAGTACAGGAACATGAACAACAGAGAGAGCAGTAGGTGAGGGAGTAATAAAACTGGAGGAAATGGGATAAAGAGCACCAGGCGTTTCAATAGAGAGAAGTGTTTTCCTCGACTGATTGTCCTTCACACAAAAACCATGAGAGTTAAAGTTAAATGAACAAGAGTTATCAGTGCAAAGTTTACGAACAAAAAAAAGGTTGTGAGATAGTTGCGGAACATGAAGAACATCCTTAAGTTGAAGTGGACGATGTTGAGAAAGTAATTGACAGTGACCAGTGTGTGCAATTGGGAGTAAATTGCCATTGCTTACAAGGACTTTATCAGTTCCAATATAAGGCATTAAAAAAGAAAGATTACCCACGTGTGGTGTCATGTGTGTGGAAGCCCCACTATTAGGATACCAAGAGGATTTTGAGGGTTTAGTTTGTGTCATGGCATTGAAGGACTGAATTCCAGTAGCTTCGTTGCAAAGACGACATTGGAATGCCTAACGTCCAACTTTAAAGCAAAGTTGACAAACAACTTTGGTGTCATTAGTGGAAGCAAGAGAGGATGGATATGGACCAAGAAGCCCAGGGGTACTCGACTGATACGTTGGAGAAGTACCACGAGGAAGAACGCCATTTATCTGCGAGTAAAAATTAGGAGTTGAAGATGACGAATAGGATGAAGCCATGGGATTGGACCAAGCAGCACCCGAGGACACGACACGATAACCAGAAGAAGTATTAGGTGAAGAACGAGAAGTCATGGGATAGGAGGAAAAACCAAAAGAACCTCCATGACTAGGATTACCACCACGCCCATGACCACGCTGCTCACGACCACGGCCACGACCTCAAGAACCAAAATTAGTAGTTGCAACAAAGGCTGTGGAAGTGTCTAAGGAAGGAGAGTGAAGTTGTTGGACACATTGTTCTTGATGGAGAAGTTCAAATTTTAAATCTTCAAAGGTTTGAATTTGTAATATTTCCATGAACTACTGTCGTGACGAAAGTTTTATATTTAGTTGGCAAACCAGCAAGGGAATAGATGATTAGATCCTTTTGAGAGACAGGAAAAGCTATAGCAGCCAAAGAATCTGTATATTTGTTTTATTTTTCGAAGATAAACCTCCATTGATGGCTTCCTTTCTTCGATGTTTGTAACTGAAGTTTAAGTTGCAATTCACAGGCAATAGATTGATCAACAAAACGTTTTTCCAATGCTAACCAAACGGCACGAGAGATGGCTAGAAAATGGGCATCCTGAAGGACATGTTGTGTAAGAGTAGCATTGATCCAAGAGTTGAGATTTTGATCAGTTTTTATCCATGCAACATATGTTGGATTTAAATTCATGCCACCAGTAGCATCAACAAGTGTTTGGGGAGGTGATGGAAAACTACCATCAACATAACCAAGAAGGGGCCAATGAGAACCAAAGTGAATTGAGACTTCCAAAGAAGGTAGTTTGTTGAGTCTAGTTGTCATGGTCACAAGATGGGTGATATTGGATGTCAAAGTGTGGTGGGAGAAGAAGTGTGGTGCACAAAAGAAAAAGAAAAGACAGAGGAACCCATAGACTGATTGGACAGAACTAGGGGATTAATAGAGGGAAATGAGGAGGACATAATCGAAATTGGTGTTGGAAATTGGGAGAGGAAACATAGAATAAGAGAAAGAGACTTGGTGTGATGGTATGAGTGGTGTAACTTGGGAAGATGATATGAGAGAAGCTATAGGCAAACCAGAAGTATCTCGGGAAGTCACAGTAGGATGCGAAAGATTTGTGGCAGACATGGAAATAGTTGGAGAAGCAGTAGAGGTAGCCGCCATCGAGAGGATCAAAAAAAATTTCGTAGGGAATTTTTTTGATGCTCTAATACCATGTAAAGGGTGTAATCTGCCTTGACTCTCGGTCAAGGCACTCTCTTATATTAATAAAATAATGAGGTATAATTACAATTTTACCCTCATAGATAAGTAGCCCTAAACTTATATTCAAATTAATATAATATAATACGTGTAGAAGCCCACACAAAAACATTTTGACAACAAAAGAATATTAGTAAAAAAAAAATTCACCAATATCAATGTCATCAACTCTGTTGTTTTATCGCTTTAATAACAACCATAGCATCTGAGTCTATCTCCACATGCTTTCATGATTGTTGTTGAGCCTGCAACAGAGCAAATTTGATTGCTGCAGCTTTAACCAATTTCACATAAGTGCAATCAACAAAATTAGTGGGCAAAGTAACCTGATTGTTCTAGCAGAATCCTTGGCAACCACTCTAAATACAGACTTGCACTACTTCTTTAGAACTACAGCATCAATATTTAGTTTGATGACACTGACCCATGGACATTTCCATCTAGAAACAGGTTTAGTTTGATTAGGTGACAAAGCATTGGGCATGCTTAGCAATTGTTGATACTCCAACCATTCATAATGTGCTTTATTCACCATATCAAATTCAGATAAGTACAGTTGATTAAAAAAAAAACCTATTTTTAGACATTCCTCAAGTGCCATATGTTACATATAGTTAGACAAATCTGCTAAGCTATATATCCAATCCTAAACACTAAAATTAACCCATCCCACCAAAGCCAAAATCATTTTGAAGATGTTGAAGATAAGACTATTTTACAAGGCTAATTTCCAAACAATTTGAGAAACAGAACACTGAAACAATAAATGCTCTAATGATTTTAGATTTTCACCAATTATGACATGTATCATCATCAATGTGAAATTTAGATGATAATACACTTCTAACAACATTGGTACCATGTAATCACCTCCAAATAAAATGCTTTATTTTGTTTTATAGAGGCTGTTTCCACAAAAAATTTCAAGAATTTTGTTGTGAAACATGAGTGCTAGTACGTGGTATATCTTGCAACATACCATTTCTCAACGGGTTTATTTGGCTACATTGTAACCTGATATAACAATATAATTACCAATATGAGAAAAATTCCAAATTCTTTTTGTTTTTCACCGCAATTGAAATAGGAGATATGTAGAATAATCAAAGCATATTTCAATCTACCATAATGACAAACCCAGGAGTAAATCTACAATCAATCTACTAAAGAAGATAACTCTTCTAGGTTTTGTTTAATTATTTTGTTTAATATAATAATAATATATTCATGATGATTTTTTCTTTTCTCTAATTCCTTTATATAAATTTATCATTATTATCTAGTTCATATATATAATTTATTTCTCTATTAATTTTTTCTAATCTAGATTTATTTATTAATATTAATAATCTTCTAGTCTCTAATTGTTTTAAATATTTTCTTATACACCATTTAAGAAATTTAATCATATCAAAATAATTACTCATACTAAAGCATAAGATATGAATTCAAGAAGGAATGAAATTGATAAAGAATAAAAATGTATTTAAACATTAATAAAATTTGGTTGACATATGAAAACTTTCAATTCTTGAAGAAAACTTTTGAAGCAGGCAGTGATAAAACTCTCAAATGTTTTTCTGGATCTAACTTCTATGGACTCTGCCTCACTTTGAATACAAATGCCTTTAAATAGGCAAATACAGAATCTAGAATAGTTTCTATAGTACAATAATTTACTTTAAATGGCTGACAAAGCCCATACTCTGATTTGATATAAAGTAACCACCATTTTTGACTAACCACTATTTTTGACTAAGATAAAGACACAATTTTTGCATGCATTTAGACAATAATTTAAGAATCTTGTCAGAATACCCATGTGCTAATGAATAATTGAAGAATCTTGTCAGAATTCCCATGTGCTATTGAATTCCATCATGTGCTATTGAAAAAGCTTTATGGAATAAGTGAAAAATTCCAAAACAGTCGTCTTCATTGTCATAATTGGGATCTTTCTCTTGGTTTTCTTTCTTGGTAGAATTTTAGTCTTCTTCTTCTGATGAAATTTGACTTAAAGCATCTTGAAAATGTTTCTTGAATTCGTCTTTTGTCATACTAGAAGCCATCATACTCTGAATTTTACTTTTAATAGTTAAAAACTCTGCACTTGACTGCTACTAGTAGAGCATCCTTCTTTATCTTTAACTGAATTCCACGATTTGATTCTGAATTCTCTTGATAAAACAGGGAGTCCATATACACTGGATTTATTGAAATTCCATGCCATAATAAATGAGAGTTTATTTAGATGAAAAAATTGAAGAGACATGATGGGATCATTTAATTCTCTCTTCCTTAACAAAATTTCTCATTTTTTTGTAACAGTTTGGAGGTAAAATTTGAGCATTAGCATCAAAATCTTCCCACCACTCGTAAAACCATCTAGGAAATCCTGTAATATTTTTGTCAAATTGAATAAACCATGAATGATTAAATGGCTTGCACAATATAGTATATTTCCATACCTTGATGTAATCCACATAAGTAGATATTGGAGGGTTCTATGGTTTTGAGAATGCAAGGAGTATTATAATTTGCAGAAGGCCGATCTGCCGGGCTGAATATCTTTAATATCTTCATCTTGGAATAAGTATAAAATGTGCTTGAATCACCTAGAACCACCTGCTAATTTCTTTTCCTTCTTTCTTCATCTTCTGGAATGTGCTCTATTATAACCGATTTAGTGTCAACTAAAATGAATTCATAATATTGTCGAGTCTTTTTTGGAGTTTCTTGAATAAAATAATTTTTAGAGGAAGTAAAAATATCTATGGCTGGAGTAAAGAAAATTTCAAACAGTTCTTTGAAAATGTCCTTGTTCTAGAAATAGAAGCGGTTTAACAAATTCCTTTAAAACATAGGTGTTTTTTGTCAGAAGAGGAATTTGTTGGAGTAGGAGAGGGATTGGAAGTAGAAGGGGATGGTTGATTGGTTTTTTCTAGGGTTTTTGGAATTTGACCTTTTTGAATATTTTGGACTGCTCCTAAATAAGAATTAAGTTCTTTATAAGATTCACTAGTCATTATGATTCCTTTAGGAGGGGTATTGGTAGAAAGAGAAGTTGGAATATTCAAAGAACTGGGTAAAGCTAGAAAAGTTGGAGGATTTTGAATAAAATGTTGAAATTTTAGAAAGATTGGGTCTTAGACTTGATGGTCTAGGACTATTTGCTCTTATTCTCCTGGAATCCATGTCCCTGTAAAAACTCTCTAGTAAGAAATTTGGAAGAGAATTATCCTCACATTTTATAAATTCTATCTGAAAATCAAAATTTGAGAGTAATGCTTATCATCTTGCAAAAATTTGTTTAGAAACTAAAATTTTAACATCTTTTTCTAAAACTTCTTTCGCAGCTTTACAATCAATACAGAGTAAAAATATTTTGTTTACCAAATCATCTTTGAAATTTAGAAATACATAGTACTATAGATAAAATTTCTTTTGTAATAGTAGAGTAATTCTTTTGAGAACTTATCCAAAACCAGAATGAAATGCAACTAATTGTTCATTTTTGTTTCAAAACTTTTATTTTAAAATTCCTCCATATCCTAAATCTGAGGCATCTATTTCTACTATCACAAGAGCATCTGGATGAAGTATACTAAACATGGCAAATTAGTAACAAATTTTTTAAGTTTCTTAACTGTGTCAGTATGCTCTTGATTCCAACTAGGAGGATTTTTTCTAAGTATCTGATATAATGGTTCACAAATTTGCCTGAGGTTTGGAGTAAAATCTGATATATAATTTAAGCATCCCAAAAATCTTTGTAATTGATTTTTATCTTTAATTTCATCTGGAAATTTAGCAAAAAAATTATAGAGCTCGACAAATAGGTTTATAATTTCCTTGATGTAATTCATGACCTGAAAATCTAATATTAGTTTGAAATAATTACATTTTAGATTTTAATAATACTAACCCATTTTTCTTAATAATCTATAAAAATGTATTTAAATGTTTAAAATGTTGATATAAATTTTCTGAAAAAACTAGTACATCGTCTATATAAACTATTGTAAAAGTAGAATAAGGATTAAATATAGTATTCATAATATTTTGAAATTCAGAAGGTGCATTCTTTTATCCAAACTGCATTACATTCCATTCGTAATGTCCAAATGGTACTGTAAAAGCTGTCTTCCAGGATATTTATCTTTTTCATCAATTTGGATTTGCTAGAATCCACTTTTCATATCAAATTTTGAATAAATTACTTCTTTAAAAGTCCTTTTCAATAAATCTCTTTTATTAGGAATTGGATACCTTATCTATTCTAATACTTTATTTAATGATTTATAATTTATTACTAATCTTGGAGTTCCTTTTTCTATTTTAGCTTGATTGTTAACATAAAAAGCTGAGCAATTCTAAGGAGATTTGGAAGGCCTTATTAATTTTTTCTTTATTAATTCATTTATTTCTTTTTTACAATATTCCATTAATTCATGATTCATTTGAATAGGTCTAAATTTAGTAGGTATATCTCTTTCATTAAATCCTTTTTAATATAGGGGTAATTTTACTATATAATGTTTTCTATCCCAAAAAGCATTGGGAAGATCAGAACAAACTTGTTCTTCTAATTGCTTAGTAAAATCAGAAATTTTTATTTTTATTCTATCATCTTTAAGATGCTGATATATTCTTTCATTTAAGATAAATAAATTTATTTCTTCCTTTAAAAATCTTATTTGTTTTTGTAATCTATTTATAGAATGATTTTTTATTAATTTTACTTCTTTATTATCTCGTTGAATATTATTTATTTAAGAGATTGTATATTGTTTTAATAAACTAACATCTTTGGAAGTAGGTGAATGAATAAAAGGACAATGAAGAATTTGACCATGTATTTCAGTTCTAATTCCTGCTTCATCCGTTAAAAATGGATATATTTGGGTTATAAAAGGAGTTCTTAAAATAACATCTTGAACTAAATTATTAATTAGAATAAAAGAGTTTCTAAAGCACATATTTTGATTACAAATATGTGCTTCAGATAATTTATATTTAATATCTAAAGGTTCCCCACTTATAGAATATAGTTTTTCAATAGTTCTTTCATAGTATATGGTAGGAATTAATCCTTCACTTATACAATTTTGATCAGCTCCTGAGTCTATTAAAGCTATTAAGTTTACAGAAAATTCTCTTTTAATATTAATGTTAAATTGGGAACATACCATTTTTGGAATTTTATTCTAGAAATTACTGCGATAAATTCTCTGTGTGGTATTTGTTGAGAAATAGATAGTTTATCTTGATTTTCTGCTTCATTTTGTAGTTTTATAGACAAAAGAGAAAATTTTATTTCTACATTTTCTTGTTGTAAAATTTTTATTTCCTTTTCAATTTGATTTATTTCGGCTTGTAAATCTTGAATAGAAACTTCTGAAGTCTTTTTAAATCTATTAAATATTTCTTGAAGATTAAAAGGCTCAACTGGAGGCTTTTCTACTTGTATAACTATATCCCTTAATCTTAATAAATATTCCTTTTTAATTTCAGTATCTTCTATTTATCTATTAAATCAAAAAAAAAAAAAATTTGATTTGAAATAATATTAATAGTTTGATATGAATAGGAACAAATTCCTACACATCCACAATCAGAATGTTCCTATTCATTATTTTCATAATTAAAAGATTCTTCCTAAATAAAATTAACTTCTTCTATCTGCTTCTTCATAAGTACTTTCTTCTGAAGCTTCTTCATTTAATATATTTAATATTTTCTCTTTAGTTTCATATTCTAATTCTAATAAAGATATTTTCTTTCTAGCATTACAAACTTTTGCAATATGTCCTGCTAAACCACATTTCCAACATACTAAATTAGAAGCTGATGAAGATTTAGGTTTCTTACTATTCTTTGAAGACTTAGATTTTGAATAAGAAGGAGTTCTTGATTTATATTTTGACATAGAATAAGAAGGTCTATGATAGGAAGAAGAATAAGTTTTAGATTTGGATCCTATATTTATAAATTTTGAATATTTTTTAGAATGTTTAACTTACTAGAAGGAGGAGATAATTTTTCAAAACCAAAATCTTTACAGAATAATCCTAATTCTTTCTTAGTTTGCTTATGATCTCTTTTAAGTTGACTTTTAAGTTTTAAATTTGTACATAATGCTAAAGCTTTTGCATTAACATAGTTTATTAGATCTCCATAAGTGAGTTTCAGCGTAAGGTATTTCTCCATTATATTTATCTCTTATTTTTTATCTTAATTTTTCTACAAACAATTTTGGCAATCCTGCTATAATTCTTTTTTTTGTTCCAATAAGCATGGTTACAATCTGTTCTAAGGAATACTTCATTAAGAAAAACATCTTTGTACCATCTAAAATCTTGTAATTTTGGACAAGTATGATTAGCTAAGATTTCAGAACTTCTTTCTTGAAAATTCTGAGGTTCACCAATAAAATGTTTTGTAATAGGCATAAAGTAATGTTGGGACTGCATCTTGAACTCCACTAGTACTAGCAATTTGAGTATTTATTATTCAATTATTGCTACCTACTGATTTTGTAATCATTAGAACAATATTTTTCAGTGCTATCTGAATATAATTTCTTTCTTCTTCAGTTAGATAATTATCCCACCAACCTTTAAGGCTTCCTATAAAACTGGCTATTAATAAATTAGTACTTTGGTGATCTATATTACCCTTGGCTTTATATGCAGTAGAGACACACAATCCTATTTCTTGAATCGTATTATTCATTTGATGATCGGTTCGTCCATCTAAATTTCATTTACAAATACCTTCACCATTATAGGATGACAAGGATATTGTATGTCTTTCTTCAAACTGCATATTTGGAAAAAGATGGCCTTGAATAAAAACTTTTTGTATACGGCATTCTTACATTTTTTATACCACCTTTAGTTATTTTATTTATTTGATTTTCTTCTTGCTCTATTTTTTCTTCTAATGATATTGTGACTATTTGACCTTTTTGTTTTTCATCTTTTTTAGTTTTTTGTTCTACTTCTAATTTTTTTAACTTTTCTACTGTTTCATCTATTAATTTTTTATCTTTATTTAAAACAGGAATATCCTTTTCTGGTAATTCGAACGGTTTAAATAAAGGTTGACTTGGGGAAGGTTCTGGAGGTTTTCTAAAAGGAGATTGAAGACTTCCAATGATTTTAATTTCCTTTGCTAATTCTATTAAATGAGAAGATGTTGTATTTAATATTGTTATTGATTTGTATAATTATTTTGTTTATATATTTTATCTAAATCTTTTGTTGTTGGATTTTTTTTCTAAACTAGTACACTTATCTTAAAAGAAGATGCTGTAATAATATTTGTCTACCTTCATCTATTTTACTTCTTCTACTAGATGATAAGGGGAGTTTACCTTTTGAAAAGAAGATGTAATCCATTCTTTGGTAGTAATTCCTAAATATGGCTATTATAAAAGGATTATTTGTTTACTTATTGCTAGAATAAATTTCAAACCATTTAAAGAAATCTATATTTAATTTTACTCTTTCTAAATCTTTGTAATATTGCTCTCTAATTTCTTTTTGTTGATCATCATTAAAATTTTCAAAGAACCATTTTCGTTTATTATTATTTTCTTCACTTTTAAAATATTTTCTCAATAAATCCTTATCTATTTAAATTCTGAAGAAATCATTAATATTTGTTCATCAAAATGCATCTGAGATCTTGTAGGAGAAGTAGGAGGACTTGTAAAATCTTTCTATATTTTGATATATAGGCTTAGGAATGTTAGGAGAAAAATCTACACTATGAATCTCTATTTTACTAGAGAGTACCTTATCATTTTCTTCTGCTTTTTCATGAATAGAGAGGTAGATGCCCTCCCGGGGGCAAAAGTAGATAGTCTATCGAACTGTATTTCAACAGATCCATCATAAAATTCTACTATGTTTGAAATAGTGCTTTGAGGTCTAGGCATAGTTTTTACAGAAACTATATCTAAAAAATTCCATTTTGTAGAGTTTGTAATTTTATCCTGTTCTAATCTTTTTGGAACATGCACATTTGAATGATTTAAAATTGCTTCAAATAAAAGTGTTTCTCCTCTAGGAGAACACTTTATAGCTTTAGGATTTACAGTAGTTTTCATTACTTTGTAATATATTCTATATGCAGAACTAAAGGTCTTGAATTATCAGTAAACACTATATTTTTTGTTTGAATATTTAGAGTTAAGGCAGCTAAAACATTTGGATCATTTAAATTCTAAGGCAAAATTTGGATAACAATTAAAATATATAAGACCATTTTCTAAATTTGATTCTAATACTACTAATAAAGAATTTGAATAATTTAAATGTCTTGCATTTCTTAGACATAATAGTATTGGAACATCTAATCCCAATATCATTAATGGTTTAATAGCGACTTGAACACATCCTATATGTATAATTTTGTAATTATTATTTTTTATGCTGAGCTAAAGATTGAGGAGAAAATAATGATATATATATATATAAATATCTATATAGATATATATACCCACATATATATATACATATATTTGTATACATATATGTATATATTTATATGTATGTATGTATATATATACGCATATATAAATATAAATATATGCACATATAAATATAAATATATATATAAATATATGTATGTATATATATATACATACATATATATGTATATGTGTGTATGTATATATATGTATATATATAGACACATATATATACATAAATACACATACATATATGCATATATATATATATGTGTGTGTGTGTGTGTGTGTGTGTGTGTGTGTATATGTATGTATCTATGTATATATACATGCCAGCAAATCCCTGAAGGTAAAATAGCCGCAAGATGCCCATTTAGAGTGTGTGAAATGTGCAACCACCATATATTTAATTTATGATGAATTGTGCGAGATTGAATGTTGGGGATACAAAGGAGGCGCTTGAAGGCAGTCTAGTGCAGTCCAACAAAAAATGATTACTGGAATCTAAAGAATTGCAAAAGCAACATTTGAAAGCCTATTGAAAACTAGCTCCATAAGGGTATCTCCAAAAAGAAGCAAACCATTCGATATTTGCCAAACCAGGATTGAATATTTGATGGGGATTCTGGAACTCCAAATGAAAGACCAAGACCTCATAAAGGACATTTTGTTGCCGCACTAGCCAATAAGCTGAAGAAGTGGTAAAAATACCATTAGAAGTAAGATTCCAAAAAGGAACATCCCTCTCACCTGAAAGGAAAATATCATGACAACAACTGCAAAATCTTCTCCATCACATCCGAAGGCATTAAGGAACTAATAAGACCTCTCGACCAACCATGCTTATTAGAGAAAACATCTTTTATTTTGAGGTCCGGATACTGAATTTGATCGGCAAGATTTGCCAAAGGACCAATATCAAGCCAGCAAGAGAACCAAATATAAGAATCACCTAACCAAATAGCAAGTTGTATACGAGGCTCCACTAAATCTTGCACCTTAGCCATTCTTCACCAAATTGGAGACGGAAGAGCTGGGCTATAAGGGTTATAACGACTTCTCATGAATTTAACCATATGAGGAGGATGATTGAAAATTCCACCATAACTTGCAATAAAATGATTGAACAATATCACCCAATTTCAATGGCCAAGACAATCCTCATTAGTTGGAAAACAAAGATCTTTCCTCTTATGCTAGCGTTGTCGTTTACTGTATTCGGATTCTTCCCAAAAGAAGTTGGCTTGAATGCGGTCTAATTGAGTCAAAACTTCTTTGNGTTCGGAGGATCAAGAGCAACAAGTTATATGTTTGGGGATCGCCGAGAGAACATGCTTTATTAGTATCAGTCGTCCACCTGGAGAGAGTAACTTATTCTTCCATCCAGCAAGGCGATCACGGACTTTATCCAAAATTGGTGAAAAATATGAACATTTTTTCCTCCCATTGAAAATGGGACAGCCAAGATAGGTAAATGGGAAAGAAGACCTCCAGATACCTAACAAAGCCAAGGTGGCCATTTCAAAAGCGCGTGAGCATCTTTTAGAAATCAAAGAATAACTCTTCGAAAAATTAATTCTTTGTCCAGATCCTTTCGGATAAACTTCCAAGAATCCCAGAAGTTTTCGTAAGGAGCCTTTATCTGCTCTAGCAAAAATCAAGATATCATTAGCAAAGACCAAATGAGTGACATTAGGACATCCCCTGGGGGTCGAATAGGCTTGCATGCTACCTTCCTCCACTAGAGCTTTGATACCCCTTGATAATGCTTCTGAAGTTAGAATAAGTCGAGAGTAAAGGATAGAAAAGATCTCCTTACTTTACCCTGCAAGAAGAGCGAAAGAAACCCTTACTTTCACCATTGAGAAGGACAGTAAACCAACTAGCCTCCAAATTCGTCATTACTAACTTCACAAATAATTCTGGAAAGCCGAATTTGATAAGAAAAGGTTAAACTGCTAGGAGACTCTATCAGACTCTTTCATCATATACAATTTGATTGCCACATTGTGGCCTCAAACCTTCTTTTGAAGCAGAGTGAAAAGTTTTTGGGCTAAAAGAATTCTATCAACTGTTGTCCTCCCAGTCACAAACCCGGATTGCTCTTCTGAGATCAAGGTCAATAAGATCCCAGAAGACGATTTGCCAATAGCTTAATAAAAATTTTATAAATAAAGTTGCATAAAGAAATTGCCAGAAAGTCATTGAAAGACGAATGATTGTTCTTTTTTGGAATGCGTACCAAGAGAGCACTTGAAATAATTTTAGAAAGATCCTTACAAAAAAATCTGGGATTGCATAATTCAAGAAAATCATCTTTAATGATATTTGAACAACAAACATAGAATAAACCTGTGAAACCATCTGGACCCGGAGCACTATCACGATCCATATGAAAGACTGCCTCTGGCAATTCATCTATCAGAACCGGCTTCACCAGCTTCGCTTGCTACTCGACTAAAACTGGGGTAGGAAAAAGGTCCAATAATTGCTGTAAGCTAGACTCATCAATTTCAGAATCCGAAAAGAGAATTTTATAATAATTTATTGCCTCATTAACAATATCATTAGGACTATTTAGCCACTATCCATTGCTATCTTTAATGCTCTTAATGCACAATCTGGAGCGCTTTCTCAACAAAGAAGCATGGAAGAATTTTGAGTTGGGATCCCTTACAACTAGCCATTTGCATTGAGATTTTTGCTTCTAAAAGATTTCTTCCATCCTAAGCTTGTGGAATATATCTGCTTGAGCTCACTGAAGGCTTTCTCTGTCTTGTGGAGATTGTAGCTTCAAAACGTCGCTCCACGCTTCACAAGTCATCCACTAGACCTTTCGCATGTTTGGCTGAATAAAAAAAAAATTACTGAATATTGAATTATTCCACTGACAAAGAGTAGATTTCAGCCATTTAAGTTTACAGGAAAAGGCATAGTAACCCGTCATCTGCACTAGAGATGACCAATTAGTTGAGACAACCTCCATGAAAGTCAAGTGTTCAAGCCACATGTATTGAAATCAAAAAGGCTCGGGCTTAGAGAAATGAGTTGTCTGACAAGTGAGGAACAAAGGAGAGTGGTCAGAACACGCTCAGTTAAAATGTTGAACTTGCGAATCTGGAAAAATTGCTAACTAATTAGAATTTTCCAGAAGGCAATCAAGCCTTTTCTAGACTATCCGACCCCCATAGGGACCAGACCAAGTGTAGCTACTACCCAAAAAAGGTAACTCAGAAATACCACAACTCTGAATAGCATCATTAAATTCCTCCATAGCATAAAATTCTTAGTTTGACCGACCCAAGTATTTGAAATTGTGGAAATGATTATGGATGGGATAGTTTACATTGAAATCACATCCCATCAGCTAAGGGATGTCAATCGGATGAAACTAGAGATGACCAAAGGAGTCTACGCTCAATGCCTGAGCATTTGGCATAGATGAAAGTGGCCATAACAATTTGATCCCAATCAATACACAAGATTTCATATGCTTGAACTGGTCAAAATTTACGACAACATTAATTGCAAAAGAATCCTTGCAGAAAATCCAAATTTTATTATTAGTATTAAGCATGCAAGACTAAACCCTAGCCGAATATGAAATTCCTTGAGCCTCGATGCATCAGCTAGGGACTCAGAAATAATAAGGAAAAGAACATTATGCCAACCAATTAGCTTCCTCAATCTTCAAATAGATGATTTACTAGCAATACCACGAACGTTCCAAACCAAAAAGCTATTCATTGAAATGTCGGGAGAGGGGAGTGAGTGAGAGCACTAAGTGCTTGCCTGGTCAAAATAATGCATGTGACTGGATAGACCTTGCATTTTTGTGGACATTTAGATATTTAGATCGGACTAACTAATTTTTTCTCGGGCTGTGCAAGTTGATCTTCATTGATCCGAGCTGGAAGATGTTTCAAGAATTCATGAAAAACTCCATTAAGAATAATGTGTGGCCTATACTCACATTCAACAATATCAGAGTTCGAAAGTGAATCAACAATATCTTCTTATCAGGCTGGTTTTTTAGAGCGGGGTACTTGGAATCTAGAGTGATGATCATTAATTATCTTCTAACGCAGTCTACGAACATCCAGGACTACAAATTCTAGTGTTCCTTGCCTTTGCACATTTGTGTATGGAAAATGCACGTTGTAAATTAGAGCAGCCCCAGTATTAACTTGAACCACAGTCACATAATCATCAACCATCCCTGTAAAAGCCCTAGAATGGTCAGACAAATCCACCACTGTAGGTCCAGACAAGGGAACCGAAGCAATCTGCAAGTTTCAAACCCTAACCACATCCTTCCTAGGGTTAGGGTTTGTTGGGTTTGTTTGACGAGGATTAAGAGATGTCTCTCCGGCCTCTCATAATTTCTGGAGCTTATGATTTTGAAAGTTGATACGCAGCCTATGTGCTAATCCTTGTAGATGTCAAATCAGCTACGGATTGATGTGAAGTTTGCACCTTCACAGACACTAAACTGTCTAGCATTGATGCATAGCCTACTCGGCCAAACTCACAGATGCCAAATCTACTGAAGAATGAGTTGGAATGGCCAATTTTGTTGACAAAGATAACCCTGAAGAGCTAGGGTTTGCAACTTTATCCTACAGGACTTTCATTGAACCTCCTTGTATTGTTAGGGTTGAGATGAAGCTCTTATGTTAGTCATGGTCAAGGTCGAGGTAGAGGTTGGAATTTTAGGGTCTGCCTTGTTTCAATATGACAGATTTTTCAGATTAAGGTTCTTGATCAAGCAGTTGGAATCATCGTGACCTACTGATGCCTTTACACGCTTAGTTATAAATTAATAAAATACCTAAATCCTACTACTAACTAGATGGCATCCCACAAGTATAAGCGGTTGTCAACTAGTAGTAAAGGGAAGTAGGGATCGTTCCCACAAGGATTGTTGGAAGGCAATTACCAAGATTTATGGGTATTTGTGTAGTTAAGCAAAATCAAACGATGGATGATAGAACTATTCTAATAAAAACCATAATCTTAATTCTAACCTAAATTAAACAAGGAATTAATGTAAGAAATTGAAAATTCTAACTAGAAATGTAAGAAATTATCAAGAACCCTAATTTACCTAAGAAACCCTAAATTGCAAGTAAAGAAATTCTTACTAAATTAGACAAGAAAGCGAATAAAAATTATATCTACGCGAAGCTTGCGAATAACCCACACCGATTATCTAAACAAAATTTGAACTTGACAAGAAATTAAAAGAATATCTAAGAGAAAATTAAAGAGAAATTTCTATTAAAGAAGTAAACTTGGAGTTCAAGCTATCCTATACTATCTAAAAACTAACTAAAACTATCTACTACTTACTCTTACTAATTTTTAAGTAGCTGAATTAAATAGTCTAATATTACACTAGGCAAAATTAGGAGTTTTTAGCTGGAAGTTTACAAAATTGCCCTTACAACTTGACTCTCAGCGAGTCGAGATCGCGGTCTGGAACATTTGATCTAGATGTGTATCGACTCTAATACAGTAAGAAAATTTCCTGAGTCGAGATAACAGTCTGGAACAGTCGAGATCACGGTCTGGAACAATCGAGATCGCGATCTCGACTCTCTTCCCAACATTCTTCATTTCATCCATTTTTGCAATCTGGTTCCTTGAGCTTTGTTCCTTCCAGCTTCCAACCCTTAATTTTTAAACTGCATAATATTAATACCATTAAGCACTTAATTAAACTAAAATTTTAATAAAAACTTATCAAATTTAACAAGAACGGAAATACATACACATATGAAAGAAATTAACTAAAGTCTTCAATTACTTACCTAAAATTTGGGATTTAAACTATCAAAATGCTATAATTCAGAGGAAAATAACTCTAGTTTACTAGAATTATCACCTAAGACCTTGTGACAAAAAAGACAATAATCTGGAACACCTTCATACTCGATTGATTGCCACATTCCGTGATTGCCATTACCAATATAAACTTGGCCAAGCCTCAGCCTAGCGAGAACGAGCTCTACATAGATTCTTTCTTTGCTTGACCGTGAACCTTCCACTGTTAAAGCATCGAATTTGAGGGGATTTCCAACAAGCCTTCTAATGGAGAAAAAAATAGCTTTATGAAATAGATGAAAATGGAGACCTTCAAAGAGTAATCGAAACAGGAACAATAGGTGATTCGTTATCCACAGAGAAGTCAGGAGTCCATTTAAGAATATGTATCCCAAACCCTAGGATGGTCCAAACTCTGCGGCACCAATAGCAAAGATAATATTTCTCTCGGTCAAAATGGATTAGTACGTGAAAATTATTCAATAATCCCAATTTGAATGAGCCAACAAAATCAATCTTTAGAAATTCCTTATGTAAGGCATCCATAGAAGGCCTTTCTGTTGTAAATTTGCTGACTCTAAAGCGAAACGTAGATGGGAAGCTAATTTTTGAACTTGTTCTGGAGAAAAAAACACGGTTGGCTCTCCTCTATAGGTCGAAGGGGGAGCCAAGGGAATGTCCACATCAGAAGTGAGAGAACTACAGTAAAGAATCAAATTTGGGGGGGGGGGGTTGCCCTTCAGTCCTCAGCTGAAGGGCAGCCATGGCTAGGGTTTAATAAAAGTTAGGCGATGAAGAGATAGAAGGAGGAGAAAGGGGCGAGCATTCTATAGAAAGGCTTCAATCATCAACCAGAATTTTAGAAGTAATTTTATAGAGAGTATTGCATAAGATAAGTGCCTATAATTCGAAATTAGAATAAGACTTTAACCTTAAGAATAAAATAAATAATAGTGTGATCAATTGAAGAAAGGAAATGTTCAAAATGAAAATAAAACTTTAAATAGATTTAGCAATATCATGTGCAATCACATTCCAAAAGTTTTGAAAGAAGAGAGTTAAACTATTAGAGCCGGAGTTTTATTTAGAGGTCACATAAAAAATAACATATTTAACTTCAAAAATTATTTTGGTTTAGTAAATTGTTCATTCATATCATCAGTAAAGGAAATAGGAATTCTTGCTACAAACTTGGGATCAATATCAAAATTAAATATTTTTAACCCGAGTTGAAACTGGTGAAATTCTAAGTGCATACAAATTTAAGGTTGATGCTATTACTTGATTAAATATAGGGAAAATTGCATAAGTACCTCACATATTTAGTTTTTATTTTTTGTTTGTTCCTCACATTTTGAAACTAAAGCTATAGATTTTATCCTTGATGCCAAACTATAAATCCTTTAGTATTTTAGCCAGAAAATGAAGGTGCTCATTATATACCTAACCTTTTAGAGGTAAGATTGGAAACAAGTTTATTATGTCCAAAAGGATTAATTGCAGTAAAATCCCCTAATGATTGGCTCTTTTTTCCAAAAAGGGTTAATTAAGTAACATCCCATAATGTTATCTTTTTAATGCATTGTGCTCTTGGACTAATATTCATACAAATATTATTTTGTTATTAGAATGATGAAAAAGGTAAAAACCCTTATTGGAAGTTTCTATTTCCATGAATATATGTTTCCAATATCTCTTATTCTTTTTTTTATATTTTTTACCCTGCCAGGTTAAAAACGTTGCAATTTGGAAGTCTATTGTATTGAAACTTTCTTTATTTTCTAAGCATTTATCTAAATTTCCTGGAACAAAATGACATAGCACTGGAGCATCTCTAAGGCCAACAAAAACAAAAAAATTGGCAGAAATAACAACAAACGGATAAAGCCCCATTATCTCTCATATTCTCAACTCCAGGTACCAACAAATTGACGGAGTTCAATTGGGAGACAATACTAAGAGAAAAATTAGAGAGAAAAGAAAATAAAAAAAAGAGAAAGGGTTGGTTGCAAGTCGTGCATTTTGGTCGTTAGAAGGAGATAGATGACTAAGGTGTTTGTGGGAGAGGAAAGGGGATGACTGCAAGGGGAGAAAATGTTGTTGTTATGGTAGATGAGGGGGATGGAGAATTATGTTTGTTGGGGAGGTGAAGGGGTTGTTGGGGTAGTTATGTGGTAGTGGTTTGGTGGGGATAGAGATTGCAATAAAGGTAGGATGGTTACAGGAGTGGAAGGATAGAAGAAGAGCCCCAGATACTTGCATCTTGGAAGTGAGGGAATGAATTGCAAATAAAGAGGATAAATATATTTAAAAAGTATCTAGAATTTAGTTAATTAAGAAGGGAAACAAAAGTGAATGTCTTATGTGGCATAAATGGGAAAGATAACTACAGTGTTTGGGAAGAAAATAATTATGGTGTGAGGTTGATGAATTCGTGACAAATCAAAAGGGGGAATGGCACTGTTTGAGTACAAGTCATGCTATATTGACGTGTTCAATGTGGGATGCATTTCAAGACTAGATTCAATGGTTTAGGGATAAAGTTTTCCTTGTTATCCTTTTCTAAAGACGAGTTTTGCGAGATTAGTTTTTCAACTTTTGAACTTTTGCAAGTTTCAACTGTTGAATTTCTCTATGAGCTCATTTGAGCTGGCTTTTGTTTTCATTTCCTTCGATCTTTTCACCTTTTTCTCTCATTTTTGTTTACTACTTTTCTATTATAATTTACCATTTTCTAGCTATAATTTTGAGTTTTTAATGAGAATTGATCAATTGAAATTGTTCTAGAAAATTTAAATTGAGCTGATGATTTTTGAAAATTTTCATTAATTTTAGTAGCATGTTATAGTTGGTATCTAGAGAAGATTAGATCCATCTAGGAATGGTAAAAACTAGAAATAAAACATTAGAAGAAAGCTTTAAGAGGGTAGACAAATAAGTTGCGGAGTTAAGTAGTATGGTCAAAGAGTTTAGCAATAAGAATGAATGGAGAACGTTCTTAGAACAACAGGTAGTATGGAGAAAATAGTGAAGGACCTTTAGGAGATATGATTATGTTATGGGATATATGGACCAACTTATTCCACATCCATTTTGAGTAAGAAGAAATGGACTGAGAAGAGTCGTCACAGGCATGGAATCCAAAACCCAATTTAAGCTTCGGGGGACGTAGGAATGGTGAGTCTTCAAGGATTAAACAAAAACATATTTGAGGGGAAAATTTTAAGAAAAATTCATAAAATTGATTTTCCAGTTTATTGAGGTATTAGGGCCTAAGGAATGGACTAGAAAAGCAAATAGATACCTTCAGATCCATAATATGGTGGAGGATCAAAAACCCAATATTGCACAAATGTACCTCAAGGGAAGAGCAGATATATGATTCAAATGATACTCATGTGGGAGGATGGGTATTCCTTGAGATGAGTTCTTTACATAGATTTGTATGAGGTTTGGGGATGGAGGGTACGATTTAGCAAGATCATATAGATAGGGATAATATAGGAGTATTAGGAGACGTCTAAAAATATGAAAGGTTTAGTTATCTCCTCACTTCCACATATGCTTGAATCCTATTACATATCTTTATTCATGATCGGCCTAAAAAAGGAAATAAAAAATATGGTTAAGCTGTTGACTGACAAACCTAAGACTCTCGCAGATACTATGAAGGCTACAAGATTGCAGGAGAAGATAATAAATGCCATTAAATAGTACCAAAAAGTTTGTCTACCTAACCAATTCGACACACAAAAACCATTGTCAAAACTTATTCCTATTCTAAATGAGAAGATTCAGAAAGCTCCTAATCAACCTCAACTAAACCCACAACCCTAAAAAAATTACCCACAAAAACTACCCAACAATTTTTGGAAGATCACACCTACTGAATTTGTTGAAAAAATAAAACAAAAGACTGTGCCTATTGTACACCTGGACTCCATACTTGCTAAAGGGAATGAGGATTTTGTGGTTCAGGAGTTGGAGAGTGAGGAGGTGTTCAGTGCTTGTGTGGAAGCTAATGAACAAGGAGAAGTAATGCAGATTTTATTACATGTCTTAGTTGGGGGGAGCTAGGCATAAAACAATTAGAATCAAGGGGAAAATTCGGGAAAGATAGTGTCAATTTTGATTGGTAGTGTCAATTTTGGCATTGGTAGTGGTAATAATCATATTTTTGTGGAGAAAGAATTGATTAAGGGATTGAAATGATAGGTGACCACTAATGCAGCAATGATTTTGTAAGTAGGCAATGGAGATAAGTTTGCCTCTAGAGGGATATGTAACTCATGATAGTATTTGAATTGGGATATGTGGAGAATGAAAGATTATGATTTTCAACACCCCATGATAGTATTTGAATTGGGGGTAGTGATATGGTTTTAGGAGTCAAGTGGTTGGAAAGGAACATTCCTATTTGAAAGAGGAGTGAAGTCACTTTTGATGGGGAATGTAAGAAGCCGCGGTTGAACTAATCGAAGAGAGTGAAGTGAGGAAATGGTTGAAGAAACATCATTATACGTTTATTGCCCAACTGTATTCTGTGGGTGATCAAGATAAAAGTGAGGACGAAATTCCTAAAGAAGTCAAAGGGATCTTAAAAGAGTTCCAAGATATATTTGTTGAACCTAAAGGATTTCCCCTCCAAGGTTCCAACAAACCTGGTTACTAGATTGCTCTAATAGAAGGGGCTAAACCTTTCATAGTTAGGCCCCAAATAAGACTGAGCTAATAGAAGTGGCTAAACATTTCAGAGTTAGGCCCCAAATAGAAATTGAAAAACTAGTGAAGGATTTCTTGTAGACTAAAATCATACAGCCCAGTATTAGTTTTTCTAACTAACCAGTGTTACTAGTGAAGAAAAAAAGGTTGGAAATTGGAGAATTTTGTATGTGCTAAAGACAAATTCATGAATTAATTGTGAAGGATAGATTTTCAAATCCACTAATAGATGAGTTGATGGATGAGCATCATGAGGCTAAGTTTTTCACAAGAATTGACGCAAGAGTTGGATATAGTCACATAAGAGTTAAGGAGAAAGATATGTATAAGACAACTTTTAAAACTTATGAGGGCTTTTAGGAATTCAGGTCATCTATTTGGGTTCATAGATGCCCTTGCTATATTCCAAGATTTAATGACTGAGATGTTTGAAGAGCAACTACCTATTCTAATGACATATTGGTTTATAGTCCAAATTTAGATAGCATCAGAAGCACCTTAGACATGTTTTTGAACTACTAAGGTCACACCAACTAGTGGCAAAGTGTACATGTATATTTTTCTTGGGGGTGTTCGACCAAGATGAAGACAAACCAGAAAATTAGCACTAAAAGAACCAAGTTTTGACTTGACGGATTTAAATCCTTTGATTAAGAAATCAATAATTTAAAGATGTTTGTTTCTCGATTGTATGAGATATTATCCATTGTGTATAATGAGACTAGAACCAATAGTATTCTTAGTTGGTAATTACAAGAATCACTCTTGCAATACCAAAGTCTTTGGAAGACAATTTGGGAGAATTTCTCACAAAATATTATTGAATGTTGAATGTTAGGGTTCGCCAATAAGGTCTTTTTAAATGTGAAAAATCAGCCTCAAGCTCCTAAAAACCTTGACATTAACTAGCCAAATCCAAACAAAACTTAGATTGGAACAAAAGGATGTACTAAAACTCGGCTAAAAGACTAATCTGGACTACTAACACTTGTCCAAGTTAAGAAAATACATAAAATAATTAGGAACAAGTCTTGAAGCTAAATCCTAGGTAAAATAGAACTAGTATGCCCAAGTATAGTGTTGACCGATTTTAGGGTCCTTCATAAACCTCTTCAATTCTTGGGCTTGACACTTCTTGGTCTTGGACTTCTTGGAATTCCAAAACATGGATTGGCCTCTTAACTTTAGATTGAATGAATTCTTGGCCACTATTTGCAAATAAGAATGCTTGTTGGTCCAAAATTTCCTTGACAAAGCCCATCATGGCTTGTGGCTTGTTGTAACTTCTTAGACCTTAATCGTGTGATTGGCCCAGTTGGAACTTGGATTGGATCAACTCCTTGAGCTTGATCCACGACCACATCACTTGATCCATAGTCCTATACTACTAAAATTTTTTATTACTCCCTTTTGCTAATTATCTATCTATCTTTCTATATGTATGTGTGTAACTTTGTATGCATGTGTGTGTGTGTGTGTTATATATATTTATATGTATGTATGTATAAATCATTTAATGACATGCTTTATTAGTTTATTTTCAAACCATGTCATCACATGATTTAAAAATTATTTTATGTTTGAAAATTTTAAAGTAAGCGTAGTGGCTAATAAGGGGGTAAAATATAAAATTATATTATGATAAAAATATCTTGTCAGTTATCCTTTACAAACCAAATACTGGACTATAACCTAGGAATAAAGCATCACAGGACTACTATCTAAAGATAAGTTATCCCAGGATGATGAATCCGTGAACCAAATGGTCCCTAAGAAGTATGACTGAAACTAACCCATCAAAAAATGTTGACCCTCTATTTTTTATTTTTTATTCTTCTTTTTATTCCATTTTTGTTATTTCCTTTTTGTTAAAGTTTGTTCTTCTAGGATTCCACAACCATTCCCTTTCTAGTTCTATCTTATTCCATTCTTAAGGAAAAACTTTTTTTCTTTATTAAAATAAAGGAATTAACTTCTAGAGTAGCAATGGCAGAAAAGGTACCAGTAGTAGTGGGTGGCATGGACAACCTTGTTGATGCTAGCAGCAGCTTTGGCTGCCAAATGTTAAGCCTTGCCAAATTCTAAGTCTACATGTTTTGAGCCCCAAATCAAAATCTAACTACATAAACTTGATCCTAAAGTTGTCTATTATATGATTTTCAACCAAATTAGCAATGAAATAGTTTAGGGATCAAGATCCAAAAAGGGACAAATCACAAAATTGTCTCATATGATGATTAAAACTTTCCATCAAGCCAACCTTTCCTTCTTTTGGGCACAACGTATCATAACAAAGAAATTCCATCAACAAACTCAAATTTCATCATGAGAGGTATAAGATTTTCATTCACACATTTTATCAAGCATATGATACAGTTAAAGAAATCCCAAATCCTTTCTCTTTAATCTGCTAGCAAAATGAGGCAAAATTTTTGCCAAACCACAATTTTACATCTCTCTTTCTCAGTATCGAGCTCAATCCAATCTACAAAACTCAAAGTAGAACCATGAGGCAGAAAGAATGAAGGAGAGTCAACTTTACCAAGGTTAGTATACCAGACGCTAGTTTTATGCATGTCTGTGGGATTGTGTTTTTAATGATAACTCTATTAAATACATATATGCAATGTAATGTTGAATTCTCAGCTCTCAGTTTTCTAAAAACTTGTTAAAGCTTTGGCAAAATTGGATAGGATAGGATGCCTTTATATTAGATTTAGCTCATCCAATCTTTCAACTATAATTCCTAGGAGGTTTTGGTACTATGTTCTCCTCCTTGAAATTTTATTTCCATCTAATACGACGGATGTTCGATTCCTACCAATGGATAGGTGGTTTAACAAAAGAAGTTATTTTGCCCATGAAATCCACAGTATTTTGCTAGGTTTTACCCGATTTTCAGGAATTATTTTATGATTTAGTGTTGTTTGGTGTTTTATGTGTTCTAGAATAAAAGTAAGGTTTTAGTAGTATATTTTTATGATAATTTTTCCATAATCTAATACTTATATTCTCTTGGTAGTGATTGTAGGTTAAAGTTGACAAAGTTGGATGCATGAGTGAAGAAATTATGAAGTCAAGGGACAAGAGTGCAAAATTAGAAAATTGAAGAGTCTAGTTTGAGAAGCCAAACTACAGTCTTAGCCTTTGAAGACTAATTTTCTAGACCTTGATCTCACCAGCCAAAAACACGTACATCCATAAAAATCGGACCACCGTCTCACTTTTTCTGTAATTTCCTTACCATGGTCTGAGTGTTCTTCTATTGTGTAATTTGAACTATTTTTGGCTATATTGTGTAGAAAGCTTTGTAACTTTTGTTCCTAAAATAGTATGCAAGAGCCATGAGCAAGGCTTTAGTTAGCTTAACAAGTTTTAGAGAGAGAGAGAGAGTTTGTAGTTTTAGTTAGAGAGATATAACACTTTTTGTGTTTTTTTTAATTAAATTTCAAGTACTTTTCTTCTTTAGTTCCTTACAGTATTCCCTTTAATTCTTGTAATTTACTTGCTTTCCTAGTTTTATTTAGTGGGCTTTTTATTAGCCTTACTATAGTATACAAAGTTATTTTTTTTTAATTTCAATTTCTTAGTGTTTAATATGAATTACATTACCATGACATTTTTCCCTTGTTTGATTTCTTGATTATGGCTATCTAAATTAGTTTGATTGGCAAAGGAATGTGATAACTCTAGAAAACTAGAGTTATATGTATCATAAACTTGAAAGTTTGGCCACTAGTTTCGAGCATTTTTAGTGTTTTCGTGTGTGTTTTTGTCTATTTTGCATTCATGTGTTAGAATGTGGTAATATGTGTTTATTAAGTATTTTAGTACTTATTTAGGTCTTAATTAGCATATTTTATTTGGTTCTTGTGTATAGAGTTGTGTCGTGTCTTTGACTTAACTTCGTTGGGAGTTAAAGTTTTCGTTCGTCTTTGTTTGTTATTTGGTTTTGGGCTATTTTGTGAGAATTTTATTTATATATTTCTAGGTATTATTTTAATTATTTATTATAGATAATAATATTCTCCTATGTGTTAGGGTCGCATGAAAAAAAATGGCACATCAATGGACGTCGGATGAAGATTTTCGAAGCAAAACCGTGAAGTGTTGCATTTCAGAAGTTTCAGTCGAAATCGCGATCTCAAATTTCAGATCACGATCTGGTGATAGCTGGAGCAAAAATGACTTTGTTCGGGGCTAATTTTTTCTGCACTATTACCTCACGACCCTAGCACTATTTATACCCTTTTTAAGCATCATTTGAGGTATAGAAGACCCATTAGAAAGCTAGTAGAAGTAGGCTAGATTAGAGAGTAATTTTCTTCCTTTTTCCTCCCCATTTGGGGAGGGTTTTCTTAGATTAGAGTAGATTAGGACTTCTCTTTCTAGTAGATTTCAAATCCAAGCTAAAGATTGAATCTTTTTAGTTGTAAGTACTTTGTTTATGTTAAAACTCCTTTAGTCAAGCTCTAATTTCATGTTCCTTCAGTTATCTATTAGTTTAATTTCTTTAATCTAATTGCTTCCTTTTTATTTTCTTAGAGTAATTGTTAGATTAGTTTATGAGTTTTCTTTAAAAATAATTTTTTTAGTGATAATTTATAGTTTATATTAGTTAATTAGGATTAGATTAGTTTATGGGCTTTTCATGTACTTGTTTTCTTGACTTGCTTTCTTGACTTGCTTTCCTAGTTTAATTCATAGATTAGTTAATGGGTTTTCCTTAATTGTGCTTTCTTAATGTTAATTTGTAGTTTAGGCTAGTTAATTGCTTTGTAAAAGTGCTTTTTTTTTTTTTACTTGCTTTCATAGAATAGTTTATGGTTATGGGATTTCATTAATTATAATTTCTTAGTGGTAATTAGTAGTCTAGATTAGTTAATTGCTTCTTTAAGTTATTTTCCCTTTTAATTGCTTTCTGCTTCCATTTTACTTGCTTTCTTAAATATTCTTTCTTAGTGTTAGTCTTAACTTTAATGCAATAGATAGTCTTTAAATTGCTTTCTTAGTTCTTTAGTTCTAGTTTTAGTTAAAAATCTCTTCTCTTAATCAATCGCTTCAACTTGTAATCTAACCAAATAACCGGTAATTATCGACCAATCCTTGTGTGAATGATCCCTACTTCCCTTTACTACTAGTTGACAACCGTATACTTGCGGGATGCCACCTAGTTAGTAGTAGGATTTATGTGTTTTATAAATTTATAACTAGGTGTATAAGGCATCTGAATGCAATTCCTTGTGGGCGGCGGTTAAATTGCTTAGATAATTTGTGATGGTTTATCTATTGATTTGGGCAAGATCATTCGTTTGGATTTCTTGAGAATTGAAGATTGAGACGACTAATAACTCTAGTAAATAGAGTCCACTAAAAACTGTAGTATTTTGCTAGTGTTAGTTCCAAATTATGTGCTTTCATATGTTTTATGTTTCATGTTTAATAGTAATATTAGTAGTACTAGAGTGATATTAGGCTCTTTGGTAGAAATTATATATATAAATTATTTAGTAAATAGCACTTATTGTATTTTTGTGCTCATTTGTCAAAATAACTTGCAATTGGGGCAGCAACATAAAGAATTGAAGGACTCAAGCACCAAAGTTGCAAGTAGAAGAAGTTGAAGACTAAAGTCCAAGGTTGCTAGGGCATTCACACTGGGTGCCAAATTACAAGGCATAAAGACTCACACCATTGTGTCGAAGCCATTCAAGTCTTCAAGTGGTTGAAACCACAGTTATGAACTCAGAGAAGTAAAATTTCACATAGCAGTGCCGACTGGCCAAACCCTTGGTCAACTCAAGTGCGGCACCATGATGATGAAATTAAAGAAGGGAAAATCACCACCACGATTTGGACCATTTTTCAGTCAATGGAAATATTGGTCATTTTTGGAAAAAATGAAAAAATTATGAATTAACATAATGTGTGCATCTAAAACACATAGGAGGAGTTAAAGTATCAGTTTGGAGCAGAATTGGATAAGGCTTCTTTAAGAGTAGTAAAAACTTTCTTTCTTATTTAGTAAAATTGTAGCATTTACTCTTATTCTTCATGTTTTCAGCACTTTTTATTTTTGAAAGTGCACTCTTTAATTAATCATAATCGTTGCCCAATCCACATTTTTATTACTTGTGTTAATATATTTGTTAGCTTAGTTGCTAATTTATTGCTTTGCCTACTTGTTTGTTGTTTTAGCTTAATTTCACCTTCAATCAATTGTCTATATTGTACTTGTGTCCTTGGAATCATAGTAATTGCCATTGCTATCTTCATGGGAATGATATCCCTTGCAACTAGCTACTAATCTATCCCATGCACTTGTGGGTGTGAATTGTGGTATGAGTGAATTAGGAGGTTTTATTACTTGAGAGTGAGTGGTTGAATTAGATACTCAAATTATATCACGTCAAGTTTTTGGTGCCGTATTGTGCTAATTTAGACTTTTTCTTTGTTTTAGTAGTTAATTCTTGTTCAAATAGTGTTGAATTATTTCTTCTCACTACTCTATTAAACTGCATTTTATACCTTATCTTGGCAATTTGACTTGTTCCTTGTTGTGATCCTTGTATTGTATGGTACTTGGGAAAGAAATTTTATTACCCCTTGACCTGAAAATCAAAAGGACACTAAGGAAGATTCGTCAAGACAAATGATTGCAACAAGCACAAAAGAAGGCTAGAGAAGGAAAACATTAGGAATCATGATCGAGAAAAAGGAATGGGTAACAATGGCATAGTAGGCAATGGCAATGGCATTGAAGGACATGGCAATGATAGGCCATTGTGAGATTATCAAATGCTGAATTTTGATGGAGCCAATTCAAGTATAGCAAGATACCAATACACGCCAACAACTTTGAGATAAAACTAAGGCTTCTACAAATTCTTGAAGCTCATTCCATGTTTGAGGGTGGTGCAAATGTGGACCCATACACACACTTGATGAACCTTAAAGAGGTCCTAGACACTTTCAAATTCAACAGAGTACACCCCAGTTGTGTGAGGATGAGGACAACGCCTTGATCTTCGCAATCCCCTTCTCCTTTTCTCCTTAGGAGATAGAGCAAAGTATTGGTTGCAAAACCAAGATCAAGAGACGTTTACTACATGCAACGGTTTGGCTCAAGAGTTCCATACAAAGTGTTTTCCACCTTCTAGAATGGTTTGGTTGAGAAATGAGATAACTTCAAGCAAGATGCTAGTGAGGGAATTGGAGAGGCTTGGGAAAGGCTTAGACAGTTACTTCGAAGGTGCCCACACCATGACATACCTCTTTAGCTTCAAGTGCAAACATTCTATAACAACCAAGGAAACAAGTCGATTGTAGATGCTTCGACTAGAGAATCATTGTCTTTCAAGATGCCGGAAGTTGAACGAAGGTTTCTCAACAAAATGGCCTCAAACTACTATCAACATGGCCCAATGGCACGTGAACAAGCACAACCATCGGAACTACTTCAAGGGCAAAGAAGATTTCTACACCTAAACCACTCTGATGCTCTATTAGTGCAACACAATCTTATGACAACCAAGTTGATAGCCAACCTAACATGAGCGTTTGAAAATTTGGGCAAAGTGAACACCAATGCAACCTCCCAGTCAAATGTTGTGTGATTTTTACTCGGGAAACTATCTGAATGGTCAATGCTTAATAGAGAGCACTTCATCACAAGCCGAACAACTCAATTATTTGAGGAGTCAAGCAAACCAACCCTGGCCCTATGGAAACACCTACAATCCATCTTGGAGGAACCATCCCAATTTCTCATGGGGAGGTCAATCATTACAAAAAAACCACCCACCTAATTACAACAACCAAGCATTATTCTCTAGACTATATCAACCATTCCACCAAAGACCTTACCAATCCAATTCTCAACATTCCCAACCAAGCTCTTCATATCAACCTAGCTCCTCCTACCAGACCAACCGTCTCAAAATTAACATCTTCAAAGAGAACCGGTGGATGCATATTCTCAACTTGCAGAAAACAAGGATGGAGTTTGAGATGCTAAAAAGAGAAAATTAGCCCCTAAGCAGTATATTAGACCAACAAGGACCCATAAGGATCCAAGGTGCCACCTTTAAGAACATGGAAACTCAATTGGGACAAGTGGCTAGGCATATGTCCGATAGGCCAAGTAGCTCACTTCCAAGTGATACCATTCAAAACCCAAGAGACCAACTACCAAGAGGACAACAACCTTAAGAACATTGCAAAGCTATCATCTTGGGGGAGGGGTTTGAAAGAGAAGTAGTCATTAATGATGGAAAGAACAATATTGAATTGAAGAATAGTGAGAAGACAGAACACAAGAATGATGAGTCAAGAATCCAAGAAAGAAGAAAACCAAGTTTTTGAGAAATGGGAAAAATCTTAAGAGAAGTTATTACTGAAAGTTCATTTCCCACAATGATTTGTCGATGACAAGCAAGAGGAAAAAGATGAACAATTTACCAAGTTCCTTAAGGTCTTCAAGAAGCTTCAATTTAATATTTCTTTGGCTGGTGTATTAACAAAATGCTCCATTATGCAAAGTTCATGAAATAGGAAATCTTTTCCAAGAAAAGGAAGTGGAACAATTAGGAAACTGTGTCAAAGTGAATAGTATAGTGTGCTTATGCAAAGGTAGTTACAGCCAAAATTGAATGATTCATGGAGTTTCTCCCAATAACCATTGGAGACCACATTGCGGCTTTTGTGATTCAGAGGCTAGCATCAATCTCATGCCCAAAATGGTCTATGATAAGTTGAAGATGACCCTATGCTAAGCCCACTAATATTACTCTCCAATTGTCATACAAAACTGCAAGAACACCTTAAGGAGCAATGGAGGACATGTTGTTTCAAGTGGGCAAATTTATATTCTCGATGGTTTTCGTGATTCTAGAAATTGGGGAGGATGTTGGTGCACAATTGATCTTGGGAAGACCTTTCCTATCCACCTCACATTCCCAAATTCATGTCAACAAAAAGAAGTTGAAACTCGAGTTTGAAAATGAAAACGTTGAACTCATTGTCTTTGAGTCATATGAAAATATTTCTTGTGTGGATGAATGTTGGTATGTTAACTCACATATTGCTTTTGTTGATAGGTCAAAAGATAAGGTGATGCAAGTTGCAAGGATCACCTACTTAAAGGATAAAAGAAGGAAAAGCCACTTAGTCAGCGAGACATCCATTGTTTAGGATAATACAAGAGGAATCAAGGGCTCCTACACCAAGCATATGGAATTCAAAATTGGGAACTGATAACTCTAGTAAACTAGAGTTATTTTCCTCTAAATTTTAGCATTTTGATAGTTTAAATTCCAAAATTGGATAAGTAATTGAGAATTTTAGTTAATTTCTTTCACATGTATTTGTATTTTTGGTCTTGAATTAATTATGATAAGTTTGTAATAAATTTTTAGTTTAATTAAGTGCTTAATGGTGTTGATATTATGCAGGTTAAAAAATTAAAGGTTGGAAGCTGGAAGGAACAAAGCTCAAGGGACCAAATTGCAAAATGGATGAAATGAAGAATGTTGGAAGGAGAGTCGAGATCGCCTTGTATAGGTCTTGATTGTTCCAGACCGCGATCTTGACTGGGGAATTTGTTTTACTATATTTGAGTTGAGATCGCGGTCCTAAATGTTCCAGACCGCGATCTCAACTCGCTGAAAGTCAAGTTGTAAGGGCAATTTTGTAAACTTCCAGCAAAAAACTCCTAATTTTGCCGTGTGTAATGCTGCACTATTTAAGCTAAGTAGAATTAGTAAGTAGAGAGTAGTAGATAGTTTTAGTTAGTTTTTAGATAGATCAGGATAGCTTGAACTTCAAGTTTACTTTTTCTAATAGAAATTTCTCTTTACTTTCATCTTAGATCTTCTTTAAATTTCTTGTCAAGTTCAAATTTTGATTAGATAATTGTAGTGGGTTCATCGCAAGCTTCACGTAGATATAATTTGTACTTGCTTTCTTGTCCAATTTAGTAAGAATTTCTTTACTTTCAAATTAGGGTTTCTTAGGAAAATTTAGGGTTCTTGTTAATTTCCTCCTTTCGATTTAAGAATTGGAAGCATCTCAATTTCTCGCTTAAATTTCTAGTTAATTCTTAGTGGGCTTTCTTAATTTCAATCAAAAATCCAAAAATATTTAGATTTCTAGTTTAGCTCTTTCCAATTTATAGTTTAGAAATGAATGTTTTTAATATTCAAAGTTTCTCTTTTGTAGTCTTTTTAGTTGGGTGATTTACTTGTTTTTAATTTTAGTCTTAATTTGATTAAATTAGGTTAGAATTAAAATTATATTTTTCATTAGAATAGTTCTATCATCTATCACTTGATTTTGTTTAAGTACACAAGCACCCATAAATCTTGGTAATTGCTATCGACAATCCTCGTGAGAACGATCCCTACTTCCCTTTACTACTAGTTGACGACCGTATACCTGTGGGATGCCATCTAGTTAGTAGTAGGATTTAGGTGTTTCATTGTTTTATAACTAGGTGTGTAAAAGGCATCAGGAACAATATGATGAAACCCAAAGAGAAGCCTCGTTAGTACAAGAGAGGCAAAATCTCTCTTGGGTTGGTCCATTCCCCATCAAAACCATTTCACCGGATGGATACATCTACTTGAGGGATGGTGACAAGGAGTTCATGATGAGCCAAAGTAATTTAATCTTGTATCCATGGAGACCGAAGGTAACAAGGCACACTTCTGTCCTTTATGTGATGCCTAAAGCTTTCCCGTGCCATAGTCAAGCAGTTGTAAACAAATGCTCATATGTGCAACCAAAGTTTTCTTTTATTGGTCAGGAATAGTGGACTTGTAAGAAACCCGGATAACTAGAACAGATCTGTAAAGGCCTTACTGTGTTAGGAATAACAAAGAAAATGAATTCGCTTATTCACACATTGGGAGAAGCCCTTACAATGTGCCAAGTTAAGTAAAGACTGGCTACCTAGTGATTTCAAACCTAGAAATGGCGAAGGAAACGGGATGCCAAGCACTCTTTCTCCTAATTCATGGTCTGTTATGGGTAAGTGTTCATGTAAAGGGACAACTTGAATCCCGCAATATGTTACAGGTGATAAGGTAGTAGGTATTCAAATAAAGGGTGCTTTAATTTGATCTTATGTTTATTTAATTAATTAGGTTTTTAAGTAGGGTTAGTTAGCTAAAATTAGGTTCAATCTAGTTAATTGCTTATTTTTAAATGTTTTTGTGGAATTGAAAGTGAGAATGCTCCTTAAAATATTGTTTTATATGTTTGCAAGTGATGGACAAGTAATTGGGAAGAAGTAAAACATTGCCAAAAAAGAGAATTTTGGCCAAGTGTCCATGATGATAGTTTCAAATTTACAGCCACTGTCACCAACACAAGGGGTGCCCCTAGAAATTAAACTGCACTCCACAATCGCGGTTGCAAAAGGATTTGAAAATGGGAAATGGCCAAGTATTGGTAGCCATAGTGTTGAATTGGAAACCCTAGTCACTAACCAAGGTGCTCTACTAGGTCATGTCGAAGGGCGGCAATTTTAGAAAATTCCCAAGCATTTGACACCAAGATGTCAAATTTGAAGAAGGACAAATTAACAACTGTGGTATCCAACCCATTCCACAATAACCCTAAATTGCTTCTTTAGCCACGATGTTGAATTTTTCACTACTAAAACCATAACTGTGGTGTCGAATCTTGGGGTTGTGTATATGCAATCCTTGGTTGAATTTTCAATAGAAAACCATTCTTCCCTAATTAACCAAATCCCTAGCCTCTCTTCCCCTTTCCTTGTACACGAAATTCTTCCAATTTTTCACCAAAACTACCCTAAATCCATCCTAAATCCCCACTTTTAGCCATCTCAACCATTTTTGGCGTTGGATTGCATAAGAATTCTTCAAGAGGACACTCAAAGAGCCATCTTCAAAGGAATATAAGGGTTTTCTAATTGCCACTTCCCTGAGTAAATTTCTCCAAATTCTTTTAGGGACCGTAAGTTCTTGTAAATTTCATTAAGCTACTCTTGTGTACAGTGTCTTAAGAAGGTATTGGAGTTATTTTTCTTGAGTAATTATTTAATTTTGGCTGAAATACCTTAGTTTGTGCTAAATTTGCCATATCATTGATTTGGTTTTTTTCTTGTGAACTTTGGAAAATTTAAAATGGAAAGAGACAAGGGTAAAGGTAAAGTTGTGGCTACCTTTTTGGCCACCAAAATGAAGAAAGTGGGGCCAGGTAGTCAATCATCCAAAAGGGGTGTTAACAGTAGTTATGATTAAAACTTGTTTGTGAATGCTAAAGCCGCTAAATTATTCAAAAATCATAACAAACATACTATTGTCCAAGAATGGCATTTTAACTTTCCAAAAGTTGGGATAATTATGAGAAGTTAAGAAAAGAGATAGAAATACGGTTGAGGGAACATAACTGGGATGTGTTTGATGTTGATGTTTCTCTGGGGTATATCAATTTAGTTGAAGAATTCTATTGTAACCTTTGTGGCATGGAAGAAGGCAAGGTTTATGTTAGAAGCAAGTAGGTAGACATTAGTGCTGATCCATGCCTTCTATGGAGTCCCTTATCTACCTAGTTGTGGTAGCAGTATGTAGACTTGATGAACCCAAACCATGGGGGACCCAACTATGCTATCATAATGAGGTGTTTGTGCTTTGGTGATCCCATTTGAGACATGATTACCACCCAGACCGAATACTTCTGGTTAATAAGAGTTTCCTTCAAATGTTGCCAAAAATTTGGCTTTACTTAATAATTTGCCATATATAGAGTAAAGCATGTTCGCTTTGTTCAAAAGGACAAGGCTTACTTGGTATTCACTATCATGGAAGGGTTTTCTGTTGACTTGGGTCAGACCATTAGGGTGGTTTTATGAAAAATGCATAATCGAGCCAGCCATCCTTTGTATTACCTAGTTTAGTCACTAAATTATGTGTGATGCAGGATGCAAAGTTTTGCACAGCGAGGATCAAGTCTTCCAGAGGGGGGCCACATTGATTGGGCTTACATGCAAAATGTGGTCAAAGAGTTACAATGGCATTACGTAGTTGCTGACCAACCCATTGCACCACTTCCACAAGTGCCCCCACAAGATCTCCCTCCATTCATCAACATGCTTTCCAGGTACGAGTACAACCCTTCTCAAACCGAAGATGAATGGAACAAGATGATAACTATTGGACTTATAGTTGTTGGGATGATTCTAGTCATAAGATTGATTTTAACACAACCAAAAATTATTGAAAGAAATACTTTTGTACTAGATTTAATCGGCTTTTGTACTATTTAGACAAATTACGAAGTAGTTTGTCACAAACTAGAGATTAAACTAAGGAAGCAATTAAGTGTTGACTAAGTTATCCTACTAAACTAAGAAAGCATTTAAATGAGCAAAACTATGAAAGTAAATAACAATTATCCCTAAGTACCACACTAGAAAGCATAGTAAGATCATATGAAGCTATTAATTTTAGTCTAGAAATCAAATAAATAACTTCATCTGGGAAAGCTATAAACATCTAATTTACAAAGGCAAGTAAACATTAGACTACTAAAGCAAGTAAAACTAAATTAGGAAAGAAAATAAAGTGCAGTCTAAGTTGATAGCAATAGAACTATGTAAAAATTGAAGTAACAACTAGACTAAGAAAGCTTTCATAAAATCATTAAGACTAAACTTACCTAAGAGAGCATTAAATACACTAGAGAATTTAGAAATTTCATTATAGGAAAATTTTGGTAATGGTAGCAAATGTAGTACTAAAAACAAATGGTTATTAATTTACAAACAGATTTTAATGAAAGACAACTAATATCTGGTGTATAAAAACAAGAATTTAAAGTTTAGACTTAGAGTTGATCGACAATTCTAGTAAATGGAGTTATTTTACCTCTAAATACCACGTAATTTTTGACCATGTTTGTCCCATTTTAATGTCTTTTGTGTGTTTTTACTTCAAATTCATGTCTAGGAGTAATTTTAGCAGTCTTAGAAGAATATTAGGACTTTTGGTTGTATTTATGAACAAAATTAGACTTAATTGGGGTTTAGCAGTTTTATGTTCATATTAATTTAGTAATTGTTGCAGTATTTCGTTTAGATTCGATTTGGAACTTGGGTAGCCATTTGAAGAATCGAATGAGCCAAAGACTAAAGATGCAATTAGAAGGAAATTGAAGACCAAATCCGAGGCTGCTGGAGTTTTGGTAGCCGCGGTGACAACCATCAAGAAGGCATTTTGAACACCATGGTCACCAACCATTCGAGCTTCAGAGTTCAAACACTATAGTGACAAGTTTAGAGAAAGAAATCCATTCACTGCGGTCACCAACTCGATGAAGACTTTGGTCAACGAAGTTGATAACCGCAGTGACCAATTCAAGAAGGAATTCTAGTGACTACGGCCCTAGAGGAAGTCAATGGCTTGCTACCAGATTTTTGATATTACCCTACATTGAACACCCCAACAAATACATAGTATAGGTATAGTAGTAGATAAGAAAGGTTAGTGCAGGCTCCATTAGTTTAGGTCTGGTCACAACACTGTTTTCTCTTCTATCAAAATCCTTAATTTTAGTTCTTAAATTCATTTAAGTTTTAATCTTTCATAAGCTAAAGTTATTGGGCTTTTCATTAGCTACAATTTGATATCAAGTTTACATAATTTTCCATTTACAATTCTTGAATTTACCCTACTTGAAACCCTAACTTTCTTTACAAAGTTTTTCCTAGTGTCCAAGTTGATTAAGTGTTTGGCTAGTGTAATTTTTTATTTATTAGTCAGAATCATTTAGAAAGTAGTGGCTTTTCTAAATCACCTTCTTAATTTCCAAATAACTTGTCTTAGCTAACATTTCCTTGCATTTAATAAACTTTCCAAAAATAGTAAAAATGAAGAACTCAACTCTCTCGCATAGAAAATGCTCTTTTGATTAACTTTAGTCATATTTATTAGCTTTATTAGTATAATATTTTATTTGTTTTCTTAGTTTAATATTTTATTGGCTTTCCCAGTCTAATATTTTATTTACTTTCTTTCGCTTTCTTGTTAATATTTTATTTTCTTCCTAGTCTATTTTTACATGCTTTATTAGAGTAAATTCTATTTTCTTTCTTGATTGAGTCCCGAATTTCTTTCTTAGACCAATTTCCTACTTGTTGTCTAGATTAATTTTATTGACTTTCTATGCTTCTATAATGCTTCTTTAAGAATTAGTGTTAATCTTTACAGCTTTCCTAGAGTAGTAAATTTATTTGCTTTAATTAAGGCTTTCTTAGTTAAATATCTTGGCAGTTAGTAACAAACTCCTTGATTATCTTGTCTAAAAAGCATAATGACATCCTAAGTCTAGTTCTTGTCGTTGCATTTCCTCGTGGGAATAGTATTCATTCATCAATGACCTACAAATGTACCTCGTATACTTGCGAGAATGAAGGTATTGGCTAAGTGTTGAAGAATTTTATTATTACATGTTTGACATCCTAACCTCACCAAACTTTGAGTGAACAAGTTTTCGACGCCACTACTGGGGAATTGCTTTAAGTAATGGCAATATTAGATACTTACAGGTCATGCTAGATTAGACATTTTTCTTTGTTTAATAGTTAATTAGAATTGTAGTTTACATCAATTGTTGCTTTCTTATTTATGTCAATTTTTTCTTTTAGAAGATTTGCCACTTAAATTTACTTGTGTTGATTTTCTCTTGTGGTATACGAGTTTGGAGAAGAAACATTAATTAGTCTTGATTCGGGACTTCAAAGGAGACAAAGGGAAATTAGGAAAAAGAAGAGAATTCAACAAGAGCAAGAAAGAGCCAAGATGGCAAATCCTCAAAATAATGCTAGATTTATTAATGAAAATCTAAGAATGGATGATAATGAGGAAGGTGTAGGACACAACGGGTTAGGTGGTCATGGTAACGGAGTTGATGATAATAATAGTAATGGAGAATTGGGCTATAACGGCAACGGACTTTATGCTAATGGGTGACCGCTTTAGGATTGTGCTATGCCGAGCTTCGTGGGAGCAAACTCGTGTATTGCAGGACACTGGTCCAAGCCAATAACTTCAAGATTAAGCCAACGCTCATCCAAATACTTCAATCGCATGCAGTCTACATTTAGGGGAGGCCCAAATGAAGACCCCTACACACATCTCATGAATTTCAAGGAGTGCTTGATACGTTTAAATTCAATGGGGTTCACCCTTATTGTGTTCGCATGAGGGTGTTCCCATTTTCCTTGAGAGACTGAGCTAAGTGGTGGCTTCATTCACATGAGCAAGGAACCTTTATAATGTGGAATGGGTTGACCCAAGAATTTCTAACCAAGTATTTTCCACCATCTAGGACCACAAGACTAAACAATGAGATAACATCCATTAAACAAGATGTAGAGAGGGTCTAAGTGAATCTTGGAAACGGTTCAAGGAACTTCTTGGAAGGTGTCCCCACCACGCCATTCCTTCATTGTTTCAAATAAAAACATTCTATAATGGAATCTATCAAGAGACAAAGTCCATTGTAGATAAACACAGGGGGAATCTTATCATTCAAGACATCTGAGGAGGTTCAAGGACTTCTCAGAATGATGGCCTTGAATTATTACCAACATGGCCTCGTACATGTGTAGCTCAACCCAATACCCAACACAATGTACAACAAGCTCAAGCTCAAGGAAGGGTGCTACACCTGAATCAAAGTGATACACTTTTGGCTCAAAATGGGATGATGATGAACATGATGACAAACTTGACTACAATTTTGGAGAACCTTGGTAGGGAAAACACCACAAATGCTGTATCTTTATCTTCTTAAGGGCCGTTAGTATCAGAATTTAGCTCTGGGAATCATATGAATGAACAATGCAATGGACAATGCGAAGCACCCATCAGAGGGAATGAGCAAATGAACTACGTGTCCAAAAAAGTCTCCTCCTACTTGCCACCCCGTTACCAACCCCAACCAATGTACAGTGACCAATACACTGAAAGAGAAGGGGATAATTTTGATAGTGAAATCTTAGGAGAGAACTCGAAGCACTGAGGAGGGAAGATGAAATCATGAGTAGAGATTATGATGCTTTAAGAAGGGCACAAGAATCTTTTGCTAGGATTCATGAGCATGAAGTTCATACTACTGTTATTGCCCACTTCTTTGTTACCATTAGCTCCTACTCTGTTACCAAGACCACCTAACGCATTGTTCCCTACACCTTCTTCATTATCATACATCCTTAGATTTTCATTAACCAATCTAGCAATATTTTGAGGATCTATAATCATGGCTCTGTCTTGCTTTTGTTGAATTCTCTTCTCTTTCTAATTTCCCTTAGTTATCTTTCAAGTTCCAAATCAATACTAATGAATGGTTCTTCTCCAACAACCATGTACTACAATAGAAAATCAACTCAAGTCAATCAAGTGGAAAATCTTCCAAAAGAAAAAAAATGACATAAATAAGAAAGCAACAATTAATGTAAACTACAATTAACTATTAAAAAAAGAAAAACGTTTAATCTAGCATGACCCTCAAGTATCCAATATTAACATTGTAAACACAATCCCTAATAATGGTGCCAAAAACTTGTCGGGATGATTCTAGTGATATGATTGATTTTAACACAACCAATAACTTGAGAATGAAACACTATACCTTTACCCACACTCTCACAGGTGTATGAGGTAGGATTGTAGGAAATGGTGATTGAGTATTGTTCCCCCGAGGATTGGAATGTCAACTACTAGACTTAATAGGCCTCACTATTTAGACAAATCACCAAGTAGTTTGTCACTAACTACGAGATTAAACTAAGGAAGCAATTACGTGTTAACTAAGTTACCCAACTAAACTAAGAAAGCAATTAAATGAGCTAAACTAGAAAAGTAAATAACAATTATCACTAAGTACCACAAAAGAAAGAATAGTAAGATCATACGAAACTATTAATATTAGTCTAGAAAGCAAGTAAATAACTTAGTTTGGGAAAGCTATTAAAAGATAATTTAAGAAAGCAAGTAAATATTTGACCACTAAATCAATTAAAACTAAATTAGGAAAGCAAATAATTCTAGTATAAGAAAGCAATAGAAATATGTAAAAATGCAAGTAACAGCTAGACTAACTAAAATCATTAGGACTAAAGCGAACTTATAAAAGAAATCATTAAATACACTAGAGAAGTAAGAAATTTTCATTTTAACTAAAATAGGAAATTTTAGGTAATGGTACTAAATGTAGAACCAAAAACTAAGGGTTTTTAATTTAAAAAGAGATTTTAGTGAAAGACTATTAATAACAGTCATATAGACAAGGTACTTTCACAACTTGGGACCAACTCGCTCAAGAACTCCTAGCCAAACACTTTCCATCTACTAGGACCGCTCCAAAACAAGATCACATCATTCAAACAAATCATTGGAGAGAGCTTAGGCGAGGCATGAGATTGCTGCAGGAGCAGTTGAGAAGTGTCCGCACCATGCTATACCTCTATGGCTACAAGTCCAAACCTTCTATAATGGGCTATTTTCGGAGATGAGATTCATAGTTGATGCTAGTATGGGAGGTTCTTTCCCCTACAAGACTTTGGTGGAAGCGCAAGAGTTATTGGAAAGAATGGCATCCACTCATTATCATGGAGCAATAACTCCAATCGGCACGTAGTTGGACAACAACAACAAGTGAATCAAGCTAACGTCCAACAAGAAGGTATGCCGAATTATGATACTTTCTTATCTCTGCAAAACATGATGATGAGTGCCAATACAAACTTGACCAAGGCTATAAAGAACATGGGAAGGAGTTCGGTGAACTCTATCGGGTCGACATATCAAGGGATCCTGAGTTGTGATTTCTGTAGAAAAAATCACCAAAATAGCTTTTGTGAGATTTCAGTGATGCAAGATGAGCAGGTTCAATACATTTCTAATCAAAATTTTGGCTTACATGATCAGCCCACATACTGTGGGCATACATATAACCCTTCTTGGCGAAATCATCCAAACTTTTCTTGGACTAACCAAAACAATGTTCAAATCATTTCAACCCAACCAACCCCAGCAAAATTTTTCCATCCAAACCTCATTATCTAGACCATGTCAAGCAACTCATCAAAGGTATGCCTAAAACTTTCCACCTCAACGAAATAGCTCATACCAACAAATGCTCTACCACCAAGACCCCCATCTCAAAATCTAAATTATCCTGCATATGTGAATCATGATACATCCAATAATGACAATCTGAGAAGGGATTTTGAGAGATTGGAAAGGGAGTATGAAATTTGCGGGCTACTACGAGGAAACTTCAGCTACAATTGGGACAAATATCCCGACAAAACAATGAGAGACTGGTTGGAGCATTGCCGATTGATACAATCCCAAACCCGAAAGGGCAATGCAATGCTATCACCCTAAGAAGTGGAAAAGACCTGGTTGTGCTAAATGAAAAACAAGAGGATGGTAAAGAATAAGAGAAGAAAAACTCTAAGGTGATTGAGGAGAAGAATGTAGTTGGTTATGATAATAACAAGATGACAAAAATGGATGATAACAAGGAGTTGAAAAAGAAGCACATAGTGGAGCCTTTGAATTTGCATCCTTCGATAAAGATTCTATTCCCTCAAAAGCTCAATATTTCAGAATGGAGGAAAAAGACAAAAAATTTCAAGCATAATTCATCAACATGTTCAAAAAGGTTAATGTGAACATTCCCCTGGTTGATGTGCTCACCAAAATGCCCAACTACGCTCTGGTTATGAAGGATTTATTGGCAAGGAAGCGGAAATGGGATCATGGTGAGAAAATTTGTCCCGATACCAAGTGTAGTGCAATTTTTCAGCAGAGATTACCCCCCAAAACTCAAAGATCTTGGTAACTTCTCAATACTGTGAATATTGGAGGAACAATATTGCATCATTCACTTTGTGATTTAGGGGCTAGTGTCAATATTAAGCCGAAATCCATTTATGATAAGTTAGGAATCACCAATGCCAAACCGACTAACGTTACACTCCAGCTCCCAGACTTGACTGATAGGAAACCATATGGCTTGCTGGAGGACATGCTTGTGCAAGTAGAGAAGTTGGTGTTTCCCATTGTTGTTGGGCATTGGCAAGGATAATGAAATACCGTTGATTCTTGGGAGGCCATTATCATCAACCTCACATGCATTGAAACAAAACTAGATGTTAATAAAGGGAAGTTGATTTTACAAATTGAAAATGAATAGGTTGAAATTGATGTTTTTTATTATAATGATAATTTTCCTATTTTTGAAGAAAAATGTGCTAATCATTCACTTGATCCTTCTATTGGTACGTCAAATGAAGAATCAAAACCACCCGACGACATGTGTGGGGTAAGAAATGATCAAGAAAGTTGTGCAAAGCATTGGAAAGTTTGTGACGTCCAAAAGTTTAAAGAGAGTGAAAAGAAGAGGAAATTTTTTAAAAAACAATTGGACGCGCTACTGAGGACATTGGCTTTAGTGACTACAAGGAAACATGGATTTCTTCAAGGAAAAGTCGGGAATCAAGAAATGACAGTTAAGAAGAGTGAGATTAAAATTTTCCCGTGAAGGCCCGAAAGATGGGGGTGACCAACCACCCTAGCATGTTTCACAAGAGCGGGAGTGCAATAGTCGAGTCTAAGACTATACACAAAAGCGCTACATAGGAAGCAACCCAATATTTTTTCTTAATTTTATTTCTTATGTTTTTGTTTCGTTTCTTGGTTTTATTGTTCTTCTTAATGTCTTAAGGGTTTTTATTTTTTGTTTTTGTTTTAGTGGTTGATGTTTTCCACCTCGACTCAAGGGTATTTAATTCAACATACACGGCACCAAACGTTCTTCATTGACAGTGCTATACGCTAAATGTATAGCACTGTATTTTTGCATTGGGGACAATGGTATACGCTAAGTGTAGTGTAGGGTTGGGAGTTTCCTTAATTTGTATTTGTTTAGTGTTGTTTGCTTATTTTGTTCAATTTTTTCTTTCATATTTGTAGTTTAGTATTTGATTTGAGAGCTTTTCGATTTTTTTTGGAAATTTTGTTCACAAATTTCTTAGCATGTTTCTTTGATTTTCCACTAGATAATTTGTGAGCTAAGTTATCATGGGTAAGGTAATCAGTTTTAATATTTTCCTAGCATGATTTCTAATTTTTTAGCATAATAGCCCTACAATGTTGTATCTTTACGGTCAACAGCTTTTTGGCACTTAGAGGTAATTGTGTAGATTCACTTATATTGCAGCCCAGACACTTGCTTTATTACATTTTCGAGGCAAAATTTTAGATAATTTGATTTGATTTAAAGATGAGGGTAGACATTTCTTTAGACTTTTGAGCCTTTCAAGCCAACCATTACTGTAAAATTTATCCCTAAAACCCTATTTGAGCCGTAAGTTGTTTTGAATAGACAGAAGCACCATTTGTTTTTTTTTTAAACTCATTTTTTATCTACCCTTGTGAGCTATTCTAAATGTCCTTTAAGAGCTTTAATTCAACATTATTTGTTATGGGGATATAAGGACGGAAGGTAGTTGTATGAAAATGTTAGAATGAATGGTGTACAGTTTAAGATGTAGGGGTGTTAAAAGAAAAGAATTTTTGTGTTGACCATTGTAGGTGGTGCCCATTATTGGCACCTGCATTGGAGTGTTAGCAGATTGTGCCTATCACTGGTACCTCCTTAGATACTTTTTACAGGTAGTGCCTACCACTGGTACCCGTTTTGGGGAAAAGAAAAAGAAGAAAAAGAAGAAAAAGAAAAAAGGAAAGGGAGATATTTTTACAAAGTGTTAGCGAGTAGGGTTGAAAATGACAAAGTAGGATTTTATTTTACTTGTTGCACAAAATTTTTATGGGTGTTTGGTCAACTGAGTGTGGCATTACTTCTTTGAAGGATGGGTGTTTTAGTGTTTAAAAAGAAGTTTTATGTTAATAAGTCGGACATTAATTTAAAACTCTTTTTCTTATTTGTTTATCCTTTTCCCTTTCTTTGTTAGCCAAGCCCTTAGCCTTACGTTACAAGCTCAAAGTCCTACTTAATTTAAGTCACGTCAATTGTCTACATTAGTAGAGAAATGTAAGAAGAGTAAGCTATGGATTGTTTAGAAAAATTCAAAAGGTTTGCATGATTTGATCTCATTTCTTTAAAGTTATTTCTATATTGCTATACTAGAATTCATTTATGGTGGTTTATTATCATTTGACTACAAACTTTTTCTTATGATGGTTTGGTTCTTGGTTGTTCATTTGGATGATTGATGAGATGTGTTGAGTATGTTTGTGATATATTTTTATGTTTTGCTCAAGGACGATCAAAAACTAAGTGTGGACTAATTGATAAACTCGTAAATATCATATATTTTATGTATCATTTACCTCATTTTTAGTGATGTATAAGCAATAATTGAGTAATTATGAGTAAAAATTGTTTATTTCAAGTTTTGTAGGGTTTGAGTGAAGAAAGAGTTGAAATTGATCACAAAATTTGAATTTACGTGCACAGGCTAGAAGCAATTTGGACACAGTTTGGTAGATTAAGTATAACTTTCTTGTTCGAGCTCCAATTGGGGTGATTCAAAATTTTTTGTAAGCTAATAAACAGGCTACAACTTTCATGTTTTGAGTTTTTCCAAATTTAGCCTATATTATGGTCAAAATCGAGAAGGAAGTTGAAGCTGTTGCTGCCAATGGCGCCAAGGCACGACCATAATGCAGCTTGTCTAGGCACCGAAACCAGTTTGGTTCTGGAAGCAGTGCCCAGGCATGACAAAATTGCAACGCCCAAGCATGCCTCGTTGGATGGGTCTCATAAGTTTGCTTATTTTGCAAGAAAAGTCCTCCTGTGGGGCCGTGTGTGTGGAAAATCATGTACTTATCATCCCGGAGCCCCAAAACCCTAAAAACTCCTATAAATACACCAAGAGAAAGAGAGGAAACAAGAATAATCACCAGCCATCATTAATTTTTTTTTTTTTAGTTTTCAATTGTTAGAATAATAATTTCGACGTATGGTAGATTTTCTCAAGTGTTCAAGCTAAAATTTTATTCTCTTATCAAGAATTCAAGATTCGACAATTATCAACGTTGATTTTGCTACAATTATTGAGTTTGATTTATTTTTATGCAATCTAATTTTTGTTTTTATTGCGTTCTTGTTCTTTAATTATCATTCTTGTTTTATAGCCTTTAAATACTCAATTTCTTCCATAGTTTAGTAGTTAGGGCATTTTACTTCATCGCTTTTGATTGCTTTTATAGAGTAGACTAATTTAAATTCTTGTTCTTGATTAAATTCTCGCAAGTAGGGTAGCTTGAATTAGGGTTTTGGTTAATTATATTGAATTGCTTTTCGCAGGGTTAGAATTTTACATTCTTATTTTTATTTGAATTTCTTGTGATTAAATTTAGTAAAAAACCCTTAATTATTTTATCTAACTAGTAAATAGGCTTGTGAACCTAGTAATTGCTCTAATAGTCCTCGTTGGAATGATCCTTACTCATCCTATATACAAACTCATCTCATATACTTGCAAGTATGTGGGAGTTGATTATGATAATTAAGGTTTCTTTTTGTTATTATTACTTTTTCATTGTTTTCAAAACCTAATCAACAATTCACCGAACAGTCTCCTTTAGATTTTGAAGATTCTGGAATCTCAGGAATCCCTAAGCTTTTACAAATATGATCACTAACTTCTAGATTTGGCTAGATTTGTTTGGGTTTTGAAAATGAACTTTGAATCCATTTATAGGTTCCCACTCGGTCATCCTTCTTAATCAAAACCCTTCTTTTTAGAGTTTCAACATCCATCTTGGATTGACTTTCCTTTAGGGTTTCTAATGGCTTCTTTGGTTCTTTTTTATTTTGTTGTGGATGCTCCTGCTAATTATACTTTTGGCTTTGTTGCTTGTAGTTTCAACAATATTGCGAGGACATTCCTTGATCAAATTACCAAGTTTGTGGCACTGGGAACAATAACTGGGAATCTCATCATATGAAATTTTCACCACTTCCCAAAAGTCCCAACGCCTAACCAAACTCTGCAAGGGAGTTGTTGGACCAAAAGCAACCTAAGAGGGGGGTGAATTAGATTGTTTCGAAAAACAAACATTTTGAAGTGCTTAATGAAAATGCAAACTTTGTGCAACAAATGAATACTTAAGCACAATTGATCAAAGATAAATATTTAACTATCAAAGCTTAAAGAACAAATAAAAGATTGAGGTAAAGAATATCAAAAAGGAACCAAACACCCAAGCTTCTCAATCTTGCAATACATCCACTAGTAGTGCCTCTTTAAAGAAGGTGAGGCAATAACCTTCTTGTACACAAAGTAGGCTCACCCTTGTACCAACTAAGTTCTTCTCGTTGAGCAAAAGGGTTTTACACTACAACCTCACTTTTGCACACTTGTTATTCCTCCATTCTTACACTTGAAGATCACTCACTAGTCTACTCTTGCTCACACTAATTCCTTCTAGTTAAGTCAAGAGAACTATACTACCCAAACCAATACAACCCACAATATTTTAGCCTATTTCACCCAAAATAGCTCTTACAAGTGTTTGTATTGAATCTAGTAGTTCCATGCATCATTTGGATGACCTTGGGTTATTTATAGATGAAAGATGTGCTGAATTTGAGCTCCAACGGTCAAAAAATTAGTTGTTCAAAACTAGCCGTTAGGGGTTCGGACAACCATATGCATCCTACAGCTTGACGAACAGTGTCTCGGACGGTTATATCTAATTTTTAGTGTCCTACAGCTTTGACAGAAAATTTATTCATTTCGAGCTCATTTCTTCGGACGGTCTTCAACGTCCGATTCTTTTGTCTTTCGGATTCCTTGTCTCGGACGGTCGTTTACGTCCGAAGCACTTGACGGTTATCTGTGTCCAAAAGATGTGTTCTTCTTTGGTGTTGTCTGGTCATGTTTCGAACGCTCCCTTGTGCCCGAGGTCTTTTCTTTCGAACACTCTTCATCGTCCGTAAGGTATTGTTCAACTTTTGGTTATTTTTCTTGATTGTGTTCGGATGATCATTTTCGTCCGAACCTTCCTATTTTTCTGCACACTTGTTTTCAAGCCGTTAGTACGATTTGCTCATCATTGAAACATGATTATCATAACTGGGGTCCAACAATCTTCCCCTTTTTTATGATGACAAATCAATTAGACAATTCTAAAAACAACCAAAACATACGAAGCACAAGCAAGAGGTTTTGTCCATTATATTCTCCCCCTTTTAGCATCATCAAATTACATAAGAGTAAAAATAGTTTATACACACAATCTCCGCCCTTCGTCCGAACCTTCCTATTTTTTTGCACACTTGTTTTCAAGCCGTTAGTACGATTTGCTCATCATCGAAACATGATTATCATAACTGGGGTCCAACAATCTCCCCTTTTTGATGATGACAAATCAATTAGACAATTCTAATAACAACCACAACCTACGAAGCACAAGCAAGAGGTTTTGTCCATTATATTCTCCCCCTTTTAGCATCGTCAAAACATAAGAGTAAAAATAGTTTATACACACAATCTCTGCCCTTAAATGATGCATGCAATTCTAGTAAGTATATAGAGGATAATTCAAGTTCAAAATATATCTTCCCTTCAAGAATATAAAATCAAGTAGAAATGAGGAAATCTATGCAAAGGATTAACATCAAGGCATTTATCACTCATTCCTTAAAGCATCATCAAAACAACAAAGCATATGTGATGCAATTTTTGCGATGCAAATTAATTTCTAACAAATAAAGCTAATTAAAAATAAGAATGCTCCCCCTTTCTTTTGCAAGTAGTGACTTGATAAGTTCATAATTGTGCTCTATTTTATGTGTCAATTACCACATTTTTATGTGTTGTATGCAAGATTTGAGTTATTATTGAGCTTAATTTTGTTATTCTTAGTTTTTTTAGGGTTAAAGTGAAAAAGATCGGATAAAGATGAAAAAGATGAAAGAAAATGCTAAGGGCGGAAAATGCACAAGTATGAAGCTATTTTGGATGCTGTTTCATATTTCAAGCATAACATTTTAGTCCAAGCTCCAATTTAGATGATTTTGGATGATTTGGAAAGCTATTGAAGAGTTATAAAACTTTTGTGTTTTGAGTTTTCCATGATTCTATAGGCATCTTGTTCAAAATTGCAAAGTTGGTAGATTTAGTATAACTTTCTTATTTGAGAACCAATTAAGATGATTCAAGATGTTTTGGAAAAATAAGACACAGAGATACAACTTTGATGTTTTGAGTTTTGCTATTTTGCGATAATTCGGTTTACATTAGGATCAAAATCGAAGTCGAACGTGAAGCCCAGCGCAGATGCGCTGGGTTGTGCAGCGCATGTGCGCTGGCAACCTTTCAGCACTGCCTAGGACATGCGCCCAAAATAGGCAGCGCATGTGCGCCTGAAGCAGTAAAATTGCGTATTTTTTAGTTTTTGACAGATTTCTTCGCCCGGTTGGGCTTTTTTTCACCCAATTTCACGTTCTTATCCGTAGACATTAATTGTAACCCTAAGTACTCATTATAAGTACCCCATTTAGGGTAAGAGAAAAGCGATCGACACTTTTATTTTCTTTTGGCTAGGGTTTTTAGCAGTAGATATTCTTCTTTATTCTTTCATGACACTTTGTGCTTTAGCCCTTTTCTCGGTCGAGGGATTTGAAGCCATGGTCTATTCTACAAAGTTGTGAGACTTCTTGTGCTTGAAATTATTCAATTTTATGTCAAGTATTGATTATTTTTCTCCGATTAATTTTATGATTGTTGTTTTTAACGCTTATTATTGCTGCAGAATACTAAGTTATTAGAATTAATCTACTGCTAGATTGTTTTAACCGCGTGTGCTTTACTCAATCTATGAAGCAACTGAATTTGATAATTACTGGATTAATGTTATTGAATTTAGGGAAAGTAATCATCTAATTGGCATAACCGCGTGTGTTTATGTTCAATTAGCCTAATTGTTCTTATTGATTTTAATGCTTCTATTAAATTAATCTTTGGCGCGTGCTGGGTTAAATGAATAGTTAGGGTAAATTGGATCGCGTGTTGAAAATTAACCAGCTTTAGAAAGAAATAAGAATCAACTTTGAATTGGCATTTGTTCGGGTTAATTCTTCTATTAGTGCTTGATATGGATTTGAATTATTTTGTGTGTCAAGGATCGACTAGTGAAATTGCCATGGTGGATATGACCAAAACCAAGACTTTTCTTACATCGAATTCTCTCTAGTTATTTTATTGTTTTAGTTTTAGTTTAAAAGCATTCAAAACCCCCCACTCAACATTTTTCGGTTTAGCACAAGAATAAAGTCCGTTCTCTGTGGGACGACCTGTACTCACCACTACTACATATTGAGAGTTGTTAATTTTGGGTGCCTACGACAGCATTGCAACTCGACAACATATTATTTGCTCACCAAAATTTTGGTGCCATTGCCGGGGAACAGTTTGAATTATTTTTGTTCTATTTATTTCATTTGTTTTTCTTTTCTTTCTTTTTATTGTAATTCTTCCGCTAATTGTGTATGCCTGTGACTCGGTCTGCTGGACAAGTTGAATTCCAATTTGATCCAAAAATACAGAGAACATTACACAGATTGGGAAAAAAGATACGAGAAAGACAGTTAGTAGAAGAACAATTGTTTAATTATATCTTTTCAGGTGAACAAGAACAACAGGAAGAGACGACCATGGCGTAACGGACTTTGAGGTAATTGGTCATGCCCACTCTAAACCAACAACCTTGATGCATTACTTATCCAGAATTAGATGCTAATGTCACATTTGAATGCGGTTAAAATCTGGATTAATCCATTTATTACCTTCTTTTCATGGATTACCAGGTGAAGATCCAAACAAGCATCTTAAGGAGTTCCATGTCATTTGCACAAATATGCGACCCACCGGGGTGTTAGAGGAGCATATTAAGTTGAAAGCATTCCCATTCTCACTCAAGGGTGAAGCAAAGGATTAGCTGTTTGATTTGCCTTTGAGTAGTATCACAACTTGGGAGCAGATGAATAGACTATTCTTGGCTAAATACTTTCCAGCTTATCTAACTACAAATATTCACAAAGAAATTTGTGGAATAAGGCAGTTCAATGAAGAATCCTTGTATGAGTATTGGAAGGGCTTCAAGAAATTGTGTGCAAGCTGTCCACATCATCAGATAAGTGACTCCTTGTTAATTCAATATTTTTGTGAAGGGTTGTTGCCTAATGAAAGGAACATGGTTGACGCCGCAAGTGGAGGGGTGTTAGACAATTTGACCATAGACACTGCTTGTGAGCTTATATCGATTATTTGGCCTCTCGTTCTCAAAAGTTTGGGACACGACTCGATCAACCTCTCAAGCGTGTTAACGAGGTAAATGTTTCATCTTTAGAGCAACAAATGGTAAGTTTGACTTCTTTTGTTCGATAGTTGGCTTCAATTACCACACTGACTGCACAACCATGTGGTATCTGCTCAAATGAGGGACACTCAACAGATATGTGTCCCACATAACAAGATGAAGGTCAAGAGCACATAAATGCAGCCAGAGGATTCCTAGGGCAGCCATGACAAGTTATGACCCTACTCGAACACATACAATTCTAGATGGAGGGATCATCCTAACTTGAGATACGAGAACCCAGCCTTAAATCAGCCTCAACAAAATCGGCAAAACTTCCAACCATATTGGTCGCTATTTGCGCAAATACAACAAGTAAATTTGAATAATCAGTCCGGTAAGTCTTTAGGGAATGGTTGGATATTTTAACTGAAAATACGATTCAATTATAGCAGGATACAAAGGCCAGAGTGAATTATTCAGCAGTTGCAACATCAAATAGGACAAATGGCGAATGCAATTAGCAAGTTGGAAACGCAGAGCTCTGGGAAGTTACCGTCTCAAACTGTCATCAACCCCAATGAGAATGTGAGTACAATTATGCTGAGGAGTGGTAAAGAGGTTGATGTGCAGCGGAAATTAGTTCCTGAACATATTGAGGCTGAAAAGAAGAAGACCACAGTCAAAAAAGAGGTTGAACCATGCGAGAAGAAAAGCAGCAGCAATGAAGATAAAAGTGTTCCTGTATGGATCGAAGTTAAGCCTGAACCCCCATTCCTCGAGGCATTGAAAGAGTTTTCGAAAGAGGATCCCGACAAAGAGCTATACGAGACTTTTCGTAAGTGCGAGGCAAATATTCCCTTATTAGATACTATTAAACAAATACATCGAGACGTTAAGTTTTTTAAGGAATTGTGTTCCCATAAAAGAAAGAAAAAAGAGAAGAAAGTTAGAAAGGTAGAGGTGGGGAGAAATGTTTCGCATAGCTCAATAATTCAAAAATCCCTACCCGAAAAGCGTAAGAACCCAGGTATGTTCTTTGTTCCTTGCAAGATAGGCAATACACACTTGGATAAGGCCATGCTGGATTTTGGTGATCTATTAATATAATGCCATATTCGGTCTATGATGCCTTGAGAATAGGACCATTGAGTAAAACTGGTGTAGTAATTCAGTTGGCTGATAGATCTTTAGCCTATCCTAAGGGAATTGTAGAGGATATATTAGTTCAAGTGGGTAGTTTGGTTTTCCCTGCTGATTTTATGTGTTAGAAATGAAACAAGGTGATTCCAATGCTCCTATTTTGTTAGGAAGACCATTTCTAGCTACTTCCCAAACTAAGATAGATGTTCTTAAAGGCACTCTTAGTATGAAATTTGGAGATAAAAGTGTTAACTTTAGCATTTATGATGATGTTGAACCATCTGACCATACTAAACTTGTTTCTGTAATCGATGTGTTTAAGCCTCCAATATAGGAAATTCATGAACATAACCACCGATAATCAGGAGGTGGACACTAATCGTGAAGAACATCTCAAGGAAAAGAACAAGGACTTGTTGCAACAAACAAGTAACAGAAGTCCTAATGCTTTCCTACTTTCTAACGAGAAATTGAAATTATTTGTTGTGCAGGGAGCAATTCCGAATTACAATCGCCTTCCTGGTCATCTTAAATACATATGTTTGAAGGATAAGGAGAGGGTGATGATCTCAAGTCAACTTAGCAACTCGCAAGAAGAGCAACTTGTTCGGGTTCTAAAAGAGCAAAGGAGATTGAATCCATCATTTGTGAGAATAGTAAAGCGGAAGATCCTTGAACTCCTCAACATGGGAGTTACTTGATTGATTAGTGAATAAGTATTACGTCGAGCCAATGACAGTAAACAAAGGCACTGCATGGGAAGCAACCCCTGTTCATTTACATTTTATTCCGTTTATTTGTTTTTGAAGTTTTACTTTTGTTTATTTTATTTTTAGTGTTAGCTTAGTTTTATTAATGTTGTTAGTGCAGGACATCGACTTAATTGATAAGTTAAGCTAATAAAATGGTCCTTTAAAAGGGAGCGAGGAGATGACCCATCGACATTTCCACCTTTTCCTCCTTTTCCACAAGATTTGGGGCCCCATGCTCCTTGAGTTTTTATGCCCTACGTGTTCGGCCATTTTCTTTGTTTGATATTTATCGTAATTGATTTCCTAGACAATATTAGTCATTTTCGTTAGTTAGGTTTCATTTTAGTTCGTTTATTACATATTGTTTAGCTTTATTTTCGAATGGTGTTTTCGTTTATTTTTAGTTGTGTATTCCCTTAAGGGAGTAAGTTTTTCTTGATTATGGTAGGATTATTTTCTACAATTTTCTTGTTTTTCTTATTGTCTCAAGGGAACTATTTGTTTTGTTTTGTTTTGTTTTGTTTAGTGTTCTCTCCAATTATTCTAAGGCGACAAGGGGATATTTATAGTGGATACTGCTCCCAACGCGAATAAATCCATTGAGGTCTTTTCTTTTTCCCATTTTATGCTTTTATTTTTGCATTGAGGACAATGCTTATTTTTAAGTGTGGGGTGTGAAAGTTATTTGGATTTTTAAGTTGTTTGGTGTAGTTTGCTTGATTTTGCTGCAATATTTTAACTTTTTTCTTTGATCTGAGATCTTGTTAAAAAATTTTAAAATTTTTGTGGATTATTTGACCATTTTTTGACAATTTTCGAAAATTTTTGCTTAACGTATTTTTTTTTTCATTTTTTTGCATAATAAATCATTAATTGAACCATGCATGAATGAGTAGTCAGTGTTGATATTTTCCATTCATGATTTTCGAAGATTTTTGAACACTAAGCCATACTTTAATTTTGATTTGGGATATTTAGAGAAATTTATGTAGACTCAATTATGTTGCATCCCAAAAACTCACTTTATTACATTTTCGAATCTAAATTTTACATGACTAGATTTAGTTTAAAAATGAGGGTAGTGCTTTTTCGTTTGTTGAGCCATTCTAGCCAGCCATTTTAACAATTTATTCTAAGTACCTTGTTTGAGCTTTATTCTTGTGAAGAGAAATATTATTCACCTTCTTTCACATAAACTCAATTTACCTACCCTTATTGAACTTAATGTTCTTTCATTGTTTTATCCTAAATTTTCCCTTTAAGAGCTTATGGTGCACATTATTTGTTAAGGGGATATAAGGGTGGAAGTTTGAAAGAAGTGAGTGATGTACATTTTTGTTACGAAATAGGGTATTGGGAAAAAAATTGTTGAAAAAAAATATAAATGTGGAAGTGTTGGTATTTGCAGGTAGTGACTATCACCGGTACCTGCGTGTTTTTTATATATACAGGTAGTGCCTATTACTGGTACCTGTATTTGCAGGTAGTGCCCATCTCTGGTACCTGCATGTTTATTTGTTGCGGGTAGTGCCTTCCACTGGTACCTGTACTCTGTGTGGACATAGAAAAAAAATTATGATGTGATGTATATATGTCCGAGAGAGGTTGGCATGTTCGGTTCAGAATTCTTGTGGCGTCGGAGTTTGTTACTCAAGTGTGGGGTTGTGGATGTACGATATTTCTCATGTTAAGAGAAGTTTTATTTTAATGTGTGGCCGCCATTATTATAAAGCTCTTGTTCTTATTTTCTATATCCTTTCCCTTCTTTGGCTAACCAATAGCCTAACCTATTGTTCGAGCTAAAATTCCTACCGAATTTTGAATCGAATCGGTTGTTTAGATTGGTGGAGGGATGTAAGAAGAGTGAGCTATGGGGTGTTTAGAAAAATTTATAGGTTCTTCATGATTTAATCTAGATATTTTAAAATCTAAGTTTTTGAATGGCTATACACACATACACACGAATTTCATGTTTTGATTTTTATTAGCATTTGAGCTCTTGGGTTCATAGACTACTCTGATTGCTAGATTGATTATTTAACTGGAAATTTGAAGGAATATGTTGAGTAGTATGTGCTAAGCTTAAATGTTTTAATTTTATGTTTGATCGAGGACGATCAAAGGGTAAGTGTGGGGTAATTTGATAAGTTCATAATTGTGCTCTATTTTTTGTGTCAATTACCACGTTTTTATATGTTGTAAGCAAGATTTGAGTTATTATTGAACTTAATTTGGTTATTCTTAGTTTGTTTAGGGTTAAAGTGAAAAAGAGCTGAAAAAGATGAAAGAAAATGCTAAGGGCAGAACATGCACGAGTATGAAGCAATTTTGGATGCTGTTTCGTATTTCAAGCATAACATTTTAGTCCAAGATCCAATTGGATAATTTGGAAAGTTATTGAAGATTTCTACAACTTTTGTGTTTTGAGTTTTCCATGATTCTATATGCATCTTGTTTGCAAAGTTGGAAAATGTTCACCGGCGAGGAGCGATTCTGACATAGTTTGGTAGATTCAGTATAACTTTCTTATCTAAAATCCAATTAAGGTGATTCAAGATGTTTGGGAAAGATAAGACACAGAGCTAAAACTTTTATGTTTTGAGTTTTGCTAAATTCGGTTTACATCAGGATTAAAATTGAATCGCCGAAAGTGAAGCCCAATGCACATGCGCTGGGGTTATGCAGCGCATGTGCGCTGGCAACTTTTCAACACTGCCTAGGGCACACATGCGCCCAAAATAGGCAGCACATGTGCGTCTGAAGCAGCAGAATTGCGTATTTTTGAGTTTTTGACAGATTTCTTCGCCCGGTTGGACTCTTTTTCACCTGATTTCACGTTCTTATCCATAGACATTAATTGTAACCCTAAGTACTCATTATAAATACTCCATTTAGGGTGAGAGAAAAGAGATCGACACTTTTATTTTCTTTTGGCTAGGGTTTTTAGCCGTAGAAATTTTTCTTTATTCTTTCATGGCACTTTGTGCCTAAACCCTTTTCTTGGTCAATGGATTTGAAGCCACGGTCAATTCTACAAAGTTGTGAGACTTCTTGTGCTTGAATTTATTCAATTTTATCTCAAGTATTGATTATTTTTCTGCGATTAATTTTATGATTGTTGTTTTTAACTTATTATTGCTGCAGAAGAAGCTACTAAGTTATTAGAATTAACCTACTGCTAGATTGTTTTAACCGTGTGTGCTTAACTCAATCTATGAAGTAACTGAATTTGATAATTACTGGATTAGTGTTATTGAATTTAGGAAAATTAATCATCTAATTGGCATAACCGCGTGTGTTTATGTTCAATTAGCCAAATTGTTCTTATTGATTTTAATGCTTCTATTAAATTAATCTTTGGTGCGTGTCTAGGTTAAATTAATAGTTAGGGTTAATTGGATCGCGTGTTGAAAATTAACCAACTTTAGAAAGAAATAAGAATCAACTTTGAATTGGCATTTGTTCGGGTTAATTCTTCAATTAGTGGTTGATATAGAATTGAATTATTTTGTGTGTCAAGGATCGACTAGTGAAATTGCCATGGTGGATATGACTAAAACCAAGACTTTTCTTACATCGAATTCTCTCTAGTTATTTTATTGTTTTAGTTTTTGTTTAAAAGCATTCAAAACCCTCCTTTTTCTGTTTAGCACAAAGCGAATCAACTCCGTTCTCCGTGGGACGACCTGTACTCACCACTACTACATATTGAGAGTTGTTAATTTTGGGTGCCTACGACAGCATTGGAACTCGACAACATATTATTTGCTCACCATGACTTAATATATATAAAATTTGGGGATACTCATACCCAAGCATTCTAAACAAATTCAATCACATAGTTGACTAATATTCAAGAGATCATAGTTCACATTAACACATTTTCAACAAATTTAGATGTTATCCATTTCAATGTCATCTTGGCTTATATGCTTTGAACACCCTCCATTGATTATCCATCTTGAATCCCTTGGTGCTCTCCAAGCATACCTACATGCAAAGTTAAAAACAATTTTTGGTACCCAAACTTTCTTGGGTCCAATTGGGTTAGTAATATACTTAAGCACCCAAATAGAATTTATTCCCGACTTTTCATTTCTTTTGACATAATTGCCCTTTTTATATGTCCATGTTGACAACAATAATTGCATACAATATTTATTGTTGCCATAAAAAGAAGATTTAGATTTAATAAAGCACAAATCATCCTTTCTATAGGTGACAAAATTTTTGTTGATATGCATAATTCTAGTTCTTTTCTTTCCAAAAATATTTTCCTTTTTCTTTTGCAAAATCATCTAATCTCTTCTTCAATGAAGCTTGTTCATCCTTAATCTTGGTTTTTCCAACAAATTTTTTCTTCAAAGCATCATTTTCTTTTGACAAAAAATTATTTTCATGCACAAGCTTTGAGTTGGCACTCAATAAAGAATTAACTTTAATTTTTAACTCTTTGTTCCTAGCATATGATTCTTTCAAACATTTATGCATTTTAAAATAAATGATTCAACATCATCATCATCATCACAAGAATCATCACAAAAATCATAACTAGAGGATACCTCATTATTGCCATGAGCCATAAAAGCCATTTGATCCTCCTCATATCTTCTTCAACTTCTCCATCCAAATTGCAATCATCCTATGTAATTTGGAAGTTGTTGGGAAGTGAGGCTTCCTTGACCCTTTCTTCTTCTTGGACGGACTTTCATTTGCAAAATGTCCTGCTTGGCCAAACTTGAAGCATCTATTATTTTGAGAAGCTTTTAATGCTATGCTTCTATTGGCCCTTGCTTCCTCCTCATCTTGTACCTTGTATTCAACTTCAATTCAAAAGAGGTTAGAGAATTGATCAATGAATCAATAGGCATAGAATTTAAATTTTTAGACTCTTCTATTGCAATGGATTTAGGTTCCCATTCCTTAGGTAAAGCATTCAAAATCTTTCTATTCTTTTCACCCAAGGAATATTCTTTACCTAAACCTTCCAAATCCTTTACAATATCATTGAACCTACAATACATCTTGTCAATGTTCTCATGAGGTTCCATTTTAAAGGATTCATATTTAGCCACAAGAAGTCACTTCTTTTGCTCTCTAATATCTTCATTTCCTTCATGGATTTCTTTCAATTTGTTCCATATCTCCTTGGCTGATTTGCAACCTCCATAATTCACTTTGGAAAACTCATCTGCATACAAAATATTCATGGCTTTAGCATTTAAAGATAAATTTATTCTATCTTGTGCATTTAGCTCATATCTAGTCTTAGGCCTTAATCTTTGAGTATTTTCATCAAGAACATTAGCTTGTAAAAGACCTTCACAAACAATATACCACAAATCAATATCAATGGATTGTATGAAAATTTTCATTTTTTCCCTCCAAATAACAACATTAGTGCCATTAAACATGGGAGGTCTAGTAATGGAATGCCCCTCTAAAAACAAAGCATTATTGGTTGCCATAATGATCTTTACTCTAAGGTGATTAAACCAAAAGAAGGAGACCAAGCTCTGATACCAATTGTTGGCCCAAAACCAACCTAAGAGGGGGGTGAATTAGGTTGCTTCAAAAAACAAACCTTTTGAAGTGCATAATGAAAATACAAACTTTGTGTATATGAATGAATACTTAAGCACAAATGATCAAAGATAAATATTTAACATTCAAAGCTTATTAAAGAACAAATAAAATATTGAGATAAAAAATATCAAACCAAACTCCCAAGCTTTTCCAGCTTGGAGTACATCCACTAGTAGTGCCTCTTCAAAGAATGTGAGTCAATAACCTTCTTGTACACAAAGTTGGCTCACCCTTGCACCAACTAAGTTCCTTTAGTTGAGCCAAAGGGTTTTACACTACAACTTCACTTTTGTACACTTGTTATCTCTCCACTCTTACACTTGAAGATCACTCAATAGTCTACTCTTGCTCACACTAATTCCCTCTAGTTGAGCCAAGAGAACAATACTACCCAAACCAATACAACCCACAATATTTTAGCCTATTTCTCCCAGAATAGCTCTTACAAGTGTTTGTATTGAATGTAGTAGTTCATGCATCATTTGGATGACCTTGGGTTATTTATAGATGAAAGATGTGCTAAAATTTGAGCTCCAACGGTCAAAAAGCTAGCTGTTAAAAACTAGCCGTTAGGGTTCAGATGGTCATATGCGTCCTAAGTCAGCTTGATGAACAGTGTCTCAGACGGTCATATGCATCCCACAGCTTTGACAAAAAATTTCATCATTTCGAGCTTATTTCTTTAGACGGTTTTCAACATCCGGTTCTTTTGTCTTTCAAATTCCTTGTCTCGGATGGTCTTTTACGTCTGAAGCACTTTCTTCGGATGTTTATCTGTGTCTGAAATATGTGTTCTTCTTCTGTTTTGTCTGGTCAAGTTTCGGACGCTCCCTTGCGTCCGAGGTCTTTTCTTTCGGACATTCTTCATCTTCGGTAAGGTGTTGTTCAACTTTTGGTTGTTTTTCTTGATTGTGTTTGGATGATCATTTTCATCCAAACCTTCCTGTTTTTCTACACACTTTTTTTCAAGCCATTAGTACAATTTGTTCATCATCAAAACATGATTATCATAATTGGGGTCCAACAGTTAAGATATTAAGCCCACCTCTACAAACCCTTTAGCCATTCTAGGACAATTAAGAGTAGATGTAGCAATATGAATCTACAATTTCATGGATGTCCATCGGCCTGGGCTAATGAAAACATGATATCCCTCTTGAAAAAGCAGGTGGCAAGTTCTCTATTGATATCCGGATTGGAACAATAATAAGTTCCTTGTCTATTTGAAACAAGTCCACCTGAAGACCTTCATGTGGAAACCATCAATAAACCAAGTATTTTTAACCAACATCTCAAAAAATCAAGTTCCAAAGAAAACCTGATAAGAACGTGCTTCTGATCCATCATACCAATTTGAAATTTCCCCCATGAAGCCAATAGTATGGAAGCTTTTCTATAATACCTTCATAAGAGGCCTACCTCTTTCAATTATCCAACAGCCGCAAACTTGAATGGCTCTGCAAGCTCTTGGATCTCCTTTGAGAAGAATATTGCAAGCTCACCCTTATATTGTTCCAGTGGCTTAAGCTTGACTTCTTGATCCTCTCCTTCTCTGGAAACTGTTTGAGAAGGTGCATATTTAACCACCACAGCAAAAGATATAATGTCATTTGTCCCCCCTTGTAGCAATAGGCTGAGAGGTGTTGGAGCCTGCCATAGGTAGCCACTAGAAGGATAAAGGCAATGTTTAGAGAGAGAAAGAAGGGAGAAGGAAGAGAAAAATTTTCCCATAGCCATTTTGTGTCTTAGTAGTACTTAAAAACACGCTACCACACTTTTCATATCAATCATTGATGAGTACTACTCAACTAAAGTTATTTTACTTGTTTAACTATGGTATTTTAATAGTATGATCCCGCTTTTTGTTTCTAATTAGGTATTTTTATTTAATTACTTGCATTTTGTGTTTGCATCTGCATTTTGTAAATATTAAGATATTAATGTATGTTTTATGATATTTCTAGTATAACTTAATTACTTATTAAGTTTAATGTGTATTTTGTAGGTTTAGATTAGAAAGACTAAAGCCAAAAAAAATGAAGAAGTCAAGGGAGCAAAGTGTAAAGAAAGAAGTTCTAGACTTATGATGAGAGGAGCTCCATATCACAATCTCAAATTTTGTACTTACTTCAAGCTTGAGATCGTGATACTGAGGCATCTATTCGAAGGCTAAATTTTAGTTCGAAATCGTGATACTAAACATAGTACAAAATTCTGGCGTCGCAATTTGAACTTCGTGATTATATTAAAAGGGACAAAATGTAATTTTTAGCCGTAACTTCTTTTTAAATTCTCCCTTGTATTACATTAATGGAAAATAATGTAGTGTAGGTAGTTTCAAAGTAGTAGAGTAGTTAGGAAGATTTCTTACTCTTTTAGTTTCAATTTAAGATTCAATCTGTGTAGTTTTTTTTTTTTTTGAGCAAACACCCGTGGGTGAGAATTTATTTAATAATTCATGATTTACAATGCCTTATGTAAGGGCAACTTTGAGCATCCAAGTGTAGCAATCCTCTAAGAGATTTGGGAATTGTGGCTTGGTTATACTCTATATAAGAAGAATGAATAATACCCACGTTTGCTAGCCTATCTGCTACTTGATTAGCTTCTCTAAAAATATGAGAAAAAGTAAAGTGCACAACTATCTGAAATAAAGGCTTTAATGAATTGCACTTGTTGATCAATGCTCCAAGTTGGTTGCGATCGACCCTTAATGATGTTCACTAGGGTTAGGGAATCAAGCTCCACTTGCACATCCATGAGCTGCAACTTCTCACAAAGTTTAAGGCCATCCACTAAGGCAGACACTTCAGCTCGCAAATTGGTTTGAAGGTTGTAAGTGTTGCTAAAAGCCTTGACGAGGTGTCCTTGATGATCTTGAATGACTCCACCCCCCGGATGAAGGTCCTGGATTTCCTTTTGAGGCTCTATCAACGTTGAGTTTAGCAATCCCGTGCGGGAGTGGATTCCAACTAACTGCCAAAGCTTTCCTCGGCCGTGTGTTGATAATTTGATGGCAAATATGTTGAGCTAAAAGGCTGTCATCCGCTGGTCCAGCTTTGTAAAAAGGATAAGTTACGGAGATAGATCTCAAAAGGGAGCAAATATTTGTTATGGTTCGCTGAGGTGTGATGGAAATGTCTTCAAAAAAATTGCCAAATTTCGTGCTTTCCATACAAACCAACATACCAAAGATGATATAAGTTTCTGAACAGCTGCAAGGGTTGTCGTAGGAGGATCGTACCACCACCATGAATTAAGTTTTCCTAGTGCTGTAGATGCCGGGGAAAAGTGCACTTCAAGCCAAGATTCAAAGTATGTCCAGATTTGGCTGGTGAAATCACAACTTGTAAAGAGATGATCCAATGTTTCTTGATGATGACAAAAGGGACATTTTGAAGCCAAAGAAACCCCAAAGGTAGTTATGATATCGTCAAGTGGGAGTTTCCTATTCAAGAGGCGCCACATGAAGATGGAGATTTTGATTTGGAGTTTATTGTCCCAAATCATTCTTTGAGAGAGCATGGAAACATGTGAGGGAAGGGTAGAGGAGACTAAAAACTTGCCATTAGGTGAGGGAGTCCAAACCACCACATCCGAGTCATTACTAACTTGGAAATGTATCCCACAAAGAATCGTCTCTAGTCTTCAATCTATCTCAACGCCTGAATAATGTTTGCTTAAAATTGCAAGGTCCCAAGCATTTGCACTCCACAATTCAGCAACTGTAAGGGCTGGCTCAAACACTTGACTAACCTTGTGAAATAAAGGTCCTTGAGGCAGCCAAGTGTCATACCAAAATGAGACTTGTCCATTATGTAATAAGAATAAAAGTCATTTTTCTGCATTCTCATGGCTTTTAAGCATACACTTCCATATATATGAATCACTATGCCTTTCATTTATTAAACAAGGGTGAGAATTACAATATCTTGCACTCATGAAAGAGCACTATAAAGAGTTTCCTTTTTGAAATTTCCACCATACCCAAACCCTTGACCAAATCTTAGAAAGCCATGAATCCAAGGCCATTGGCAGTGTTGGCTTACATAATGACTTCCATGATGCCCAATGGTACCTGCTTCCTGAGTCCAAATAGCCCCAGAAGAAATTTGCAAGTTGGCGCTCCAAAACCGTGAAAAGGTATATTGGAATACCTACTTAAAACGTGCTTGATCAGAATTAGCTTACCCCCGGGAGAGAGAAATTTCATTTGCCACCCCGCGATTTTTGAGGTAATTTTCTCAATCATGGGCTGAAAGAGTAACCTTCTTTTCTTCGCCTTTTGAATGGGACATCCAAGATTTATGAAAGGGAGGGGACGTTTTACAAAACTTGTTCAAAATTGAACCATTCTGATCCGAGATAATGGAGCATTTTTGGCCACGTAAAAGGAGCTTTTCGACTTGTTAATAAGCTGCCCAGAAGAAGACTCAAACTGGTCGAGGAACTCCGTGAGATTCTTGATCAATCTTTGTAGTTTGTGATAAAGTCCTTGATTACTTTGTCTAAAAAGCACAACGGTCATTTGAGACTATATATAGCCACGAAAGAATTTTATTAGGTGATTCTTGAGTTCCTTCAAAATTTAATCTATTAGATCTGGATCATGGAATTTATAATTCTGCAAACGAAATAGAAGATATAAATTTAGGATCTGAAGTTAATTAATATCAATCTGACTATCAGATAAATGTTCTATCAAATCAAGAATTTTCTGATGAAGAAATGAGAAAAATTGTTGAAAAATCTAAAGAAGAATTTTTCAAAGATAAATATAAAAATTTCAGAAAATGATTTTCTTCACATTATAATATAACATAATTAAAAGAAATTAATAAAAATTATTATAAATTTATTAAAACCTCTATGGTTTATATAGATTTTATACCTTGGTTTAGAAATTAATATAATGCTAGCCTTATAGATAAAATTTTTGATATTTCTATTTTAGAAGAAACTTATCAAAATTGGTATTTAAATGATGATAATATTATAAAATCCATACACCCCCCCCTACAAGAACACTTAAAATAGGATCAGAAGCAAATCAAACTGAGGCTTTTCCTTATGCTGATAGTTCTAAACCTGATATGGCCAAGATTATCAAACAAAATAATTTTTCAAATCTTAACTTAGTAACAATTTCTAAACAATTAAATAGAATTGAAGAAAAATTACATTATTATTCTTCCCCTTATATAAATACTCCTATTAATATTAAACCAATTCCTACTTCTAATGATCATATTTCTTCAATAAAACATAGAGAAAATTTACCTTCTGATGTTTTTATTGATCAAAATGAAGAATTAGTGAAAATCTTAAGAGGAAAAATGAAAGATTTAAATATAACAGAACCTTCTTCAAGTGATAAACAGAAAAATATTTTAAAATTAAATGTTTTATCAGTAAAAGATAATAATACTGATACTGAAGATAATTAAAACAATTGTTCAGAAAATAATATTACAAACATTTCAGAAATGTTTAAAAATTTAAATATTCCAGAAGAAAATATTTTTGCTATAAAAAGAAAAAATAGATTCAAAGAAAATGCAACACAATTTAAACCTCTATATCAACAAACTTATAACTAGTATCAAAGACCTACTCCTATTGATTTAAGTTATGAAGATCCACAAATAATGGCAAATTCTTATAATTCTGGAACAATATATGAGTGGGATGTATTGATGCTCATAGTAATGCTGCAATACAAAAAACTTTACATAACATGCTTATGTATATAAATATTTTGAAACAAAAAGGAACTTCTGAGCCAAATGCTGTCAAAATTGTTATTGAAGGATTTTCTGGAATCCTTAGAGGTTGGTGGGATAATTATCTCACTGAAACTCAGAAAAATGAAATAGTAAACCATACTAAAATTAAAATAGAAGGTCAAATTCAAACTACTGAATCAGATGCTGCCTTTACTTTAATAATAAATATTGTTAAACATTTTATTGGAAATATTGCAAATTCCAATAATGTTCATAGAGAATTATTAGTGAATTTAAAATGTCCTACTTTATCCCATTTTAGATGGTATAAAGATGTTTTCTTAGGAAGACTTTTACATAGATCTGATGCTTCTTCAAATTTTTGGAAAGAAAAATTTATAAATGGATTACCAACTCTTTTTGCTGAAAGAATAACAAATGTTTTAAAAACAATGTATGATGGATATAATAAAGTATTCTTTATGAAAATTTAACATATGGAGATATTCTTTCTGTCTGTACAGAAGAAGGAATAAAATTATGCAATGATATTAAATTAAAAGCTCAAATTAAAAAATATAAACAAAGAACTGAATTAGGAGATTTTTGTGATCAATTTGCTATTCCAGCCCCTCCTATTCCTTATCAAAAAGCAAAAAGAATTACAAAAAATAAAAGGAAAAATAAATTTAAGAACTCCAAAAAACCCTACAAACCATTTTTTAGAAAAAATAAAGATAAGGTAAAAATGAATTCTAATAAAAAAGCAGATCAAGAAGTAAAAGATTGGGTAAAAACAAATATAATTTATACCTGTGGAAAGAAAGGACATTATCTAATAAATGTACAACTAAAATAAATTTAATAGAAAAAATTGGAGATTTACAAATAGATGAAAAAATTAAAGAACAAATTATTAATCATTTAAATTTTAATGATAGTAATTCTGAAGAAAATTATGAAGATAATACTTCTAATTCAACAAGTTCTGATGATTCGGGCGAATGTTCTAATTGTACCCCTGAATTAATATATTATAAATCTATAGTTGAAGCTCATGATTTAAATCCTACAATTTTTACTTTAACAGATAATCAAAAATTTATTTTAGATCTAATAGATGAAATAGAAAATCCTGATAAAAAAAGATTCCTGTCATTATAAGATATTTAGCTTTACATAATATTATTTAGAACCTTTAAAAAATAGAATATGTCCCCCAAGAATTAAAGAACAATCAGAAATTAAAAATACCAGTTTTTCTATGAAAGATGTTTTTAATGATATTCAAAATACTTCTAATAAACCAATAACTATTCAAATTTTAAAACAAGAAATAAATGAATTAAAACAAGAAATTAAAGAAATAAATACTCTTAAACAAAGTTTTCAAAATTTAAAAGAAAGAGTCATTAATTTGGAAGAACTTTCTTTAGTTGAAGAATTAAGAAAAATAAAATTAGAAACAAATAATACAGAAGACAAATCAAACTTCTACAAAAAATTTAGGAGAATTTTTAAGTTATGATATTACTACTGTGTATATATCTCAAAAACAATACATTTACGTTTCAATTGTTATTAATAATACTTATGCCTTTAAATCAATTGCTATGGTAGATGGAGGTGCTGACTTAAATTGTATTAGAGAAGGATTAGTTCACTCTCAATATTTTAAAAAAACTACAGCTTCCTTAACAGCATTTGAAGGATCAAAAATCCATATTGAACATAAAATCTCTAATGTCTGTGTTTTTTCAAAAGAAGGAAATTATGTTAAAATGCCTTTTATATTAACAAAAAAGTTGGATTTCATTTAATTTTAGGAACTCCTTTTTTATGTCAAATGTATCCTTACTATTGTGATGGAAAAATAATATGTAATAAAGATAAAGAATTAACTTTTGATTTTGCTACTATAGAAAAAATTTCTGATTTAAACGCTTTAGACTATAATATTAAATTAAAACAAAATCAAATTAATTATCTGCATAAAGAAATATATTTAATTTAAGAATAGAACATCAATTAAACTCTCCTAAAATAAAAGAAAAAATTTCTCAAATAAACAAGCAAATTATTTCTACAGTTTCTAGCGATGTGTATAACGCTTTTTGGAACAGAAAACAACATATTATAGAATTACCTTGTGAAACAAATTTTGTGGGGAAAAATATACCAACTAAAGCTAGACCTTGTCAAATGAACAAGGATATGGTTGAATTTTGTAAAAAAGAAATTAATGATTTATTAGAAAAGAAAATAATAAGAAAAGCTTATTCTCCTTGGAGTTGTACTGCTTTTTATGTAAATAAAAATTCAGAAATAGAAAGAGGGATTCCTAGATTAGTTATTAATTATAAACCACTTAACAAAGTTTTAAAATGGATAAGATATCCCATTCCTAATAAAAAAGATCTATTAAACAGAATAGTTGGATCAAATATATATTCTAATTTTGATTTAAAATCATATAACTGCATTACAGTACCATTTGGACATTACGAATGGAATGTTATGCCTTTTGGGCTTAAAAATGCTCCTTCTGAATTTCAAAATATAATGAATGAAATATTTTCTTCCTATTCTTATATTATTACTTATATTGATGATATATTAATATTTTCAAATTCCATAGATCAACATTTTAAACATTTAAATATTTTCATCAAAATAGCCAAGAAAAATGGTATCGTTATTTCTGCTAAAAAGATTAAATTATTCCAACATAAAATAAGATTTCTTGGATTTGAAATAGAAAATGGACAAATTATTCCTATTTCAAGAAGTATTGAATTTGCAAATAAATATCAGATGAAATAAAAGATAAAAATATTTTTAAAGAAGTAAGGAATTTTTCTTATACATTTTGCTGAAAGTTCCTTTTTGTTGTCCAAATAGTACTGTTCTTTTTTAATCTTTCATATATATTAATCCTGCTTGTATAAGATTTTTAGTGTGTTCTCTGTTCTAGAAAACTTAAAGAAAAGGTCAAACATTTGCCTTGTTTATCTTTAGCAAATACTAAATTTCCACAAAATTGTGGAAACAGATGCTTCTAATATAGGATATGGTGGCATATTAAAACAAATTAATCCTAAAAATAATAAAGAAAATTAGTAAGATTCAAATCTGACTTTGGAAAAGTGCACAATTAAATTATTCTACAATCAAAAAAGAAATTTTATCTATTGTTCTTTGTATTTCTAAATTTCAAGAAGATTTATTAAATCAAAAATTTCTTTTAAGAATAGATTGCAGTGCTGCAAAATATGTTTTAGAACAAGATATCAAAAATATTGCTTCTAAACAAAATTTTGCTAGATGGCAGTCTATATTATCTGCATTCAATTTAGATATTGAATATATTAAAGGTGATTCTAATTCTTTACTTGATTTTCTTACCAGAGAATTTTTACAAAATAACTTGAGTCTTGCAGATGGAATTTCCAAGACAACTTATGCCCCATGAAACTGGTTCATCCAATAAAATTAATAAAAGAGGACGAGAATTAAAATTAAAATATTTAGAAAAAATTCCTAAATTAGATTATAGCAATTTAGAATTCCCCCTACAAAATATATATAACCAGAATTATAAGACATATAAAATTAATCTAATTAGAAGTAAAAATTATTTTTGATCTAGAATAATTGTAGCAAAAAATAGGATAGAAAAAATAAAAAAGAAAATAATAAATTTAGAATATAAATTATATTATAAATTAGAAAAAGATCCTTTATGGATATCTGCTATATTACAACAAGAAACTGATATATATAATGAAGAACAAGTAGAAATAAAATATTTCACAAAAGCATATCATTTACGAATAAAACAATTATATGAATTGTCAATCTAAATAAAAATAAAATATTAATTCTTCTATGTTTAAATTATCTTTCAGATTATGATGAATATCCTCGGAAGAGGATCCCGTGGTGGTAGAAGTCCAAATTCAGGAAGAGGACAAATAAGACAATATAAATTCAGGAGGACAAATTTCTCCAAAAAACTTTCCCCCTCTCCCCTCAAATACTTCAAATACAAATTTAAATTTTTTACAAGCAGTAGAAAATCCTTTAAACATTCCTTTAAATCCAATTTCTCCTCAAAACAAAATGACTATTCTTGGATCAATTCCAAACAGCTCAAATCGACCTAAAACTGCCATGCGATTTGTTTCAAATCCTGCTAATTCTTCTTCTATTGGAATTCTTTTAGAAGAAGAGAAATCTTCTCCTAAACCTATTGAAAAGAGCCTTATAAACCAAATGGAACTAAAGGTCATATTGCTTTCATTGAATTAAATGAAATAAATCAAAATATATTTCAAATTGTAAATAAATATTTTTCAAAAAATTATGGTTCTTTCTTTCTCATTACAGCAAATGATCCTCCTAAATACAGGCATACTTATGCTGACTTCCTCAATCTTACCAAAATTGTTGATATTAAAGATGGTGATATTGGATGGAGACCCACTATTAGTAAGATCATTATTTCACAATGTCTAAAATGTTTATTAAAATAGTTCCTTCTACTGATGATTGGAGTACACACTCCTCTGATGTGTTGTCTTTCAGATCCTTTTTCAATAATTCCAATTACAATTTCAATTATTGGGATTTTATAAAAATCATTCACCTATGTTCTTCTTTACAATACTGCTGATTTTAAACATACTTGGTGGATTCGTATGGAACCTACAATTCTAAATATCAAAACTTTTCTTCCGATGTGGTTTTATAGATGGTTCCAATCATATGGAATTCCTGAAAATTTTCTTCCTTCTGATCTTCAAAAATTATTCAAAAAATTTAAAAAAGTGTTTGAAAGCGATTTTTCTGATCCTGATATTCCTGGAAGACAATTACTACACTTCTTAGCCAAATTCAGTATCCCGTGGCTTTTTTCATGGAAATTGGAAACTGGTATTGCTGCAGGATATTTTCTTCCTCAAATCAGAAGAATTCATGAGAACAAATGGTGGCCTAGATGTCCAGCTGAATATAATTGTTCTCAGATTGAACAATCATTACTAATGGAAGAAAAAAGGAGAGTGTTAAATCTCCAGGAACAGCAAAAAGAAAAGGAAAAAGAAGAATTTATTTTCCAAAAAAGTAGAAAAATGAAAGAACAAAAGATTGACAGTCAAAAATTGGATTTAGAAAAAATAAAGGATCAGATCATGCAAGAAGTTTCCAAGCAAATTGATTCAATTCAAGGGACCTCTTCTAAGGGAAAAGAAAAAATTACTTCACCAGTCAAAACTGACAACAAATTTGAACCATCCTTTTCTCTAATGAATTTTGATGCAACATGAAGATGTTGACAAAATTCATGAATGAAGAAATGGATAAATACATGGGAATTCATGAAATCATAGAACAGAGGACACAAGAGCTGGAAAATCTTATTACCAGAGCAAAATCTCAGACAGATGTTGCAAGAAAACTTTTTTCAGATGATGAAACGAGTTCTCAATCAGGGTCTCAAAGTTCCCAAAAATCAAAAAAGGAAACAAAAATGAAAAGGGACCCCACCGCTGTCGGACGGTACTGTGTGGACTTCAAATAAAGAATTTGAAATACGAAATCACTGTGCGGACATCAAATTAAAAATTTTCAAATCCGTTTTTTTTTCTTATAAATAGAGGCCTTCAAATGTTAGGGAAGGCAGAGTTGTTTTAACTCAGACCTTTCCCTGTCTAATTTGTCCATTTGTCTATTTCAGTCTGTCTACTTCCTGCTTTCTATAATAATCTTTTATAAGAGACTTGTAAATTAAAGCTTGGTCTTCAGGCCTGGTCTTCAATAAATTTGTAAGTTTCTTTCTTTATGCTTCTTAAATTCAGTTTTAATTATCCTTTCCCACCCGTGTTTAATAAATGAAAGGCACAGTGATTCATATATATGGAAGTGCATGCTTAAAAGTCGTGAGAACGCAGAAAAAAGGCCTTTTATTTTTGTTACGCATTAGTCAAGTCTCCTTTTGTTATGACACTTGGCTGCCTGAAGGACCTTTATTTCAAATGAGGTTAGTCAAGTGTTTGAGCCAACCCTTACAGTTGCTGATTTGTGAGTGCAAATGGCTGGAACCATGCAATTTTAAGCGAACATTATTCGGGCCTTGAGATAGAAAGACTAGAGAAGCTTCTTTGCGGGATACATTTCCAAGTTAGTAATGACTCGGATGTGCTGGTATGGACTCTCTCACCTAATGGCAAGTTTTCAGTCTCCTCTGCCATTCCCTCGCATGTTTCCACACTCTCTCAAACAATGATTCGGGATAATAAACTCCAAATTGAAATCTCCATCTTCATGTGGCGCCGCTTGAATAGGAAACTCCCACTTGACGATATCGTAACTACCTTTGGGGTTTCCTTGGCTTCAACATGTCCCTTTTGTCACCATCAAGAAACATTGGATCATCTCTTTGCAAGTTGTGATTTCACCAGCCAAGTCTGGTGATACGAGCCAAGGGGCATCTTCTCGCTCGACTAAGGTTCATGAAGAGTCATTGCAAGTGCAAGTTGCCAACTTGGCACCAATTACAAGGGCACGTGCAAAGAGAATCCAACAAGCCATGCAAAGTTTGGTTCGAGGTGTTCTTGACGGGGAAGCTGTCCAAAACAAACTAGAAGTGGAACGCGAATGTAAATCTTATTGGAGCACTCTACAAGTCCAAATCCATAAAGGAGAAGTCCGGTAGGTTATGTTTACTCAATTATTTTATAAAGCACAACAGTGGTTTAAGTTTGTGTAAATTGGGATGGTTTAAGTCGAGTATAGTTGTGACTTAGTTCTCAGTTTTTGGGCTCATTAATTAGCCTTAATAAGGCCCATCTATATGGCCCAAGGGGCATCTTCTCGCTCGACTAAGGTTCATGAAGAGTCATTGCAAGTGCCAACTTGGACCAATTACAAGGGCACGTGCAAAGAGAATCTAGCAAGCCATGCAAAGTTTGGTTCGACGTGTTCTTGACGGGGAAGCCGTTCAAAACCAACTAGAAGTGGAACGGGCTTGTAAATATGATTGGAACACTCTAAATTGGTCAAGTCCAAATCCATAATGGAGAAGTCCGGTAGTTTGTGTTTACTCTATTATTTTATAATGCCCAAGAGTAGTTTAAATTTGTGTAAATTGGGTTGGTTTAAGTCGAGTATAGTTGTGGCTTAATTCTCAGTTTTTAGGCTCAGTGATTAGTCTTAGTAAGGCCCATTTAGCCCAAATCTTGGGGCCACTTATGGCTGAACCCCAGCACTACTTTTTTAGGAATTTTTAATCTAGTTTTTTGGACTTTATTAAGACTATAAATAGGCCTCATCAAATGGACAAATTTTAGCAGATTTTTATAAAAAAAAACTTGTCATTTTCGTGAGGAAAAAGTTCTTTCTTTTAGTCTTAGGATTAAGACTTTGTTGGGATCATTGCATGAGCAACGGTGATTGTTCTAACCGACTTATAGATTTGGTTCTTACCGGATTCGTATAGGCAACGGGTCAATTCTTGCTTTGAATCTTGTTAAGAGTTTGGTTCTTGTCTTGTTATAGACAACGAGATTCAATTCTTGCTTGATTACGCAATTGGAGTCACACCATCTTTGGAAACATTTTTTACAAGGTGAAAAATGCTGAGATGCATGTTCCACAATGTGAGGCTTTTTGCTTGCAACAGCCATCACAACCTGACCAAATTTCTCTTGCCCATGCACAGTCCAAGCACGCTAAATGCCTTGCCGATGAAGAAAGTTTTTGGAGGCAAAAATCGGGTATGAAATGGCTGAAACAAGGAGACTTTTGCGCGAGGTTTGTGAGCACAATTCTGTGCGGGACATATCTGCGATTATGCATTTCCAAGGAAGTGTCCAACAATCACTCATCTTGCGTTTGCGAACGACATAGTCATTTTAACTAAAGGAGAGGCCAAATCAATCAAGAACTCGTGGAGTTCCACGACCAGCTTGAGTCTTCATCTGGGCAGCTTATTAACAAGTCGAAAAGCTTCATTTACATGGCCAACAACGCTCCACTCTCTTGGATCAGAATGGTTCAATTTTGAACAAGTTTATGTGTGAAACGTCCCCTCCCTTTCACATATTTTGGCTGCCCCATTCAAAAGACGAAGAAAAGAAGGTCACTCTTTCAGCCCATGATTGAGAAAATTACATCTAAAATTGCGGGGTGGGAAATGAAATTTCTCTCTCCTGGGGGAAAGCTAATCCTGAACAAGCTTGTTTTAGGTAGTATTCCAATATACCAATTCACGGTACTGCAAGCCTCCAAAAGCTGTAATCAAGGACTTGGAGTGCCAATTCGCAAACTTCTTCTGGGGCAATTCGGACTAGGGAGGCAGGTACCATTGGGCATCATGGAAGTGATTATGTAAGCCAACAGCTGCCAATGGCCTTGGAATAATTTCCCTCTCAAATTTGGTCAAGGGTTGTGGCATTAAAATATGGTGGAAATTTTAAAAGGGGAACTCTTTATGGTGCTCTTTCATGCGTGCTAGATATTGTCATTCCCACCAGTGTTTAATAAATGAAAGGCACAGTGATTCATATATATGGAAGTGCATGCTTCTGCGTTCTTAAAAGCCGTGAGAACGCAGAAAAAAGGCCTTTTATTTTTGTTACGCATTGGTCAAGTCTCCTTTTGGTATGACACTTGGCTGCCTCAAGGACCTTTATTTCACGAGGTTAGTCAAGTGTTTGAGCCAACCCTTATAGTTGCTGATTTGTGCGTGCAAATCTCTGGAACCTTGCAATTTTAAGCGAACATTATTCGGGCCTTGAGATAGAAAGACTAGAGAAGCTTCTTTGTGGGATACATTTCCAAGTTAGTAATGACTCGGATGTGCTGGTATGGACTCTCTCACCTAATGGCAAATTTTCAGTCTCCTCTGCCCTTCCTTCGCATATTTCCACACTCTCTTAAACAATGATTTGGGACAATAAACTCCAAATCGAAATCCCCATCTTCATGTGGCGCCTCTTGAATAGGAAACTCCCACTTGATGATATCATAACTACCTTTGGGGTTTCCTTGGCTTCAAAATTTCCCTTTTGTCACTTTGAAGAAACATTGGATCATCAGTCTTTGCAAGTTGTGATTTCACCAGCCAAGCTTGGTGATACGAGCCAAGGGGCATCTTCTCGCTCGACTAAGGTTCGTGAAGAGTCATTGCAAGTGCCAACTGGGACCAATTATAAGGGCACATGCAAAGAGAATCCAATAAGCCATGCATAGTTTGGTTCGAGGTGTTCATGACGGGGAAGCCGTCCAAAACAAACTAGAAGTGGAATGGGCTCGTAAATATGATTGGAACACTCTTCAAGTCCAAATCCATAATGGAGAAGTCCGGTAGTTTGTGTTTACTCTATTATTTTATAAAGCCCAAGAGTAGTTTAAGTTTGTGTAAATTGGGCTGGTTTAAGTCGAGTATAGTTGTGGCTTAGTTCTCAGTTTTTAGGCTCATTAATTAGCCTTAGGAAGGCCCATTTAGCCCAAATCTTGGGGCCACTTATGGCTGAACCCCAGAACTACTTTTTTAGGAGTTTTTAAGCAGTTTTTAGGACTTTATTATGATTATAAATAGGCCGTAGTAGGTGGCAATCAAATGGACAAATTTCAGCAAATTTTTATAAAAAAAAACTTGTCTTTTTCGTGAGGAAAAAGTTCTTTCTTTTAGTTTTTGGATTAAGACTTTGTTGGGATCATCGCTTGAGCAACGGTGATTGTTTAACCAAGTTATAGATATGGTTCTTGCCTGATTCGTATAGGCAACGGGTCAATTCTCGCTTTAAATCTTGTTAAGAGTTTGGTTCCTGTCTTTTTATAGACAATGAGTTGAATTCTTGCTTGATTACGCAATTGGAGTCACACCATCTTTGGAAACATTTTTGACAAGGTGAAAAATGCTGAGATGCATGTTCAACAGTGTGAGGCTTTTTGCTTGCAACAGCCATCACAACCTAACCAAATTTCTCTTGCCCATGCACAGTCCATGCACGCTAAATGCCTTGCCGTTGAAGAAAGTTTTTGGAGGCAAAAATCGGGTATGAAATGGCTGAAACAAGGAGACTTTTGCGCGAGGTTTGCGAGCACAATTCTGTGCGGGTGTATAAGAGACAGGTGCATGGGCCTCCAAATATCTGCGATTACACATTTCCAAGGAAGTGTCCAACAATCACTCATCTTGTGTTCGCGAACGACATAGTCAATTTTAACTAAAGGAAAGGCCAAATCAATCAAGAACTCGTGGAGTTCCACGACCAGTTTGAGTCTTCATCTGGGCAGCTTATTAACAAGTCGAAAAGCTTCTTTTACATGGCCAACAACTCTCCACTATCTAGGATGATAATGGTTCAATTTTGAACAGGTTTTCTGAAACATCCCATCCCTTTCACATATCTTGGCTGCCCCATTCAAAAAGCAAAGAAAAGAAGGTCACTCTTTCAGCCCATGATTGAGAAAATTACCTCTAAAATTGCAGGGTGGCAAATGAAATTTCTCTCTCCTGGGGGAAAGCTAATCCTGATCAAGCTTGTTTTAGGTAGTATTCCAATATACCTATTCACGGTACTCCAAGTAGCCAAAAGCTGTAAACAAGGACTTGGAGCGCCAATTCGCAAACTTGTTCTGGGGCAATTCAGGACTCGGGAAGCAGGTACCATTGGGCAACATGGAAGTGATTATGTAAGCCAACAGCTGCCAATGGCCTTGGAATAATGTCCCTCTCAGATTTGGTCAAGGGTTTTGGCATTAAACTATGGTGGAAATTTCGAAAGGGGAATTCTTTATGGTGCTCTTTCATGCGTGCTAGATATTGTTCTTCCCACCGTTGTTTAATAAATGAAAGGCACAGTGATTCATATATATGGAAGTGCATGCTTAAAAGCCGTGAGAACGCAGAAAAAAGGCCTTTTATTTTTGTTACGCATTGGACGAGTCTCCTTTTGGTATGACACTTGGCTGCCTCAAGGACCTTTATTTCACGAGGTTAGTCAAGTGTTCGAGCCAACCCTTACAGTTGCTGATTTGTGAGTGCAAATGGCTGGAACATTGCAATTTTAAGTGAACATTATTCGGGCCTTGAGATAAAAGGACTAGAGAACCTTCTTTGTGGGATACATGAAAAGTTATTAATGACTCGGAATCTGTGCTGGTATGGACTCTCTCACCTAATGGCAAGTTTTCAATCTCCTCTACCCTTTCTTCGCAAGTTTCCACACTCTCTCAAATAATGATTTGGGACAATAAACTCCAAATCGAATTCTCCATCTTCATGTGGTGCCTCTTGAACAGGAAACTCCCACATGACGATATCATAACTACCTTTGGGGTTTCCTTGGCTTCAAAATGTCCTTTTTGTCAACATCAAGAAACATTGGATCATCTCTTTGCAAGTTGTGATTTAACCAGCCAAGTCTGGTGATACGAGCCAAGGGGCATCTTCTCGCTCGACTAAGGTTCGCGAAGAGTCATTGCAAGTGCCAACTCGGACGAATTACAAGGGCACGTGCAAAGAGAATCCAACAAGCCATGCAAAGTTTGGTTCGAGGTGTTCTTGACGGGGAAGCCGTCCAAACAAACAAGCAGTGGAACGGGCTTGTAAATATGATTGGAACACTTTTCAAGTCCAAATCCATAATGGAGAAGTCCGGTAGTTTCTGTTTACTCTATTATTTTATGAAGCCCAAGAGTAGTTTAAGTTTATGTAAATTGCGCTGGTTTAAGTCGAGTATACTTGTGACTTAGGTCTCAGTTTTTAGGCTCATTAATTAGCCTTAGTAAGGCCCATTTAGCCCAAATCTTGGGGCCACTTATGGCTGAACCCCAGCACTACTTTTTTAGGAGTTTTTAAGCTAGTTTTTCGGACTTTTTAAGCTAATTTTTAGTACTTTATTAAGACTATAAATGGGCCTCGTGGAATGGACAAATTTCAGCAGATTTTTATTAAAAAAAACTTGTCTTTTCGTGAGGAAAAAGTTCTATCTTTTAGTCTTTGGATTAAGACTTTGTTGGGATCATCGCTTGAGCAACGGTGATTGTTCTAACCGACTTATAGATTTGGTTCTTGCAGGATTCGTATAGGCAACGGGTCAATTCTCGCTTTGAATCTTGTTAAGAGTTTGGTTCTTGTCCTGTTATAGACAACGAGTTGTATTTGGACAATTCTTGCTTGATTACGCAATTGGAGTCACACCATCTTTGGAAACAATTTTTACAAGGTGAAAAATGCTGAGATGCATGTTCCACAATGTGAGGCTTTTTGCTTGCAACAGCCATCACAACCTGACCAAATTTCTCTTGCCCATGCACAGTCCAAGCACGCTAAATGCCTTGCCGATGAAGAAAGTTTATGGAGGCAAAAATCGGGTATGAAATGGCTGAAACAAGAAGACTTTTGCGCGAGGTTTGCGAGCACAATTATGTGCGGGACATATCTGCGATTATGCATTTCCAAGGAAGTGTCCAACAATCACTCATCTTGCGTTTGCGAACGACATAGTCATTTTAACTAAACGAGAGGCCAAATTAATCAAGAACTCCTGGAGTTCCACGACCAGTTTGAGTCTTCATCTGGGCAGCTTATTAACAAGTCGAAAAGCTTCATTTACATGGCCAACAACGCTCCACTATCTTGGATCAGAATGGTTCAATCTTGAACAAGGTTTTGTGAAACGTCCCCTCCCTTTCACATATCTTGGCTGCCCCATTCAAAAGGCGAAGAAACGAAGGTCACTCTTTCAGCCCATGATTGAGAAAATTACATCTAAAATTGCGGGGTGGGAAATGAAATTTCTCTCTCCTATGGGAAAGCTAATCCTTAACAAGCTTGTTTTAGGTAGTATTCCAATATACCTATTCACGGTACTGCAAGCCTTCAAAAGCTGCAATCAAGGACTTGGAGCGCCAATTCGCAAACTTCTTCTGGGGCAATTCAGACTCGGGAAGCAGGTACCATTGTGCATCATGGAATTGATTATGTAAGCCAATAGCTGCCAATGGCCTTGGAATAATTTCCCTCTCAGATTTGGTCAAGGGTTTTGGCATTAAACTATGGTGGAAATTTCGAAAGGGAACTCTTTATGGTGCTCTTTCATGCGTGCTAGATATTGTCATTCCCACCAGTGTTTAATAAATGAAAGGCACAGTGATTCATATATATGGAAGTGCCAAGGATGCTTAAAAGCCGTGAGAACGCAGAAAAAAGGCCTTTTATTTTTGTTACGCATTGGTCAAGTCTCCTTTTGGTATGACACTTGGCTGCCTCAAGTACCTTTATTTCACGAGGTTAGTCAAGTGTTCGAGCCAACCCTTACAGTTGCTGATTTGTGAGTGCAAATGGCTGGAACCTTGCAATTTTAAGCGAACATTATTCGGGCCTTGAGATAGAAAGACTAGAGAAGCTTCTTTGTGGGATACATTTCCCAGTTAGTAATGACTCGGATGTGCTGGCATGGACTCTTTCACCTAATGGCAAGTTTTCAGTCTCCTCTACCCTTCCTTCGCATGTTTCTACACTCTCTCAAACAATGATTTGGGACAATAAACTCCAAATTAAAATCCCCATCTTCATGTGGCGCCTCTTGAACAGGAAACACCCACTTGACGATATCATAACTGCCTTTGGGGTTTCCTTGGCTTCAAAATGTCCCTTTTGTCACCATCAAGAAACATTGGATCATCTCTTTGCAAGTTGTGATTTCACCAGCCAAGCTTGGTGATACGAGCCAAGGGGCATCTTCTCGCTCGACTAAGGTTCGCGAAGAGTCATTGCAAGTGCCAACTGGGACCAATTATAAGGGCACATGCAAAGAGAATCCAGTAAGCCATGCAAAGTTTGGTTCGAGGTGTTCTTGACGGGGAAGCCGTCCAAAACAAACTAGAAGTGGAACGGGCTAGTATATATGATTGGAACACTCTTCAAGTCCAAATCCTTAATGGAGAAGTCCGGTAGTTTGTGTTTACTCTATTATTTTATAAAGCCCAAGAGTAGTTTAAGTGTGTGTAAATTGGGCTGGTTTAAGTCGAGTATAGTTGTGGCTTAGTTCTCAGTTTTTAGGCTCATTAATTAGCCTTAGTAAGGCCCATTTAGCCCAAATCTTGGGGCCACTTACGGCTGAACCCCAGCACTACTTTTTTAGGAGTTTTTAAGCTAGTTTTTAGTACTTTATTAAGATTATAATAAGAGATAATAGGCCTCATCAAATGGACAAATTTCAGCAGATTTTTATAAAAAAAAACTTGTATTTTCATCGTGAGGAAAAAGTTCTTTCTTTAAGTTTTTGGATTAAGACTTTGTTGGGATCATCGCTTGATCAACGGTGATTGTTGAACCGACTTATAGATTTGGTTCTTGCCTGATTCGTATAGGCAACGGGTCAATTCTTGCTTTAAATCTTGTTAAGAGTTTGGTTCCTGTCTTGTTATAGACAACGAGTTGAATTCTTGCTTGATTACGCAATTGGAGTCACACCATCTTTGGAAACATTTTTGACAAGGTGAAAAATGCTGAGATGCATATTCAACAGTGTGAGGCTTTTCGGCTGCAACAACCATCACAACCTAACCAAATTTCTCTTGCCCATGCACAGTCCATGCACGCTAAATGCCTCGCCGTTGAAGAAAGTTTTTGGAGGCAAAAATCGGGTATGAAATGGCTAAAACAAGGAGACTTTTGTGCGAGGTTTGCGAACACAATTCTGTAGCGGGAAATATCTGTGATTACGCATTTCCAAGGAAGTGTCCAACAATCACTCATCTTACGTTCGCGAACGACATAGTCATTTAACTAAAGGAGAGGCCAAATCAATCAAGAACTCGTGGAGTTCCACGACCGGTTTGAGTCTTCATCTGGGCAGCTTATTAACAAGTCGAAAAGGTTCTTTTACATGGCCAACAACGCTCCACTATCTAGGATCAGAATGGTTCAATTTTGAACAGGTTTTGTGAAACGTCCCCTCACATTCACATATCCTGGCTGCTCCATTCAAAAGGCGAAGAAAATAAGGTCACTCTTTCAGCCCATGATTGAGAAAATTACCTCTAAAATTGCGGGGTGGCAAATGAAATTTCTCTCGCCTGGGGCAAAGCTAATCCTGGTCAAGCTTGTTTTAAGTAGTATTCCAATATACCTTTTCACAGTACTCCAGCCACCGAAAGCTATAATCAAGGACTTGGAGCGCTAATTTGCAAACTTCTTTTGGGGCAGATTCGGATTCGGGAAGCAGGTACCATTGGGCATCATTGAAGTCATTATGAAAGCCAACAGCAGCCAATGGCCTGGGAATAATGTCCTTCTCAGATTTGGTCAAGGGTTTTGGCATTAAACTGTGGTGGAAATTTTGAAAGGGGAATTCTTTATGGTGCTTTTTCATGCGTGCTAGATATTGTCGTTCCAACCCTTCTTTAATAAATGAAAGGCATAGTGATTCATATTTATGGAAGTGCATGCTTAAAAGCTGTGAGGACGCAGAAAAAAGGCCTTTTATTTTTGTTACGCATTGGACATGTCTCCTTTTGGTATGACACTTGGCTGCCTCAAGGACCTTTGTTTCACGAGGTTAGTCAAGTGTTTGAGCCAACCATTACAGTTGCTGATTTGTGAGTGCAAATGGCTGGAACCTTGCAATTTTAAGCGAACATTATTCGGGCCTTGAGATAGAAAGACTGGAGAAGCTTCTTTGTGGGATACATTTCCAAGTTAGTAAAGACTCGGAATAAGAGGTGTGCTGGTATGGACTCTCAAACCTAATGGCAAGATTTCAGTCTCCTCTACCCTTCCTTTGCATGTTTCAACACTCTCTCAAACAATGATTTGGGATAATAAACTCCAAATCGAAATCTCCAACTTCATGTGGCGCCTCTTGAATAGGAAACTCCCACTTGACGATATCATAACTACCTTTGGGGTTTCCTTGGCTTCAAAATGTCCCTTTTGTCACCATCAAAAAACATTGGATCATCTCTTTGCAAGTTGTGATTTCACCAGCCAAGTCTGGTGATACAAGCCAAGGGGCATCTTCAAGCTCGACTAAGGCTTGGCGAAGAGTCATTGCAAGTGCCAACTTGGACCAATTACAAGGGCACGTGCAAAGAGAATCCAACAAGCCATGCAAAGTTTGGTTCGAGGTGTTCTTGACGGGGAAGCTGTCCAAAACAAACTAGAAGTGGAAGGGGATTGTAAATCTGATTGGAACACTCTACAAGTCCAAATCCATAAAGGAGTAGTCCGGGACCGGTGGCGCCTAGTTTAAGTTTACTCAATTATTTTATAAAGCACAACAGTAGTTTAAGTTTGTGTAAATTGGGATGGTTTAAGTCGAGTATAGTTGTGACTTAGTTCTCAGTTTTTGGGCTCATTAATTAGCCTTAATAAGGCTCATTAATTAGCCTTAATAAGGCCCATTTTACCCAAATCTTGGGGCCACTTATGGCTGAACGCCAATACTACTTTTTTTGGAGTTTTTAAGCTAGTTTTTAGGACTTCATTAAGACTATAAATAGGCCTCATCATATGGACGAATTTCAGCAGATTTTTATAAAAAAAACTTGTCTTTTTCGTGAGGAAAAAGTTCTTTCTTTTTGTCTTCAGATTCAGACTTTGTTGGGATCATCGCTTGAGCAACGGTGATTGTTCTAACCGACTTATAGATTCGGTTCTTGCCTGATTCGTATAGGCAACGGGTCAATTCTCGCTTAAATCTTGTTAAGAATTTGCTTCTTGTCTTGTTATAGACAACGAGTTGAATTCTTAGCTTGATTACGCAATTGGAGTCACACCATCTTTGGAAACATTTTTGACAAGGTGAGAAATGCTGAGATGCATGTTCAACAATGTGAGGCTATTTCCTTGCAACAGCCATCACAACCTAACCAAATTTCATTTGCCCATGCAAAATCCAGGCACGCTAAATGCCTTGCCGATGAAGAAATTTTTTGGAGGCAAAAATCGGGTATGAAATGACTGAAACAAGGGGACTTTTGCGCTAGGTTTGTGAGCACAATTTTGTGCGGGAAATATCTGCGATTACGCATTCCCAAGGGAGTGTCCAACAATCACTCATCTTGGGTTCGCGGACGACATTGTCATTTTCACAAAAGGAAAGGCCAAATCAATCAAGAACTCATGGAGTTCCACGACCAGTTTGAGTCTTCATCTGGGCAGCTTATTAACAAGTCGAAAAGGTTCTTTTACATGGCCAACAACGCTCTACTATCTAGGATCGGAATGGTTCAATTTTGAACATCTACATGTGAAAAGCGTCCCCTTACTTTCACATATCTTGGCTGCCCCATTCAAAAGGCGAAGAAAAGAAGGCCACTCTTTCAGCCCATGCTAGAGAAAAGTACCTCTAAAATTGAGGGTGGCAAATGAAATTTTTCTGGCCTGGGGGAAAGCTAATCCTGGTGAAGCTTGTTTCAAGTAGTATTCCAATATACCTATTCACGGTACTCCAGCCACCGAAAGGTATAATCAAGGACTTGGAGCGCTAATTCGTAAACTTCTTCTGGGCCAATTCGGACTCGGGAAGCAGGTACCATTGGGCATCATGGAAGTCATAATGTAAGCGAACAGCTGCTAATGGCCTTGGAATAATGTCCCTCTCAGATTTGGTCAAGGGTTTTGGCTTTAAACTATGGTGGAAATTTCGAAAGGGGAATTCTTTATGGGGCTCTTCCATGCGTGCTAGATATTGTCATTCCCATCCTGGTTCACAGTGATTCATATATATGGAAGTGCATGCTTAAAAGCCGTGAGAAAATCTCATTCGCAGAAAAAAGGCCTTTTATTTTTGTTATGCATTGGACAAGTCTCCTTTTGGTATGACACTTGGCTGCCTCAAGGACCTTTATTTCACGAGGTTAGTCAAGTGTTCGAGCCAACCCTTACAGTTGCTGATTTGTGAGTGCAAATGGCTGGAACCTTGCAATTTTAAGCAACATTATTCAAGCCTAGAGATAGAAAGACTAGAGCAGCTTCTTTGTGGGATACATTTCCAAGTTAGTAATGACTCGGATGTGCTGGTATGGACTCTCTCACCTAATGGAAAGTTTTCAGTCTCCTCTACCCTTCCTTCGCATGCTTCCACACTCTCTCAAATAATGATTCGGGATAATAAACTCCAAATCAAAATCTCCATCTTCATGTGGCGCCGCTTGAACAGGAAACAGCCACCCGACGATAACATAACCACCTTTGGGGTTTCCTTGGCTTCAAAATGTCCCTTTTGTCACCATCAAGAAACATTGGATCATCTCTTTGCAAGTTGTGCCATTTCACCAGCCAAGTCTGGTGATACGAGCCATGGGGCATCTTCAGGCTTGACTAAGGTTCGAGAAGAGTCATTGCAAGTGCCAACTTGGACCAATTACAAGGGCATGTGCAAAGAGAATCCAACAAGCCATGCAAAGTTTGGTTCGAGGTGTTCTTGACGGGGAAGCTGTCCAAAACAAACTAGAAGTGGAACGCGATTGTAAATCTTATTGGAACACTCTACAAGTCCAAATCCATAAAGGAGAAGTCCGGTAGTTTATGTTTACTCAATTATTTTATAAAGCACAACAGTGGTTTAAGTTTGTGTAAATTGGGATGGTTTAAGTCGAGTATAGTTGTGACTTAGTTCTCAGTTTTTGGGCTCATTAATTAGCCTTAATAAGGCCCATTCTGCCCAAATTTTGGGGGCCACTTATGGCTTAACCCCAACAATACTTTTTTAGCAGTTTTTAAGCTAGTTTTTAGGACTTCATTAAGACTATAAATAGGTTTGCCAGCACAATTCTGTGCAGGAAATATCTGCGATTACGCTTTTCAAACGAAGTGTCCAACAATCACTCATCTTGCGTTCGCGAACGACATAGTCATTTTCACAAAAGGAGAGGCCAAATCAATCAAGAACTCATGGAGTTCCACGACCAGTTTGAGTCTTCATCTGGGCAGCTTATTAAAAAGTCCAAAAGGTTCTTTTACATGGCCAACAACGCTCCACTATCTAGGATCAGAATGGTTCAATTTTAAAAAGGTTTTGTGAAACGTCCCCTCACTTTCACATATCTTGGCTGCCCCATTCAATATGCGAAGAAAATAAGGTCACTCTTTCAGCCCATGATTGAGAAAATTACCTCTAAAATTGCGGGGTGGCAAATGAAATTTCTCTCGCCTGGGGGAAAGCTAATCCTGGCCAAGCTTGGTTTAAGTAGTATTCCAATATACCTATTCACGGCACTCCAGCCACCGAAAGGTATAATCAAGGACTTGGAGCGCTAATTCGCAAACTTCTTCTGGGGCAACTATTCTTCGGACTCGGGAAACAGGTACCATTGGGCATCACGGAAGTCATTATGTAAGCCAACAGCTGCCAATGGCCTTGGAATAATGTCCGTCTCAGATTTGGTCAAGGGTTTTGGCATTAAACTATGGTGGAAATTTCGAAAGGGGAATTCTTTATGGGGCTCTTTCATGCGTGCTAGATATTGTCATTCCCATCCTTGTTCACAGTGATTCATATATATGGAAGTGCATCCTTAAAAGGCGTGAGAATGCAAAAAAAAGGCCTTTTAATTTTGTTACGCATTGTTCAAGTCTACTTTTGGTATGACACTTGGCTACCTCAAGGACCTTTATTTCACGAGGTTAGTCAAGTGTTCGAGCCAACCCTTACAGTTGCTGATTTGTGAGTGCAAATGGCTGGAACCTTGCAATTTTAAGCCAATATTATTCAGGCCTTGAGATAGAAAGACTAGAGAAGCTTCTTTGTGGGATACATTTCCAAGTTAGTAATGACTCGGATGTGCTGGTATGGACTCTCTCTCCTAATGGAAACTTTTCAGTGTCCTCTACCCTTCCGTCGCATGATTCCACACTCTCTCAAATAATGATTCGGGATAATAAACTCCAAATCGAAATCTCCATCTTGATGTGGCGCCACTTGAAGAGGAAACTCCCACTTGACAATATCATAACCACCTTTGGGGTTTCCTTGGCTTCAAAATGTCCCTTTTGTCACCATCAAGAAACATTGGATCATCTTTTTGCAAGTTGTGATTTCACCAGCCAAGTCTGGTGATACGAGCCATGGGGCATCTTCAAGCTTGACTAAGGTTCGTGAAGAGTCATTGCAAGTGCCAACTTGGACCAATTACAAGGGCACGTGCAAAGAGAATCCAACAAGCCATGCAAAGTTTGGTTCGAGGTGTTCTTGACGGGGAAGCTGTCCAAAACAAACTAGAAGTGGAAGGGGATTGTAAATCTGATTGGAACACTCTACAAGTCCAAATCCATAAAGGAGTAGTCCGGTAGTATACACTTAAGTTTACTCAATTATTTTATAAAGCACAACAGTAGTTTAAGTTTGTGTAAATTGGGATGGTTTAAGTCGAGTATAGTTGTGACTTAGTTCTCAGTTTTTGGGCTCATTAATTAGCCTTAATAAGGCCCATTTTGCCCAAATCTTGGGGCCACTTATGGCTGAACGCCAATACTACTTTTTTAGGAGTTTTAAAGATAGTTTTTAGGAATTCATTAAGACTATGAATAGGCCTCATCATATGGACTTATTTCAGCAGATTTTTATAAAAAAAACTTGTCTTTTTCGTGAGGAAAAAGTTCTTTCTTTTTGTCTTCAGATTAAGACTTTGATGGGATCATCGCTTGAGCAACGGTGATTGTTCTAACCGACTTATATATTCGGTTTTTGCCTGATTCGTATAGGCAACGGGTCAATTCTCGCTTTAAATCTTGTTATGAATTTGCTTCTTGTCTTGTTATAGACAACGAGTGGAATTCTTGCTTGATTACGCAATTGGAGTCACACCATCTAGCAAGGTTTGGAAACATTTTTGACAAGGTGAGAAATGTTGAGATGCATGTTCAACAATGTGAGGCTATTTCCTTGCAACAGCCATCACAACCTAACCAAATTTCACTTGCCCATGCAAAATCCACGCACGCTAAATGCCTTGCCGATGAAGAAAGTTTTTGGAGGCAAAAATCGGGAATGAAATGACTGAAACAAGGGGACTTTTACGCTAGGTTTTCCAGCACAATTCTGTGCAGGAAATATCTACGATTACGCATTTCCAACGAAGTGTCCAACAATCACTCATCTTACGTTCGTGAACGACATAGTCATTTTCACAAAAGGAGAGGCCAAATCAATCAAGAACTCATGGAGTTCCACGACCAGTTTGAGTCTTCATCTGGGCAGCTTATTAAAAAGTCGAAAAGGTTCATTTACATGGACAACAATGCTCCACTATCTAGGATCAAAATGGTTCAATTTTAAACAGGTTTTGTGAAACGTCCCGTCACTTTCACATATCTTGGCTGCCATTACCTCATTCAAAAGGCGAAGAAAATAAGGTCACTATTTCAGCCCATGATTGAGAAAATTACCTCTAAAATTGCGGAGTGGCAAATGAAGTTTCTCTCGCCTGGGGGAAAGCTAATCCTGGTCAAGCTTGTTTTAAGTAGTATTCCAATATACCTATTCACGGTACTCCAGCCACTGAAAGCTATAATGTAGGTCTTGGAGAGCTAATTCGCAAACTTCTTCTGGGGCAATTCGGACTCAGGAAGCAGGTACCATTGGGCATCACGGAAGTCATTATGTAAGCCAACAGCTTCCAATGGCCTTGGAATAATGTCCCTCTCAGATTTGGTCAAGTGCTTTGGCATTAAATTATGGTGGAAATTTTGGAAGGGGAATTCTTCATGGGGCTCTTTCATGCGTGCTAGAGATTGTCATTCCCATCCTTGTTCACAGTGATTCATATATATGGAAGTGCATGCTTAAAAGCCGTGAGAACGTAGAAAAAAGGCCTTTTATTTTTGTTACGCATTGGACAAGTTTTCTTTTGGTATGACACTTGGCTACCTCAAGGACCTGTATTTCACGAAGTTAGTCAAGTGTTCAAGCCAACCATTACAGTTGCTGATTTGTGAGTGCAAATGGATGGAACCTTGCAATTTTAAGCGAACATTATTCAGGCCTTGAGCTAGAAAGACTAGAGAAGCTTCTTTGTGGGATACATTTCCAAGTTAGTAATGACTCGGATGTGCTGGTATGGACTCTCTCACCTAATGGCAAGTTTTCAGTCTCCTCTACCCTTCCGTCGCATGCTTCCACACTCTCTCAAATAATGATTCAGGATAATTAATTCCAAATCAAAATCTCCATCTTCATGTGGCGCCGCTTGAATAGGAAACTCCCACTTGACGATATGATAACCACCTTTGGGGTTTCCTTGGCTTCAAAATGTCCCTTTTGTCACCATCAAGAAACATTGGATCATCTCTTTTCATGTTGTGATTTCACCAGCCAAGTCTGGTGATACGAGCCATGGCAAGTAGAAGGCATCTTCAAGCTTGACTAAGGTTCGTGAAGAGTCATTGCAAGTGCCAACTTGGACCAATTACAAGGGCACGTGCAAAGAGAATCCAACAAGCCATGCAAAGTTTGGTTCGAGGTGTTCTTGACAGGGAAGCTGTCCAAAACAAACTAGAAGTGGAACGGGCTTGTAAATCTTTTTGGAACACTCTACAAGTCCAAATCCATAAAGGAGAAGTCCGGTAGTTTATGTTTACTCAATTATTTTATAAAGCACAACAGTGGTTTAAATTTGTGTAAATTGGGATGGTTTAAGTCGAGTATAGTTGTGACTTAATTCTCAGTTTTTGGGCTCATTAATTAGCCTTAATAAGGCCCATTTTGCCCAAATCTTGGGGCCACTTATGGCTGAACCCCAGCACTACTTTTATAGGAGTTTTTAAGCAAGTTTGTAGGACTTCATTAAGACTATAAATAGGCCTCATCATATGGACGAATTTCAGCAGATTTTAATAAAAAAAAACCTGTCTTTAATTCGGGAGGAAAAAGTTCTTTCTCTTTGTCTTCGGTTTAAGACTTTGTTGGGATCATCGCTTGAGGAATGGTGATTGTTCTAACCGACTTATAGATTTGGTTCTTGCCTGATTCGTATAGGCAACGGGTAAATTCTCGCTTTAAATCTTGTTAAGAATTTGCTTCTTGTCTTGTTATAGACAACGAGTTGAATTCTTGCTTGATTACGCAATTGGAGTCACACCATCTTTGGAAACATTTTTGACAAGGTGAGAAATGCTGAGATGCATGTTCAACAATGTGAGGCTATTTCCTTGCAATAGCCATCACAACCTAACCAAATTTCACTTGCCCATGCACAATCCACGCACGCTAAATGCCTTGCCGATGAAGAAAGTTTTTGGAAGCAAAAATCGGGTATGAAATGACTGAAACAAGGGGACTTTTACGCTAGGTTTGCCAGCACACTTCTGTGTGGGAAATATCTGCGATTACGCATTTCCAACGAAGTGTCCAACAATCACCTTCATCTTGCGTTCTGGAATGACATAGTCATTTTCACAAAAGGAAAGGCCAAATCAATCAAGAACTCATGGAGTTCCACGACCAGTTTGAGTCTTAATCTGGGCAGCTTATTAACAAGTCGAAAAGGTTCTTTTACATGGCCAACAATGCTCCACTATCTAGGATCAGAATGGTTCAATTTTGAACAGGTTTTGCGAAACGTCCCCTCACTTTCACATATATTGGCTGCCCCATTCAAAAGGCGAAGAAAAGAAGGTCACTCTTTCAGCCCATGATTGAGAAAATTACCTCTAAAATTGCGGGGTGGCAAATGAAGTTTCTCTCGCCTGGGGAAAAGCTAATCCTGGTCAAGCTTGTTTTAAGTAGGATTCCAATATACCTATTCACAGTACTCCATCCACCGAAAGCTATAATGTAGGTCTTGGAGAGCTAATTCGCAAACTTCTTCTGGGGCAATTCGGACTCGGAAAGCAGGTACCATTGGGCATCATGGAAGTCATTATGTAAGCCAACAGCTGCCAATGGCCTTGGAATAATGTCCCTCTCAGATTTGGTCAAGGGTTTTGGCATTAAACTATGGTGGAAATTTCGAAAGGGGAATTCTTCATGGGGCACTTTCATGCGTGCTAGATATTGTCATTCCCATCCTTGTTCACAGTGATTCATATATATGGAAGTGCATGCTTAAAAGCCGTGAGAACGCAGAAAAAAGGCCTTTTTTTTTTGTTACGCATTGGACAAGTCTCCTTTTGGTATGACACTTGGCTATCTCAAGGACCTTTATTTCACGAAGTAAGTCAAGTGTTCGAGCCAACCCTTACAGTTGCTGATTTGTGAGTGCAAATGGCTGGAACCTTGCAATTTTAAGCGAACATTATTCAGTCCTTGAGATAGAAAGACTAGAGAAGCTTCTTTGTGGGATACATTTCCAAGTTAGTAATGACTCGGATGTACTGGTATGGACTCTCTCACCTAATGGCAAGTTTTCAGTCTCCTCTACCGCGTCGCTTGCTTCCACTTCACTCTCTCAAATAATGATTCGGGATAATAAACTCCAAATCAAAATCTCCATCTTGATGTGGCGCCTCTTGAAGAGGAAACTCCCACTTGACAATATCATAACCACCTTTGGGGTTTCCTTGGCTTCAAAATGTCCCTTTTGTCACCATCAAGAAACATTGGATCATCTCTTTGCAAGTTGTGATTTCATCAGCCAAGTCTGGTGATACGAGCCATGGGGCATCCTCAAGCTTGACTAAGGTTCGTGAAGAGTCATTGCAAGTGCCAACTTGGACCAATTACAAGGGCACGTGCAAAGAGAATCAAACAAGCCATGCAAAGTTTGGTTCGAGGTGTTCTTGACGGGGAAGCTGTCCAAAACAAACTAGAAGTGGAAGGGGATTGTAAATCTGATTGGAACACTCTACAAGTCCAAATCCATAAAGGAGTAGTCCGGTAGTTTATGTTTACTCAATTATTTTATAAAGCACCACAGTAGTTTAAGTTTGTGTAAATTGGGATGGCTTTAAGTCGAGTATAGTTGTGACTTAGTTCTCAGTTTTTGGGCTCATTAATTAGCCTTAATAAGGCCCATTTTGCCCAAATCTTGGGGCCACTTATGGCTGAACCCCAGCACTACTTTTTTAGGAGTTTTAAAGATAGTTTTTAGGACTTCATTAAGACTATAAATAGGCCTCATCATATGGACGAATTTCAGCAGATTTTTATAAAAAAAACTTGTCTTTTTCGTGAGGAAAAAGTTCTTTCTTTTTGTCTTCAGATTAAGACTTTGTTGGGATCATCGTTTGAGCAAAAAAGATTGTTCTAACCAACTTATAGATTCGTCTCTTATGACACGTATAGGCAACGGGTAAATTCTCGCAGCGGCAAATCTTGTTAAGAATTTGCTTCTTGTCTTGTGGGCCACTTATGGCCTTGCCGATGACATGAAAGTGTTTGGAGGCAAAAATCGGGTATGAAATGGCTGAAACAAGGGTACTTTTGCTCTAGGTTTGCGAGCACAATTCTGTGGGGGAAAGTGAGCATATATCTGCGATTACGCATTTCCAAGGGAGTGTCCAACAATCACTCATCTTGCGTTCGCGAACGACATAGTCATTTTCACTAGAGGAGAGGCCAAATCAATCAAGAACTCATGGAGTTCCACGACCAGTTTGAGTATTCATCTGGGCAGCTTATTAACAAGTCGAAAAGCTTCTTTTACATGCCCAACAATGCTCCACTATCTGGAATCAGAATGGTTCAATTTTGAACAAGTTTTGTGAAACGTCCCCTCCCTTTCACATATCTTGGCTGCCCCATTCAAAAGGCGAAGAAAAGAAGGTCACTCTTTTAGCCCATGACTGAGAAAAAAACCTCTAAAATTACGGGGTGGCAAATGAAATTTCTCTCTCCTGGGGGAAAGCAAATCCTCAACTAGCTTGTTTTAAGTAGTATTCCAATATACCTATTCACGGTTCTCCAGCCTCCAAAAGCAATAATCAAGGACTTGGAGCACCAATTCGCAAACTTCTTCCGGGGCAATTCGGACTGGGCGGGAAGCAAGTACCATTGGGCATCATGGAAGTCATTACGTAAGCCAACGGCTGCCAATGGCCTTGGAATAACGCCCCTCTCATATTTGGTCAAGGGTTTTGGCAGTAAACTATGGTGGAAATTTTGAATGGGGAATTCTTTAAGGTGCTCTTTCATGCGTGCTAGATATTGTCGTTCCCACCCTTGTTTAATAAATGAAAGGCACAGTGATTCTTATATATGGAAGTGCATGCTTAAAAGCCGTGAGAACGCAGAAAAAAGGCCTTTTATTTTTTTTACGCATTGGACAAGTCTCCTTGTGGTATGACACTTGGCTGCCTCAAGGACCTTTGTTTCACGAGGTTAGTCAAGTGCTCGAACCAACCCTTACAGTTGCTGATTTGTGAGTGCAAATGGCTGGAACCTTGCAATTTTAAGCGAACATTACTCGGGCCTAGAGATAGAAAGACTAGATAAGCTTCTTTGTGGGACACATTTCCAAGTTAGTAATGACTCGGATGTGCAGTGGTATGGACTCTCTCACCTAATGGCAATTTTTCTGTCTCCTCTACACTTCCTTCGCAAGTTTCCACACTCTCTCAAACAATGATTCGGGATAACAAACTCCAAATTGAAATCTCCATCTTCTTGTGGCGCGGATTGAATAGGAAACTCCCACTTGACGATATCATAACTACCTTTGGGGTTTTCTTGGCTTCAAAACGTCCCTTATGTCAACATCAAGAAACATTCGATCATCTCTTTGCAAGTTGTGATTTCACCAGCCAAGTCTGGTGATACGAGCCATGGGGCATCTTCAAGCTCGACTAAGGTTCGTGAAGAGTAATTGTAAGTGCCAACTTGGACCAATTAGAAGGGCACGTGCAAAGAGAATCAAACAAGCCATGCAAAGTTTGGTTCGAGCTGTTCTTGACGGGAAAGCCGTCCAAAACAAACTAGAAGTGGAACAGGCTTGTAAATCTGACTGGAACACTCTTCAAGTCCAAATCCATAATGGAGAAGTCCGATTTCGTAGTTTGTGTTTACTCTATTATTTTATAAAGCACAACAGTAGTTTAAGTTTGTGTAAATTGGGCTGGTTTAAGTCGAGTATAGTTGTGACTTAGTTCTCAGTTTTTGGGCTCATTAATTAGCCTTAATAAGGCCCATTTTGCCCAAATCTTGGGTCCACTTATGGCTGAACCCCATCACTACATTTTTAGGAGTTTTTAAGCTAGTTTTTAGGACTTTATTAAGACTATTAATAGGCCTCATCATATGGACGAATTTTAGAAGATTTTTATAAAAAAAACTTGCCTTTTTCGTGAGGAGAAAGTTCTTTCTTTTCGTGTTCGGATTAAGACTTTGTTGGGATAATCGCTCGAGCAACGGTGATTGTTCTAATACACTTAATATAGATTTGGATCTTGCCTGATTCGTATGGGCAACGGGTAAGTTCTCGCTTTAAATCTTGTTAAGAGTTCAAAATTGTCTTGTTATAGACAACGAGTTGAATTCTTGCCTGATTACGCAATTGGGTAGTCACACCATCTTTGGAAGCATTTTTCACAAGGTGAAAAATGCTGAGATGCATGTTCAGCAATGTGAGGCTATTTTCTTGCAACAACCATCACAACCTAACCAAATTTCTCTTGCCCTTGCACAATCCATGCACGCTAAATGCCTTGCCGATGAAGAAAGTTTTTGGAGGCCAAAATCGGGTATGAAATGGCTGAAACAAGGGGACTTTTGCGCTAGGTTTGGGAGCACAATTTTGTGCTGGAAATATCTGCGATTACGCATTTCCAAGGGAGTGTCCAACAATCACTCATCTTGCGTTCGCGAATGACATAGTCGTTTTCACTAGAGGAGAGGCCAAATCAATCAAGAACTCATGGAGTTCCACGACCAGTTTGAGTATTCATCTGGGCAGCTTATTAACAAGTCGAAAAGCTTCTTTTACATGCCCAACAATGCTCCACTATCTAGAATCAGAATGGTTTAATTTTCAACAGGTTTTGTGAAACGTCCCCTCTCTTTCACATCTATATCTTGGTTGCCCCATTCAAAAGGCAAAGAGAAGAAGGCCACTCTTTCAGCCCATGATTGAGAAAATTACCTCTAAAATTACGGGGTGGCAAATGAAATTTCTCTCTCCTGGGGGAAAGCAAATCCTCATCAAGCTTGTTTTAAGCAGTATTCCAATATACCTATTCACGGTACCCCAGCCTCCAAAAGCTGTAATCAAGGACTTGGACCGCCAATTCGCAAACTTCTTTCGGGGCAATTTGGACTCGGGAAGTAGGTACCATTGGGCATCATGGAAGTCATTACGTAAGCCAACAGCTGCCAATGGCCTTGGAATAACGCCCCTCTCAGATTTGGTCAAGGGTTTTGGCCTTAAACTATGGTGGAAATTTTGAATGGGGAAATCTTTATGGTGCTCTTTCATGCGTGCTAGATATTGTCGTTCCCACCTTTGTTTAATAAATGAATGGCACAGTGATTCATATATATGGAAGTGCATGCTTAAAAGCAGTGAGAACGCAGAAAAAATGAGTCTTTTATTTTTTTTACGCATTGGACAAGTCTCCTTGTGGTATGACACTTGGCTGCCTCAAGGACCTTTGTTTCACGAGGTTAGTCAAGTGTTCGAGCCAACCCTTGCAGTTGCTGATTTGTGAGTGCAAATGGCTGGAACCTTGCAATTTTAAGCGAACATTACTCGAGCCTAGAGATAGAAAGACTAGAGAAGCTTCTTTGTGGGACACATTTCAAAGTTAGTAATGACTCGGATGTGCTGGTATGGACTCTCTCACCTAATGGCAAGTTTTCAGTCTCCTCTGCCCTTCATTCGCATGTTTCCCCACTCTCTCAAACAATGATTCGGGATAATAAACTCCAAATCGAAATCTCCATCTTCATGTGGTGCCGCTTGAATAGGAAACTCCCACTTGACGATATCCTAACTACCTTTGGGGTTTTCTTGGCTTCAAAATGTCCCTTTTGTAACCATCAAGAAACATTGGATCATCTCTTTGCAACTTGTGATTTCACCAGCCAAGTCTCTGGTGATATGAGCCATAGGGCATCTCCAAGCTCGACTAAGGTTCGTGAAGAGTAATTCCAAGTGCCAACTTGGACCAATTACAAGGGCACGTGCAAAGAGAATCAAACAAGCCATGCAAAGTTTGGTTCGAGCTGTTCTTGACGAGGAAGCCTTCCAAAACAAACTAGAAGTGGAACGTGCCTGTAAATCTGACTGGAACACTCTTCAAGTCCAAATCCATAATGGAGAAGTCCGGTAGTTTGTGTTTTCTCTATTATTTTATAAAGCACAACAGTAGTTTCAGTTTGTGTAAATTGAGCAGGTTTAAGTCGAGTATAGTTATGACTTAGTTCTCAGTTTTTGGCCTCATTAATTAGCCTTATTAAGGCCCATTTTGCCCAAATCTTGGGGCCACTTATGGCTGAACACCTGCACTACTTTTTTAGGAGTTTTTAAGCTAGTTTTTAGGACTTTATTGAGACTATAAATAGGCCTCATCATATGGACGAATTTCAGCAGATTTTTTTATAATAAAAAAAACTTGCCTTTTTCGTGAGGAGAAAGTTCTTTCTTTTCGTCTTCGGATTAAGGCTTTGTTGGGATCATCGCTTGAGGAATGCTTATTGTTGTAACCGACTTGTAGATTTGGTTCTTGCCTGATTCGTATAGCCAACGGGTCAATTCTCGCTTTAAATCTTGTTAAGAATTTGCTTCTTGTCTTGTTATATAGACAACGAGTGGAATTCTTGCTTGATTATGCAATTGGAGTCACACCATCTTTGGAAACATTTTTGACAAGGTGAGAAATGCTGAGATGCATGTTCAACAATGTGAGGCTATTTGCTTGCAACAGCCATCACAACCTAACCAAATTTCTCTTGCCCCTGCACAATCCATGCACGCTAAATGCCTTGCCGATGAAGAAAGTTTTTGGAGGCAAAAATCGAGTATGAAATGGCTGAAACAATGGTTTTGGCATTAAACTATGGTGGAAATTTCGAATGGGGAATTCTTTATGGTGTTCTTTCATGCGTTCGTGCTAGATATTGTCCTTCCCACCATTGTTTAATAAATGAATGGCACAGTGATTCATAAACGTGGAAGTTCATGCTTAAAAGTCGTGAGAACGCAGAAAAAAGGCCTTTTATTTTTTTTACGCATTGGACAAGTCTTCCTGACGTATGACACTTGGCTGCCTCATGGACCTTTGTTTCACGAGGTTAGTCAAGTGTTCGAGCCAACCCTTACAGTTGCTGATTTGTGGGTGCAAATGGCTGGAACCTTGCAATTTTAAGCGAACATTATTCGGGCCTTGAGATAGAAAGACTAGAGATGCTTCTTTGCGGGATACATTTCCAAGTTAGTATTGATTCGGATGTGCTGGTATGGACTCTCTCACCTAATGGCAAGTTTTCAGTCTCCTCTGCCCTTCCCTCGCATGTTTCCACACTTTCTCAAACAATGATTCGGGATAATAAACTCCGAATCGAAATATCCATCTTCATGTGGTGCCGCTTGAATAGGAAACTCCTACTTGACGATCTTCATCATAACTACCTTTGGGGTTTCCTTGGCTTCAAAATGTCCCTTTTGTAACCATCAAGAAACATTGGATCATCTCTTTGCAACTTGTGATTTCACCAGCCAAGTCTGGTGATACGAGCCATGGGGCATCTCCAAGCTTGACTAAGGTTCGTGAAGAGTAATTCCAAGTGCGAACTTGGACAAATTACAAGGGCACGTGCAAAGAGAATCAAACAAGCCATGCAGAGTTTGGTTCGAGCTGTTCTTGACGAGGAAGCCGTCCAAAACAAACTAGAAGTGGAACGGGCCTGTGAATCTGAGTGGAACACTCTTCAAGTCCAAATCCATAATGGAGAAGTCCGGTAGTTTGTGTTTACTCTATTATTTTATAAAGCACAACAGTAGTTTAAGTTTGTGTAAATTAAGCAGGTTTAAGTCGAGTATGGTTATGACTTAGTTCTCAGTTTTTGGGCTCATTAATTAGCCTTATTAAGGCCCATTTTGCCCAAATCTTGGGGCCACTTATACTTTTATGGCTGAACACCTGCACTACTTTTTTAGGAGTTTTTAAGCTAGTTTTTAGGACTTTATTGAGACTATAAATAGGCCTCATCATATGGACGAATTTCAGCAGATTTTAATAAAAAAAACTTGCCTTTTTCGTGAGGAGAAAGTTCTTTCTTTTCGTCTTCGGATTAAGGCTTTGTTGGGATCATCGCTTGAGGAATGCTTATTGTTGTAACCGACTTGTAGATTTGGTTCTTGCCTGATTCGTATAGCCAACGGGTCAATTCTCGCTTTAAATCTTGTTAAGAATTTGCTTCTTGTCTTGTTATATAGACAACGAGTTGAATTCTTGCTTGATTACGCAATTGCAGTCACACCATCTTTGGAAACATTTTTGACAAGGTGAGAAATGCTGAGATGCATGTTCAACAATGTGAGGCTATTTGCTTGCAACAGCCATCACAACCTAACCAAATTTCTCTTGCCCCTGCACAATCCATGCACGCTAAATGCCTTGCCGATGAAGAAAGTTTTTTGGAGGCAAAAATCGAGTATGAAATAGCTGAAACAAGGGTTTTGGCATTAAACTATGGTGGAAATTTCGAATGGGGAATTCTTTATGGTGTTCTTTCATGCGTGCTAGATATTTTCGTTCCCACCCTTGTTTAATAAATGAATGGCACAGTGATTCATATACGTGGAAGTTCATGCTTAAAAGCCGTGAGAACGCAGAAAAAAGGCCTTTTATTTTTTTTACGCATTTGACAAGTCTTCCTAACGTATGACACTTGGCTGCCTCATGGACCTTTGTTTCACAAGGTTAGTCAAGTGTTCGAGCCAACCCTTATAGTTGCTGATTTGTGGGTTTAAATGGCTGGAACCTTGCAATTTTAAGCGAACATTATTCGGGCCTTGAGATAGAAAGACTAGAGAAGCTTCTTTGCGGGACACATTTCCAAGTTAGTAATGACTCGGATGTGCTGGTATGGACTCTCTCACCTAATGGCAAGTTTTCAGTCTCATTTGCCCTTCCTAGTATCGCATGTTTCCACACTTTCTCAAACAATGATTCGGGATAATAAACTCCAAATCGAAATCTCCATCTTCATGTGGTGCCGCTTGAATAGTAAACTACCACTTGACGATATCATAACTACCTTTGGGGTTTCCTTGGCTTCAAAATGTCCCTTTGGTAACCATCAAGAAACATTGGATCATCTCTTTGCAACTTGTGATTTCACCAGCCAAGTCTGGTGATACGAGCCAAGGGGCATCTTCAAGCTCGACCAAGGTTCGCGAAGAGTCATTGCAAGTGCCAACTTGGACCAATTACAAGGTCATGTGCAAAGAGAATCCTACAAGCCATGCAAAGTTTGGTTCCAGGTGTTCTTGACGGGGAAGCCGTCCAAAACAAACTAGAAGTGGAACTGGCTGGTAAATCTGACTGGAACACTCTTCAAGTCCAAATCCATAATGGAGAAGTCCGGTAGTTTGTGTTTACTCTAATATTTTATAAAGCACAATAGTAGTTTAAGTTTGTGTATTGTTGAATTGGGCTGGTTTATGTCGAGTATAGTTGTGACTTAGTTCTCAGTTTTTGGGCTCATTAATTAGCCTTAATAAGGCCCATTTTGCCCAAATGATGGGGCCACTTATGGCTGAACCCAAGCACTACTTTTTTAGGAGTTTTTAAGCTAGTTTTTAGGACTTCATTAAGACTATAAATAGGCCTCATCATATGGACGAATTTCAGCAGATTTTAATAAATAAAAACTTGTCATTTTCGTGAGGAAAAAGTTCTTTCTTTTTGTCTTCGGATCAAGACTTTGTTGGGATTGTCGCTTGAGGAACAGTGATTGTTCTAGCCGACTTATAGATTTGGTTTTTGCCTGATTCGTATAGGCAACGGTTTAAGTTTTGCTTTAAATATTGTTAAGAGTTTGCTTCTTGTCTTGTTATAGACAACTTCTTGCTTGATAACGCAATTGGAGTCACACCATCTTTGGAAACATTTTTGACAAGGTGAGAAATGCTGAGATGCATGTTCTACAATGTAAGAGACATCCGAGGCCATTTGCTTGCAATAGACATCACAACCTAACCAAATTTCTCTTGCCCCTGCACAATCCATGCACGCTAAATGCCTTGCCGATGAAGAAAGTTTTTGGAGGCAAAAATCGGGTATGAATGGCTGAAACAAGGGGACTTTGCGCTAGGTTTGCGAGCACAATTCTGTGCGGGAAATATCTGCGATTACGCATTTCCAAGGGAGTGTCCAACAATCACTCATCTTGCGTTCGCGAACGACATAGTCATTTTCACTAGAGGAGAGGCCAAATCAATCAAGAACTCATGGAGTTCCACGACCAGTTTAAGTATTCATCTGGGTAGCTTATTAACAAGTCGAAAAGTTTCTTTTACATGCCCAACAACGCTCCACTATCTAGGATCAGAATGGTTCAATTTTGAATAGGTTGTGTGAAACGTCCCCTCCCTTTCACATATCTTGGCTGCCCCATTCAAAAGGCGAAGAAAAGAAGGTCACTCTTTCAGCCCATGACTGAGAAAATTACATCTAACTCTAAAATTGCGGGGTGGCAAACAAAATTTCTTTCTCCTGGGGGAAAGCTAATCCTGATCAAGCTTGTCTTAAGTAGTATTCTAATATACCTATTCACGGTACTCCAGCCACCGAAAGCTGTAATCATGGACTTGGAGCGCCAATTCGCAAACTCCTTCTGGGGCAATTCGGACTTGGGTAGCAGGTACCACTGGGCATCGTGGAAGTCATTACGTAAGCCAACAGCAGCCAATGGCCTTGGAATAATGCCCCTCTCAGATTTGGTCAAGGGTTTTGGCATTAAACTATGGTGGAAATTTCGAAAGGGGAATTCTTCATGGTGCTCTTTCAGGCGTGCTGGATATTGTCGTTCCCATCCTTGTTTAATAAATGAAAGGCACAGTGATTCATATATATGGAAGTACATGCTTAAAAGCCGTTAGAACGCAGAAAAAAGGCCTTTTATTTGTTTTACCCATTGGACAAGTCTCCTTGTGATATGACACTTGGCTGCCTCAAGGACCTTTGTCCTTCACGAGGTTAGTCAAGTGTTCGAGCCAACCCTTACAGTTGCTGATTTGTGAGTGCAAATGGCTGGAACCATGCAATTTTAAGCGAACATTACTCGAGCCTAGAGATAGAAAACCTAGAGAAGCTTCTTTTTGGGATACATTTGCAAGTTAGTAATGACTTTGATGTGCTGGTATGGACTCTCTTACCTAATGGCAAGTTTTCAGTCTCCTCTACCCTTCCTTCGCATGTTTCCACACTCTCTCAAACAATGATTCGGGATAATAAACTCCAAATCGAAATATCCATCTTCATGTGGCGCCGCTTGAATAGGAAACTCCCACTTGACGATATCATAACTACCTTTGGGGTTTCCTTGGCTTCAAAATGTCCCTTTTGTCACCATCAAGATACATTGGATAATCTCTTTGCAAGTTGTGATTTCACCAGCCAGGTTTGGTGATACGAGCCATGGGGCATCTTCAAGCTCGACTAAGGTTCGTGTAGAGTCATTGCAAGTGCCAACTTGGACCAAATTACAAGGGCACGTCCAAAGAGAATCCAACAAGCCATGCAAAGTTTGGTTCGAGGTGTTCTTGACAGAGAAGCCGTCCAAAACTAGATGTGTATAAGAGACGGGCTTGTAAATCTGATTGGAACACTCTACAAGTCCAAATGCATAAAGGAGAAGTCCGCTAGTTTATGTTTACTCTATTATTTTATAAAGCACAATAGTAGTTTAAGTTGTGTAAATTGGGATGGTTTATGATGTTTTCCAAACCTTATTTTGATGATGACATAAAACTTAACTCTGTAAAACAAGCTTTTGCAGGAACAGATCTTTCGGACGCACAGAACCGTCCGAACTAGGTCAAAACTCCTCGAACGCATTGCATCGTTCGAACGAACTGGCAGAAAGAATGGGATGCTACTGCTTCTCTTTCGGACGCTCAGGACCGTCCAAAACCTCTGTCGGACGAAGGAACGGACGCATGCATGGACGTCCGAACGAAGCTCTTCAACAAACTAAAAGAAGATCGGACGCTGCGCTCGGACGCATTCAATACTTCACGGACGTCCGAAACCCCAACGGCTTTTTTTTGTGCATTTATTATTTAGCCGTTAGGAAGTAGTTGAAACCACTATTTATTGCTCTTATAAATAGGTGGTTTAATAACCTGAAAAAATCATCTAATACATTGAATACAAGCCATAGGAAAGAGTAATTTGAGTGCAAATTGACTATAGTTCTTTGTTGTATTAGTGTGCAATTGTGAGTGTAATTCAACTTTGAGTGGAGTGATAATCTTGTATGAAAGAGTGGTTGTAAGTAAGATTCTTGGCTCAACTAAAAGAGTTTTAGTGTGAGCAAGAACTTCCCAACTTTGTAAAGATTATTGGCTCACCAAGTGTGTGAAGCATTCAAGAGATTTGATACTTCAAGCTTGCTAGCTTGGAAGTATTGATTGTTTAATTTTTCTCTCTTTAATCTACTGTTCTATTCTTTTGTTATATCTGCATTTAATTTGAAAATCTCAATATTTCTGAAAGTACTCTTTATTTTTTAAGAAACCTAATTCACCCCCCCTCTTAGGTTGCTTTGGGACCAACAATTGGTATCAGAGCTTGGTCTCATTATATTGCTTAAACTGCTTTTGAGTAAAGAAATATGGAAACCAACAATGCTCTATTTTTTGAGGGTCAATCCGTTACTAGGCCCCTTATGTTTAATAGGGCAAATTTTATTAGTTGGAGAGATAGAATGAAAATATTTCTGCAATCTATTGACATTGATTTGTGGTATGTTGTCAATGAAGGTCCATTTGAAGCTTCTATCAATGATGATCACACAAATAGAAGAAGAGAAAAGACAAGGAATGAACTCACTCCACAAGACAAGGCAAACTTGACGTTAAATGCAAAAGCCATGAATGTGTTATATAATGCATTGGATGCAAATGAATCAACTCGCGTGAAGGGTTGCATTTCTGCTAAAGAAATATGGGATAAGTTGAAAGAAATCCATGAAGGGAGCGATGATGTTCGTTATCAAAAGATTTCCTTTTTACTTGTTGCCAAGAGACAGTCTTTCATGTGGTTCCATCACTGATGTGATTCACACTTGTAGAACAAGTAAGAGACAGGGATAAAGGATCTTGAAGCCTTGAGTAAGGAGTACTCTTTGGGTGAAAAAATAGAAAAATCCTAAATGCTCTATCCAAAGAATGGGATGCCAAAACAATTGCTATAGAGGAAGCCAAGAATTTCAATTTAATGCCTATTGAATCACTAATCAATTCTCTTACATCTTATGAACTCAAGTTAAAGGCCAAGGTTGTGGATGATGAAGAAGCAAGGCCAAGAAGGAGCATTGCTCTAAAGACCTCTCAAGAGGAAGATGAAAATAGCTCCATCAATATAGAAGATGAAGATCTTGATGAAGGAGATCTTGCACTCATCACCAAAGGATTTCTTAAACATTACATCAACAAACGAAGAATGAGAAGAGGCAGAGCTACAAATTCAAATAATTTCAAAGGGAAGTCTAGGCTTGAAATGAAGAAGCAAAACGAAAAATGCTTTGAATGCGGTCAACTCGGGCATTTTGCAAATGAGTGTCCTTCCAAGAAAAAGAAGGAAGGAAGAAAACCAAGATTCAACAACTTTCAAATCACATGGGATGATTGCAACTCCGAAGGAGAAGTTGAAGAAGAAATGGAGTCGGCACAAATGGCCTTCATTGCCATTGGAGATGATGAGGTAAATTCTAACTATGACTCTAATGATGAAAATGGTGAAGATGATCTTGAAGCTTTCATTTTGAAATTACATGATAGCTTAAAGGAATCATATGCTAGAAATAAGGAGTTAGCTAAAAGGTCAAATGCTTTATTGAATGCTAACTCTAAACTTGTGAATGAAAACAATAGGCTATCGCAAGAAAATCGTGATTTGAAGAAAAGAATGCATGTGAGATCAAAGGTCAAGGAAGAACAAGCCTCCTTGAAGAAAAGAATGGATGATTTGAATGCTCTTTTAACTAGAAAGAAGGAAAATATTTTTGATATGGAAAAGAAATAGAAATGTAGCAATCAACAAAACTTTTGTCATGTTTAGAAGGGATGACTTATGTATTGTAAAACCAAAATCTTCTTTATATGGTAATAAAAGCATTATTTGTAGATATTGCCAACAACATGGACATGCTAAGAATATGTGTTATGTCAAGAGGAATGAAAAACTTGGAATGAAAGTTGCATGGATCGAAAGGAATTTCACTAACTCAAATGGACCCAAGAAAATATGGGTACCAAAAGTTATCAATTGATTTATTGTGTAGGTACTTAACATCGCCAACAATGCTAAGTGGTTCATAGATAGTGGATGTTCAAGGCACATGACGGGTGATGCCTCTCTCTTCAAAAATCTTACATCCAAAAACAGTGGAAAAGTCACTTTTGGAGACAACAACAAAGCAAAATCAATCGGCATTGGTGATGTAGGTAAAAATGGTGAAACCTTGATTAAGAATGTACTTCTTGTTGATAATTTGAACTATAATTTATTAAGCAAAATGTTAGTCAACTTTGTGACAAAAATTTATATGTTTTCTTTACCAAGCATGAATGTCTTATCCTTGATAAAAATCATGTTGTTTTATTCAAGGGCACTAGGCACAATGATGTTTATGTGATTCATCTTGATAAAATTAGCAATAGCAATATAAAATGTCTTACCGCTTCCATAGATGATCCTTGGCTTTGGCATAGAAGACTTTGTCATTTTAATATGGATTTGATTGAAAAACTTGCCAAGAAAGATTTGGTAAGAGGTTTGCCAAAACTGAAATTTTTGAAAAATAAAATTTGTGATGCTTGCCAATTTGGTAAACAAGTCAAAGTTTCTTTTAAACCAAAGAATTTTGTGTCTACTCATAAACCTTTAGAATTGTTGCATTTAGACTTTTTTGGAACTACTCAATATGCTAGTCTAGGTGGTTGCAAATATGCATTTGTTATCGTAGATGACTATTCTAGGTTTACTTGGGTATTATTTCTTGTTCACAAAAATGAAGCATTTGAAAAATTTGTAAAATTGTTTTCCAAAATTCAAAATTTATTGGATACAAAAATTGTTCGTCTAAGGAGTGACAATGGTGCCGAATTTAAATTTGGGGGTTTTCCCGACTTTTGTGATCACAACGGTATCTTTCATGAGTTTTCGGTTGTTACAGTCCCTCAACAAAATGGTGTTGTTGAAATGAAAAATAGGACTCTTCAAGAAACGGCTAGAACTAAGATTCGTGAATGTGACTTACCACAATACTTTTGGGCCGAAGCGGTTAACACGGCTTGTTATGTTATGAATCGAGTTTTATTAAGATCCTCTTTAAATAAAACTCCTTATGAACTCCTTTTTGTAGAAAACCCGTTGTGAGCTATTTCAAAGTTTTTGGTTGCAAATGCTTTATTTTAAAAATCAAAGAAAACCTTGGAAAATTTGACAAAAAATTGGATGAAGGAATTTTTCTAGGATATTCTAGTGACAAGAAAGCATACCGAGTTTACAATAGAAGAACGCTTTTGATTGAAGAAGTTGTGCATGTTACATTTGATGAAACTAATGATGTTATCTCAAAGAATTTATGTGAAGATGAAGATGTAGGTATTTTAAAGGAGCTCGAAAAGCTCGTTATTCATGAAGATCATCAAGAGATTACATCAAGCGTTGATGTCAACAACCATCAAATTGATGATGAAAAGAATGAGGATGCTCAAAATGATCTTCCGAAAGCTTGGAGATTCGTCTCTAGTCATCCTCAAGATTTAATCATAGGTGATCTATCCGATGGGGTAACTACTGTGATAAATCATAAGAAACAAAGCTAGACTTGTTGCAAAAGGTTACGCTCAAGAAGAAGGTATTGACTTTGATGAAACCTTTGCACCCGTGGCTAGGTTAGAACCCATTCGCATATTTCTTGCATTTGCATGTTTCAATAATCTCAAATTACTTCAAATGGATGTCAAAAGTGCCTTTTTAAATGGTTTTATCGACCAAGAAGTTTTTGTCGAACAACCTCCGGCTTTGAAAATAAAAATCTTCCAAATTATGTTTTCAAACTCTCCAAAGCTTTATATGGTTTGAAACAAGCTCCAAGAGCTTGGTATGAAAGATTAAGTGGGTTCTTGATAGAAAATAGATTCAAAAGAGGTGTTGTTGACACCACTCTTTTTACAAAAACGGATTCAAATGGTTTGTTAATCGTTCAAATTTATATTGATGATATTATTTTTGGAGCAACTAATGAAAGTTTGTGTAAGGATTTTTCACATTTAATGCAAGAAGAGTTTGAGATGAGTATGATGCGGCAAGTTGCAATTTTTCCTCGGATTACAAGTTCATCAAACTAAGGAAGGAACGTTTATTACACAAATCAAGTACACAAAGGAGCTACTCAAACGATTTGGAATGGAAGATTGCAAACAAGTTGGCACGCCAATGTGCACTTCAACCAAACTTACAAAAGACGAAGAAGGTAATAGTGTTGATGAAAAACACTATAGAGGTATGATCGGAAGTCTACTTTACTTAACTGTCTGTAGACCAGATATCATGTTTGCTGTTTGTTTATGTGCTAGATTTCAATCTTGCCCTAAAGATGTCGCATTTGATAGGTTAAAAGGATTTTTAGATACCTAAAGGGTTCAATGGATTTTGGTCTATGGTATCCAAAGTCCTCTATATTTGACTTGATTAGTTATTCTGATGCCGACTTTGCTGGATGTCAAATTGATAGAAAAAGTACCAGTGGTATGTGAAATTTTTTGGGAAATTGGCTTGTGTCTTGGTTTAGCAAAAAACAAAATTCTACTTGAAGCCCTCTTTCTACTGCTGAAGCCGAATACATTGCTGCTGGAAATTGTTGTGCTCAACTTCTTTGGATGAAACATACTCTGAAAGATTTTGGTGTATTTTTTGATTGTGTTCCTATATTGTGTGACAACACTAGTGCAATTAATCTCACAAAAAATCCTGTTATGCACTCTAGAACCAAACACATTCTAGTTAAGCATCATGCCTCATTAGAGACCTCTATAAACCAAAAAAGAAATTCGTGTTGATTAAGTGCCTACTTCAGATCAATTGGCTGATATTTTTACAAAATTATTAGCTCTAGATGTTTGAATTGCTCAGACAATGTCAAAGCGTTTTGTGAATAAATTTGGCATAGGTTCATAGTTCGGACGCACTTCTTCGTCCGAACAACACAATCTTTCGGACGCTCTGGATCGTCCGAAAGCTTCTGTTACTTCTCGGACACTCATAATCGCCCGAACATTATTCTTTTTTTTTTACCAAACTCTCTGGAAATCTTCCAGACGCGCACCATCGTCCGACAAGAACTTCGAACGCATTGGCTCCTCCTTCAGCCGTCCGTTCTTCGGCTTTCGGACGCTCCGTCGAATACAAATTTAAATTCCACTCAAAGTTGAACTACTTATTAAAACCGTCCATCTTCCCCATTTCATGCTCACCATACCCCCCAAAAACCCTCTGGCAAAAATTATCTCTCCACTACCCCCTCCAAATTCCCACTCTCTCTTTCAAAATTGATTGGAAAATTATCCTACCCAAAGCTCTTCTCACCTAAATCACATCTAATTTCCCCATCCACCATCTCATTTCCTCAAATTCTCACCAATCCTCAAAAATATCAATTTTCTCTTCTTTTCTTTTTCTTCCATCACAATGGTGAAATATCGCGGAGGTTCCTCTATAGAAAATCGGGGTCGAAAAACTAAAGGGAAGGCTCCAGTACGAGGAGAATCATCAGTAATCCTCAAGTCTCCACCAATCCAATCTTATCAAAATTTATCGATGCCAAGGCATCCGAATGATATACTTCCCTTTAAGTAAATCTATAATCGTTCAACGTCCTGCTTCTCATAGTCTATTTTATGAATATAATCTTCCCATTATCAAATCTTGTTTTGAAAAACAAAATTGGTGTCATCTTGTGCATCTTGATTTACCTGTTTATCATGACATGGTGCTTCAGTTCACGGCCAATCTTCGGAAAGGCCCTACTGCTCGCACTCTAATTTCTCGTGTTAAGAGCACCAATCTTGAGATTTCATCCAACATCATTAACACCATTTTTGAATGTGAAGTCTCAAACCCCATTGATTTCTCCTACTTCTTTTCGTTAGACAAATGGCCAGCTGATGATACTTATTTTGAAATCGATGAAGTTAGAGCTATTTTTAACATTCATTTTAAACAGAATCGGAAGCCAAAACTACATTGCTTTCTCCTGAACTCAATATTCTGTACACTCTTGTCACCAATCTGTTATTGCCAACTGACGGGCATCGTACTGAGCCCTGTAAAATGCAACTTTACTTATTCTTTTGTGTTTTCAAGGGCATTCCTCTTGATTTTGGGTATATCTTTTGTTCCCTATGGGAACTCTTTCTTACTGATACTCGAAGGAACATTCCTTTTGGCAAATTTCTCACCAAAATTTTTGATTTCCTTAACATACCTTTCAGCGGAAACAAACAATTTCCCCCTTATTTTAACAAATCATACATTGAACGCAAAGGCCTCCATTTTTTCAACGATCAATGGCTAACTAAGGCAGCCTTTGATATTGCACCACAATCCCATGCTTCCACCTCTGATTTTGCTATTCCTCATTCTCCTACTCCTCAACCACCTCCACTTACATCTGAACCATCTCTTTCACATATCTGTGGACTTCTCACCTTTCTGAGCACTCAAGTCAGTTCATTTCAACGTCGCACAAATCGAAAGTTAAAGTGACTTGAAACTCGTCAAATGATTCTACAAGAGACACTCAGCCTTGGCATGTCTGCTTCGGCTTAGGTTCAATTTGCTAATCTTCAGTCTCAATATCCAGTCATCAGACTTGAATCATCTTCCGACTGTGATGAACCTGAAGATGGACATACCTATGAAGACAATGCAGAAGCTGCTCAAGGAGCTGCCGATGACGACGACGATGATGATGAGGATATTGACGACACGTTTGACTTCATCATGCAACGTCGCACCGAAGAGGAGGATGACAATGAAGCCACTGCTGAAGATGTTCCATCCAAACGACAAAAGACTGAAAAGCGCTCCAAGAAGCGCAATGACTCACATTAGTTCTTTTCACATTTGTATTTTGTTTTCAGCAGTTCTTCTAGATTGTTAGAACCTTTCAGCATTTCTTTTGGTTTTCAGAATTTCTGATGCTTGTATAAGAGACATCAATCTGCCCTTTTTGATGATGAATCCTGTAGATGTAAAAACAATTGGATACTAATCAATTTGCATCATCATCAAAATAGTCTTTTTGATTGATGTCAAAAGGGGGAGTAGTTTTCTCTATACTATTGTGCTTTGATGATTGATATCCAATTGTGTGATATATTGCAAATTGATTAGTCATATCCAATTGTTTTTACATAAAGGTTTGTCATCATCAAAAAGGGGGAGATTGATGTTTTCCAAACCTTATTTTGATGATGACATAAACACTTAACTCTTAAAACAAGCTTTTGCAGGAACAGATCTTTCGGACGCACAGAACCGTCCAAACTAGGTCAAAACCCCTCGGATGCATTGCATCATCCGAACGAACTGGCAGAAAGAATGGGATCCTACTGCTTCTCTTTCAGACGCTCATTACCGCTCCGATTTATAAGAGCAGGGACGAAGGAACAGATGCATGCATGGACGTCCGAAGTTCTAGTAGAAAAGAGTAATTTGAGTGCAAATTGACTATAGTGCTTTGTTGTATTAGTGTGCAATTGTGAGTGTAATTCAACTTTGAGTGGAGTGATAATCTTGTATGAAAGTGTGGTTGTAAGTAAGATTCTTGGCTCAACTAAAAGAGTTTTAGTGTGAGCAAGAACTTCCCAACTTTGTAAAGATTATTGGTTCACCAAGTGTGTGAAGCATTAATTAGCCTTAATAAGGCCCATTTTGCCCAAATCTTGGGGCCACTTATGGCTTAACCCCAGCACTACTTTTTAGGAGTTTTTAAGCTAGTTTTTAGGCCTTCATTAAGACTATACACAGGCCTCATCATATGGACGAATTTTAGCAGATTTTTATAAAAAAAAAATTTGTCTTTTTCGTGAGGAAAAAGTTCTTTCTTTTTGTCTTTGGATTAAGACTTTGTTCGGGTCATCGCTTGAGGAACGGTGATTGTTCTAACCGACTTATAGATTTGGTTCTTGCCTAATTCGTATAGAAGCAACGGGTCAATTCTCGCTTTAAATCTTGTTAAGAGTTTGCTTCTTGTCTTGTTATAGACAACGAGTTGAATTCTTGCTTGATTACGCAATTGGAGTCAGACCATCATCGGAAACATTTTTGACAGGGTGAGAAATGCTAAGATGCATGTTCAACAATGAGAGGCTATTTGCTTGCAAAAGCCATCACAACCTAACCAAATTTCTGTTGCCCCTGCACAATCCATGCACGCTAAATGCCTTGCCGATGAAGAAAGTTTTTGGAGGCAAAAATCGGGTATGAAATGGCTGAAACAAGGGGACTTTTGCGCTAGGTTTGCGAGCACAATTTTGTGCGGGAAATATCTGCGATTACGCATTTCCAAGGGAGTGTCCTACAATCACTCATCTTGTGTTCGCAAACGACACAGTCATTTTCACTAGAGGAGAGGCCAAATCAATCAAGAACTCATGGAGTTCCACGACCAGTTTGAGTATTCATCCGGGCTGCCAATGGCCTTGGAATAATTAGCGCCCCTCTCAGATTTGGTCAAGGGTTTTGGCATTAAACTATGGTGGAAATTTCGAAAGGGGAATTCTTTATGGTGCTCTTTCATCCGTGCTAGATATTGTCGTTCCCACCCTTGTTTAATAAATGAAAGGCACAGTGATTCATATATATGGAAGTTCATGCTTAAAAGCCGTGAGAACGCAGAAAAAAGGCCTTTTATTTTTGTTACGCATTGGACAAGTCTTCTTGAGGTATGACACTTGGCTGCCTCAAGGACCTTTGTTTCACGAGGTTAGTGAAGTGTTCGAGCCAACCCTTACAGTTGCTGATTTGTGAGTGCAAATGGCTGGAACCCTGCAATTTTAAGCGAACATTATTCGGGCCTTGAGATAGAAAGACTAGAGAAGCTTCTTTGCGGGATACATTTTCAAGTTAGCAATGACTCGGATGTGCTGGTGTGGACTCTCTCACCTAATGGCAAGTTTTCAGTCTCCTCTGCCCTTCCCTCGCATGTTTGCACACTCTCTCAAACAATGATTCGGGATAATAAACTCCAAATCGAAATCTCCATCTTCATGTGGCGCCGCTTGAATAGGAAACTCCCACTTGACGATATCGTAACTACCTTTGGGGTTTCCTTGGCTTCAAAATGTCCATTTTGTCACCATCAAGAAACATTGGATCATCTCTTTGCAAGTTGTGATTTCACCATTTCGATCTGGTGATACGAGCCAAGGGGCATCTTCAAGCTCGACTAAGGTACGCGAAGAGTCATTGCAAGTGCCAACTTGGACCAATTACAAGGGCACGTGCAAAGAGAATCCAACAAGCCATGCAAAGTTTGGTTCCAGGTGTTCTTGATGGGGAAGCCGTACAAAACAAACTAGAAGTGGAACGGGCTAGTAAATCTGACTGGAACACTCTTCAAGTCCCAATCCATAATGGAGAAGTCCGGTAGTTTGTGTTTACTCTATTATTTTATAAAGCACAACAGTAGTTTAAGTTAGTGTAAATTTGGCTGGTTTAAATTTGTCGAGTATAGTTGTGACTTAGTTCTCAGTTTTTGGGCTCATTAATTAGCCTTAATTAGGCCCATTTAGCACAAATCTTGGGGCCACTTATGGCTGAACCCCAGCACTACTTTTTTAGGAGTTTTTAAGCTAGTTTATAGGACTTTATTCAAACTATAAATAGGCCTCATCATATGGACGAATTTCAGCCAATTTTTGTCAAAAAAACATGCTTTTTTCGTGAGGAAAAAGTTATTTCTTTTAGTCTTTGGATTAAGACTTTGTTGGGATAATCGCTTGAGCAACGGTGATTGTTCTAACCGACTTATAGATTTGGATTCTTGTTTTAGACAACGAGTTGAATTCTTGCTTGATTACGCAATTGGAATTACGCAATTGGACTCACACCATAATTGGAAACATTTTTGACAAGGTCAAAAATGCTGAGATGCATGTTCAACAGTGTGTGGGTTTTTGCTTGCAACAGCCATCACAACCTAACCAAAATTTTCTTGCCCATGATGCACAATCCATGCACGCTAAATGCTTTGCCGATAAAGAATGTTTTTGGAGCCAAAAATCGGGTATGAAATGGCTGACACAAGGAGACTTTTGCGCGAGGTTTACGAGCACAATTCTGTGCGGGAAATATCTGCGATTAGACATTTCCAAGGAAGTGTCCAACAATCACTCATCTTGCGTTCGCGAACGACATAGTCATTTTCACTAAAGGAGAAGCCAAATCAATCAAGAACTCGTGGAGTTCCATGACCAGTTTGAGTCTTCATCTGGGCAGCTTATTAACAAGTCGAAAATCTTCTTTTACATGGCAAACAATGCTCACCTATCTAAGATCAGTATGGTTCAATTTTGAACAGGTTTTGTGAAACGTCCCCTCCCTTTCACATATCTTGGCTCCTCCATTCAAAAGGCGAAGAAAAGAAAGTAACTCTTTCAGTCCATGATTGAGAAAATTACCTCGAAAATTGCGGGGTGGCAAATGAAATTTCTCTCTCCTGGGGGAAAGCTAATCTCGCTTATCAAGCTTCTTTTAAGTAGTATTCCAATATACCTATTCACGGTACTCCAGCCTCGGAAAGCTGTAATCAAGGGGCATCTTCAAGCTCGACTAAGGTTCGTGAAGAGTCATTGCAAGTGCCAACTTGGACCAATTACAAGGACACGTGCAAAGAGAATCCAACAAGCCATGCAAAGTTTGGTTCCAGGTGTTCTTGACGGGGAAGCCGTACAAAACAAACTAGAAGTGGAACGGGCTAGTCAATCCGACTGGAACACTCTTCAAGTCCAAATCCATAATGGAGAAGTCGGGTTGTTTGTGTTTACTCTATTATTTTATAAAGCACAACAGTAGTTTAAGTTAGTGTAAATTGGGCTGGTTTATGTCGAGTATAGTTGTGACTTAGTTCTCAGTTTTTGGGCTCATTAATTAGCCTTAATAAGGCCCATTTTGCCCAAATCTTGGGGCCACTTATGGCCGAACCCCGGCACTACTTTTTTAGGAGTTTTTAAGCTAGTTTTTAGTGTATAAGAACTTTATTAAGACTATAAATAGGCCTCATCATATGGACGAATTTCAGCAGATTTTTATAAAAAAAACTTGTCTTTTTCGTGAGGAGAAAGTTCTTTATTTTAGTCTTCGGAGTAAGACTTTGTTGGGATCATCGCTTGAGCAACGGTGATTGTTCTAACCGACTTTTAGATTTGGTTCTTGCCTGATTTGAATAGGTAACGGGTCAATTCTCGCTTTAAATCTTGTTAAGAGTTTGGTTCATGTCTTGTTATAGACAACGAGTTGAACTCTTGCTTGATTACCCAATTGGAATTACGCAACTAGAGTCGCACCATCTTTGGAAACATTTTTGACAAGGTGAAAAGGGCTGAGATGCATGTTCAGCAATGTGAGGCTATTTGCTTGCAACAGCCATCACAACCTAACCAAATTTCTCTTGCCCACGCACAATCCATGCACGCTAAATGCCTTGCCAATGAAGAAAGTTTTTGGAGGCAAAAATCCGGTATGAAATGGCTGGCCTCTCAAGGAAACTTTTTCGCGAGGTTTGCGAGCATAATTCTGCGCGGGAAATAACTGCGAATACGCATTTCCAAGGATGTGTCCGACAATCAATCATCTTGCGTTTGCGAACGACATAGTCATTTTCACTAAAGGAGAGGCCAAATCAATCAAGAACTCACGGAGTTCCACGACCAGTTTGAGTCTTCATCTGGGCAACTTATTAACAAGTCGAAAAGCTTCTTTTACATGGCCAACAACGCTCCCCATCTAGGATCAGAACGGTTCAATTTTGAACAGCTTTTGTGAAACTTCCCCTCCCTTTCACATATCTTGGCTACCCCATTTAGAAGGCGAAGAGAAGAAGGTCACTCTTTCAACCCATGATTGAGAAAATTACCTCTAAAATTGTAGGGTGGCAAACAAAATTTCTCTCTCCTGGGGGAAAGCTAATCCTAATCAAGCTTGTTTTAAGTAGTATTACAATATACCTATTCACGGTACTCCAGCCACCAAAAGCTGTGATCATGGAGTAATTGACTTGGAGCGCCAATTCGTAAACTTCTTCTGGGGCTATTCGGACTCGGGTAGCAGGTACCATTGGGCATCGTGGAAGTCATTATGTAAGCCAACAGCTGCCAATGGCCTTGGAATAATGCCCCTCTCAGATTTGGTCAAGGGTTTTGGCATTAAACTATGGTGAAAATTTTGAATGGGGAATTCTTTATGGTGCTCTTTCATCCGTGCTAGATATTGTCGTTCGCACCCTTGTTTAATAAATGAAAGGCACAGTGATTCATATATGTGGAAGTTCATGCTTAAAAGCCGTGAGAGCGCAGAAAAAAGGCCTTTTATTTTTGTTACGCATTGGACAAGTCTTCCTGAGGTATGACACTTGGCTGCCTCAAGGACCTCTGTTTCACGAGGTTAGCCAAGTGTTAGAGCCAACCCTTACAGTTGCTGATTTGTGAGTGCAAATGGCTGGACCCCTGCAATTTTAAGCGAATATTATTCGGGCCTTGAGATAGAAAGACGAGAGAAGCTATATTCTTTGCGGGATACATTTCCAAGTTAGTAATGACTCGGATGTGCTGGTATGGACTCTCTGATCTAATGGCAAGTTTTCAGTCTCCTCTGCCCTTCCCTCGCATGTTTCCACACTCTCTCAAACAATGATTCGGGATAATAAACTCCAAATCGAAATCTCCATCTTCATGTGGCGCCGCTTGAATAGAAAACTCCCACTTAACGATATCGTAACTACCTTTGGGGTTTCCTTGGCTTCAAAATGTCCCTTTTGTCACCATCAAGAAACATTGGATCATCTCTTTGCAAGTTGTGATTTCACCAGCCAAGTCTGGTGATACGAGCCAAGGGGCATCTTCAAGCTCGACTAAGGTTCGTGAAGAGTCATTGCAAGTGCCAACTTGGACCAATTACAGATTGCAAGTTGTGAGTCAAGTGGCTGTTGTGGGCAAGCCACAGATCAGGAGAGATCAGATCTTTACAGACTAACAAGAGTGAGAGCACTCAAGATGAAGGCACTGGAACACTCTTCAAGTCCCAATCCATAATGGAGAAGTCCGGTAGTTTGTGTTTACTCTATTATTTTATAAAGCACAACAGTAGTTTAAGTTAGTGTAAATTTGGCTGGTTTAAGTCGAGTATAGTTGTGACTTAGTTCTCAGTTTTTGGGCTCATTAATTAGCCTTAATAAGGCCCATTTTGCCCAAATCTTGGGGCCACTTATGGCTGAACCCCAGCACTACTTTTTTAGGAGTTTTTAAGCTAGTTTTTAGGACATGATTAAGACTATAAATAGGCCTCATCATACGGACGAATTTCAGCATATTTTTATAAAAAAACTTGTCTTTTTCGTGAGGAGAAAGTTCATTGTTTTAGTCTTCGGATTAAGACTTTGTTGGGATCATCGCTTGAGCAACGGTGATTGTTCTAACCGACTTAATTATTTGGATCTTGCCTGATTCGTATAGGCAACGGGTCAATTCTCGCTTTAAATCTTGTTAAGAGTAGTTCTTGTCTTGTTTATAGACAACGAGTCGAATTTTTGCTTGATTACGCAATTGGAGTCACACCATCTTTGGAAAATTTTTTGACAAGGTGAGAAATGCTGAGATGCATGTTCAACAATGTGAGGCTATAAGAAGAAACAGCCATCACAACCTAACCAAATTTATCTTGCCCATGCGCAATCCATGCACGCTAAAAGCCTTGCCGATGAAGAAAGTTTTTGGAGGCAAAAATCGGGTATGAAATGGCTGAAACAAGGGGACTTTTGCGCTAGGTTTGCGAGCACAATTCTGTGCAAGAAATATCTGCGATTACGCATTTCCAAGGGAGTGTCCAACAATCACTCATCTTACGTTCGCGAACGACATAGTCATTTTCACTAGAGGAGAGGCCAAATCAATCAAGAACTCATGGAGTTCCACGACCAGTTTGAGTATTCATCTGGGCTGCTTATTAACAAGTCGAAAAGCTTCTTTTACATACCCAACAACGCTCCACTATCTAGGATCAAAATGGTTCAAGGATTTTGAACAGGTTTTGTGTAACGTCCCCTCCCTTTCACATATCTTGGCTGCCCCATTCAAAAGGCGAAGAGAAGAAGGTAACTCTTTCAGCCCATGATTTAGAAAATTACCTCTAAAATTCCGGGGTGGCAAATGAAATTTCTCTCTCCTGGGGGAAAGCTAATCCTGATCAAGCTTGTTTTAAGTAGTATTCCAATATACCTATTCACGGTACTCCAGCCACCGAAAGCTATAATCAAGGACTTGGAGCGCCAATTCGCAAACTACTTCTAGGGCAATTCAGACTCGGGTAGCAGGTACCATTGGGCATCGTGGAAGTCATTATGTAAGCCAACTGCTGCCAATGGCCTTGGAATAATGCCCCTCTCAGATTTGGTCAAGGGTTTTGGCATTAAACTATGGTTGAAATTTCGAAAGGGGAATTCTTTATGGTGCTCTTTCATGCGTGCTAGACATTGTCGTTCTCTCCCTTGTTTAATAAATGAAAGGCACAGTGATTTATATATATGAGAAGTTCATACTTAAAAGCCATGAGAACGCAGAAAAAAGGCCTTTTATTTTTGTTACGCATTGGACAAGTCTTTCTGAGGAATGACACTTGGCTGCCTCAAGCACCTTTGTTTCACGAGGTTAGTCAAGTGTTCGAGCCAACCCATACAGTTGCTGATTTGTGAGTGCAAATGGCAGGAACCTTGCAATTTTAAGCGAACATTATTCGGGCCTTGAGAAAGAAAGACTAGAGAAGCTTCTTTGCGGGATACATTTCCAAGTTGGTAATGACTCGATGTGCTGGTATGGACTCTCTCACCTAATGGAAAGTTTTCAGTCTCCTCTGCCCTTCCCTTGCATGTTTCCACACTCTCTCAAACAATGATTCGGGATAATAAACTCCAAATCGAAATCTCCATCTTCATGTGGCGCCGCTGGAATAGGAAACTCCCACTTGACGATATCGTAACTACCTTTGGGGTTACCTTGGCTTCAAAATGTCCCTTTTGTCACCATCAAGAAACGATGCCATTGGATCATCTCTTTGCAAGTTGTGATTTCACCAGCCAAGTCTGGAGATACGAGCCAAGGGGCATCTTCAAGCTCGACTAAGGTTCGTGAAGAGTCATTGCAAGTGCCAACTTGGACCAATTACAAGGGCACGTGCAAAGAGAATCCAACAAGCCATGCAAAGTTTGGTTCAAGTTGGCACTTGCAAAATCTTGATGGGGAAGCCTTCCAAAACAAACTAGAAGTGGAACGGGCTAGTAAATATGACTGGAACACTCTTCAAGTCCCAATCCATAATGGAGAAGTCCGGTAGTTTGTGTTTACTCTATTATTTTATAGCTTTCCGAGTAGCTGGAGTGAGAGTCCATTTCTAATTTAAGTCGAGTATAGTTGTGACTTAGTTACAGTTTTTGGGCTCATTAATTAGCCTTAATAAGGCCCATTTTGCCCAAATCTTGGGGCCACTTATGGCTGAACCCCAGTGTACTTTTTAGGAGTTTTTATGCTAGTTTTTAGGACATGATTAAGACTTCTAGACATAAATAGGCCTCATCATACGGACGAATTTCAGCATATTTTTATAAAAACAACTTGTCTTTTTCGTGAGGAGAAAGTTCATTGTTTTAGTCTTCGGATTAAGACTTTGTTGGGATCATCGCTTGAGCAACGTTGATTGTTCTAACCGACTTATAGATTTGGATCTTGCTTGATTCGTATAGACAACGGGTCAATTCTCGCTTTAAATCTTGTTAAGAGTCTAGTTCTTGTCTTGTTGTAGACAACGAGTCGAATTCTTGCTTGATTACGCAATAGGAGTCACACCATCTTTGGAAAAAATTTTGACAAGGTGAGAAATGCTGAGATGCATGTTCAACAATGTGAGGCTATTTGCTTGAAACAGCCATCACAACCTAACCAAATTTATCTTTCCCATGCACAATCCATGCACGCTAAATGCCTTGCCGATGAAGAAAGTTTTTGGAGGCAAAAATCGGGTATGAAATGGCTGAAACAAGGGGACTTTTGCGCTAGGTTTGCGAAGCACAATTCTGTGCAAGAAATATCTGCGATTACGCATTTCCAAAAGCAGCCAACTAGCATGTGTAAAGGGACAGGTTGTTGGCGAACGACATAGTCATTTTCAATAGAGGAGAGGCCAAATCAATCAAGAACTCATGGAGTTCCACGACCAGTTTGAGTATTCATCTGGGCTGCTTATTAACAAGTCGAAAAGCTTCTTTTACATACCCAACAACGCTCCACTATCTAGGATCAGAATGGTTCAATTTTGAACAGGTTTTGTGTAACGTCCCCTCCCTTTCACATATCTTGGCTGCCCCATTCAAAAGGCGAAGAGAAGAATGTCACTCTTTCAGCCCATGATTGACAAAATTACCTCTAAAATTGATGGGTGGCAAATGAAATTTCTCTCTCCTAGGGGAAAGCTAATCCTGATCAAGCTTGTTTTAAGTAGTATTCCAATATACCCATTCACGATACTCCAGCCACCGAAATCTATAATCATGGACTTGGAGCGCCAATTCGCAAACTTCTTCCGGGGCACACGCATGAAAGAATTCAGACTCGGGTAGCAAGTACCATTGGGCATCGTGGAAGTAATTATGTAAGCCAACTGCTGCCAATGGCCTTGGAATAATGCCCCTCTCAGATTTGGTCAAGGGTTTTGGCATTAAACTATGGTTGAAATTTCGAAAGGGGAATTCTTTATGGTGCTCTTTCATGCGTGCTAGACATTGTCGTTCCCACCCTTGTTTAATAAATGAAAGGCACAGTGATTCATATATATGGAATTTCATGCTTAAAAGCCATGAGAACGCAGAAAAAAGGCCTTTTATTTTTGTTACGCATTGGACAAGTCTTCCTGAGGTATGACACTTGGCTGCCTCAAGGACCTTTGTTTCACGAGGTTAGTCAAGTGTTCGAGCCAACCCATACAGTTGCTGATTTGTGAGTGCAAATGGCTGGAACCATGCAATTTTAAGTGAACATTATTCGGGCCTTGAGAAAGAAAGACTAGAGAAGCTTCTTTGCGGGATACATTTCCAAGTTGGTAATGACTCGGATGTTGAGCTGGTATGGACTCTCTCACCAAATGGCAAGGGTTCAGTCTCCTTTGCACTTCCCTCGCATGTTTCCACACTCTCTCATTATGATGATTCGGGATAATCATGCTTTCTCAAATACAAATCTCCATCTTCATGTGGCGCCGCTTGAATTGGAAACTCCCACTTGACGATGTCGTAACTACCTTTGGGGTTTCCTTGGCTTCAAAATGTCCCTTTTGTCACCATCAAGAAACATTGGATTATCTCTTTCCAACTTGTGATTTCACCAGCCAAGTCTGGTGATACGAGCCAAGGTGCATCTTCAAGCTCGATTAAGGTTCGCGAAGAGTCATTGCAAGTGCCAACTTGGACCAATTACAAGGGCACGTGCAAAGAGAATCCAACAAGCCGTGCAAAGTTTGGTTCCAGGTGTTCTTAATGGGGAAGCCGTCCAAAACAAACTAGAAGTGGAACGGGCTAGTAAATATGACTGGAACACTCTTCAAGTCCCAATCCATAATGGAGAAGTCCGGTAAATTGGTTGTTTGTGTTTACTCTATTATTTTATAAAGCACAACAGTAGTTTAAGTTAGTGTAAATTTGGCTGGTTTAAGTCGAGTATAGTTGTGACTAAGTTCTCAGTTTTTGGGCTCATTAATTAGCCTTAATAAGGCCCATTTTGCCCAAATCTTGGGGCCACTTGTGGCTGAACCCCAGCACTACTTTTTTAGGAGTTTTTAAGCTAGTTTTTAGGACATGATTAAGACTATAAACATGCCTCATCATACGGACGAATTTCAGCATATTTTTATAAAAAAACCTTGTCTTTTTCGTGAGGAGAAAGTTCATTGTTTTAGTCTTCGGATTAAGACTTTGTTGGGATCATCGCTTGAGCAACGGTGATTGTTCTAACCGACTTATAGATTTGGATCTTGCCTGATTCGTATAGACAACGGGTCAATTCTCGCTTTAAATCTTGTTAAGAGTCTAGTTCTTGTCTTGTTGTAGACAACGAGTCAAATTTTTGCTTGATTACGCAATTGGAGTCACACCATCTTTGGAAAAATTTTTGACTAGGTGAGAAATGCTGAGATGCATGTTCAACAATGTGAGGCTATTTGCTTGAAACAGCCATCACAACCTAACCAAATTTCCCTTGCCCATGCACAATCCATGCACGCTAAATGCCTTGCCAATGAAGAAAGATTTTGCAGGCAAAAATCGGGTATGAAATGGCTGAAACAAGGGGACTTTTGGGCTAGGTTTGCGAGCACAATTCCGTGCAAGAAATATCTGCGATTACGCATTTCCAATATACCAATTCGCAAACTTCTTCTGGGGCAATTTAGACTCGGGTAGCAGGTACCATTGGGCATCGTGGAAGTCATTATGTAAGCCAACTGCTGCCAATGGCCTTGGAATAATGCCCTTCTCAGATTTGGTCAAGGGTTTTGGCATTAAACTATGGTTGAAATTTCGGAAGGGGAATTCTTTATGGTGCTCTTTCATGCGTGCTAGACATTGTCGTTCCCACCCTTGTTTAATAAATGAAAGGGAACATAGTGATTCATATATATGGAAGTTCATGCTTAAAAGCCGTGAGAAAGCAGAAAAAAGGCCTTTTATTTTTGTTACGCATTGGACAAGTCTTCCTGAGGTATGACACTTGGTTGCCTCAAGTGTCACGCCCCAAAAACGGGACCGTAACACGCCGCGCTAATGGCACACCGGTCCAAAGCGCAAAGCACAAACGAACAGAGCAATAAACTTAACCGCAATGTAATAGAACCATCAAACCATTTCTTAACTATAAAACCGAATATTTCATTTTTACACAAAAAAATACGAATTACAAAATTCCTTCTTAGTACAAAAGATGCTACAACAAAAACAAAGTTCATCAATACAAAACCTATCTAATACACTACCTCTCTCCAAACAAAAGAGAAGTTTGGAAGATTATCCGCAGAGTCCTACCAGTAATGTGGAATCTGGAGAAAATCTAAAAGCTGCTAACGCGGTGGAGAGTAAAAAATGAGCACCTAATCTGAAAAATTATAAATCACGGTGGGGTGAGCATAACTAGCTCAGTGGATATCATAAAAGCTCTTCAAATGGGGCCAAGCATTTCGATAAAAAGAAAACATAAAGATAATAACATTTGCGAAAACCATAGTCATGAAGCAGTTTTTTTTAAAAATGTCTCATGCCTTTTAAACATCAATAAACCATAATCATAAGTAGTTTCTAAAATGTATCATGCCATTTAAACGTCAGCATGTCCAAAACATAGCCAAAAAGATCCAATCATTTCAAAACATAGTATGCTAAAGCATAGCGAACAAATCCAAGTACAGTTTCAAATCCAGAATTAGGTGAGATAGCATGAGTATCTTTTAGGCTCGAAGGTATGACCTACAGTACTAGTCAGATCTAGTAATCTACCACACCTACTAGTTCTTTCGGGAGGTCAAGTTATCCCATCACAAGACCTCGCAGTCAAATAGCACTCACAAATCAGCTTCCAAACACATCCAAAATTATATACCTAGGTCACCTATGAGCCAAAACAGCCATAAAATGCTTTCATATCAAAAGACTTTGCAAACATATCATTTGATTAACATAAAATAGCTTGGTCCCGATTTCATATGTAATAGTTCCAAAACTTGGTAAAAGTACAGTTCCAAACATCATACACATTCTAAAATCCATCCAACGTACACATGTCGATGTGTTAAACAAAGATACTGGAAGAGGGTGTCTTACCTTGTGAAATATGAAAGCAAAATCTGCACAAATGATCACTGAACGCGATCGCGGCGGTAGGTGGCGTGGTACCTAAAACAGATATAAGAGGACTCTTAGAAGAGATGTAGAAGTTAAAGAATGACTAGGGAAGCGAAAACGACGCGAAACGATAGAAAACGACACCAACAGCTCTTTGGTCAAAATGACCTTTTCACAATTTCTGACCAACTTCGACAAGCTAAAACCCCAGACACATTCTTCTTTCTTTCTTCGTATTACAGCTAGATTAGGAGATAATAAGCTCAGTTTTCCGAAAAACCGAAAACTTCGCCTCCCTAGGCTATAAGTAGGCTATCCTCCCCGCCAACAATGTCCAATTCCAAGGTATTCTTGGGACCTTGGTTACAACCCAACTCAAAACATTGTATTCAACCAACCAACAAAAAAGCTAAACGGAAAGATTCACCTGAGTGTTAGCCGGGACTAGTCTGTCTAGCATTCCACAACAATCCATACCCCATAACCACTACAATTAACTCTATTACAACATTAGAGCAATAACCTATGGGTGGAATTCCTCTTTACTACCAAACTAAAATTTTTACCGATTAGCCACACGCATGATTCAAACATGCTTCCTAACCATCCCACTACCAAGGAAACACTTAAAACCATCAAAAGATCATTAAAGATCCTTCAAACATAACCAATTATCCAAATTATCCTAGTTGCGCCAAACTTCCGCTTACTTACAAAATGAAGGGAAATCAATTCCACTTGGTTTCAAGTCTCAATTCCTATCCAAACTAACCTTAAAACACTCTTAAAACATCATTATGTGCATAGACATAAGCATTCATAGCATAACACTCTAGGCCACATATGGAAGACAAAACCCCAACTCATAATCTTAAAATTTGTAATCTAACCATGGAAAGTTGTTAAAAATCAACCCCAATCACTTCCCAACCTCCAAAACACTAAAAACAACCCATAACATACATAAATCATAACATATAAGGCTGCAAAAAGGGTTTATTTTCAGCCATAAAGAATCCTACAAAACTTGAAATTAAAGCTTGGATCATAAAGCCCATAAGCCATAAATGCTAAAATACATAAAATCTTACCTTCCAAGTGATTCCTACTTGAAATCCAAGAAAATTTTTGGGGGAAAATGGAGAAGAGAGTTTCGGGCTGCTGCTAGGAAGAAATGAGGAAGAAACAACAAGAAGAAGACTTTATGGCTTATGGGTTGTCCCAAATAGTACATCTAGATGTGTATAGTCATTATACAATGTATAAGAAACAGTCTCCAAGTTGACTATTTAACCCAAAAACTAATTTTTGCTACTAAATTAACATTATAAATCAGCCATAAGAGACAGATATAAAACACCACAATGCACTAATTACACTTAGTCCAACTTTTGACCCGTTTACCCGCCGAAATCGCGTAAACCGAAAAATTTGCCGAATTGAAAAACGAATAAGTTGAAGTACTTAATGACTAAAAATAATATGAAAAACATTTTAAACCAGTTAAAAATCAAAGAACAAGGCTAGTAAAATATTGGGTTTCACATCAAGGACCTTTGTTTCACGAGGTTAGTCAAGTGTTCGAGCCAACCCATACAGTTGCTGATTTGTGAGTGCAAATGGCTGGAACAATGCAATTTTAAGCGAACATTATTCGGGCCTTGAGAAAGAAAGACTAGAGAAGCTTCTTTTCGGGATACATTTCCAAGTTGGTAATGACTCGGATGTGCTGGTATGGACTCTCTCACCTAATGACAAGTTTTCAGGTCTCCTCTGCCCTTCCCTCGCATGTTTCCATACTCTCTCAAACAATGATTCGGGATAATAAACTCCAAATCGAAATCTCCATCTTCATGTGGCGCCGCTTGAATAGGAAACTCCCACTTGACGATATCGTAACTACCTTTGGGGTTTCCTTGGCTTCAAAATGTCCCTTTTGTCACCATCAAGAAACATTGGATCATCTCTTTTCAACTTGTGATTTCACCAGCCAAGTCTGGTGATACGAGCCAAGGGGCGTCTTCAAGCTCGACTAAGGTTCGCGAAGAGTCATTGCAAGTGCCAACTTGGACCAATTACAAGGGCACGTGCAAAGAGAATCCACCAAGCCATGCAAAGCTTGGTTCGAGGTGTTCTTGACGGGGAAGCCGTCCAAAACAAACTAGAAGTGGAACGGGCTAGTAAATCTGACTGGAACACTCTTCAAGTCCCAATCCATAATGGAGAAGTCCGGTAGTTTGTGTTTACTCTATTATTTTATAAAGCACAACAGTAGGTTTAAGTTAGTGTAAATTTGGCTGGTTAGTATAGTTGGGACTAAGTTCTCAGTTTTTGAGCTCATTAATTAGCCTTAATAAGGCCCATTTTGCCCAAATCTTGGGGCCACTTGTGGCTGAACCCCAACACTACTTTTTTAGGAGTTTTTATGCTAGTTTTTAGGACATGATTAAGACTATAAATAGGCCTCATCATACGGACGAATTTCAGCATATTTTTATAAAAACAACTTGTCTTTTTCGTGAGGAGAAAGTTCATTGTTTTAGTCTTCGGATTAAGACTTTGTTGGGATCATCGCTTGAGCAACGTTGATTGTTCTAACCGACTTATAGATTTGGATCTTGCCTGATTCGTATAGACAACGGGTCAATTCTCGCTTTAAATCTTGTTAAGAGTCTAGTTCTTGTCTTGTTGTAGACAACGAGTCGAATTCTTGCTTGATTACGCAATAGGAGTCACACCATCTTTGGAAAAAATTTTGACAAGGTGAGAAATGCTGAGATGTCATGTTCAACAATGTGAGGCTATTTGCTTGAAACAGCCATCACAACCTAACCAAATTTATCTTTCCCATGCACAATCCATGCACGCTAAATGCCTTGCCGATGAAGAAAGTTTTTGGAGGCAAAAATCGGGTATGAAATGGCTGAAACAAGGGGACTTTTGCGCTAGGTTTGCGAGCACAATTCTGTGCAAGAAATATCTGCGATTACGCATTTCCAAGGGAGTGTCCAACAATCACTCATCTTGCGTTCGCGAACGACATAGTCATTTTCAATAGAGGAGAGGCCAAATCAATCAAGAACTCATGGAGTTCCACGACCAGTTTGAGTATTCATCTGGGCTGCTTATTAACAAGTCGAAAAGCTTCTTTTACATACCCAACAACGCTCCACTATCTAGGATCAGAATGGTTCAATTTTGAACAGGTTTTGTGTAACGTCCCCTCCCTTTCACATATCTTGGCTGCCCCATTCAAAAGGCGAAGAGAAGAATGTCACTCTTTCATTTGGAGAGCCCATGATTGACAAAATTACCTCTAAAATTGCTGGGTGGCAAATGAAATTTCTCTCTCCTAGGGGAAAGCTAATCCTGATCAAGCTTGTTTTAAGTAGTATTCCAATATACCCATTCACGATACTCCAGCCACCGAAATCTATAATCATGGACTTGGAGCGCCAATTCGCAAACTTCTTCCGGGGCAATTCAGACTCGGGTAGCAGGTACCATTGGGCATCGTGGAAGTAATTATGTAAGCCAACTGCTGCCAATGGCCTTGGAATAAGAGAACTTCCACTGAGCTAGTTATGCTCACCCCACTATGATTTATAATTTCAGAAAGGGGAATTCTTTATGGTGCTCTTTCATGCGTGCTAGACATTGTCGTTCCCACCCTTGTTTAATAAATGAAAGGCACAGTGATTCATATATATGGAAGTTCATGCTTAAAAGCCGTGAGAACGCAGAAAAAAGGCCTTTTATTTTTGTTACGCATTGGACAAGTCTTCCTGAGGTATGACACTTGGACTGCCTCAAGGACCTTTGTTTCACGAGGTTAGTCAAGTGTTCGAGCCAACCCATACAGTTGCTGATTTGTGAGCGCAAATGGCTGGAACCTTGCAATTTTAAGCGAACATTATTCGGGCCTTGAGAAAGAAAGACTAGAGAAGCTTCTTTTCGGGATACATTTCCAAGTTGGTAATGACTCGGATGTGCTGGTATGGACTCTCTCACCTAATGACAAGTTTTCAGTCTCCTCTGCCCTTAAGAGCATGTTTCTGCACTCTCTCAAACAATGATTCGGGATAATAAATTTGTCTCTTATCACATCTAGATGTCTTCAAGAGGCAGCCGCTTGAATAGGAAACTCCCACTTGACGATATCGTAACTACCTTTGGGGTTTCCTTGGCTTCAAAATGTCCCTTTTGTCACCATCAAGAAACACTGGATCATCTCTTTGCAAGTTGTGATTTCACCAGCCAAGTCTGGTGATACGAGCCAAGTATGCATCTTACTGTCTCGACTAAGGTTCGCGAAGAGTATCATTGCAAGTGCCAACTTCGACCAATTACAAGGGCACGTGCAAAGAGAATCCAACAAGCCATGCAAAGCTTGGTTCGAGGTGTTCTTGACGGGGAAGCCGTCCAAAACAAACTAGAAGTGGAACGGGCTAGTAAATCTGACTGGAACACTCTTCAAGTCCAAATCCATAATGGAGAAGTCGGGTTGTTTGTGTTTACTCTATTATTTTATAAAGCACAACAGTAGTTTAAGTTTGTGTAAATTGGGCTGGTTTAAGTCGAGTATAGTTGTGACTTAGTTCTCAGTTTTTGGGCTCATTAATTAGCCTTAATAAGGCCCATTTTGCCCAAATCTTGGGAGACTTATGGCTGAACCCCAGCACTACTTTTTAGGAGTTTTTAAGCTAGTTTTTAGGACTTTATTAAGACTATAAATAGGCCTCATCAAATGGACAAATTTCAGCAGATTTTTATATAAAAAACATGTCTTTTTCTTGAGGAGAAAGTTCTTTATTTTAGTCTTCGGACCACCTGTAATTAAGACTTTGTTGGGATCATCGCTTCAGCAACGGTGATTGTTCTAACCGAATTTTAGATTTGGTTCTTGCCTGATTTGTATAGGCAACGGGTCAATTCTCGCTTTAAATCTTGTTAAGAGTTTGCTTCTTGTCTTGTTATAGACAACGAGTTGAATTCTTGCTTGATTACGCAATTGGAGTCACACCATCTTTGAAAACATTTTTGACAGGGTGAGAAATGCTGAGATGCATGTTCAACAATGTGAGGCTATTTGCTTGCAACAGCCATCTCAACCTAACCAAATTTCTCTTGCCCCTGCACAATGCATGCACGCTAAATGCCTTGCCGATGCAGAAAGTTTTTGGGGGTAAAAATCGGGTATGAAATGGTTGAAACAAGGGGACTGTTGCGCTAGGTTTGCGAGCACAATTCTGTGCGGGAAATATCTGTGATTACGCATTTCCTAGGATGTGTCCAACAATCACTCATCTTGCGTTCTTGAACGGCATAGTCATTTTCACTAGAGTGAGGAGAGGCCAAATCAATTAAGAACTCATGGACTTCCACGACCAGTTTGAGTATTCATCCGCGCAGCTTATTAACAAGTCGAAAAGCTTCTTTTACATGCCCAACAACGCTCCACTATCTAGGATCAGAATGGTTCAATTTTGAACAGGTTTTGTGAAACGTCCCCTCCCTTTCACATATCTTGGCTGCCCCATTCAAAAGGCGAAGAAAAGAAGGTCACTCTTTTAGCCCATGTTTGAGAAAATTACCTCTAAAATTGTGGGGTGGCAAATGAAATTTCTCTCTCCTTGGGGAAAGCTAATACTTATCAAGCTTGTTTTAAGTAGTATTCCAATATACCTATTCACGGTACTCCATCCTCCAAAAGCTGTAATCAAGGACTTGAGCGCCAATTCGCAAACTTCTTCCGGGACAATTCAGACTCGGGAAGCAGGTACCATTGGGCAATTTTAAGCGAACATTACTCGGGCCTGGAGATAGAAAGACTAGAGAAGCTACTTTGTGGGATACATTTCAAAGTTAGTAGTGACTTGGATGTGCTGGTATGGACTCTCTCACCTAATGGCAAGTTTTCAGTCTCCTCTAACCTTCCTTCGCATGTTTCCACACTCTATCAAACAATGATTCGGGATAATAAACTCCAAATCGAAATCTCCATCTACATGTGGTGCCGATTGAATAGGAAACTCCCACTTGACGATATCCTAACTACCTTTGGGGTTTCCTTGGCTTCAAAATGTCCCTTTTTTCACCTTCAAGAAACATTGGATCATCTCTTTGCAAGTTGTGATTTCACCAGCCAAGTCCGGAGATACGAGCCATGGGGCATCTTCAAGCTTGACTAAGGTTCGTGAAGAGTCATTGCAAGTGCCAACTTGGACCAATTACAAGCGCACGTGCAAAGAGAATCCAACAAGCCATGCAAAGTTTGGTTCCAGGTGTTCTTGACGGGGAAGCCGTCCAAAACAAACTAGAAGTGGAACGGGTTAGTAAATCTGACTGGAACACTCTTCAAGTCCAACCAAATCCATAATGGAGAAGTCGGGTTGTTTGTGTTTACTCTATCAATTTATAAAGCACAACAGTAGTTTAAGTTTGTGTAAATTGGGCTGGTTTAAGTCGAGTATAGTTGTGACTTAGTTCTCAGTTTTTGGGCTCATTAATTAGCCTTAATAAGGCCCATTTTGCCCAAATCTTGGGACCACTTATGGCTGAACCCCAGCACTACTTTTTTAGGAGTTTTTAAGCTAGTTTTTAGGACTTTATTAAGACTATAAATAGGCCTCATCAAATGGACGAATTTCAGCAGATTTTTGTATAAAAAACATGTCTTTTTCGTGAGGAGAAAGTTCTTTATTTTAGTCTTCGGATTAAGACTTTGTTGGGATCATCGCTTGAGCAACGGTGATTGTTCTAACCGAATTTTAGATTTGGTTCTTGCCTGATTTGTATAGGCAACGGGTCAATTCTCGCTTTAAATCTTGTTAAAAGTTTGGTTCAAGTCTTGTTATAGACAACGAGTTGGTGCAACTCTTGCCTGATTACCCAATTGGAATTACGCAACTGGAGTCGCACCATCTTTGGAAACATTTTTGACAAGGTGAAAAATGCTGAGATGCATGTTCAGCAATGTGAGGCTATTTGCTTGCAACAGCCGTCACAAGCTAACCAAATTTCTCTTGCCCACGCACAATCCATGCACGCTAAATGCCTTGCCGATGAAGAAAGTTTTTGGAGGCAAAAACCGGTATGAAATGGCTGGCTCAAGGAAACTTTTTCGCGAGGTTTACGAGCATAATTCTGTGCGGGAAATATCTGCGATTACGTATTTCGAAGGATGTGTCCGACAATCACTCATCTTGCGTTCGCGAACGACATAGTCATTTTCACTAAAGGAGAGGCCAAATCAGTCAAGAACTCACGGAGTTCCACGACCAGCTTGAGTCTTCATCTGGGCAGCTCATTAACAAGTCGAAAAGCTTCTTTTACATGGCCAACAACGCTCCCCATTTAGGATCAGAACGGTTCAATTTTGAAATTCAGCTTTTGTGAAACGTCCCCTCCCTTTCACATATCTTGGTTGCCCCATTCAGAAGGCGAAGAGAAGAAGGTCACTCTTTCAGCCCATGATTGAGAAAATTACCTCTAAAATTGCGGGGTGGCAAATGAAATTTCTCTCTCCTGGGGGAAAGCTAATCCTGATTAAGCTTGTTTTAAGTAGTATTACAATATACCTATTCACAATTCTCCAGCCACCGAAAGCTGTAATCATGGACTTGGAGCGACAATTCACAAATTTCTTTTGGGGCTATTCGGACTCGGGTAGCAGGTACCATTGGGCATCATGGAAGTCATTATGTAAGCCAACAGCTGCCAATGGCCTTGGAATAATGCCCCTCTCAGATTTGGTCAAGGGTTTTGGCATTAAACTACGGTGGAAATTTCGAAAGGGGAATTCTTTATGTCTCTTTACACATCCGTGCTGGATAAGTCGTTCCCACCCTTGTTTAATAAATGAAAGGCACAAAGATTCTAAATATGGAAGTTGTTGCTTAAAAGCCGTGAGAACGCAGAAAAAGGCCTTTTATTTTGTTACGCATTGGACAAGTCTTCTTTTGGTATGACACTTGGCTGCCTCAAGGACCTTTGTTTCACGAGGTTAGTGAAGTGTTCCAGCCAACCCTTACAGTTGCTGATTTGTGAGTGCAAATGGCTGGAACCTTGCAATTTTAAGCGAACATTATTCGGGCCTTGAGATAGAAAGACTAGAGAAGCTTCTTTGTGGGATACATTTCCAAGTTAGTAATGACTCAGATGTGCTGGTACGGACTCTCTCACCTAATGGCAAGTTTTCAGTCTCCTCTGCCTTTGCCTCGCATGTTTGCACACTCTCTCAAACAATGATTCGGGATAATAAACTCCAAATCAAAATCTCCATCTTCATGTGGCGCCGCTTGAATAGGAAACTCCCACTTGACGATATCGTAACTACCTTTGGGGTTTCCTTGGCTTCAAAATGTCCCTTTTGTCACCATCAAGAAACATTGGACTTATCATCTCTTTGCAAGTTGTGATTTCACCAGCCAAGTCTGGTGATACGAGCCAAGGGGCTGTCTTCAAGCTCGACTAAGGTGTATAAGAAGAGTCATTGCAAGTGCCAACTTGGACCAATTACAAGGGCACGTGCAAAGAGAATCCAACAAGCCATGCAATGTTTGGTTCCAGGTGTTCTTGATGGGGAAGCCGTACAAAACAAACTAGAAGTGGAACGGGCTAGTAAATCTGACTGGAACACTCTTCACGTCCAAATCCATAATGGAGAAGTCCGGTAGTTTGTGTTTACTCTATTATTTTATAAAGCACAACAGTAGTTTAAGTTAGTGTAAATTTGGCTGGTTTAAGTCGAGTATAGTTGTGACTTAGTTCTCAGTTTTTGGGCTCATTAATTAGCCTTAATTAGGCCCATTTAGCACAAATCTTGGGTCCACTTATGGCTGAACCCTAGCACAACTTTTTTAGGAGTTTTTAAGCTAGTTTATAGGACTTTATGAAGACTACAAGATAGGCCTCATCATATGGACGAATTTCAACCAATTTTTGTCAAAAAAACATGCCTTTTTCGTGAGGAAAAAGTTATTTCTTTTAGTCTTTGGATTAAGACTTTGTTGGGATGATCGCTTGAGCAACGATGATTGTTCTAACCGACTTATAGATTTGGATCTTCCCTGATTCGTATAGGCAACTGGTCAATTCTCGCTTTAAATCTTGCTAAGAGTTAGGTTCTTATCTTGTTATAGACAACGAGTTGAATTCTTTGCTTGATTACGCAATTGGAATTACGTAATTGGACTCACACCATCATTGGAAACATTTTTGACAAGGTCAAAAATGCTGAGATGCATGTTCAACAGTGTGAGGGTATTTGCTTGCAACAGCCATCACAACCTAACCAAAATTTTCTTGCCCATGCACAATCCATGCACGCTAAATGCCTTGCTGATAAAGAAAGTTTTTGGAGCCAAAAATCGGGTATGAAATGGCTGACTCAAGGAGACTTTTGCGCGAATTCACTGAGTTGGTTTACGATCACAATTCTGTGCAGGAAATATCTGCGATTACACATTTCCAAGGAAGTGTCCAACAATCACTCATCTTGCGTTCGCGAACGACATATTCATTTTCACTAAAGGAGAAGCCAAATCAATCAAGAACTCGTGGAGTTCCACGACCAGTTTGAGTCTTCATCTGGGCAGCTTATTAACAAGTCGAAAAGCTTCTTTTACATGGCCAACAATGCTCACCTATCTAAGATCAGTATGGTTCAATTTTGAACAGGTTTTGTGAAACGTCCCCTCCCTTTCACATATCTTGGCTGCTCCATTCAAAAGGCAAAGAAAAGAAAGTCACTCTTTTAGCCCATGATTGAGAAAATTACCTCTAAAATTGCGGGGTGGCAAATGAAATTTCTCTCTCCTGGGGGAAAGCTAATCCTTATCAAGCTTCTTTTAAGTAGTATTCAAATATACCTATTCACGGTACTCCAGCCTCGGAAAGCTGTAGTGAAGGGGCATCTTCAAGCTCGACTAAGGTTAGATCGTGAAGAGTAATTGCAAGTGCCAACTTGGACAAATTACAAGGGCACGTGCAAAGAGAATTCAACAAGCCATGCAAAGTTTGGTTCCAGGTGTTCTTGATGGGGAAGCCGTCCAAAACAAACTAGAAGTGGAACGGGCTTGTAAGTCTGATTGGAACACTCTTCAAGTCCAAATCCATAATGGAGAAGTCCGGTAGTTTGTGTTTACTCTATTATTTTGTAAAGCACAACATTAGTTTAAGTTTGTGTAAATTGGGCTGGTTTATGTTTCAGTTTTTAGTTATTCATTTTTTAGGCTCATTAATTAGCCTTTATAAGGCCCATTTAGCCCAAATCTTGGGGCAACTTATGGCAGAACCCCAGCACTACTTTTTTAGGAGTTTTTAAGCCAGATTTTAGGACTTTATTAAGACTATAAATAGGCCTCAAAATATGGACGACTTTCAGCAGATTTTTAGTCTTTGGATTAAGACATTGTTGGGATCATCGCTTGAACAACGGTGACTCGATGTTCTAACCGACTTATAGATTTGGTTCTTGCCTGATTCGTATAGGCAACGTGTCAATTCTCCCTTTAAATCTTGTTAAGAGTTTGGTTCTTGTCTTGTTATAGACAACGAGTTGAATTCTTGCTTGATTACGCAATTGGAGTCACACCATCTTTGGAAACATTTTTAACAAGGTTAAAAATGCTGAGATGCATGTTCAACAGTGTGAGGCTATTTTCATGTAACAGCCATCACAACCTATCCAAATTTCTCTTGCCCATGCACAATCCATGCACGCTAAATGCCTTGCCGATGAAGAAAGTTTTTGGAGGCAAAAATCGGGTATGAAATGGCTGAAACAAGGAGACTTTTGCGTGAGGTTTACGAGCACAATTCTGTGCGAGAAATATCTGCGATTACGCATTTCCAAGGAAGTGTCGAAAATCACTCATCTTGCGTTCGCGAACGACATAGTCATTTTCACTAAAGAAGAGGCCAAATCAATCAAGAACTGGTGGAGTTCACCACGACCAGTTTGAGTCTTCATCTGGGCAGCTTACCAAGTCGAAAAGCTTCTTTTACATGGCCAACAACGCTCACCTATCTAGGATCAGTATGGTTCAATTTTGAACAGGTTTTGTGAAACGTCCCGTCCCTTTCACATATCTTGGTTGCCCCATTCAAAAGGCGAAGAAAAGAAGGTCACTCTTTCAGCCCATGGTTGAGAAAATTACCTCTGAAATTGCGGGGTGGCAAATGAAATTTCTCTCTCCTGGGGAAAAACTAATCCTGATGAAGCTTGTTTTAAGTACTATTCCAATATACCTATTCACGGTACACCAGCCTCGAAAACCTGTAATCAAGGACTTGGAGCGCCAATTCGCAAACTTGTATTGGGGCAATTCGGACTCGGGAAGCAGGTACCATTGGGCATCATGGAAGTCATTATGTAAGCCAACAGCTGCCAATGGCCTTGGAATAATATCCCGCTCAGATTTGGTCAAGGGTTTTGGCATCAAACTATGGTGGAAATTATTCTTGAAAGGGGAATTCTTTATGGTGCTCTTTCATGCGTGCTAGATATTCTCGTTCCCACCCTTGTTTAATAAATGAAAGGCACAGTGATTCATATACATGGAAGTGCATGCTTAAAAGCCGTGAGAACGCAGAAAAAAGGCATTTCATTTTTGTTACGCATTGGACAAGTTTCCTTGTGGTATGACACTTGGCTGCCTCAAGGACCTTTGTTTCACTAGGTGAGTCAAGTGTTCGAGCAAACCCTTACAGTTGCTGATTTGTGTGTGCAAATGGCTGGAACCTTGCAATTTAAAGCGAACATTATTCGGGCCTTGAGATAGAAAGACTAGAGAAGCTTCTTTGCGGGATACATTTCCATGTTAGTAATAACTCGGATGTGTTGGTATGGACTCTCACACGTAATGGCAAGTTTTTAGTCTCCTCTGCCCTTCCCTCGCACGTTTCCACACTCTCTCAAACAATGATTCGGGATAATAAACTCCAAATCGAAATCTCCATCTTCACCTGTGGCGCCGCTTGAATAGGAAACTCCCACTTGACGATATCGTTACTACCTTTGGGGTTTCCTTGGCTTCAAAATGTCCCTTTTGTCACCATCAAGAAACATTGGATCATCTCTTTTCAAGTTGTGATTTCACCAGCCAAGTCTGGTGATACGAGCCAAGGGGCATCTTCAAGCTCGACTAAGGTTCGGGAAGAGTCATTGCAGGTGCCAACTTGGTCCAATTACAAGAGCACGTGCAAAGAGAATCCAACAAACCATGCAAAGTTTAGTTCGAGAAGTCCAGTAGTTTGTGTTTACTCTATTATTTTACAAAGAACAACAGTAGTTTAAGTTTGTGTAAATTGGGCTGGTTTAAGTCGAGTATAGTTGTGACTTAGTTCTCAGTTTTTAGGCTCATTAATTAGCCATATTAAGGCCCATTTAGCCCAAACCTTGGGGCCACTTATGGCTGAACCCCAGCACTACTTTTTTATGAGTTTTTAAGCTAGTTTTTAGGACTTTATGTAAGACTATAAATAGGCCACATCATATGGACGAATTTCAGCAGATTTTTTAAAAAAAAACTTGTCTTTTTCGTTAGGAAAAAGTTCTTTCTTTTAGTCTTTGGATTAAGACTTTGTTGGGATCATCGGTTGAACAACGATGATTGTTCTAACTGACTTATAGATTTGGTTCTTGCCTGATTCGTATAGGCAACGGGTCAAATCTCGCTTTAAATCTTGTTAAGTGTTTGGTCCTTGTCTTGTTATAGACAACGAGTTGAATTCTTGCTTGATTACGCAATTGGAGTTACACCATCTTTGTAAACATTTTTAACAAGGTGAAAAATGCTGAGATGCATGTTCAACAGTGTGAGGCTATTTGCTTGCAACAGCCATCACAACCTAACCAAATTTCTCTTGCCCATGCACAATCCATGCACGCTAAATGGCTTGCCGATGAAGAAAGTTTTTGGAGGCAAAAATCGGGTATGAAATGGCTGACTCAAGGAGGCTTTTACGCGAGGTTTCTTACGAGCACAATTCTTTGCGGGAAATATCTGCGATTACGCATTTCCAAGGAAGTGTCCAAAATCAGTCATCTTGCATTCGCGAACGACATAGTCATTTTCACTAAAGGAGAGGCCAAATCAATCGAGAACTCCTGGAGTTCCACGACTAGTTTGAGTCTTCATCTGGGCAGCTTATTAACAAGTCAAAAAGCTTCTTTTACATGGGCAACAACGCTCCACTCTCTAGGATCAGAACGGTTCAATTTTGAACAGGTTTTGTGAAACGTCCCCTCCCTTTCACATATCTTGGCTGCCCCATTCAAAAGACGAAGAAAAGAAGGTCACTCTTTCAGCCCATGATTGAGAAAATTACCTCTAAAATTGCGAGGTGGAATATGAAATTTCTCTCTCCTAGGGGAAAGCTAATCCTGATCAAGCTTGTTTTAAGTAGTATTCCAATATACCTATTCACGGTACTCCAGCCTCCCAAAGCTGTAATGAAGGACTTGGTGCTCCAATTCGCAAACATTCTACTAGGGCAATTCGGACTCGGGAAGCAGGTACCATTGGGCATCAGTAAGCCAAGGGAATCAATCTCAACAACCAATGAGTGCACATGCTATCTACCGCACATCTGAAGTCCATCTACTAAAGCCAATGCCTCAGCTTGTAAATATGTTTGTTGTTGGTAACCATTAGAAAATGCCCGGATGCATTGTCCGTTGTGATCCCTTAGGATGCCACCACCAGCTGCCATTCCTAGGTTTCCTTTAGAAGCACCATCCATATTCAATTTGAGGCATCCGTATGGAGGGCAGTCCCATTTGACAGCTAGGATCATTTTTGGCTTGGTTTGGATTAGTTGGTTACAAATGCCCCATGACAGTAGCAAGTCATCGGCTGTGGTTACCTTTTTAAATTGATGAGTTGAGGAGATATTTACTAAATAAGAGTTGTTGTCCGCAGTAATCCTTGTTGCACTACTTGTGTTGCCATCCGAAACTGCCTTGTTCCTAGCTTTCCGTAAGAACCAACAGATGACTGCAAGTCATGCAAGGAAGTATTTTATGGACTACTCCAATTGTGGAAGAAGGTGTTGTAGCCCACCACCATGAATTTAACTTTTCCAAGATGGTCGTAGATGGAGTAATAGGTAACTCTAGCCAGTCTTCAAAGAATTGCCAAATTTGGCGTGATATTTCACATTCCACAAAAAGGTGGTCAAAGGATTCTTCATAACAGCAAAACCAGCACTTAGAGGCCAACGAGAAGCCAATTTTTCGTAAGGTATCATCTAACGGCAGTCGCTTATTCAGCAATTTCCACATGAAAATGGAGATCTTCAACTGAAGTCTCTTGTCCCAAATCATTTGCCGAGAGAGTATACGCGCCTTGTGATTTCACCAGCCAAGTCTAGTGATACGAGCCAAGGGGCATCTTCAAGCTCGACTGAGGTTCGTGAAGAGTCATTGCAAGTGCCAACTTGGACCAATTACAAGGGCACGTGCAAAGAGATTCCAACAAGCCAAGCAAAGTTTGGTTCGAGGTGTTCGAGACTACGGGGAAGCCGTCCAAAAAAACTAGAAGTGGAACGGGTTTGGAAATCTGATTGGAACACTCTTCAAGTCCAAATCCATAATGGAGAAGTCCGGTAGTTTTTGTTTACTCTATTATTTTATAAAGCCCAAGAGTAGTTTAAGTTTGTGTAAATTGGGCTGCTTTAAGTTGAGTATAGTTGGGACTTAGTTCTCAGTTTTTAGGCTCATTAATTATCCTTAATAAGGCCCATTTAGCCCAAATGATGGGGCCACTTATGGATGAACCCCAGCACTACTTTTCTAGGAGTTTTTAAGCTAGTTTTTAGGACTTTATTAAGGCTATAAATAGGCCTCATCATATGGACGAATTTCAGCAGATTTTTATCAAAAAAACTTGTCTTTTTCGTGACGAAAAAGTTCTTCCTTTTTGTCTTCGGATTAAGACTTTGTTGGGATAATCGCTTGAGGAACAGTGATTGTTCTAACCGACTTATGGACTTGGTTCTTGCCTGATTCGTATAGGCAACTGGGTCAATTTTTGCATTAAATCTTGTTAAAAGTTTGGTTCATGTCTTGTTATAGACAACGAGTTGAACTCTTGCTTGATTACGCAATTGGAGTCCCACCATCTTTGGAAACATTTTTGAAAAGGTGATAAATGTTGAGATGCATGTTCAACAATGTGAGGCTATTTGCTTGCAACATCCATCACAACCTAACCAAATTTCTCTTGCCCACACACAATCCATGCACACTAAATGCCTTGCCGATGAAGAAAGTTTTTGGAGACAAAAATCCGGTATGAAATGGCTGGCACAAGGATGCCGATGAAGAAAGTTTTTGGAGACAAAAATCCGGTATGAAATGGCTGGCACAAGGAGACCTTTGAGCGATGTTTGCGAGCATAATTCTGTGCGGGAAATATCTGCGATTACGTATTTCCAAGGAAGTGTACGACAAGCACTCATCTTGCGTTCGCGAACGACATAGTCATTTTCACTAAAGGAGAGGCCAAATCAATCAAGAACTCATCGTCTGGAGTTCCACGACCAGTTTGAGTCCACATCTGGGCAGCTTATTAACAAGTCGAAAAGCTTCTTTTACATGGCCAACAACGCTCCACTATCTAGGATCAGAATCATTCAATTTTGAATAGGTTTTGTGAAACGTCCCTTCCCTTTCACATATCTTGGCTGCCCCATTCAAAAGGCGAAGAAAAGAAGGTCACTCTTTCAGGCCATCATTGAGAAAATTACCTCTAAAATTGTAGCGTGGCAAATGAAATTTCTCTCTCCTAGGGGAAAGCTAATCCTGATCAAGCTTGTTTTAAGTAGTATTCCAATATTCCTATTCACGGTACTCCAGCCTCCAAAAGCTGTAATCAAGGACTTGGATCGCCAATTTGCAAACATCTTCTGGGGCAATTCGGACTCGGGAAGCAGGTACCATTGGGCATCTCTAAGCCAACAGCTGCCAATGGCCTTGAAAAAATGTCCCTCTCAGATTTGGACAAGGGTTTTGGCATTAAACTGTGGTGGAAATATCGATTTGTAGGGGAATTCTTTATGGGGCTCTTTCATGCGTGCTAGATCTTGTCGTTCCCACCCTTATTTAATAATTGAAAGGCACAGTGATTCATATACATGGAAGTGCATGCTTAACAGCCGTGAGAACGCAGTAAAAAGGCCTTTTATTTTTGTTACGCATTGGACAAGTCTCCTTGTGGTATGACACTTGGCTGTCTCAAGGACCTTTGTTTCACGAGGTTAGTCAAGTGTTCCAGCCAACCGTTACAGTTGCAGATTTGTGAGTGCAAATGGTTGGAACCTTGCAATATTAAGCGAACTTTATTCGGGTCTTGAGATAGAAAGACCAGAGAAGCTTCTTCGTGGGATACATTTCCAAGTCAATAATGACTCGGATGTGCTGGTATGGACTCTCTCACCTAATAGCAAGATTTCAGTCTCCTTTACCCTTCCTTCACATGTTTCCACACTCTCTCAAACAATGATTTGGGACAATAAACTCCAAATCGAAATCTCCTTCTTCATGTGGCGCCCGCCAATCTTGAATAGGAAACTCCCACTTGACGATATCATAACTACCTTTGGGGTTTCCTTGGCTTCAAAATGTCCCTTTTGTCACCATCAAAAAATATTGGATCATCTCTTTGCAAGTTGTGATTTCACCAGCCAAGTCTGGTGATACGAGCCAAGGGGCATCTTCATGCTCGACTAAGGCTCGCGAAGAGTCATTGCAAGTGCCAACTTGGACCAATTACAAGGGCACGTGCAAAGGGAATCCAACAAGCCATGCAAAGTTTGGTTCGAGGTGTTCTTGACGGGGAAGCCATCCAAAACAAACTAGAAGTGGAACGCGTTTGGAAATCTGATTGGAACACTCTTCAAGACCAAATCCATAATGGAGAAGTCCGGTAGTTTGTGTTTACTCTATTACTTTATAAAGCCCAACAGTAGTTTAAGTTTGTGTAAATTGGGCTGCTTTAAGTCTAGTATAGTTGTGACTTCGTTCTGAGTTTTTAGGCTCATTAATTATCCTTAACAAGGCCCAGTTGAACCCAAATCTTGGGGCCACTTATGGCTGAACCCCAGCACTACTTTTTGAGGAGTTTTTAAGCTAGTTTTTAGGACTTTATTAAGACTATAAATAGGCCTCATCGTATGGCTGAATTTCAGCAGATTTTTATCAAAAAAACTTGTCTTTTTAGTGAGGAAAAAGTTCCTTCTTTTAGTCTTTTGATTAGGACTTTGTTGGGATCATCGCTTGAGCAACGGTGATGTTTCTAACCGACTTATAGATTTGGTTCTTGCCTGATTCGTATAGGCAACGGGTCAATTCTTGCCTTAAATCTTGTTAAGAATTTGGTTCATGTCTTGTTATAGACAACGAGTTGAACTCTTGCTTGATTACGCAATTGGAATTACGCAATTGGAGTCGCACCATCTTTGCAAACATTTTTGACAAGATGAAAAATGCTGAGATGCATGTTCAACAATGTGAGGCTATTTGCTTGCAACAGCCGTCACAAGCTAACCAAATTTCTCTTGCCCACGCACAGAATTCATGCACGCTAAATGCCTTGCCGATGAAGAAAGTTTTTGGAAGTCAAAAATCCGGTATGAAATGGCTGGCACAGGGAGACTATTTCGCGAGATTTTCGAGCATAATTCTCTGCGGGAAATGTCTGCGATTACGCATTTCCCCGGAAGTGTCCGACAATCACTCATCTTGCGTTCATGAACGACATTGTCATTTTCACTAAAGAAGAGGCCAAATCAATCAAGAACTCATGGAGTTCCACGACCAATTTGAGTCTTCATCTGGGCAGCTTATTAACAAGTCGAAAAGCTTCTTTTACATGGCCAACAATGCTCCACTATCTAGGATCAGAATGGTTCAATTTTGAACAGGTTTTGTGAAACATCCCCTCCCTTTCACATATCTTGGCTGCCCCATTCAAAAGGCGAAGAGAAGAAGGTCACTCTTTCAGCCCATGATTGAGAAAATTACCTCTAAAATTGCGGGGTGGCAAATGAAATTTCTCTCGCTTGGGGGAAAGCTAATCCACTGGTCAAGCTTGTTTTAAGTAGTATTCCAATATACCTATTCATGGTACTCCGGCCTCCAAAAGCTGTAATCAAGGACCTGGACCACCAATTCGCAAACTGCTTCTGTGGCAATTCGGACTCGGGAAGCAGGAACCATTGGGCATCATGGAAGACATTGGGTAAGCCAATAGCTGCCAATGGCCTTGGAATAATGTCCCTCTCAGATTTGGTCAAGGGTTTTGGCATTAAACTATGGCGGAAATTTTGAAAGGGGAATTCTTTATGGTGCTCTTTCATGCGTGCTAGATATTGTCGTTCCCACCCTTGTTTAATAAATGAAAGGCACAGTGATTCATATATATGGAAGTGCATGCTTAAAAGTCGTGAGAACGTAGAAAAAAGGCATTTTATTTTTGTTACTCATTGGACAAGTCACCTTGTGGTATGACACTTGGCTGCCTCAAGGACCTTTGTTTCACTTATTAGTCAAGTGTTCGAGACAACCCTTACAGTTGCTGATTTGTGAATCAGCCTATGGCTGGAACCTTGCAATTTTAAGCGAACATTATTCGGGCCATGAGATAGAAAGACTAGAGAAGCATCTTTGTGGGATACATTTCCAAGTTAGTAATGACTCGGATGTGCTTTTAATTCAACTTTCTCACGTAATGGCAATATTTTAGTCTCCTTTACCCTTCCTTCACATGTTTCCACACTCTCTCAAACAATGATTTGGGACAATAAACTCCAAATCGAAATCTCCATCAGAGATGTGGCGCCTCTTGAATAGGAAACCTCCCACTTGACGATATCATAACTGCCTTTGGGGTTTCCTTGGCTTCAAAATGTCCCTTTTGTCACCATCAACAAAACATTGGATCATCTCTTTGCAAGTTGTGATTTCACCAGCCAAGTCTAGTGATATGAGGCAAGGGGCATGTTCTAGCTCGACTAAGGTTCGCGAAGAGTCATTGCAAGTGCCAACTTGGACCAATTACAAGGGCACGTGCAAAGAGAATCCAACAAGCCATGCAAAGTTACCTTTTGGTTCGAGGTGTTCTTGACGGGGAAGCAGCCCAAAACAAACTAGAAGTGGAACGGGCTTGTAAATCTGATTGGAACACTCTTCAAGTCCAAATCCATAATGGAGAAGTCCGGTAGTTTGTGTTTACTCTATTATTTTATAAAGCCCAAATCTTGGGGCCACTTATGGCTGAACCCCAGCACTACTTTTTCAGGAGTTTTTAAGCTAGTTTTTAGGACTTTATTAAGACTATAAATAGGCCTCATCGTATGGCCGAATTTGAGCAGATTTTTATCAAAAAAACTTGTCTTTTTAGTGAGGAAAAAGTTCATTCTTTTAGTATTTTGATTAGGACTTTGTTGGGATCCTCGCTTGAGCAACGGTGATGGTTCTAACCGACTTATAGATTTGGTTCTTGCCTGATTCTTATAGGCAATGGGTCAATTCTCGCTTTCAATATTGTTAAGAGTTTGGTTCATGCCTTGTTATAGGCTACGAGTTGAACTCTTTCTTGATTACGCATGTATTGGAATTACGCAATTGGAGTCGCACCATCTTCGGAAACATTTTTGACAAGGTGAAAAATGCTGAGATGCATGTTCAACAATGTGAGGCTATTTGCTTGCAGCAGCCGTCACAACCTAACCAAATTTCTCTTGCCCACGCACAATTCATGCACGCTAAATGCCTTGCCGATGAAGAAAGTTTTTGGAAGTCAAAAATCTGGTATGAAATGGCTGGCACAAGGAGACTATTTCGCGAGGTTTTCGAGCATAATTCTGTGCGGGAAATTTCTGCGATTACGCATTTCCAAGGAAGTGTTCGACAATCACTCATCTTGCGTTTGCGAACGACATAGTCATTTTCACTAAAGGAGAGGCCAAATCAATCAAGTACTCATGGAGTTCTAAGACCAGTTTGAGTCTTCATCTGGGCAGACTATTAACAAGTCAAAAAGTTTCTTTTACATGGCCAACAACGCTCCCCTATCTAGGATCAGAACGGTTCAATTTTGAACAGCTTTTGTGAAACGTCCCCCCTTTCATTTAGATGGCGAAGAGAAGGTCACTCTTTCAGCCCATGATTGAGAAAATTACCTCTAAAATTGCAGGGTGACAAATGAAATTTCTCTCTCCTGGGCGAAAGCTAATCCTGATCAACCTTGTTTTAAGTAGTATTCCAATATACCTATTCACGGTACTCCAGCCTCCAAAATCTGTAATCAAGGACCAGGAGCGACAATTCACAAACTTCTTCTTTGGCAATTCAAACTCGGGAAGCAGGTACCATTGGGCATCATGGAAGTCATTCGGTAAGCCAACAGCTGCCAATGGCCTTGGAATAATGTCCTCTCAGATTTGATCAAGGGTTTGGCATTAAACTATGGTGGAAATTTTGAAAGGGGAATTCTTTATGGTGCTCTTTCATGCGTGCTGGATATTATCGTTCCCACCCTTGTTTAATAAATGAAAGGCACAGTGATTCATATATAAGGAAGTGCATGCTTAAAAGTCGTGAGAATGCACAAAAAAGGCCTTTTATTTAACAAGCTTTGTTACTCATTGGACAAGTCTCCTTGTGGTATGACACTTGGTTGCCTCAAGGACCTTTGTTTAACGAGGTTAGTCAAGTTTTCGAGCCAACCCTTACAGTTGCTGATTTGTGAGTGCAAATGGCTGGAACCTTGCAATTTTAAGCGAACATTATTCGGGCCTTGAGATAGAAAGACTAGAGAAGCTTCTTTGTGGGATACATTTCCAAGTTAGTAATGTCTCGGATGTGCTGGTATGGACTCTCTCACCTAATGGCAAGATTTCAGTCTCCTCTACCCTTCCTTCGCATGTTTCCACACTCTCTCAAACAATTATTTGGGACAATAAACTCCAAATCGAAATCTCCATCTCCATGTTGCGCCACTTGAATTGAAAACTCCCACTTGATGATATCATAACTACCTTTGGGGTTTCTTGGCTTCAAAATGTCCCTTTTGTCACCATCAAGAAACATTGGATCATCTCTTTGCAAGTCACCAGCCAAGTCTGGTGATATGAGCCAAGCTAGTGGGCATCTTCTAGCTCGACTAAGGTTTGTGAAGAGTCATTGCAAGTGCCAACTTGGACCAATTACAAGGGCAGGGGCAAAGAGAATCCAACAAGCCATGCAAAGTTTGGTTTGAGGTGTTCTTGACGGGGAAGCCGTCCAAAACAAACTAGAAGTGGAACGGGCTTGTAAATCTGATTGGAACACTCTTCAAGTCCAAATCCAAAATGGAGAAGTCCGGTAGTTTGTCTTTACTCTATTATTTTATAAAGCCCAACAGTAGTTTAAGTTTGTGTAAATTAGGCTGCTTTAAGTCGAGTATAGTGGTGACTTAGTTCTCAGTTTTTTGGCTCATTAATTATCCTTAATAAGGCCCATTTAGCCCAAATCTTGGGGCCTCTTATGGCTGAACCACAGCACTACTTTTTTAGGAATTTTTAAGGTTGTTTTTCGGACTTTATTAAGACTATAAATAGGCCTCATCGTATGGACGAATTTCAGAAGCATTTTATCAAAAAAAATTGTCTGAAAATTTTCGTGAGGAAAAAGTTCCTTCTTTTAGTCTTTGGATTAAGACTTTGTTGGGATCATCGCTTGAGCAACGGTGATTGTTCTAACCGACTTATAGATTTGGTTCTTGCCTGATTCGTATAGGCAACGGGTCAATTCTCACTTTAAATCTTGTTAAGAGTTTGGTTCTTGTCTTGTTATAGACAACGAGTTGAACTCTTGCTTGATTACGCAATTGGAATTACGCAATTGGAGTCACACCATCTTTGGATACATTTTTGACAAGGTGAAAAATGTTGAAATGCATGTTCAACAATGTGAGGCTATTTGCTTGCAACAGCCATCACAACCTAACCAAATTTCTCTTGCCCGTGCACAATCCATGCACGCTAAATGCCTTGCCGATGAAGAAAGTTTTTGGAGGCAAAAATCCGGTATGAAATATCTACAATTACATATTTCCAAGGAAGTGTCCGACAATCACTCATCTTGCGTTCGCGAACGACATAGTCATTTTCATTAAAGTGCAGAGAGCTCAAATCAATCAAGTACTCATGGAGTTCCATGACCAGTTTGAGTCTTCATCTGGGCAGCTTATTAACAAGTCGAAAAGCTTCTTTTACATGGCCAACAATGCTCCACTATCTAGGATCAGAACGGTTCAATTTTGAACTGGTTTTGTGAAACGTCGCCTCCCTTTCACATATCTTGGCTGCCCCATTCTGAAGGCGACGAGAAGGTCACTTTTTTAGCCCATGATTGAGAAAATTACTACTAAAATTTCGGGGAGCAAATGAAATTTCTCTCTCCTGGGGGAAAGCTAATCCTGATCAAGCTTGTTTTAAGTAGTATTCCAATATACCTATTCACTGTACTCCAGCCTCCATATTCTGTAATCAAGGATCTGGAGCGCCAATTCGCAAACTTTTTTTGGGGCAATTCAGACTCGGGAAGCAGGTACCATTGGGCATCATGGAAGTCATTCGGTAAGCCAACAGCTGCCAATGGCCATGGAATAATGTCCCTCTCAGATTTGGTCAAGCCGGGTTTTGCATTAAACTATGGTGGAAATTTTGAAAGGGGAATTCATTATGGTGCTCTTTCATGCGTGCTGGATATTGTCGTTCCCACCCTTGTTTAATAAATGAAAGGCACAGTGATTCATATATACAGAAGTGCACTCTTAAAAGTCGTGAGAATGCAGAAAGAAGGCCTTTTAGTTTTTTTACTCATTGAAAAAGTCTCCTTGTGGTGTGACACTTGGCTGCCTCAAGGACCTATGTTTCATGAGGTCAGTCATGTGTTCGAGCCAACTGTTACAGTTGCAGATTTGTGAGTGCAAATGGCTGGAACCTTGCAATTTTAAGCGAACATTATTCGGGCCTTGAGATAGAAAGACTAGAGAAGCTTCTTTGTGGGATACATTTCCAAGTTAGTAATGACTCGGATGTGCTGGTATGGACTCTCTCACCTAATGGCAAGATTTCAGTCTCCTCTACCCTTCCTTCTCATGTTTCCACACTCTCTCAAACAATGATTTGGGACAAGTTTGTTTCATTGGAAGTTCTAAAAACTCCAAATCGAAATCTTCATCTTCATGTGGCGCCTCTTGAATAGGAACTCCCACTTGACGATATCATAACTACCTTTGGGGTTTCCTTGGCTTCAAAATGTCCCTTTTATCACCATCAAGAAACATTGGATAATCTCTTTGCAAGTTGTGATTTCACCAGCCAAGTCTGGTGATACGAGCCAAGGGGCATCTTCTAGCTTGACTAAGGTTCATGAAGAGTCATTGCAAGTGCCAACTTGGACCAATTACAAGGGCACGGGCAAAGAGAATCCAACAAGCCATGCAAAGTTTGGTTCGAGGTGTTCTTGACGGGGAAGCAGTCCAAAAAAAACAAGCAGTGGAATAAGCTTGTAAATCTGATTGGAACACACTTCAAGTCCAAATCCATAATGGAGAAGTCCGGTGTGTTTACTCTATTATTTTATAAAGCCCAAGAGTAGTTTAAGTTTGTGTAAATTGGGCTGCTTTAAGTCGAGTATAGTTGTGACTTAGTTCTCAGTTGTAGAGACTTAAGGCTCATTAATTATCCTTAATAAGGCCCATTTAGCCCAAATCTTGGGGCCTCTTATGGCTGAAACCCAGCACTTCTTTTTTAGGAGTTTTTAAGCTTGTTTTTAGGACTTTATTAAGACTATAAATAGGCCCCATCGTATGGACGAATTTCAGCAGATTTTTATCAAAAAATCTTGTCTTTTTCGTGAGGAAAAAGTTCCTTCTTTTAGTCTTTGGATTAAGACTTTGTTGGGATCATCGCTTGAGCAACGGTGATTGTTCTAACCGACTTTTGGATTTGGTTCTTGCCTGATTTGTATAGGCAACGGGTCAATTCTCGCTTTAAATCTTGTTAAGAGTTTGGTTCATGTCTTGTTATAGACAACGAGTTGAACTCTTGCTTGATTACCCAATTGGAATTACGCAACTGGAGTCGCATCATCTTTGGAAACATTTTTGACAAGGTGAAAAATGCTGAGATGCATGTTCAGCAATGTGAGGCTATTTTCTTGCAAGAGCCGTCACAACCTAACCAAATTTTTCTTGCCCACGCACAATCCATGCACGCTTAATGCCTTGCCGATGAAGAAAGTTTTTGGGGGCAAAAATCTGCTATGAAATGGCTGGCTCAAGGAAACTTTTTCACGAGGTTTGCGAGCATAATTCTGTGCGGGAAATATCTGCGATTACGCATTTCCAAGGAAGTGTCCAACAATCACTCATCTTGCGTTCGCGAACGACATAGTCATTTTCACTAAAGGAGAGGCCAAATCAGTCAAGAACTCACGGAGTTCCACGACCAGTTTGAGTCTTCATCTGGGCAGCTTATTAACAAGTCGAAAAGCTTCATTCACATGGCCAACAACGCTCCCCATCTAGGATCAGAACGGTTCAATTTTGAACAGCTTTTGTGAAATGTCCCCTCATTTTCTAATATCTTGGCTGCCCCATTCAGAAGGCGAAGATAAGAAGGTCACTCTTTCAGCCCATGATTGAGAAAATTACCTCTAAAATTGCGGGGTGGCAATTCATGAAATTTCTCTCTCCTGGGGGAAAGCTAATCCTGATCAAGCTTGTTTTAAGTAGTATTCCAATATACCTATTCACGGTACTCCAGCCTCCAAAAGCTGTAATCAGGACCTGGATCTCCAATTCGCAAAATTTTTCTGGGGCAATTCGGAATCGGGAAGCAGGTACATTTGGGCATCAGGGAAGTCATTCGGTAAGCCATCAGCTGCCAATGGCCTTGGAATAGTGTCCATTTCAGATTTTGTCAAGGGTTTTGGCATTAAACTATGGTGGAAATTTTGAAAGGGGAAATCTTTATGGTGCTCTTTCATGCGTGCTAGATATTGTCGTTCCCACCCTTGTTTAATAAATGAAAGGCACAGTGATTCATATATATGGAAGTGCATGCTTAAAGGCCGTGAGAACGCAGAAAAAATGGCCTTTTATTTTTGTTACGCATTGGACAAGTCTCCCTGTGGTATGACACTTGGCTGCCTCAAGGACCTTTGTTTCACGAGGTTAGTCAAGTTATGTTCCAGCCAACCCTTACAGTTGCTGATTTGTGAGTGCAAATGGCTGGAACCTTGCAATTTTAAGCGAACATTATTCGGGCCTTGAGATAGAAAGACTAGAGACAGCAAAAGAAAACCCCTGTAAGGACAAGTTAGTAATGACTCGGATGTGCTGGTATCTTATACTCTCTAACTTAATGGCAGGATTTCAGTCTCCTCTACCCTTCCTTCGCATGTTTCCACACTCTCTCAAACAATGATTTGGGACAATAAACTCCAAATCGAAATCTCCATCTTCATGTGGCGCCTCTAGAATAGGAAACTCCCACTTGACGATATCATAACTACCTCTGGGGTTTCCTTGGCTTGAAAATGTCCCTTTTGTCACCATCAAGAAACATTGGATCATCTCTTTGCAAGTTGTGATTTCACTAGCCAAGTCTGGTGATACGAGCCAAGGGGCATCTTCTAGCTCGGCCAAGGTTCGTGAAGAGTCATTGCAAGTGACAACTTGGACCAATTACAGGGACAACACGTGCAAAGAGAATACAACAAGCCATGCAAAGTTTGGTTCGAGGTGTTCTTGACGAGGAAGCCGTCCAAAACAAACTAGAACTGGAACGGGCTTGTAAATCTGATTGGAACACTCTTCAAGACCAAATCCATAATGGAGAAGTCTAGTAGTTTGTGTTTACTCTATTATTTTATAAAGCCCAATAGTAGTTTAAGTTTGTGTAAATTGGGCTGCTTTAAGTCGGGTATAGTTTTGACTTAGTTTTCAATTTTTAGGCTCATTAATTAGCCTTAATAAGGTCCATTTAGCCCAAATCTTGGGGCTACTTATGGCTGAACCCCGGCACTACTTTTTTAGGAGTTTTTCAACTAGTTTTTAGGACTTTATTAAGACTATAAATAGGCCTCATCCTGTGGACAAATTTCAGCAGATTTTTATCAAAAAAACTTGTCTTTTTAGTGAGGAAAAAGCTCCTTCTTTTAGTCTTTGGATTAAGACTTTGTTGGGATCATCGCTTGAGCAAGACCGTCGGTGATTGTTCTAACCGACTTATAGATTTGGTTCTTGCCTGATTCGTATAGTCAACGGGTCAATTCTCGCTTTAAATCTTGTTTAGAGTTTGGTTCATGTCTTGTTATAGACAACGATTTGAACTCTTGCTTGATTACCCAATTGGAATTACGCAATTGGAGTCGCACTATCTTTGGAAACATTTTTGGTAAGGTGAAAAATGCTGAGATGCATGTTCAACAATGTGAGGCTATTTGCTTGCAACCACCGTCACAACATAACCAAATTTCTCTTGCCCACGCACAATCCATGCATGCAAAATGCCTTGCCGATGAAGAAAGTTTTTGGAGGCAAAAATCCGGTATGAAATGGCTGGCACAAGGAGACTTTTGCGCGAGGTTTGCGAGCACAATTCTGTGCGGGAAATATCTGTGATTACGCATTTCCAAAGAAGTTTCTGGCAATCACTCATCTTGCGTTCGCGAACGACATAGTCATTTTCACTAAAGGAGAGGCCAAATCTGTTCAATCAAGAACTCATGGTATGACACTTGGCTGCCTCAAGGACCAATTACAAGGGCACGTGCAAAGGGAATCCAACAAGGCATGCAAAGTTTGGTTCGAGGTGTTCTTGATGGGGAAGCCGTCCAAAACAAACTAGAAGTGTAACGGGGCTTGTAAATCTGATTGGAACATTCTTCAAGTCCAAATCCATATGGACGAATTTCAGCAGATTTTTATAAAAAAAACTTGTATTTTTCGTGAGGAAAAAGTTATTTCTTTTAGTCTTTGGATTAAGAATTTGTAGGGATCATCGCTTGAGCAACGGTGATTGGGCTAACCGACTTATGGATTTGGTTCTTGCCTGATTCGTATAGCCAACGGGTCAATTATCGCTTTAAATCTTATTAAAAGTTTAGTTCTTGTCTTGTTATAGACAACGAGTTGAACTCTTGCTTGATTACGCAATTGGAGTCACACCATCTTTGGAAACATTTTTGACAAGGTGAAAAATGCTTTGACTCATGTCCTTCAACAATGTGTGGCTATTTGCTTGCAACAGCCGTCCCAACCTAAACCAAATTCTCTTGCCCGTGCACAATCCATGCACGCTAAATACCTTGCTGATGAAGAAATTTTTTGGATCCAAAATCGTGTATCAAATGGCTGAAACAATGGGACTTTTTAAGAGACAGGTTTCTTAGCATAATTCTGGAAATATCTGCGATTACGCATTTCCAAGGAAGTGTCCCACAATCACTCATCTTGCATTCGCAAACGACAGAGTCATTTTCACTAAAGGAGAGGCCAAATCAACCAAGAACTCCAGGAATTCCACGACCAGTTTGAGTCTTCATCTGTCCAGCTTATTAACTAGTCAAAAAGCTTCTTTTACATGCCCAACAACGCTCCACCATCAAGGATAAGAATGGTTCAATTTTGAACAGGTTTTGTGAAACGTCCCCTCCCTTTCGCATTTCTTGGCTGCCCCATTCAAAAGGCAAAGAAAAGAAGGTCACTCTTTCAGCCCATGATTGAGAAAATCTACCTCAAAAATTGCGGGGTTGCAAATGAAATTTCTCTCTCCTGGGGGAAAGCTAATCTTGATCAGGCTTGTTTTAAATAGTATTCCAATATACCTATTCACGGTACTCCAGCCTCCAGAAGCTGTAATCAAGGACCTGGAGCGCCAATTCACAAACTTCTTCTGGGGCAATTCGGACTCGGGAAGCAGGTACCATTGGGCATCATGGAAGTCATTAGGTAAGCCAACAGCTGCCAATGGCCTTGGAATAATGTCCCTCTCAGATTTGGTCAAGGGTTTTGGCATTAAACTATGGTGGAAATTTTGAAAGGGGAATTCTTTATGGTGCTCTTTCATGCGTGCTAGATATTGTCGTTCCCACCCTTGTTTAATAAATGAAAGGCACAGTGATTCATATACATCAAAGTGCATGCTTAAAAGCCGTGAGAAAGCAGAAAAAATGCCTTTTATTTTTGTTACGCATTGGACAAGTCTCTCTGTGGTATGACACTTGGCTGCCTCAAGGACCTTTGTTCTTCACGAGGTTAGTCAAGTGTTCGAGCCAACCCTTATAGTTGCTTGATTTGTGAGTGCAAATGGCTGGAACCTTGCAATTTTAAGCGAACATTATTCGGGCCTTGAGATAGAAAGACTAGAGAAGCTTCTTTGTGGGATACATTTCCAAGTTAGTAATGACTCGGATGTGCTGGTATGGACTCTCTCACCTAATGGCAAGATTTCAGTCTCATCTACCCTTCCCTTAACATGTTTCCACACTCTCTCAAACAATGATTTGGGACAATAAACTCCAAATCAAAATCTCCATCTTCCTGTGGCGCCTCTTGAATAGGAAACTCCCACTTGACGATATCATAACTACCTTTGGGGTTACCTTGGCTTCAAAATGTCCCTTTTGTCACCATCAAGAAACATTGGATCATCTCTTTGCAAGTCACCAGCCAAGTCTGGTGATACGATCCAAGGGGCATCTTCTAGCTCGACCAAGGTTCGTGAAGAATCATTGCAAGTGCCAACTTGGAAGCCAATTACAAGGGCACGGGCAAAGAAAATCCAACAAGCCATGCAAAGTTTGGCTCGAGGTGTTCTTGACGGGGAAGCCGTCCAAAACAAACTAGAAGTGGAATGGGCTTGTAAATCTGATTAGAACACTCTTCAAGTCCAAATCCATAATGAAGAAGTCCGGTAGTTTGTCTTTACTCTATTATTTTATAAAGCCCAATAGTAGGTTAAGTTTGTGAAAATTGGGCGGGTTTAAGTCGAGTATAGTTGTGACTTAGTTCTCAGTTTTTAGGCTCATTAATTAGCCTTAATAAGGCCCATTTAGCCCAAATCTTGGGGCCAATTATGGCTGAACCCCAGCACCACATTTTTAGTAGTTTTTAAGCTAGTTTTTAGGACTTTATTAAGACTATAAACAGGCCTAATCATATGTAGGAATTTCAGCAGATTTTTATTAAAAAAACTTGCCTTTTTCGTGAGGAAAAAGTTATTTCTTTTAGTCTTTGGATTAAGACTTTGTTGGGACAACATCATCGCTTGAGCAACGGTGATTGTTCTAACCGACTTATGGATTTGCTTCTTGCCTGATTTATAGGCAACGGGTCAATTCTCGCTTTAAATCTTGTTAAGAGTTTGGTTTTTGTCTTGTTATAGACAACGAGTTGAACTCTTGATTGATTGCGCAATTGGAGTCACACCATCTTTGGAAACATTTTTGAAAAGGTGAAAAATGCTGAGATGCATGTTCAACAATGTGAGGCTATTTGCTTGCAACCGCCGTCACAACCTAACAAAATTTCTCTTGCCCATGCACAATCCATGCACTCTAAATGCCTTGCCGATGAAGAAAATTTTTGGAGGCAAAAATCCGGTATGAAATGGTTGGCACAAGGACACTTTTGCGCGAGGTTTGCGAGCATAATTCTTTGCGGGAAATATCTGCGATTACACATTTCCGACTACGTGTCCGACAATCACTCATCTTGCGTTAGCGAACGACATAGTCATTTTCACTAAAGGAGAGGCCAAATCAATTCAAGAACTCGTGGAGTTCCACGACCAGTTTGAGTCTTCATCTGGGCAGCTTATCAACAAGTCGAAAAGCTTCTTTTACATGGCCAACAACGCTCCACTATCTAGGATCAGAATGGTACAATTTTGAACAGGTTTTGTGAACCGTCCCCTCCCTTTCACATTTCTTGGCTGCCCCATTCAGAAGGCGAAGAGAAGAATGTCACTCTTTCAGCCCATGATTGAGAAAATTACCTCTGAAATTGCTGGGTGGCAAATGAAATTTCTCTCTCCAGGGGGAAAGCTAATCCTGATCAAGCTTGTTTTAAGAAGTATTCCAATATACCTATTCACGGTACTCCAGCCTCCAAAAGCTGTAATCAAGGACTTGGAGCGCCAATTCGCAAACTTCTTCTGGGGCAATTCGGACTCGGGAAGCAGGTACCATTGGGCATCATGGAAGTCATTATGTAAGCCAACAGACACAGGTTCTCTCTTTCAGATGTGTTTAAGAACAGGTTATGCAAAAGGGAGTATTAAACTATGGTGGAAATTTTGAAAGGGGAATTCTTTATGGTGTGCTATTTCATGCGTGGTAGGTATTGTCGTTCCCACCCTTGTTTAATAAATGAAAGGCACAGTGATTCATATATATGGAAGTGCATCCTTTAAAGACGTGATTTTTGTTACGCATCGGACAAGTCTCCTTGTGGTATGACACTTGGCTGGCTCGAGGACCTTTTTTTCACAAGGTTAGTCAAGTGTTCGAACCAACCCTTACAGTTGCTGATTTGTGAGTGCAAATGGCTGGAACCTTGCAATTTTAAGTGAACATTATTCGGGCCTTGAGATAGAAAAACTAGAGAAGCTTCTTTCTAGGATACATTTCCAAGTTAGTAATGACTCGGATGTGCTGGTATGGACTCTCTCACCTAATGGCAAGATTTCAGCCTCCTCTACCCTTCCTTAACATGTTTCCACACTCTCTCAAACAATGATTTGGGACAATAAACTGAAAATCGAAATCTGTATCTTCGTGTGAGCGCCTCTTGAATAGGAAACTCCCACTTGACGATATCATAACTACCTTTGGGGTTTCCTTGGCTTCAAAATGTCCCTTTTGTCACCATCAAGAAACATTGGATCATCTCTTTGCAAGTTCTAATTTCACTAGCCAAGTCTGGTGATACGAGCCAAGGGGCATCTACTAGCTCGACTAAGGTTCGTGAAGAGTCATTGCAAGTGCCAACTTGGACCAATTACAAGGGCACGTGCAAAGAGAATCCAACAAGCCATGCAAAGTATGGTTTGAGGTGTTCTTGACGGGGAAGCTGTCCAAAACAAACTAGAAGTGGAACGGGCTTGTACATCAGATTGGAACACTATTCATGTCCAAATCCATAATGGAGAAGTCCAGTAGTTTTTCTTTACGCTATTATTTTATAAAGCCCAATAGTAGTTTAAGTTTGTGTAAATTGGGCTAGTTTAAGTTGAGTATAGTTGTGACTTAGTTCTTAGTTTTTAGGCTCATTAATTAGCCTTAATAAGGCCCATTTAGCCCAAATCTTGGGGCCACTTATGGCTGAACCCCAGCACTACCTTTTTAGGAGTTTTTAAGCTAGTTTTAGGGACCTTATTAAGACTATAAATAGGCCTCATCCTATGGACGAATTTCAGCAGATTTTTATAAAAAAAACTTGTATTTTCCGTGAGGAAAAAGTTCTTTCTTTTAGTCTTTGGATTAAGACTTTGTTGGGATCATCGCTTGAGCAACGGTGATTGTTCTAACCGACATATAGATTTGGTTCTTGCCTGATTCGTTTAGGCAACGGGTGTTATAGACAACGAGTTGAACTCTTGCTTGATTGCGCAATTGGAGTCACACCATCTTTGGAAACATTTTTGACAAGGTGAAAAATGCTGAGATGCATGTTCAACAATGTGAGGCTATTTGCTTGCAACAGCCGTCCCAACCTAAACCAAATTCTCTTGCCCGTGCACAATCCATGCACGCTAAATACCTTGCTGATGAAGAAATTTTTTGGATCCAAAAAATCGTGTATCAAATGGCTGACACAATGGGACTTTTCCGCGAGGTTTGCGAGCATAATTCTGTGCGGGAAATATCTGCGATTACGCATTTCCAAGGAAGTGTCCCACAATCACTCATCTTGCGTTCGCAAACGACAGAGTCATTTTCACTAAAGGAGAGGCCAAATCAACCAAGAACTCCAGGAATTCCACGACCAGTTTGAGTCTTCATCTGGCCAGCTTATTAACTAGTCAAAAAGCTTCTTTTACATGCCCAACAACGCTCCACCATCAAGGATAAGAATGGTTCAATTTTGAACAGGTTTTGTGAAACGTCCCCTCTCTTTCACATTTCTTGGCTGCCCCATTCAAAAGGCAAAGAAAAGAAGGTCACTCTTTCAGCCCATGATTGAGAAAATTACCTCAAAAATTGCGGGGTTGCAAATGAAATTTCTCTCTCCTAGGGGAAAGCTAATCTTGATCAGGCTTGTTTTAAATAGTATTCCAATATTCCTATTCACGGTACTCCAGCCTCCCAGAAGCTGTAATCAAGGACTTGGAGCGCCAATTCACAAACTTCTTCTGGGGCAATTCGGACTCGGGAAGCAGGTACCATTGGGCATCATGGAAGTCATTAGGTAAGCCAACAGACGCCAATGGCCTTGGAATAATGTCCTCTCAGATTTGGTCAAGGGTTTTGGCATTAAACTATGGTGGAAATTTTGAAAGGGGAATTCTTTATGGTGCTCTTTCATGCATGCTAGATGTTGTCGTTCCCATCCCTGTTTAATAAATGAAAGCACAGTTATTCATATGTATGGAAGTGCATGTTTAAAAGCCGTAAGAACGCAGAAATAAGGCCTTTTATTTTTGTTACGCACTGTACAAGTTTCCTTGTTGTATGACACTTGGCTGCCTCAAGGACCTTTGTTTCACGAGGTTAGTCAAGTGTTCCAGCCAACCCTTACAGTTGCTGATTTGTGAGTGCAAATGGCTGGAACCTTGCAATTTTAAGCGAACAATATTCAGGCCTTGAGATAGAAAGACAGGTCTAGAGAAGCTTCTTTGTGGGATACATTTCCAAGTTAGTAATGACTCGAATGTGTTGGTATGGACTCTCTCAACTAATGGAAAGATTTCAGTCTCCTCTACCCTTCCTGCTCATGTTTCCACTCTCTCAAACAATGATTTGGGACAATAAACTCCAAATCGAAATCTCCATCTTCATGTGGCGCCTCTTGAATAGGAAACTCCCACTTGACGATATCATAACTACCTTTGGGGTTTCCTTGGCTTCAAAATGTCCCTTTTGTCACCATCAAGAAACATTGGATCATCTCTTTGCAAGTTGTGATTTCACCAGCCAAGTCTGGTGATACGAGCCAAGGGGCATCTTCAAGGTCGACTAAGGTTCGTGAAGAGTCATTGCAAGTGCCAACTTGGACCAATTACAAGGGCACGTGCAAAGAGAATCCAACAAGCCATGCAAAGTTTGGTTCGAGGTGTTCTTGACGGGGAAGCCGTCCAAAACAAACTAGAAGTGGAACGGGCTTGTAGAATTATGATTGGAACACTCTTCAAGTCCAATTCCATAATGGAGAACTCCGGTAGTTTGTGGTTACTCTATTATTTTATAAAACCCAATAGTAGTTTAAGTTTGTGTAAATTGGGCTGCTTTAAGTCGAGTATAGTTGTGATTTAGTTCTCAGTTTTTAGGCTCATTAATTAGCCTTAATAAGGCCCATTTAGCCCAAATCTTGGGGCCACTTATGGCTGAACCCCAGCACTACTTTTTTAGGAGTTTTTAAGCTAGTTTTTAGGACTTCATTAAGAATATAAATAGGCCTCATCATATGGACGAATTTCAGCAGATTTTTATCAAAAAAACTTGTCTTTTTCGTGAGGAAAAAGTTCTTTCTTTTAGTCTTTGGATTAAGACTTTGTTGGGATCATCGCTTGAGCAACGGTGATTGTTCTAACCGACTTATGGATTTGGTTCTTGCCTGTTTCGTATAGATAACGGGTCAATTCTTGCTTTGAATCTTGTTAAGGGTTTGGTTCATTGTCTTGCTATAGACAACGAGTTGAACTCTTGCTTGATTGCGCAATTGGAGTCACACCATCTTTGGAAACATTTTTGACAAGGTGAAAAATGCTGAGATGCACGTTCAACAATGTAAGGCTATTTGCTTGCAACAGCCATCAAAACCTAACCAAATTCCCCTAGCCCGTCCACAATCCATGCACGCTAAATGCCTTGCCGATGAAGAAAGTTTGTGGAGGCAAAAATCGGTTACGAAATGGCTAACACAAGAAGACTTTTGCGCGAGGTTTGCGAGCACAATATTGTGTGGGAAATATCTGCGATTACCCATTTCCATGGAAGTGTCCTACAATCACTCATCTTGCGTTCGCGAACGACATAGTCATTTTCACTAAAGGAGAGGCCAAATCAATCAAGTACTCATGGAGTTCCACGACCAGTTTGAGTCTTCATCTGGGCAGCTTATTAACAAGTCAAAATGCTTCTTTTACATGCCTAACAATGCTCCACTATCTAGGAGAAAAACTCAGAATGGTTCAATTTTGAACAGGTTTTGTGAAACGTCCCCTCCCTTTGACATATCTTGGCTGCCCCATTCAAAAGGCAAAGAAAAGAAGGTCACTCTTTCAGCCCATGATTGAGAAAATTACCTCTAAAATTGCGGGGTGGCAAATGAAATTTCTCTCTCCTGGGGGAAAGCTAATCCTGATCAAGCTTGTTTTAAGTAGTATTCCAATATAACTATTCACGGTACTCCAACCTCCAAAAGCCGTAATCAAGGATCTAGAGCTCAAATTCGCAAATTTCTTCTGGGGCAATTTGGACTCAGGAAGAAGGTACCATTGGGCATCATGGAAGTCATTGTGTAAGCCAACAGCTACCAATGGCCTTGGAATAATGCCCCTCTCAGATTTGGTCAAGGGTTTTGGCATTAAACTATGGTGGAAATTTTGAAAGGGGAATTCTTTATGGTGCTCTTTCATGCGTGCTAGATATTGTCGTTCCCACCCTTGTTTAATAAATGAAAGGCTCTGTTACAGTGATTCATATATATGGAAGTGCATGCTTAAAAGCCGTGAGAACGCAGAAAAAAGGCCTTTTATTTTTGTTACGCATTGGACAAGTCTCCTTGTCGTATGACACTTGGCTGCCTCAAGGACCTTTGTTTCACGAGGTTAGTCAAGTGTTCGAGCCAACCCTTACAGTTGCTATTTGTGAGTGCAAATGGCTGGAACCTTGCAATTTTAAGCGAACATTATTCGGGCCTTGAGATAGAAAGACTAGAGAAGCTTCTTTGTGGGATACATTTCCAAGTTAGTAATGACTCGAATGTGCTGGTATGGACTCTCTCACCTAATGGCAAGATTTCAGTCTCCTCTACCCTTCCTTAACATGTTTCCATACTCTCTCAAACAATGATTTGGGACAATAAACTCCAAATCAAAATCTCCATCTTCATGTGGCGCCTCTTGAATAGGAACTCCCACTTGACGATATCATAACTACCTTTGGGGTTTCCTTGGCTTCAAAATGTCCCTTTTGTCACCATCAAGAAACATTGGATCATCTCTTTGCAAGTTGTGATTTCACCAGCCAAGTCTGGTGATACGAGCCAAGGGGCATCTTCTAGCTCGACTAAGGTTCGTGAAGAGTCATTGCAAGTGCCAACTTGGACCAATTACAAGGGCACGTGCATAGAGAATCCAACAAGCCATGCAAAGTTTGGTTCTAGGTGTTCTTGACGGGGGAAGCCGTCCAAAACAAACTAGAAGTGGAACGGGCTTGTAAATCTGATTGGAACACTCTTCAAGTCCAAATCCATAATGGAGAAGTCCGGTAGTTTGTCTTTACTCTATTATTTTATAAAGCCCAATAGTAGTTTAAGTTTGTGTAAATTGGGCTGGTTGAAGTCGAGTATAGTTGTGACTTAGTTCTCAATTATTAGGCTCATTAATTAGCCTTAATAAGGACCATTTAGCCCAAATATTGGTACCACTTATGGTTGAACCCCAGTACTACTTTTTTAGGAGTTTTTAAGCTAAAGTTTTTAGGACTTTATTATGACTAATAAAACCTGTCCTTATACACAATAGATGAATATAAGCAGACAGATGTCTCTTAGATATCTTTTTCGTGAGGTTGGGTTCTTTCTTTTAGTCTTTGGATTAAGACTTTGTTGGGATCATCGCTTGAGCAAAGGTGATTGTTCTAACCGACTTATGGATTTGGTTCTTGCCTGATTCGTATAGGCAACTGGTCAATTCTCGCTTTAAATCTTGTTAAGACATTGGTTCTTGTCTTGTTTTGAGACAACGATTTGAACTCTTGCTTGATTACGCAATTGGACTCACACCATCTTTGGAAACATTTTTCACAAGGGGAAAAATGCTGAGATGCATGTTCAACAATGTGAGGCAATTTGTTTGCAACAGCCGTCACAACCTAACCAAATTTCCCTAGCCCGTGCACAATCCGTGCACGCTAAATTCCTTGCCGATAAAGAAAGTTTGTGGAGGCAAAAATCGGGTACGAAATGGCTGACACAAGAAGAGACTTTTGCTCGAGGTTTGCGAGCACAATTCTTTGCGGGAAATATCTACGATGACGCATTTCCAAGGAAGTGTCCGACAATCACTCATCTTGCATTCGCGAACGTCATCGACATTTTCACTAAAGGAGAGGCCAAATCAATCAAGAACTCATGGAGTTCAATGACCAGTTTGAGTCTTCATCTGGGCAGCTTATTAACAAGTCGAAAAGTTTCTTTTACATGCCCAACAATGCTCCACTATCTAGGATCAGAATGGTTCAATTTTGAACAGTTTTTATGAAACGCACCCTCCCTTTGACATAACTTGGCTGCCCCATTCAGAAGGCGAAGAGAAGAAGGTCACTCTTTCAGCCCATGATTGAGAAAATTACCTCTAAAATTGCGGGGTGGCAAATGAAATTTCTCTCTCCTGGGGGAAAGCTTGATCAATCTGATCAAGCTTGTTTTAAGTAGTATTCGAATATACCTATTCACTGTACTCCTGCCTCCAAAAGCTGTAATCAAGGACCTGGAAATGGCGCCAATTCGCAAACTTCTTCTGGGGCAATTCAGACTCGGGAAGCAGTTACCTTTGGGCATCATGGAAGACATTTGGTAAGCCAAAAGCTGCCAATGGCCTTGGAATAATGTCCCTCTCAGATTTGGTCAAGGGTTTTGGCATTAAACTATGGTGGAAATTTCGAAAGGGGAATTCTTTATGGTGCTATTTCATGCGTGCTAGATATTGTCGTTCCCATCCATGTTTAATAAATCAAAGGCACAGTGATTCACATATATGGAAGTGCATGCTTAAAAGTCGTGAGAACGCAGAAAAAAGGCCTTTTATTTTTGTTACTCATCGGACAAGTCTCCTTGTGGTATGACACTTGGCTGCCTCAAGGACCTTTGTTTCACGAGGTTATTCAAGTGTTCGAGCAAACCCTTACAGTTGCTGATTTGTGAGTGCAAATGGCTGGAACCTTGCAATTTTAAGCGAACATTATTCGGGCCTTGAGATAGAAAGACTAGAGATGCTTCTTTGTTGGGATACATTTCCAAGTTAGTAATGACTCGGATGTGCTAGTATGGAATCTCTCACCTAATGGCAAGATTTCAGTCTCCTCTACCCTTCCTTCGCTTGTTTCCACACTCTCGGAAACAATGATTTGGGACAATAACATCGAAATCTCCATCTTCATGTGGCGCCTCTTGAATAGGAAACTCCCACTTGACGATATGATAACTACCTTTGGGGTTTCCTTGGCTTCAAAATGTCCCTTTTGTTACCATCAAGAAACATTGGATCATCTCTTTGCAAGTTGTGATTTCACCAGCCAAGTCTGGCGATACGAACCAAAGGGCATCTTCTAGCTCGACTAAGGTTCGTGAAGAGTCATTGCTAGTGCCAACTTGGATCAATTACAAGGGCACGCGCAAAGAGAATCAACAAGCCATGCAAAGTTTGGTTCGAGGTGTTCTTGTTTGTCGGGGAAGCACGTCCAGAACAAACTAGAACTGGAACGGGCTTGTAAATCTGATTGGAACACTCTTCAAGGGAGAAGCTCCAAATCCATAACGGAGAAGTCCGGTAGTTTGTGTTTACTCTATTATTTTATAAAGCTCAAGAGTAGTTTAAGTTTGTTTAAATTGGGCTGCTTCAAGTCGAGTATAGTTGTGACTGCTTTAAGGCCCATTTTGCCCAAATCTTGGGGCCACTTATGGCTGAACCCCAGCATTTACTTTTTTAGGAGTTTTTAAGCTAGTTTTTAGGACTTTATTAAGACTATAAATAGTCCTCACCGTATGGACGAATTTTAGAAGATTTTTATAAAAAAACTTGCCTTTTTCGTGAGGAGAAAGTTCTTTCTTTTCGTCTTCGGATTAAGACTTTGTTGGGATAATCGCTCGAGCAACGGTGATTGTTCTAACCGACTTATAGATTTGGATCTTGCCTGATTCATATGGGCAACGGGTCAATTCTCGCTTTAAATCTTGTTAAGAGTTTGGTTATTGTCTTGTTATAGACAACGAGTTGAATTCTTGCTTGATTACGCAATTGGAGTCACACCATCTTTGGAAACATTTTTCACAAGGTGAAAAATGCTGAGATGCATGTTCAACAGTGTGAGGCTATTTGCTTGCCCATGCACAATCCATGCACACTAAATGCCTTGCCGATGAAGAAAGTTTTTGGAGGCAAAAATCGAGTATGAAATGGCTGAAACATGGAGACTTTTGGGCTAGGTTTATGAGCACAATTCTTTGCCAGAAATATCTGCGATTACGAATTTCCAAGGAAGTGTCCAACAGTCACTCATTTTACGTTCGCGAACGACATTGTCATTTTCACTAAAGGACAGGCCAAATCAATCAAGATGTCATGGAGAGACACGACCATTTCGAGTTTCATGGGGCAGCCAAGAACCTTCTGAAAGGGGACGTTTAGAAGAAACGAACTGTTCCTATTGATCAGAATGGTTCAATTTTGAACAGCTTTTGTGAAACGTCCCCTCCCTTTGACATATCTTGGCTGCCCCATTCAGAAGGTATAAGAGAAGAAGATCACTCTTTCAGCCCATGATTGAGAAAATTACCTCTTAAATTGTGGGGTGGCAAATGAAATTTTTCTCTCCTAGGGGAAAGCTAATCCTGATGAAGCTTGTTTTCAGTAGTATTCCAATATACCTATTCACGGTCCTCCAGCCTCCAAAAGTTGTACTCAAGGACTTGGAGCGCCAATTCGCAAACTTCTTCTGGGGCAATTTGGACTAGGGAAGCAGGTACCATTGGGCATCATGGAAGTCGTTACGTAAGCCAACAGCTGCCAATGGCCTTGGAATAATGTCCCTCTCAGATTTGGTCAAGGGTTTTGGCATTAAACTATGGTGGAAATTTTGAAAGGGGAATTCTTTATGGTGCTCTTTCATGTGTGCTAGATATTGTCATTCCCCCCCTTGTTTAATAAATGAAAGGCACAGTGATTCATATATATGGAAGTGCATGCTTAAAAGCCGTAAGAACGCAGAAAAAAGGCCTTTTATTTTTGTTACGCATTGGACAAGTCTCCTTTTGGTATGACACTTGGCTGCCTCAAGGACCTTTGTTTCACGAGGTTAGTCAAGTGTTCGAGCCAACCCTTACAGTTGCTAATTTGTGAGTGCAAATGGCTAGAACCTTGCAATTTTAAGTGAACATTATTCGGGCCTTGAGATAGAAAGACTAGAGAAGCTTCTTTGTGGGATACATTTCCAAGTTAGTAATGACTCGGATGTGCTGGTATGGACTCTCTCACCCAATGGCAAGATTTCAGTCTCCTCTACCCTTCCTTCGCTTGTTTCCACACTCTCTCAAACAATGATTTGGGACAATAAACTCCCAATCGAAACTCCATCTTCTTGTGGCGCCTCTTGAATTGGAAACTCACACTTGACGATATCGTAACTACCTTTGGGGTTTTCTTGGCTTCTAAATGTCCCTTTTGTCACCATCAAGAAACATTTGATCATCTCTTTGCAAGTTGTGATTTCACCAGCCAAGTCTGGTAATACGAGCCAAGGGGCATCTTCAAGCTCGACTAAGAGGTCGTGAAGAGTCATTGCAAGAGCCAACTTGGACCAATTACAGGGGCACGTGCAAGGAGAATCCAACAAGCCATACAAAGTTTGGTTCAAGGTGTTCTTGACGGGGAAGCCGTCCCAAAACAAATTGGAAGTGGAACGGGCGTGTAAATCTTATTGGAACATTCTTCCAGTCCAAATCCACAATGGAGAAGTCCCGTAGTTTGTGTTAACTCTATCATTTTATAAAGTCCAATAGCAGTTTAAGTTTGTGTAAATTGGGTTGGTTTAAATCGAGTATAGTTGTGATTTAGTTCTCAGTTTTTAGGCTCATTAATTAGCCTTAATAAGGCCCATTTAGCCCAAATTTTGGGGCCACTTATGGCTGAACCCCTGCACTACTTTTTTTGGAGATTTTAAGCTAATTTTTAGGACTTTATTAAGACTATAAATAGGCCTCATCATATCGACGAATTTCAGCAGATTTTTATAAAAAAAACTTGTCTTTTTCATGAGGAAAAAGTTCTTAGGTCTTTTAGTCTTTGGATTAAGACTTTGTTGGGATCATCGCTTGATTAACGGTGATTGTTTTAACCGACTTATAGATTAGCTTCTTGCCTGATTCGTATATGCAACTGGTCAATTCTCGCTTTGAATCTTGTTAAGGGTTTGGTTCTTGCCTTGTTATAGACAACGGGTTGAATTCTTTCTTGATTACGCAATTGGAGTCGCAACATCTTTGGAAACATTTTGAACAAGGTGAAAAATGCTGAGATGCATGTTCAACAATGTCAGGCTATTTGCTTGCAACAGCCATCACAACCTAACCAAATTTCTCTTGACCATGCACAAGCCATGCACGCTAAATGCCTTGCCGATGAAAAAAGTTTTTGGAGGCAAAAATCGGGTATGAAATGGCTGAAACAAGGAGACTTTGGTGCAGGGTTTGCGAGCACAATTCTGTGAGGGAAATATCTAGGATTACGCATTTCCAATGAAGTGTCCAACAATCACTCATCTAGCATTCGCGAACGCAAGTACATAGTCATTTTCTCTAAAGGAGAGGCCAAATCATTCAAGAACTCATCGAGTTCCACGACCAGTTTGAGTCTTCATCTTTACTTGGCCAACAACGCTCCACTATCTAGGATCATAATGGCTCAATTTTGAACAGGTTTTGTGAAACGTCCCCTCTCTTTCACATATCTTGGCTGCCCCATTCAAAAGGCGAATAGAAGAAGGTCAATCTTTCAGCCCAGGATTGAGAAAATTACCTCTAAAATTGCGGGGTGGCAAATGAAATTTCTCTCTCTGAGGTTTGAGAACACAATTTTGTGCGAGAAATATCTGGGATTACGCATTTCCAAGGAAGTGTCCAACAATCACTCATCTTGCGTTCGCGAACGACATAGTCATTTTCACTAAAGGAGAGGCCAAATCAGTCAAGAACTCAAGGAGTTCCACGATCAGTTTGAGTCTTCATCTGGGCAACTTATTAACAAGTCGAAAAGCTTCTTTTACATGGCCAACAACGCTCTGCTATCTAAATTGGGATCAGAATGGTTCAATTTTGAACGGGTTTTGAGAAACGTCCCCTCCCTTTCACATATCTTGGCTGCCCCATTCAAAAGGCGAAGAAAAGAAGGTCACTCTATCAGCCCATGATTGAGAAAATTACCTCTAAATTGCGAGGTGGCGAATGAATTTCTCTCTCCTGGGGGAAAGCTAATCCGTCTCAAGCTTGTTTTAAGTAGTATTCCAATATACCTATTCACGGTACTCCAGCCTCTAAAAGCTGTACAGAAGGCAGTCTTCTACAGTCCAGATTGCAAAAGAAGACAGGGGCAACTTATCTTCAAGGCCGAAGGCCTTGGTACCATTTATCAGCATGGAAGTCATTGTGTAAGCCAACAGCTGCCAATGGCCTTGGAATAATGTCCCTCTCAGATTTGGTCAAGGGTTTTGGCATTAAACTACGGTGGAAATTTCGAAAGGGGAATTCTTTATGGTGCTCTTTCATGTGTTCTAGATATTGTCATTCCCACCCTTGTTTAATAAACGAAAGGCACAGTGAAGGCGTATTCATATATATGCAAGTGCATGCTTCAAAGCCGCGAGAACACAGAAAAAAGGCCTTTTATTTTTGGTACGCATTGGACAAGTCTCCTTTTGGTATGACACTTGGCAGCCTCAAGGACATTTGTTTCACATGGTTAGTCAAGTGTTCGAGCCAACCCTTAAGTTGCTGATTTGTGAGTGCAAATGGCTGGAACCTTGCAGTTTTAAGCGAACATTATTCGGGCCTTGAGATAGAAAGACAGGAGAAGCTTCTTTGTGGGATACATTTCCAAGTTAGTAATGACTCGGAAGTTCAGGTATGGACTCTCTCACCTAACGAAAAGATTTCAGTCTCCTCTACCCTTCCTTCGCATGTTTCAACACTCTCTCTAACAATGATTTGGGACAATAAACTCCAAATCGAAATCTCCAACTTCATGTGGCGCCCCTTGAATAGGAAACTCCAACTTGACGATATCATAACTACCTTTGGGGTTTCCTTGGCTTTAAAATGTTCCTTTTGCTCACCATCAAGAAACATTGGATCATCTCTTTCCAAGTTGTGATTTCACCAGCCAAGTCTGGTGATATGAGCCAAGGGGCATCTTCAAGGTCGACTAAGGTTCGTGAAGAGTCATTGCAAGTGCCAACTTGGACCAATTACAGGGGCACGTGCAAAGAGAATCCAACAAGCCATGCAAAGTTTGGTTCGAGGTGTTCTTGACGGGGAAGCCGTCCCAAAACAAACTAGAAGTGGAACGGGCTTGTAAATCTGATTGTAACATTCTTCAAGTCCAAATCCATAATGGAGAAGTCCATAGTCTGCATCACTTGGGATTTGAAGAAGAATGCTATGGCCGAGGGTGATGCCCTCCATCCTATTGCTGGGGGGCAATCTAAATCATTTGCACAGGCTTTATTGGGTGGCACAATCGACGCACAACCAGAACATCATTTGAAAAAGCTTCAATCCTACAAGGGTGAGCCGGCGGTCTTCTTCTCCGAGGATGAAATTCAAAGGCTGGCTGCTCCATTTAAATACACACTGGTTGGTCACTTCCCGCGAGGCAAACCTAAATGGAATTACTCCGCAAAAGTTTCCACACTATTGGTTTCAAAGGTGATTTTACAGTGGGCTATATTGATTACAAGCATGCCATGATTCGCTTTTCATTAGAGGAGGATTATCTAAGGTGCTAGCTTAAAGCCACATGGTTCATCAATGGTTTTTTCATGCGTGTTCTTAAATGGCACCCTCTTTCCACGCCAGAGATAGAACCATCCAACGTGCCCGTATGGATAACCTTAGAGGGCCTCCCAACAGTCTTCTACAATAAACACTCCATTTTTAGTATCAGTACAAGCAGTTGGCACGCTACTTAAGTTGGACTTGGCTACCCGCAATTTCACTCGACCGAACACTGCTAAGGTATGTGTAGAAGTTGATCTACTTGCAATTTTACCTTCGCGAGTTTGGATTGGTGTTGGTGCGAATGGAAGATGGCAAAAAATCAGCTATGAAGATTTGCCAAGTTACTGTACAAATTGTCACAAAATCGGCCATGCATCATTGGATTGTAGGGCCGGAAACCCCCGTCCGTCAAACCAGCAATTCCAGCAGCAACCCATCCCAAAAAATGTCCCACATCTTCAGCAAATACAAAAGGCTACAAAAACATGGATTCCACTTTCTAGCACGGACCCGTGTCCCTCGGGTACAAAGCCATCGAATCAACAATCTCCAACAGCTGTGGAAGAGTTGATCACCCGGTTGGAACGACCACCATCATGGCTGCAAGAGACGATCTCGGCATCTCCAACTATCCCACCAGTTCAAATTTTGAATTCCTTGTAGATAGGAGCTGACAATACCAGATTCGGAAATGAAAGCCTTGGAGGAAGGAACATCTTACCATTTTTTGCTTTCTGGATCCTAATCTCTCAACAATGTCAAGATGTGTTGACCAAGTCAATGGGGGTTGCAACAAATGTGGAGCTGCCTTTGGTTCAAACTTGCAAGTAAGGTAATCCCACCAAATTTGGCAACTGTCCAAACAACCGCTCTCGAATAGCCTGTAATAATTCAGCCAACATCTCCCAATTGCACATGCAATCCATCGTGGCCATGGATGACTCTTCCATTCCTCATGCAACAATTATGGCTGAATTACCATGCTATTTTTCGGAGGGTGAATCACCCCATGCACCACAACCATCTCCCTCTCAATTGCAACCAGTGAGTCAACCTTCGTCCAAGAGGAAAAGTAGACGTAAACGAATTTACAATATGCCAAGGCCTATGCGTACTAGGCTGGCTAAGAAATTTTCCAATCCGTCCCTATCTCCTAAATGTTAATGGATAGTGTTTTAAGTAGCATGGAATATAAGAGGAATAGGTAATAAACCTTCCATTCGTAGGTTAAAGTTGCTAGTTACACAAAACAGAATAAACATTCTTGCTTCAATGGAGCCTATGGCGGACAAAGCAAGGATTCCTCTTTTCGCCCACAAGCTAGGCTTCGATTGTTGTCAATCTAATGCTAACGGGAAAATTTGGGTTTTTTGGAATAAGAGGGTTAGTCCTTACCCCTATTTTAGTTTCTGAACAACTTTTTCATGTTTCTTGCTCCTTACCATCCTATCATACAACTGTGGAAATCTCTTTCATTTATGCAAAGTGTACTAAGGCTGAAATACGAGAACTTTGGGAGGCCCTCCGGACTATCCAACCACACTCTCCATGGCTGGTTGGGGGAGATTTCAATGTCATTTCAGGATTCGGATGAATATAAAGGTGGCAGCTCACTCGATGTTGAAGCCATGACGGAATTTAATGACTGTCTTCATGATTGTGGATTGATGGATATTGCCTTCCAAGGTTAAGTGCAAATATACTTGGAGGGGCAACAGGATGGGAGATACGGTGTGGAAAAGACTGGACCGGTTCGTGTGCAACAATGATTTCCTTGCTGCCTTCCGCAACATTAATGTTGAACACCTCATCAAGACATGCTCGGATCATTCACCTCTCCTTATCAAAGTGTCAAATGATGTCACAACAGGCCCAAAGCCATTTAAATTCTTAAATATGTGGACTAAGCATAAAGATTTTTTGCAGGTAGTAGATCAAAATTGGTCTTTACATTGTTCTGGACTGCCTCTCTTCGTCTTTGCTTGCAAGCTCAAACGATTGAAAGCAGAGCTAAAAAATTGGAACCGTACGGTGTTTGGGGATGTGTTTTCCAAAGTCCAAGCAGCTGAATGGTAGGTACATGTAAAAGAGGAGGCATTTCTTGTAGCAACAAAACCCAAACAATCAATTGGCACTATCTCATGCACAAGCGGTTCACACCCGATGCCTGGCCGAAGAGGAAATGTTATGGAGTCAAAAAGCGGGGACATCTATAAAGTGGTTAAAGGAATGAGACCATAATACTACCTTCTTCCATTCTGCACTCATGGCAAAGAAACAACATTTACGGATCTCAAAAATTAAAGTGGATGGTGTTTGGAAGAAGAAATACAATGATATCGCAATTACCTTTGGAAATACACATCTCCAACGCGTCTCTTATCGTGTAATGAGCCAACGGTGATAGATCACACTTTGTTAGATACTCTTCCCACGACAGTTCCCAATGTGGACAATCAACTCTTGCTAGCTGAACTCACCACTAAGGAGTTAAAAGAGGCAGTTTTCTCCCTCAACCCGGATGGAGCAGCGGGCATTGATGGATATAATGGTTTTTTCTTCTCCTTTTGCTGGGATATTATTCATCGGGATCTTTTCCATGCTGTAGGAGCATTCTTGAAGGGGGCGACACTGCCACGTATGTTCACGAGTACCCTCATTACTTTAATCCCGAAAGTTACGAATCCCTCATCTTTTACTGATTTTTGACCCATTAGCCTTTGCATACCTTCTTCAACAAAGTATGCACAAAGATTTTGGCTACCAGGCATTTCCACTATGATGCCTGGACATATTTCCCTTGTTCGGGGTGCCTATGTCCCGTAGAGAAATTGCTGATAATATCCTTCTAGCCCAAGAGATGGTGGAGTTCTTAAACAGAAAACAAGAGGTGGTAATCGATCTGTCTCTTATACACATCAAGATTGATAGATTATCTTGGTCTTTTTTATATGCAATTCTGAGGAGGTTTGGTTTTGCTGAGAATTGGATCTCTTTAGTGAAGAATAGTCTGGAATATTGTTGATTTTCTATTCTCGTTAATGGTGTGCCAAAAGGTTTCTTTAAATCTTCAAGAGGAGTTCGGCAAGGGGACCCTCAATCCATTCTTCTTTGCAACCAATAGTCCACTCTCTTACACAACCTTGAATTGATCAGAGACAGGGCATTGAGAAGCATTCTGAGAGGAGATTAGAGATCATACTCAACACAAATAGATGAGAATAAGCCGACAGCAGATGAGAGAAATTTTTACAAGGGGAGATGTGTATAAGAGACAGAAAGATGGCTTTCATTTCAAGGTTTGAGACATCCTCTGGGCAGCTTTGCAACAAAGCCAAAAGTTCTTTTTATTTGTCCAAGACATTATCCATACCTCGTATTCGGATGATTCAAGCCAAAACGGGGTTTGCAAAAAAATCCCCATTCATATATTTGGGATGCCCCATCCAAAAAGCAAAAAAACGGAGAGAACTTTTTCAGCCAATGACAGAAAAAGTGACAACTCGCAATCATGGTTGGCAAACACGATTTCTCTCTCCTAGAGGACGGCTTATTCTCATCAAACACGTGTTGAGTAGCATCCCAATCTTTCTTATGGCAGTTCTCGCTCATCCACTTTCAATCCTTAAGGAGTTAGAAAGGCAATTTGCGGGTTTCTTCTAGGGAGATTCGGAAGGGGATCCAAAATGCCATTGGATAGCATGGTCTACCATTTGTCAACCAACATCCTCCAATGGTCTCGTAATGTATTACTCCATTAGCGGCTGTTGTGCATGGTTTCAGCATGAAATTATGGTGGAAGTTTCGGAAAGGCCATTCCTTATGGAGCTCCTTCCTCCATGGAAGATATTTAAACCGCTGCGCTCATCCTTGTGTAGCTCAAGAAGCATCCTGGAGACTCAGATCACATGGTTAACGAATGCTGCGCGTTCGCGAGTCGACAGAACAAAATATGTTGTTCCTCATCCAGAATGCCAACTCTTCATTCTGGTTTGACACATGGACTGATGACGGGCCGCTATTTAAGATGGTGGAACATGTTTATGATAGCCACCTTTCAGTGAGGCAACTGTGGAATTCTAGCGAATGGAATTTATCCTTACTCGACGGGAGATATTCCAAAGAGGAGCTCCCCCACACCAGCCACTGGAGAGTGTGGTTGGATCATGTCTCTTATACATTCGGATTCGGACAAGCTCATTTGGACCCTTACATCCAACGGCTCTTTCTCTATCTCATCCACCTACTCGCCAATGGACGCTCAATCATTCACTAGACAAATGATTTGGGATAAGAGACTCCAACTGAAGATCTCCATCTTTTTGTGGAAATTGTTAAACATACGGCTTCCAACGGATGACATGATTGCCAAAATAGGCATCCCATGACCATCTAAATGCCGCTTTTGTAACAATGAAGAATCTGTCAATCATCTCTTTGTGGTATGTACATTGGCAACACAAGTTTGGAGTTTTTTCGAAGAGTGGTTCGAATGGAGTTTTGGCCCAGCCTCTACCATTTTGGATAAGCTCAACTTGTGGTAGTGGGCTGAACACGCTTATTCTACCACAATGGGGGCAATACATAAAATCCTTCCATGCATTGTTTGCTGGTTCATTTGGAAGTCTAGGAATAATGCTACATTCCAAGGGACAAGCATCTCAGGTACATCAGGATCATTGTCGACAGGACAGTGCTTATCCATTTAATTTCCTCAATATTTCTGTTTCCAAAGGTAATTGCGGTAGATGAATTGCTTCTTTGACACGGAAGAATATTTGCAGCCAACTTCTTTACTTGCAACCCAAGAGAATACTTACTGTTAAATGGAACTGTACTCCTTATGGTATCTTCAAGAGTTGAATGTCCGCATGGGAAACTGTCGTGGGACTGTCTCTTTGATACCCATCTAGATGTGTATGAAGAGACAGGGCGAGCCCACCATCCATTCTAATGGCTACGCTTCCCAAACCAATTTGAAGGCCGAGGTTCTGGCCCTTTTAGATGGCCTAAAAATGTGTTGCTCTTTACACCTACAGGCTGTGGAGGTAGAAATAGACTCTCTAATTATCGTTAATATCATAAAAGGGCTGTCCGCACAACCATGGAGCATTGACAATGAACTCCAGCTCATCAAACGGCTCATAGAAGGCAGAGTTGTTTCATTCTCACATGTATTTAGGGAAACAAATAAAGCAGCAGATAGGTTAGCAAATGAGGGCATTATTACGCCCATGTATGTTGAATACGATCCTGATACCATTCCCTCCCATGTGAAAGGTAAGATTTGGTTATCCCGGATGCCGAGGAACTTCCCTACATTCGCCTTTGTAAATCTTGAGCTTTGCTAATAAATCTTCACCTCATTTGGGTGTTTGCTTAAAAAATAAAAAATAAGGCCCATTTATCTCAAATCTTGGGGCAACTTATGGCGGAACCCAATACTAGTATTTTAGGATATTTTAAGCTATTTTTTAGAACTTCATTAAGACTATAAATAGGCCTCATCATATGGACGAATTTCAGCAGATTTTTATCAAAAAAACTTGTCTTTTTCGTGAGGAAAAAGTTCTTTCTTTTAGTCTTTGGATTAAGACTTTGTTGGGATCATCGCTTGAGCAAAATCTGATTGTTCTAAGATTTATAGTTTGGTATCTTGCCTGATTCGTATAGGCAACGGGTCAATTCTCGCTTTAAATCTTGTTAAGATTTTGGTTCTTGCCTTGTTATAGACAACGGGTTGAATTCTTGCTTGATTATGCAATTGGAATTAGGCAATTGGAGTCAAACCATCTTTGGAAACAATTTTGACAAGGTGAAAAATGATGAGATGCATGTTCAACAATGTCAGGCTATTTGCTTGCAACAGCCATCATAACCTAACCAAATTTCTCTTGCCCATGCACAAGCCATGCACGCTAAATGCCTTGCCGATGAAGAAAGTTTTTGGAGGCAAAAATCGAGTATGAAATGGTTGAAACAAGGGGACTTTAGCGCGAGGTTTGAGAGCACAATTCTGTGCAGGAAATATCGGGGATTACGCATTTCCAAGGAAGTGTCCAACAATCACTCATCTTGCGTTCGCGAACGACATAGTCATTTTCACTAAAGGAGAGGCAAAATTAGTCAAGAACTCACGGAGTTCCATGACCAGTTTGAGTCTTCATCTGGGCAGCTTATTAACAAGTGGAAAAGCTTCTTTTACATGACCAACAACGCTCTGCTATCTAGGATCAGAATGGTTCAATTTTGAACGGGTTTTGAGAAACGTCCCCTCCCTTTCACATATCTTGGCCATTCCTGATGCCCCATTTAAAAGGCGAAGAAAAGAAGGTCACTCTATCAGCCCATGATTGAGAAAATTACCTCTAAATTGCGAGGTGGCAAATGAATTTCTCTCTCCTGGGGGAAAGCTAATCCGTCTCAAGCTTGTTTTAAGTAGTATTCCAATATACCTATTCACGGTACTCCAGCCTCCAAAAGCTGTACTCAAGGACTTGGAGTGCCAATTCGCAAACTTCTTCTGGGGCAATTCGGACTCGAGAAGCAGGTACCATGGGGCATCATGGAGGTCATTGTGTAAGCCAACAGCTGCCAATGGCCTTGGAATAATGTCCCTCTCAGATTTGGTCAAGGGTTTTGGCATTAAACTACGGTGGAAATTTCGAAAGGGGAATTCTTTATGGTGCTCTTTCATGTGTTCTAGATATTGTCATTCCCACCCTTGTTTAATAGACAAAGCCACAGTGATTGTTGGACACATCCAAGTGCATGCTTCAAAGCCGTGAGAATGTAGAAAAAAGGCCTTTTATTTTTGTTACGCATTGGACAAGTCTCCTTTTGGTATGACACTTGGCTGCCTCAAGGAGCTTTGTTTCACAAGGTTAGTAAAGTGTTCCAGCCAATCCTTACAGTTGCTGATTTGCGAGTGCAAATGGCTGGTACCTTGCAATTTTAAACGAACAATATTCACGCCTTGAGATAAAGACTAGAGAAGCGTCTTTGTGGGATACATTTCCAAGTTAGTAATGACTCGGATGTTCTGGTACGGGCTCTCTCACCTAATGGCAAGTTTTCAGTCTCCTCTACCCTTCCTTCACATGTTTCCACACTCTCTCAAACAATGATTTGGGACAATAAACTCCAAATCGAAACTCCATCTTAATGTGGCGCCTCTTGAATAGGAAACTCGCACTTGACGATATCATAACTACCTTTGGGATTTCCTTGGCTTCAAAATGTCCCTTTTGTCACCGTCAAGAAAAATTGGATCATCTCTTTGCAAGTTCTGATTTCACCAGCCAAGTCTGGTGATACGAGCCTGGACATGGGGCATCATCAAGCTCGACTAACGTTCGTGAAGAGTCATTACAAGTGCCAACTTGGACCAATTACAGGGGCACGTGCAAAGAGAATCCAACAAGCCATGCAAAGTTTGGTTCGAGGTGTTTTTGACGGGGAAGCCGTCCCAAAATAAACTAGATGTGGAACGGGCTTGTAAATCTGATTGGAACATTCTTCAAGTCCAAATCCATAATGGAGAAGTCCAGTAGTTTGTGTTTACACTATTATTTTATAAAGCCCAAGAGTAGTTTATGTTTGTGCAAATTGGGCTGGTTTAAGTCGAGTATAGTTGTGATGTAGTTCTCTGTTTTTAGGCTCATTAATTAGCCTTAATAAGGCCCATTCAGCCTAAATATTGGGGCCACTTATGGCTGAACCCCAGCACTAGTTTTTTTGGAGATTTTAAGCTAGTTTTTAGGACTTCTTTAAGACTATAAATAGGCCTCATCATATGGACGAATTTCAGCAGATTTTTATCAAAAAAACTTGGTAGTCTTTTTCGTGGGGAAAAAGCTCTTTCTTTTATTCTTTGGATTAAGACTTTGTTGGGATCATCGCTCGAGCAATGGTGATTGTTCTAACCGACTTATAGATTTGGTTCTTGCCTGATTCGTATAGGCAACGGGTCAATTCTCGCTTTAAATCTTGTTAATAGTTTGGTTCTTCCCTTGTTATAGACAACAGGTTGAATTATTGCCTGATTCTGCAATTGGAATTACGCAATTGGAGTCACAGCATCTTTGGAAACTCCATCTTCATGTGGCGCCTCTTGAATAGAAAACTCGCGCTTGACGATATCATAACTACCTTTGGGGTTTCCTTGGCTTCAAAATGTCCTTTTTGTCACCATCAAGAAAAATTGGATCATCTCTTTACAAGTTGTGATTTCACCAGCCAAGTCTGGTGATACGAGCCATGGGGCATCTTCAAGCTCGACTAAGGTTCGTGAAGAGTCATTGCAAGTGCCAACTTGGACCAATTACAGGGGCACGTGCAAAGAGAATCCAGCCAGTACAAGCCATGCAAAGTTTGGTTCGAGGTGTTCTTGACGGGGAAGCCGTCCCAAAACAAACTAGAAGTGGAACGGGCTTGTAAATCTGATTGGAACATTCTTCAAGTTCAAATCCATAATGGAGAAGTCCTGTAGTTTGTGTTTACCCAATTATTTTATAAAGCCCAAGAGTAGTTTATGTTTGTGTAAATTGGGCTGGTTTAAGTCGAGTATAGTTGTGATGTAGTTCTCTGTTTTTAGGCTCATTAATTTGCCTTAATAAGGCCCATTCAGCCCAAATATTGGGGCCACTTATGGCTGAACCCCAGCAATAGTTTTTTAGGAGATTTTAAGCTAGTTTTTAGGACTTCATTAAGACTATAAATAGGCCTCATCATATGGACGAATTTCAGCAGATTTTTATCAAAAAAACTTGTCTTTTTTGTGAGGAAAAAGTAGATTTTATTCTTTGGATTAAGACTTTGTTGGGATCATCGCTTGAGCAACGGTGATTTTTCTAACCGACTTTAGTAGATTAGGTTCTTGCCTGATTCGTATGGGCAACGGGACAATTCTCACTTTAAATCTTGTTAAAAGTATTGTTCTTGCCTTGTTATAGACAACGGGTTGAATTCTTGCTTGATTATGCAATTGGAATTACGTAATTGGAGTCACACCATCTTTGGAAACATTTTGACTAGGTGAAAAATGATGAGATGCATGTTCAACAATGTCAGGCTATTTGCTTGCAACAGCCATCACAACCTAACCAAATTTCTCTTGCCCATGCACAAGCCATGCACGCTAAATGCCTTGCATCTGAAGAAAGTTTTTGGAGGCAAAAATCGGGTATGAAATGGTTGGAACAAGGGGACTTTAGCGTGAGGTTTACGAGCACAATTCTGTGAAGGAAATATCTGGGATTACGCATTTCCAAGGAAGTGTCCAACAATCACTCATCTTGCGTTCGCGAACGACATAGTCATTTTCACTAAATGAGAGGCCAAATCAGTAAAGAACTCACGGAGTTCCACCTGACAAGTTTGAGTCTTCATCTGGGCAGCTTATTAACAAGTCGGAAAGCTTCTTTTACATGGCCAACAACGCTCCGCTATCTAGGATCAGAATGGTTCAATTTTGAACGGGTTTTGAGAAACGTCTCCTCCCTTTCATATATCTTGGCTGCCCCATTCAAAAGGCGAAGAAAAGAAGGTCTCTCTATCAGACCATGATTGAGAAAATTACCTCTAAATTGCGAGGTGGCAAATGAATTTCTCTTTCCTGGGGGAAAGCTAATCCGTCTCAAGCTTGTTTTATGTAGTATTCCAATATACCTATTCACGGTACTCTAGCCTCCAAAAGCTGTACTCAAGGACTTGGAGTGCCAATTCGCAAACTTCTTCTGGGGCAATTCGGACTCGAGAAGCAGGTACCATTGGGCATCATGGAAGTCATTGTGTAAGCCAACAGCTGCCAATGGCGTTGGAATAATGTCCCTCTCAGATTTGGTCAAGGGTTTTGGCATTAAACTACGGTTAAAATGTGATTCAAAAGGGGAATTCTTTATGGTGCTTTTCCATGTGTTCTAGATATTGTGATTCCCATCCTTGTTTAATAAACGAAAGGCACAGTGATTCATATATATGCAAGTGCATGCTTGAAAGCCGTGAGAACGCAGAAAAAAGGCCTTTTATTTTTGTTACGCATTGGACAAGTCTCCTTTTGGTATGACACTTGGCTGCCTCAAGGACCTTTGTTTCACGAGGTTAGTCAAGTGTTCCAGCCAATCCTTACAGTTGCTGATTTGCGAGTGCAAATGGCTGGAACCTTGCAATTTTAAGCGAACAATATTCACGCCTTGAGATAGAAAGACTAGAGAAGCATCTTTGTGGGTTACATTTCCAAGTTAGTAATGACTCGGATGTTCTGGTACGGACTCTCTCACCTAATGGAAAGTTTTCAGTCTCCTCTACCCTTCCTTCACATGTTTCCACACTCTCTCAAACAATGATTTGGGACAATAAACTCCAAATCGAAACTCCATCTTCATGTGGCGAGAGGCCTCTTGAATAGGAAACTCCCACTTGACGATATCATAACTACCTTTGGGGTTTCCTTGGATTCAAAATGTCCCTTTTGTCACCATCAAGAAACTTTGGATCATTTCTTTGCAAGTTGTGATTTCACTAGCCAAGTCTGGTGATACGAGCCATGGGGCATCTTCAAGCTCGACTAAGGTTCGTGAAGAGTTATTGCTAGTACCAACTTGGACCAATTACAAGGGCACGTGCAAAGAGAATCCAACAAGCCATGCAAAGTTTGGTTCGTGGTGTTTTTGATGGGGAAGCCGTCCCAAAATAAACTAGATGTGGAACGGGCTTGTAAATCTGATTGGAACATTCTTCAAGTCCAAATCCATAATGGAGAAGTCCAGTAGTTTGTGTTTACACTATTATTTTATAAAGCCCAAGAGTAGTTTATGTTTGTGTAAATTGGGCTGGTTTAAGTCGAGTATAGTTGTGATGTAGTTCTCAGTTTTTTGGCTCATTAATTAGCCTTAATAAGTTAATAATGCCCATTCAGCCCAAATATTGGGGCCACTTATGGCTGAATTGGGCCAAAAACTAGTTTTTAGGAGATTTTAAGCTAGTTTTTAGGACTTCATTAAGTGTATAAATAGGCCTCATGCTATGGACAAATTTATAGCCCATTTTTGTCAAAAACTTGTCTTTTTCGTGAGGAAAATGTTCTTTCTTTTAGTCTTTGGATTAAGACTTTGTTGGGATCATCGCTTGAGCAACGGTGATTGTTCTAACCGACTTATAGATTTGGTTCTTGCCTGATTCGTATAGGCAACGGGTCAATTCTCGCTTTAAATCTTGTTAAGAGTTTGGTTCTTGTCTTGTTATAGACAACGGGTTGAATTCTTGCTCGATTATGCAATTGGAATTACGCCATCTTTGGAAACATTTTTGAAAAGGTGAAAAATGCTGAGATGCATGTTCAACAGTGTGAGGCTTTTTGCTTGCAACAGCCATCACAACCTAACCAAATTTCTCTTGCCCATGCACAATCCATGCTGCACGCTAAATGCCTTGCCGGTGAAGTCGGGTATGAAATGGCTAAAAAAATGAGACTTTTGTGCGAGGTTTGCGAGCACAATTGTGTGTGGGAAATATCTATGATTACGCATTTCCAAGGAAGTGTCCGACAATCACTCATCTTGCGTTCGCGAACGACATAGTTATTTTAATTAAAGGAGCGGCCAAATCAATCAAGAACTCGTGGAGTTCCACGACCGGTTTGAGTCTTCATCTGGGCTTCTTATTAACAAGTCGAAAAGCTTCTTTTATATGGCCAACAACGCTCCACTATCTAGGATCAGAATGTTTCAATTTTGAACAGGTTTTGTGAAACGTCCCCTCCCTTTCACATATCTTGGATGTCCCATTCAAAAGGCGAAGAAAAGAAGGTCACTCTTTCAGCCCATTATTGAGAAAATTACCTCTAAATTGCGGGGTGGCAAATGAAATTTCTCTCTCCTGGGGAAAGCTAATCCTGATCAAGCTTGTTTTAAGTAGTATTCCAATATACCAAACCTATTCACGGTACTCCACCCTCCAAAAGCTGTAAACAAGGACTTGGAGCGCCAATTCGCAAACTTCTTCTGATTTTGGACTCGGGAAGCAGGTACCATTGGGCATCATGGAAGTCATTATGTAAGTCAACAGCTGCCAATGGCCTTGGAATAATGTGTCACGCCCCAAAAACGGGACCGTAACACGCCGCGCTAATGGTACACCGGCCCAAAGCGCCAGGCACAAACGAACAGAGCAACATGTGTTCGTTTAATGTAATGTGTATAAGAGAAAGGCTTGTAGTTGCCCCAATTGACTTCTTCTTAACTCAACCAAGCTCCAAGTGATTGTTTACAGCTTTTGGAGGGTGGAGTACCGTGAATCTGTCTCTTATACACATCTAGATGTGTATAAGAGACAGCCTTAGTCGAGCGAGAAGATGCCCCTTAAAAAGAAAACATAAAGATAATAACATTTACGAAAACCATAGTCATGAAGCAGTTTCTAAAATGTCTCATGCCATTTAAACGTCAATAAACCATAATCATAAGTAGTTTCTAAAATGTATCATGCCATTTAAACGTCAGGCATGTCCAAAACATAGCCAAAAGATCCAATCATTTCAAAACATAGTATGCTAAAGCATAGCGAACAAATCCAAGTACAGTTTCAATCCGAAATATAATAAAATAGCATGAGTATCTTTTAGGCTCAAAGGTATGACCTACAGTACTAGCCAGATCTAGTAATCTACCACACCTACTAGTCCGACACGGAGGTCAAGTTATCCCATCACAAGACCCCAGTCAAATAGTTCATAATATCATAGCAATCACCATGGCGTCCCATGACTCATACATTTCCAAACACATCCAAAATTATATACCTAGGTCACCTATGAGCCAAAACAGTCATAAAATGCTTTCATATCAAAAGAGTTTGCAAACATATCAATTGATTAACATAAAATAGCTTGGTCCCGATTTCATATGTAATAGTTCCAAAACTTGGTAAAAGTGCAGTTCCAAACATCATACACATTCTAAAATCCATCCTTAATGCAATAGGTCATCCCCAGTCAAAATGCAGATAGTATAAGAGGCAAATCCTATTACAGCTAGATTACGAGATAATAAGCCTCAGTTTTCCGAAAAACCGAAAAACTTCGCTCTCCCTAGGCTATAAGTAGGTTATCCTCCGCCAACAAAATCCAATTCCAAGGTATTCAAGGGACCTTGGTTACAAACAACTTTCCACAACAGATTCTAACCAACCAATGCATAAACATAAGCATTCATAGCATAACACTCTAGGGCCACATATGGAAGACAAAACCCCAACTCATAATCTTAAAATATGTAATCTAACCGTGGAAAGTTGTTAAAAATCAACCCCAATCACTTCCCAACCTCCAAAACACTAAAAACAACCCATAACATACATAAATCATAACATATAAGGCTGCAAAATATTGATTTCTTTATTATTTTTATAGATCAGGTTGTTGAAAACTTGAAATTAGTGTTGGTTATTATTATGAAGCCCATATGCCATAAAGTGCTAAAATACATAAAATCTTCATACCTTCCAAGTTGTCTATACTTGATATCCAAGAAAATTTTGGGGGAAAATGGGGAAGAGAAGTTTCGGCCAGCAGCTAGGAGAAATGAGGAAGAAACAAAGCAAGAAGAAGACTAAAAGATTCCAAGGTTGACCCAAATAGTTCCCATTGGAGTACACATTCTTCTGATGTGTTCTCTTTCACCCAAAACTAATTCCGGCTCCTAAATTAACATTTTTTTCTGAATAATTCAGCCCTCATACAACACTCACACCACAATGCACTAATTACACTTAGTCCAATTTTTGACCGTTTACCACGAACCGAAATCGCGTAAACCGAAAAATTTGCCAAATTGAAAAACGAATAAGTTGAAGTACTTAATGACTAAAAATAATATGAAAAACATTTTAAACAAGTTAAAAAAAAATCAAAGAACAAGGCTAGTAAAATACTGGGTTTCACATAATGTCCCTCTCAGATTTGGTCAAGGGTTTTGGCATTAAACTATGGTGGAAATTTCGAAAGGGGGGAATTCTTTATGGTGCTCTTTCATGCATGCTAGATATTGTCATTCCCACCTTGTTTAATAAATGAAAGGCACAGTGATTCATATATATGGAAGTGCATGCTTAAAAGCCGTGAGAACGCATAATAAAGGCCTTTTATTTTTGTTACGCATTGGACGAGTCTCCTTTTGGTGTGGCACTTGGCTGCCTCAAGGACCTTTATTTCACGAGGGTAGTCAAGTGTTCGCGCCAACCCTTACAGTTGCTGATTTGTGAGTGCAAATGGCTGGAACCTTGCAATTTTAAGCGAACATTATTCGGGCCTTGAGATAGAGAGACAAGAGAAGCTTCTATGTGGGATACATTTCCAAGTTAGTAATGACTGGGATGTGCTGGTATGGACTCTCTCACCTAATGGCAAGTTTTCAGTCTCCTCTACCCTTTCTTCGCGTGTTTCCACACTCTCTCAAACAATGATTTGGGACAATAAACTCCAAATCGAAATCCCCATCTTCATGCCAAACTTTGATTTTGTTGACAGGAAACTCCCACTTGAAGATATCATAACTCCCTCTGGGGGTTTCCTTGGTTTCAAAATGTCTCTTTTGTCACCATCAAGAAACATTGGATCATCTCTTTGCAAGTTGTGATTTCAACAGCCAAGTCTGGTGATACGAACCAAGGGGCATCTTCTCGCTCGACTAAGGTTTGTGAAGAGTCATTGAAAGTGCCAACTTGGACCAATTACAAGGGCACGTGCAAAGAGAATCCAACAAGCCATGCAAAGTTTGGTTCGAGGTGTTCTTGATGGGGAAGTCGTCCAAAACAAACTAGAAGCGGAACGGGCTTGTAAATATGATTGGAACACTCTTCAAGTCCAAATCCATAATGGAGAAGTCCGGTAGTTTGTGTTTACTATAAAGCCCAGGAGTAGTTTAAGTTCGTGTAAATTGGGCTGGTTTAAGTCGAGTATAGTTGTGACTTAGTTCTCAGTTTTTAGGGTCATTAATTAGCCTCAGTAAGTCCCATTTAGCCGAAATCTTGAGACAGATTTATACTTGGGCCACTTATGGCTGAACACCAGCACTACTTTTTTAGGAGTTTTTAAGCTATTTTTTAGGACTTTATTAAGACTATAAATAGGCCTCATCATAAGGACGAATTTCAGCAGATTTTTATAAAGAAAACTTGTCTTTTTCGTGAGGAAAAAGTTCTTTGTTTTAGTCTTTGGATTAAAACTTTGTTGTGATCATCGCTTGAGCAACGGTGATTTTTCTAACCGACTTACAGATTTGGTTTCTTGACTGATTCGTATAGGTTATGGGTCAATTCTCGCTTCAAATCTTGTTAAGAGTTTGGTTGTTGGACACTCCCTTGGAAATGCGTAATCGCAGATATTTCCCGCATAGAATTGTGCTCGCAAACCTAGCGCAAAAGTCCCCTTGTTTCAGTCATTTCATACCCAATTTTTGCCTTCAAAAACTTTCTTCATCGGCAAGGCATTTAGCGTGCATGGATTGTGCAGGGGCAAGAGAAATTTGGTTAGGTTGTGATGGTTGTTGCAAGAGTCAAATAGCCTCACATTGTTGAACATGCATCTCAGCATTTCTCACCTTGTCAAAAATGTTTCCAAAGATGGTGTGACTCCAATTGCGTAATCAAGCAAGAATTCAACTCGTTGTCTATAACAAGACAAGAAGCAAACTCTTAACACGATTTAAAGCGAGAATTGACCCGTTACCTATACGAATCAGGCAAGAACCAAATCTATAAGTCGGTTAGAACAATCACCGTTCCTCAAGCGATGATCCCAACAAAGTCTTAATCCGAAGAATAAAAGAAAGAACTTTTTCCTCACAAAAAAGACAAGTTTTTTTTTATAAAAATCTGCTGAAATTTGTCCATATGATGAGACGTATTTATTGTCTTAATGAAGTCCTAAAAACTATCTTAAAAACTCCTAAACAGGTTTTGTTAAACGTCCCCTCCCTTTCACATATCTTGGCTGCCCCATTCAAAAGACGAAGAAAAGAATGTCACTCTTACAGCCCATGATTGAGAAAATTGCCTTTAAAATTTTGAGCGGGGTGGCAAATGAAATTTCTCTCTCCTAGGGGAAAGCTAATCCTGATCAAGCTTGTTTTAAGTAGTATTCCAATATACATATTCACGGTACTCCAGCCTACAAAAGCTGTAATCAAGGACTTGGAGCACCAATTCTGAAACTTCTTCTGGGGCAATTCGGACTCGGGAAGCAGGTACCATTGGGCATCATGGAAGTCATTATGTAAGCCAACAGCAGCCAATGGCCTTGGAATAATGTCCTTCTCAGATTTGGTCAAGGGTTTTGGCATTAAACTATGGTGGAAATTTTGAAAGGGGAATTCTTTATGGTTCTCTTTCATGCGTGCTAGATATTGTCGTTCCCACCCTTGTTTAATAAATGAAAGGCACAGTGATTCATATTTATGGAAGTGCATGCTTAAAAGCCGTGAGAACACAGAAAAATGGCCTTTTATTTTTGTTACGCATTGGACAAGTTTTCTTTTGGTATGACACTTGGCTGCCTCAAGGACCTTTGTTTCACGAATGTGGTTAGTCAAGTGTTCCAGCCAACCCTTACAGTTGCTGATTTGTGAGTGCAAATGGCTAGAACCTTACAATTTTAAGCGAACATTATTCGGGCCTTGAGATAGAAAGACAGGAGAAGCTTCTTTGTGGGATACATTTCCAAGTTAGTAATGACTCGGATGTGCAGGTATGGACTCTCTCACCTAATGAAAAGATTTCAGTCTCCTCTACCCTTCCTTCGCATGTTTCAACACTCTCTCTAACAATGATTTGGGGCAATAAACTTCATATCGAAATTTCCATCTTCATGTGGCGCCTCTTGAATAGGAAACTCCCACTTGACGATATCATAACTACCTTTGGGGTTTCCTTGGCTTTAAAATGTCCCTTTTTTCACCATCAAGAAACATTGGATCATCTCTTTGCAAGTTGTGATTTCACCAGCCAAGTCTGGTGATACGAGCCTAGGGGCATCTTTAAGCTCGACTATGGTTCGCGAAGAGTCATTGCAAGTGCCAACTTGGATTTAACCAATTGGGCACGTGCAAAGAGAATCCAACAAGCCATGCAAAGTTTGGTTCGAGGTGTTCTTGACGGGGAAGCCGTCCAAAACAAACTAGAAGTGGAACGGGCTTGTAAATCTGATTGGAACACTCTACAAGTCCAAATCCATAATGGAGAAGTCCGGTAGTTTATGTTTACTCTATTATTTTATAAAGCACAATAGTAGTTTAAGTTTGTGTAAATTGGGCTGCTTTAAGTCGAGTATAGTTGTGACTTAGTTCTCAGTTTTTGGGCTCATTAATTAGCCTTAATAAGGTCCATTTTGCCCAAATCTTGGGGCCAATTATGGTTGAACGCCAGCACTACTTTTTTAGGAGTTTTTAAGCTAGTTTTTAGGACGTCATTAAGACTATAAATAGGCCTCATCATATGGACGAATTTCAGCAGATTTTTATACAAAAAACTTGTCTTTTTCATGAGGAAAAAGTTCTTTCTTTTAGGCCTCATCATGTGTAACTAAATTCTTAAAGACCGATTGATTATAATTGTACTAAATCATGACTTAATGATAAAATCAGTAAACAATAAGGATGGTCAAGTAAAATGATTTTTATTCCCTAATATCGATTTATTGTCAAATGGTTCGTCACCCAAGTCGTAATACACATAAAAGACTATAAGAGACAGCCTAAAAAAGTAGTGCTGGCGTTAAACTCGTCTGGCCCCAAACTTTAATGGCTTATAGACATCTGTCTCTGTATACACATCTAGATGTGTATAAGAGACAGTTAAATTCTCATAAAGGAAATATCTGCGATTACGCATTTCCAATTAGTCCTGAAGTTTATTCATCATGCTTTCTCGTATTTTTGGTTCAACTTCTACTTCATCTACTAAATCTATAAAAAATTCTGAATTGATTAAATTTGAAGATATAGAAAATACTATACAAAATTGGCATTTACCCAAATTAAAACCTGAAATAGTTTATAAATTTGGAGCTTTTGATTATAAATCAAAATTAATGATAAAAACAGTAAGTGAGTATTCCTATCAGAGGAGTTGATGAAACTATTAAATTATTAAAAGAAAAGGATTTAGAAATTCAAAATTATAATTATATTCATATTGGTTTAATTCAAATTGCTTTACAACCTTTAAATCGTCAAGGACTTGATACTACTGTCTGTGTTGCTCTTCGTGATGCTAGACATAATAAATTTTCAGATTCATTAATTGGTTTAATTGAATCAAGTCTTTGTAATGGCCCAATTTATTTTAGTAGTTATCCAAATTTTTCTGTATCTTTAAGTGATAAAAATTTGCTTGATGTTTTAACCTTAAATGTTAAAACTAAAGGTTATGATATGAAACCTGGATCAGAAAATATAAATATTACTTATAGAATTTGTTATAAATTAATGAATACTATAAGTCCTGGTGCTATTAATATAAATACAAATGATAGAAAAACTCCTTTAATTGATACAAATTTAACTAGATCTAATATACAAATTCCTAAATTAATTAGCTGGGATGAGGTAATAATATTCCAGAAACTTGGACTTTTGAAGAAAATTACAAATCCTACTCCTGTTAAAGTTAATACTTCAGTTTCTTACATTAATGAAGAACCAACAGGAAATGTTGAAATAGCCTTCACCAGAAGAAGAAGATCTACTTCTTCTATTCCAACTTCTCTTTCTGAAAATTTTTTCACACATTTAGATGTGTATCTAGAGACAGATCTAATAGATTAAATTTTAAAGGAACTCAAGAATCACCTAATAAAATTCTTCATGGAATTTATAATTCTGCAAACGAAACAGAAGATATAAATTTAGGATCTGAAGTTAATTATCAATCTGACTATCAGATAAATGTTCTATCAAATCAAGAATTTTCTGATGAAGAAATGAGAAAAATTGCTGAAAAATCTAAAGAAGAATTTTTCAAAGATAAATATAAAAATTTCAGAAAATAGTTTTCTTCACTTTATAATATAAACAGAATTAAAAGAAATTAATAAAAATTATTATAAATTTATTAAAATAACCTCTATGGTTTATATAGATTTTATACCTTGGTTTAGAAATGAATATAATGCTAGCCTTATAGATAAAAATTTTGATATTTATATTTTAGAAGAAACTTATCAAAATTGGTATTTAAATGATGATAATATTATAAAATCCATACACCCCCCCGCAAGAACACTTAAAATAGGATCAGAAGCAAATCAAACTGAGGCTTTTCCTTATGCTGATAGTTCTAAACCTGATATGGCTAAGATTATCAAACAAAATAATTTTTCAAATCTTAACTTAGGAACAATTTCTAAACAATTAAATAGAATTGAAGAAAAATTACATTATTATTCTTCCCCTTATATAAATACTCCTATTAATATTAAACCAATTCCTACTTCTAATGATCATATTTCTTCAATAAAACCTAGAGAAAATTTACCTTCTGATGTTTTTATTGATCAAAATGAAGAATTAGTGAAAATCTTAAGAGGAAAAATGAAAGATTTAAATATAACAGAACCTTCTTCAAGTGGATAAACAGAAAAATATTTTAAAATTAAATGTTTTATCAGTAAAAGATAATAATACGTCTTGAAGATAATGAAAGCAATTGTTCAGAAAATAATATTACAAACATTTCAGAAATGTTTAAAAATTTAAATATTCCAGAAGAAAATATTTTTGCTATAAAAAGAAAAAATAGATTCAAAGAAAATGCAACACAATTTAAACCTCTATATCACCAAGCTTATAACTATTATCAAAGACCTACACCTATTGATTTAAGTTATGAAGATCGACAAATAATGGCAAATTCTTATAATTCTGGAACAATATATGAGTGGTGTATTGATGCTCATAGTAATGCTGCAATACAAAAAACTTTACATAACATGCTTATGTATATAAATATTTTGAAACAAAAAGGAACTTCTGAGCCAAATGCTGTCAAAATTGTTATTGAAGGATTTTTTGGAATCCTTAGAGGTTGGTGGGATAATTATCTCACTGAAACTCAAAATAATGAAATAGTAAACCATACTAAAATTAAAATAGAAGGTCAAATTCAAACTACTGAATCAGATGCTGCCTTTACTTTAATAATAAATATTGTTAAACATTTTATTGAAAATATTGCAAATTCCAATAATGTTCATAGAGAATTATTAATGAATGTAAAATGTCCTACTTTATCCCATTTTAGATGGTATAAAGATGTTTTCTTAGGAAGACTTTTACATAGATCTGATGCTTCTTCAAATTTTTGGAAAGAAAAATTTATAAATGGATTACCAACTCTTTTTGCTGAAAGAATAACAAATGTTTTAAAAACAATGTATGATGGATATAATATTCTTTATGAAAATTTAACATATGGAGATATTCTTTCTTATTTTTGTAAAATTATAAAAAATAAAAGGAAAAATAAATTTAAGAACTCCGAAAAACCCTACAAACCATTTTTTAGAAAAAATAAAAATAAGGCAAAAATGAATTCTAATAAAAAAGCAGATCAAGAAGTAAAAGATTGGGTAAAAACAAATATAATTTGCAGAAAATGTGGAAAGAAATGACATTATGCTAATAAATGTACAACTAAAATAAATTTAATAGAAAAAATTGGAGATTAACAAATAGATGAAGAAATTAAAGAACAAATTATTAATCATTTAACGTTTAATGATAGTAATTCTGAAGAAATTTATGAAGATAATACTTCTAAAACAAGTTCTGATCATTCAAGGATGTTCTAATTGTACCCCTGAATTAATATATTATAAATCTATAGTTGAAGCTCATGATTTAAATCCTACAATTTTTACTTTAACAGATAATCAAAAATTTATTTTAGATCTAATAGATGAAATAGAAAATCCTGATCAAAAAAGATTATACATTGAAAGATATTTAGCTTTACATAATGTTATAAAGAAAAATGAAGAAAAAATAGAATATGTTCCCCCAAGAATTAAAGAACAATTAGAAATTAAAAATACTAGTTTTTCTATGAAAGATGTTTTTAATCATATTCAAAATACTTCTAATAAACCAATAACTATTCAAATTTTAAAACAAGAAATAAATGAATTAAAACAAGAAATTAAAGAAATAAATACTCTTAAACAAAGTTTTGAAAATTTAAAAGAAAGACTCATTAATTTGGAAGAACTTTCTTTAGTGGAAGAATTAAGAAAAATAAAATTAGAAACAAATAATACAAGAAACAAATAATACAGAAGACAAATCTTCTACAAAAAATTTAGGAGAATTTTTAAGTTATGATATTAATACTATGTATATATCTCAAAAACAATACATTTACGTTTCAATTGTTATAAATGATACTTATGCCTTTAAATCAATTGCTATGGTAGATGGAGGTGCTGACTTAAATTGTATTAGAGAATAATTAGTAGGTCCCTCTCAATATTTTGAAATTTTTAATTTATTTCATTTGAAGGATCAAAAATCCATATTGAACATAAAATCTCTAATGTCTGTGTTTTTTCAAAAGATGGAAATTTTGTTAAAATGCCTTTTATATTAACAAAAAATGTTGGATTTCATTTAATTTTAGGAACTCCTTTTTTATGTCAAATGTATCCTTACTATTGTGATGGAAAAATAATATGTAATAAAGATAAAGAATTAACTTTTGATTTTGCTACTAAAGAAAAAATTTCTGATTTAAACTCTTTAGACTATAATATTAAATTAAAACAAAATCAAATTAATTATCTGCATAAAGAAATATTTAATTTAAGAATAGAACATCAATTAAACTCTCCTAAAATAAAAGAAAAAATTTCTCAAATAAACAAGCAAATTATTTCTGAAGTTTGTAGCGATGTTCCTAACGCTTTTTGGAACAGAAAAAACAACACATTATAGAATTACCTTATGAAACAAATTTTGTGGAGAAAAAATATACCAAGTAAAGCTAGACCTTGTCAAATGAACAAGGATATGGTTGAATTTTGTAAAAAAGAAATTAATGATTTATTAGAAAAGAAAATAATAAGAAAATCTTATTCTCCTTGGAGTTGTACTGCTTTTTAAGTAAATAAAAATTCAAAAATAGAAAGTGGGATTCCTAGATTAGTTATTAATTATAAACCACTTAACAAAGTTTTAAAATGGATAAGATATCTCGTTCCTAATAAAAAAGATCTATTAAACAGAACAGTTGGATCAAATATATATTCTAAATTTGATTTAAAATCAGGATTTTGGCAAATTCAAATAGCTGAAAAGGATAGATATAAAAGCGCTTTACAAGATTACCATTTGGACATTACGAATGGAATGTTATGCCTTTAAGCATGTTATGTAATGTTCCTTCTGAATTTCAAAATATAATGAATGAAATATTTTCTTCCTATTCTTATATTATTACTTATATTGATGATATATTAATATTTTCAAATTCCATAGACATCAACATTTTAAACATTTAAATATTTTCATCAAAATAGCCAAGAAAAATGGTATCGTTATTTCTGCTAAAAAGATTAAATTATTCCAACATAAAATCAGATTTCTTGGATTTGAAATAGAAAATGGACAAATTATTCCTATTTCAAGAAGTATTGAATTTGCAAATAAATTTCCAGATGAAATAAAAGATAAAAAACAATTGCAAATATTTTTAGGAAGTTTAAATTATATTGCTGAATATTATAAAAATATTGCACAAGATAGTAAACCCTTATATGAAAGATTAAAAAAGAATCCTCCTGCTTGGACACAAATTCATACTAATGCTGTTAAGAAAATTAAAGAAACGGTCAAACATTTGCCTTTTTTATCTTTAGCAAATACTAAATGGTACAAAATTGTGGAAACAGATGCTTCTAATATAGGATATGGTGGCATATTAAAACAAATTAATCCTAAAAATAATAAAGAAGAATTAGTAAGATTCAAATCTGGACTTTGGTTTGAAAAGTGCACAATTAAATTATTCTACAATCAAAAAAGAAATTTTATCTATTGTTCTTTGTATTTCTAAATTTCAAGAAGATTTATTAAATCAAAATTTTCTTTTAAGAATAGATTGCCGTGCTGCAAAATATGTTTTAGAACAAGATATCAAAAATATTGCTTCTAAACAAATTTTTGCTAGATGGCAGTCTATATTATCTGTATTTGATTTAGATATTGAATATATTAAAGGTGATTCTAATTTGTAATGATTTTCTTACCAGAGAATTTTTATATTTTAATTTGAGTCTTGCAATTAGAATTTCCAAGACAACTTATGCCCCATGAAACTGGTTCATCCAATAAAATTAATAAAAGAGGACGAGAATTAAAATTAAAATATTTAGAAAAAATTCCTAAATTAGATTATAGCAATTTAGAATTCCCCCTACAAAATATATATAACCAGAATTATAAGACATATAAAATTAATCTAATTAGAAGTAAAAATTATTTTCGATCTAGAAGGGTAATTGTAGCAAAAAATAGGATAGAAAAAATAAAAAAGAAAATAATAAATTTAGAATATAAATTATATTATAAATTAGGAAAAGATCCTTTATGGATATCTGCTATATTACAACAAGAAACTGATATATATAATGAAGAACAAGCAGAAATAAAATAATTCACAAAAGCATATCATTTACGAATAAAACAATTATATGAATTGTCAATCTAAATAAAAATAAAATATTAATTCTTCTATGTTTAAATTATCTTTCAGATTATGATGAATATCCTCGGAAGAGGATCCCATGGTGGTAGAAGTCCAAATTCAAGAAGAGGACAAATAAGACAAATAAATTCAGGAGGACAAATTTCTCCAAAAAACTTTCCCCCTCTCCCCTCAAATACTTCAAATACAAATTTAAATTTTTTAGAAGCAGTAGAAAATCCTTTAAACATTCCTTCAAATCCAATTTCTCCTCAAAACAAAATGACTATTCTTGGATCAATTCCAAATAGCTCAAATCGACCTCAAAACTGCCATGCGATTTGTTTCAAATCCAGCTGATTCTTCTTCTATTGGAATTCTTTTAGAAGAAGAGAAATCTTCTCCTAAACCTATTGAAAAATAGCCTTATAAACCAAATGGAACTAAAGGTCATATTGCTTTCATTGAATTAAATGAAATAAATCAAAATAAATTTCAAATTGTAAATAAATATTTTTCAAAAAATTATGGTTCTTTCTTTCTCATTACAGCAAATGATCCTCCTAAATACATGCATACTTATGCTGACTTCCTCAATCTTACCAAAATTGTTGATTTAAAGATGGTGATATTGGATGGAGACCCACTATCCAAGATCATTATTTCACAATGTCTAAAATGTTTATTAAAACAGTTCCTTATACTGATGATTGGAGTACACACTCCTCTAATGTGTTCTCTTTCAGATCCTTTTTCAATAATTCCAATTACAATTTCAATTATTGATATTGTATAAATTCATTCACCTATGTTCTTCTTTACAATACTGCTGATTAAATTGGTTAAACATACTTGGTGGATTCGTATGGAACCTACAATTCTAAATAACAAAAATTTTCTTCCGATGCGGTTTTATAGATGGTTCCAATCATATGGAATTCCTGAAAAATTTCTTCCTTCTGATCTTCAAAAATTATTCAAAAAATTTTAAAAAGTGTTTGAAAGCGATTTTTCTGATCCTGATATTCCTAAGAGACAATTACTACACTTCTTAGCCAAATTCAGTATCCCGAAAGTCTTTTTCAAGGTCTAGCTTTAATTGGTCTCATGCAAGAAGTTTCCAAGCAAATTGATTCAATTCAAGGGACCTCTTCTAAGGGAAAAGAAAAAATTACTTCACCAGTCAAAACTGACAACAAATTTGAACCATCCTTTTCTCTAATGGATTTTGATGAAACAAATGAAGATGATGACCCTTTCATGAATGAAGAAATGGATAAAGACATGGGAATTCATGAAATCATAGAACAGAGGACACAAGAGCTGGAAAATCTTATTACCAGAGCAAAATCTCAGACATATGTTGCAAAAAAAAAAAATTCAGATGATGAAACGAGTTCTCAATCAGGGTCTCAAAGTTCCCAAAACTCAAAAAAGAAACAAAAATGAAAAGGGACGGTACTGTGTGGACTTCAAATAAAGAATTTCAAATACGTAATCACTGTGCGGACATCAAATTAAAAATTTTCGAATCCGTTTTTTTTACTTATAAATAGAGGCCTTCAAATGTTAGGGAAGGCAGAGTTTTTAGAACTCAGAACTTTCTTCTCTCTTCTCTCTCAACTTGTAATATTTCAGTCTTTCTACTTCCTTCTTTCTATAATAATCTTTTCATCTTCTCTTGTAAATTAAAGCTTGGTCTTCAATAAATTTGTAAGTTTCTTTCTTTATGCATCCTAAATTCAGTTTTTAATTATCCTGGTTGTTTGTTGGTATCAGAGCCGTCGAATTCTTGCTTGATTACGCAATTGGAGTCACACCATCTCTGGAAAAATTTTTGACAAGGTGAAAAATGCTGAGATGCATGTTCAACAATGTGAGGCTATTTGCTTGAAACAGCCATCACAACCTAACCAAATTTCTCCTGCCCATGCACAACCTTGCCGATGAAGAAAGTTTTTGGGGGCAAAAATCGCGTATGAAATGGCTGAAACAAGGGGACTTTTGCACTAGGTTTGCCAGCACAATTCTGTGCGGGAAATATCTACGATTACGCATTTCCAAGGGAGTGTCCAACAATCACTCATCTTGCGTTTGCGAACGACATAATCATTTTAACTAAAGGAGAGGCCCAAATCAATCAAGAACTCGTGGAGTTCCACGACCAGTTTGAGTCTTCATCTAGGCAGCTTAATAACAAGTCGAAAAGCTTCTTTTACATGGCCAACAACGCTCCACTATCTAGGATCAGAATGGATCAATTTTGAACAGGTTTTGTGAATTTTCCCCTCCCTTTGACATATCTTGGCTGCCCCATTCAAAAGGCGAAGAAAAGAAGGTCACTCTTTCAGCCCATGATTGAGAAAATTACCTCTAAAATTGCGGGGTGGCAAATGAAATTTCTCTCTCCTAGGGGAAAGCTAATCCTTATCAAGTTTGTTTTAAGTAGTATTCCAATATACCTATTCACGGTACTCCAACCTCCAAAAGCTGTAATCAAGGACTTGGAGCGCCAATTCGCAAACTTCTTCTTGGGCAATTCGGACTCGGGAAGCAGGTTCCATTGGGCATCATGGAAGTCTTTACGTAAGCCAACACCTGCCAATGGCCTTGGAATAATGCCCCTCTCAGATTTGGTGCAAGGGTTTTGGCATTAAACTATGGAGAAAATTTTGAATGGGGAATTCATTATGGTGCTCTGTCATGCATGCTAGATATTGTCGTTCCCACCCTTGTCTAATAAAGGAAAGGCAAAGTGATTCATATATATGGAAGTGCATGCTTAAAAGCCGTGAGAACGCAGAAAAAAGGCCTTTTATTTTTTTTACGCATTGGACAAGTCTCTTTGTGGTATGACACTTGGCTGCCTGAAGGACCTTTGTTTCACGAGGTTAGTCAAGTGTTCGAGCCAACCCTTACAGTTGCTGATTTGTGAGTACAAATGGCTGGAACCTTGCAATTTTAAGCGAACATTACTCGGGCCTAGAGATAGAAAGAGTAGAGAAGCTTCTTTGTGGGTTACATTTCCAAGTTAGTAATGACTCGAATGTGCTGGTATGGACTCTCTCACCTAATGGCAAGTTTTTAATCTCCTCTGCCTTTCCCTCGCATGTTTCCACACTCTCTCAAATAATGATTCGGGATAAATAAACGCCAAATCGAAATCCATCTTCATGTGGCGCCGCTTGAATAGGAAACTCCCACTTGACGATATCATAACTACCTTTGGGGTTTCCTTGGCTTCAAAATGTCCCTTTTGTCACCATCAAGAAACATTTGATCATTTCTTTGCAAGTTGTGATTTCACCAGCCAAGTCTGGTGATACGAGCCTAGGGGCATCTTCAAGCTCGACTAAGGTTCGCGAAGAGTCATTGCAAGTGCCAACTTGGACCAATTACAAGGGCACGTGCAAAGAGAATCCAACAAGTCATGCAAAGTTTGGTTCCAGGTGTTCTTGACGGGGAAGCCGTCCAAAACAAACTAGAAGTGGAACGGGCTAGTAAATATGACTGGAACACTCTTCAAGTCCAACTTCATAATGGAGAAGTCCGGTAGTTTGTGTTTCCTCAATTATTTTATAAAGCACAACAGTAGTTTAAGTTTGTGTAAATGGAGCTGGTTTAAGTCGAGTATAGTTGTGACTTAGTTCTAGGATGTCAGTTTTTGGGCTCATTAATTAGCCTTAATAAGGCCCATTTAGCCCAAATCTTGGGGCCACTTATGGCTGAACCCCATCACTAATAGGTAGATTGGAATACTACTTAAAACAAGCTTGATCAGGATTAGCTTTCCCACAGGAGAGAGAAATTTCATTTGCCACCCCGCAATTTTAGAGGTAATTTTCTAAATCACGGGCCGAAAGAGTGACCTTCTTATCTTCGCATTTTGAACGGGGCAGCCAATATATGTGAAAGGGTGGGGACGTTTCACAAAACCTGTTCAAAATTGAACAATTCTGTAATCAAGGAATTGGAGCGCCAATTCGCAAACTTCGGGCCTTTAGATAGAAAGACTGGAGAAGCTTCTTTGTGGGATACATTTCCAAGTTAGTAATGACTCCGATGTGATGGTATGGACTCTCTCACCTAATGGCAAGTTTTCAGTCTCCTCTACCCTTCCTTCGTATGTTTCCAATCTCTCTCAAACAATGATTTGGGACAATAGAGGATCCAACTCCAAATAGAAATCTCCATCTTGATGTGGCAACTCTTGAACAGGAAACTCCCACTTGACGACATCATAACTACCTTTGGGGTTTTCTTGGCTTCAAAATGTCCCTTTTCTCGACATCAAGAAACATTGGATCATCTCTTTGAAAGTTGTGATTTCACCAGCCAAGTCTGGTGATACGAGGGAAGGGGCATCTTCTCACTCGACTAAGGTTCGTGAAGAGTCATTGCAAGTGCCAACTTGGACCAATTACAAGGGCACATGCAAAGAGAATCCAACAAGCCATGCAAAGTTTGGTTCGAGGTGTTCTTGACGGGGAAGCCGTCTAAAACATACTAGAAGTGGAACGGGCTTGTAAATATGATTGGAACACTCTTCAAGTCCAAATCCATAATGAAGAAGTCCGGTAGTTTGTCTTTACTCTATTATTTTATAAAGACCAAGAGTAGTTTAAGTTTGTGTAAATTGGGCTGGTTTAAGTCGAGTATAGTTGTGACTTCGTTCTCCTAGTTTTTAGGTTCATTAATTAGCCTTGGTAACGCCCATTTTGCCCAAATCTTGGGGCCACTTATGGCTGAACCCCAACACTACTTTTTTAGGAGTTTGTAAGCTAGTTTTTAGGACTTTATTAAGACTGTAAATAGGCCTCATCATATGGACGAATTTCAGCAGATTTTTATAAAAAAAACTTGTCTTTTTCTTGGGGAAAAAGTTCTTTGTTTTACTCTTTGGATTAGGACTTTGTTGGGATCATAGCTTGAGCAACGGTGATTGTTCTAACCGACTTACAGATTTGGTTTCTTGACTGATTCGTTTAGGCAATGGGTCAATTCTCGCTTTAAATCTGTTAAGAGTTTGGTTATTGTCTTGTTATAAACAACGAGTTGAATTCTTGCTTGATTACGCAATTGGAGTCACACCATCTTTGGAAACATTTTTGACAAGGTGAAAAATGCTGAGATGCATGTTCAGCAATGTGAGACTATTTGCCTGCAACAGCCATCACAACCAAAATGCCCAAATTTCTCCTGCCCATGCACAATCCATGCACGCTAAATGCCTTGCCGATGAAGAAAGATTTTGGAAGCAAAAATTGGGTATGAAATGGCTGAAACAGGGGGACTTTTTTGCTAGGTTTGCGAGCACAATTCTGTTCGGGAAATATCTGTGATTACACATTTCCTAGGGAGTGTCCAACAATCACTCATCTTGCGTAAGAGTCTGGTTCTTGTCCTGTTATAGACAACGAGTTGAATTCTTGCTTGATTACGCAATTGGAGTCACACCATCTTTGGAAACATTTTTGACAAGGTGAAAAATGCTGAGATGCATGTTCAGCAATGTGAGGCTATTTGCCTGCAACAGCCATCACAACCAAACCAAATTTCTCCTGCCCATGCACAATCCATGCACGCTAAATGCCTTGCCGATGAAGAAAGATTTTGGAAGCAAAAATTGGGTATGAAATGGCTGAAACACGGGGACTTTTGCGCTAGGTTTGCGAGCACAATTATGTGCGGGAGAGCATATCTGTGATTACGCATTTCCTAGGGAGTGTCCAACAATCACTCATCTTGCGTAAGATTCTGGTTCTTGTCCTGTTATAGACAACGAGTTGAATTCTTGCTTGATTACGCAATTGGATTCATACCATCTTTGGAAACATTTTTGACAAGGTGAAAAATGCTGAGATGCATGTTCTGCAATGTGAGGCTATTTGCTTGCAACAGCCATCACAACCAAACCAAATTTCTCCTGCCCATGCACAATCCATGCACGCTAAATGCCTTGCCGATAAAGAAAGTTTTTGGAAGCAAAAATCGGGTATGAAATGGCTGAAACAAGGGGACTTTTGCGCTAGGTTTGTGAGCACAATTCTGTACTGGAAATATCTGTGATTTCGCATTTCCAAGGGAGTGTCCATCAATCACACATCTTGAATTCGCAAACGACATAGTCATTTTCACTAGAGAAGAGGCAAAATCAATCAAGAACTCATGGAGTTCGAAGACCAGTTTGAGTCTTCATCTAGGCATGTAGCTTATTAACAAGTCGAAAAGCTTCTTTTACAGGCCCAACAATGCTCCACTATCTAGGATTAGAATTGTTCAATTTTGAACAGGTTTTGTGAAACGTCCCCTCCCTTTCACATTTATTGGCTGCCCCATTTAAAAGGCAAAAAAAAGAAGGTCACTCTTTCAGCCCATGATTGAGAAAATTACCTCTAAAATTGCGGCGTGGCAAATAAAATTTCTCTCTCCTGTGGGAAAGCTAATCCTGATCAAGCTTGTTTTAAGCAGTATTCCAATCTACCTATTCACGGTACTCCAGCCTCCAAAAGCTGTAATCAAGGACTTGGAGCGCCAATTCGCAAACTTCGGGCCTTGAGATAGAGAGACTAGAGGAGCTTCTTTGTGGGATACATTTCCAAGCTAGTAATGACTGGGATGTACTGGTATGGACTCTCTCACCTAATGGCAAGTTTTCAGTCTCTTCTACCCTTCCTTCGCATGTTTCCACACTCTCTCAAACAATGATTTGGGAGAGGCAATAAACTCCAAATCGAAATCTCCATCTTCATGTGGCGCCTCTTGAACAGGAAACTCCCACTTGACGACCTCATAACTACCTTTGGGGTTTCCTTGGCTTTAAAATGTCAATTTTGTCACCATCAAGAAACATTGGATCATCTCTTTGCAAGTTGTGATTTCACCAGCCAAGTCTGGTGATACGAGCCAAGGGGCATCTTCTCACTCGACTAAGGTTCGTGAAGAGTCATTGCAAGTGCCAACTTGGACCAATTACACGGGCACATGCAAAGAGAATCCAACAAGCCATGCAAAGTTTGGTTCGAGGTGTTCTTGAAGGGGATGCCGTCCAAAACAAACTAGAAGTGGAACGGGCTTGTAAATATGATTGGAACACTCTTCAAGTCCAAATCCATAATGGAGAAGTCCTGTAGTTTGTCTTTACTCTATTATTTTATAAAGACCAAGAGTAGTTTAAGTTTGTGTAAATTGGGCTGGTTTAAGTCGAGTATAGTTGTGACTCTGCCATAGTTCTCAATTTTTAGGTTCATTAATTAGCCTTGGTAACGCCCATTTTGCCCAAATCTTGGGGCCACTTATGGCTTAACCCCAACACTACTTATTTAGGAGTTTGTAAGCTAGTTTTTAGGACTTTATTAAGACTATAAATAGGCCTCATCATATGGACAAATTTCAGCAGATTTTTATAAAAAAAACTTGTCTTTTTCGTGGGGAAAAAGTTCTTTGTTTTAGTCTTTGGATTAGGACTTTGTTGGGATCATCGCTTGAGCAACGGTGATTGTTCTAACCGACTTACAGATTTGGTTTCTTGACTGATTCGTATAGGCAATGGGTCAATTCTCACTTTAAATCTTGTTAAGAGTTTGGTTCTTGTCTTGTTATAGACAACGAGTTGAACTCTTGCTTGATTACGCAATTGGAATTACGTAATTGGAGTCACACCATCATTGAAAACATTTTTGACAAGGTGAAAAATGCTGAGATGCATGTTCAACAATGTGAGGCTATTTTTAAGCTTGCAACAGCCTTCACAACCTAACCAAATTTCTCTTGCCCGTGCACAATCCATGCACGCTAAATGCCTAGCCGATGAAGAAAGTTTTTGGAGGCAAAAATCGGGTATGAAATGGCTGACACAAGGAGACTTTTGCGCGAGGTTTGGGAGCACAATTCTGTGCGGGAAATATCTGTGATTACGCATTTCCAAGGAAGTGTCCAACAATCACTCATCTTGCGTTCGTGAACGACATAGTCATTTTCACTAAAGGAGAGGCCAAATCAATCAAGAACTCATGGAGTTCCACGACCAGTTTGAGTCTTCATCTGGGCAGCTTATTAACAGGACGAAAAGCTTCTTTTACATGGCCAACAGCGCTCCAATATTTAGGATCAGAATGGTTCATTTTTTAACCGATTTTGTTAAACGTCCCCTCTCTTTCACATATCTTGGCTGCCCCATTCAGAAGGCGAAGAAAAGAAGGTCACACTAACAGCCCATGATTAAAAAAATTACCTCTAAAATGGTATGGTGTGGGGTGGCAAATGAAATTTCTCTCTCCTAGGGGAAAGCTAATCCTAATCAAGCTTATTTTAAGTAGTATTCCAATATACCTATTCACGGTAGTCCAGCCTCCAAAAGCTGTAATCAAGGACTTGAAGCGCCAATTCCAATATTCTTCTGGGGCAATTCGGACTCGGGAAGCAGGTACCATTGGGCATCATTGAAGTCATTACGTAAGCCAACAGCAGCCAATGGCCTTGGAATAATGTCCTTCTCAGATTTGGTCAAGGGTTTTGGCAAGAAACTATGGTGGAAATTTCAAAAGGGGAATTCTTTTTGGTGCCCTTGCATGCGTGCTAGATATTGTCGTTCCCATCCTTGTTTAATAAATGAAAGGCACAGTGATTCATATTTATGGAAGTGCATGCTTAAAAGCCATGGGGACGCAGGAAAAAGGTCTTCTATTTTTGTTACGCATTGGACAAGTTTCCTTTTTGTATGACACTTGGTTGCCTCAAGGACCTTTGTTTCATGAGGTTATGAGTTAAGTGTTCGAGCCAGCCCTTACAGTTGCTGATTTGTGAGTGCAAATGGCTGGAACCTTGCAATTTTAAGCGAACATTATTCGGGCCTTGATATAGAAAGACTAGAGAAGCTTCTTTGTGGGTTACATTTCCAAGTTAGTAATGACTCGGATGTGCAGGTATGGACTCTATCACCGAATGGCAAGTTTTCAGTCTCCTCCACCCTTTCTTCCCGTGTTTCCACACTTTCTCAAACAATGATTTGGGGCAATAAACTCCATATCGAAATTTCCATCTTCATGTGGCGCCTCTTGAATAGGAAACTCCCACTTGACGATATCATAACTACCTTTGGGGTTTCCTTGGCTTCAAAATGTTCCTTTTGTCACCATCAAGAAACATTGGATCATCTCTTTGCAAGTTGTGATTTCACCAGCCAAGTCTGGTGAAACGAGCCTAGGGGCATCTTCAAGCTCGACTAAGGTTCGTGAAGAGTCATTGCAAGTGCCAACTTGGACAAATTACACGGGCACGTGCTAAGAGAATCCAACAAGCCATGCAAAGTTTGGTTTGAGGTGTTCTTGAAGGGGATGCCGTCCAAAACAAACTACAAGTGGAACGGGCTACTAAATCTGAGTGGAACACTCTTCAAGTCCAAATCCATAATGGAGAAGTCCGGTAGTTTCTGTTTACTCAATTATTTAATAAAGCACAACAGTAGTTTAAGTTTGTGTAAATGGAGCTGGTTTAAGTCGAGTATAGTTGTGACTTAGTTCTCAGTTTTTGGGCTCATTAATTAGCCTTAATAAGGCCCATTTAGCCCAAATCTTGGGGCCACTTATGGCTGAACACCAGCACTACTTTTTTAGGAATTTTTAAGCTAATTTTTAGGACTTTATTAAGACTATAAATAGGCCCCATCATATGGAGAAATTTCAGCAGATTTTTATAAAAAAAACTAGTCTTTTTCGTGAGGAAAAAGTTCTTTCTTTTAGTCTTCGGATTAAGACTTTGTTGGGATCATCGTTTACAGAGCAACGGTGATTGTTCTAACCGACTTATAGATTCGATTCTTGCCTGATTCGTATAGGCAACAGGTCAATTCTCGCTTTAAATCTTGTTAAGAATTTGCTTCTTGTCTTGTTATAGGCAACGAGTTGAATTCTTGCTTGATTACGCAATTGGAGTCACACCATCTTTGGAAACATTTTCGACAAGGTGAGAAATGCTAAGATGCATGTTCAACAATGTGAGGCTATTTGTTTGCAACAGCCATCACAACCTAACCAAATTTCACTTGCCCATGCACAATCCATGCACGCTAAATGCCTTGCCGATGAAGAAAGTTTTTGGAGGCAAAAATGGGGTATGAAATGACTGAAACAAGGGGACTTTTGCGCTAGGTTTGCGAGCACAATTCTGTGCGGGAAATATCTACGATCACCCATTTCCAAGGAAGTGTCCAACAATCACTCATCTTGCGCAAGAGTCTGGTTCTAGTCTTGTTATAGACAACGAGTTGAATTCTTGCTTGTCTCTGTATTACGCAAGAGTCTGGTTCTAGTCTTGTTATAGACAACGAGTTTAACTCTTGCTTAATTACGCAATTCAAATTAAGCAATTGGAGTCACACCATCTTTGAAAACATTTTTGACAAGGTGAAAATTGCTGAGATGCATGTTCAACAATGTGAGGCTATTTGCTTGCAATAGCCGCCACAACCTAACCAAATTTTTCTTGCCCGTGCACAATCCATGCACGCTAAATGCCTAGCCGATGAAGAAAGTTTTCGGAGGCAAAAATCGGGTATGAAATGGCTGACACAAGGAGACTTTTGCGCGTGGTTTACGAGCACAATTCTGTGCGGGAAATATCTGTGATTATGCATTTCCAAGGAAGTGTCCAACAATCACTCATCTTGCGTTCGCGAACGACATAGTCATTTTCACTAAAGGAAAGGCCAAATCAATCAAGAACTCATGGAGTCCCACGACCAGTTTGAGACTTCATCTGGGCAGCTTATTGACAAGTCGGAAAGCTTCTTATTTACATGGCCAACAATGCCCCAATATATAGGATTAGAATGGTTTATTTTTGAACCGGTTTTGTAAAACGTCCCCTTCCTTTCACATATCTTGGCTGCCCCATTCAAAAGGCGAAGAAAAGAAGGTCACTCTTACAGCCCATGATTGAGAAAATTACCTCTAAAATTGCGAGGTGGCAAATGAAATTTCTCTCTCCTAGGGGAAAGCTAATCCTGATCAAGCTTGTTTTAAGTAGTATTCCAATATACCTATTCACGGTACTCCAGCCTCCAAAAGCTGTAATCAAGGACTTGGAGCGCCAATTCGCAAACTTCTTCTGGGGCAATTCGGACTCGGGAAGCAGGTACCATTGGGCATCATGGAAGTCATTATGTAAGCCAACAGCTGCCAATGGCCTTGGAATAATGTCCCTCTCAGATTTGGTCAAAGGTTTTGGCATTAAACTATGGTGAAAATTTCGAAAGGGGAATTCTTTATGGTGCTCTTTCATGCGTGCTAGATATTGTCTTTCTTCCTACCCTTGTTTAATAAATGAAAGGCACAGTGATTCATATATATGGAAGTGCATGCTTAAAAGCCGTGGGGACGCAGAAAAAAGGCCTTTTATTCTTGTTACGCAATGCACAAGTCTCCTTTTTGTATGCCATTTGGCTGACTCAAGGACCTTTGTTTCACGAGGTTAGTCAAGTGTTCGAGCCAACCCTTACAGTTGCTGATTTGAGAGTGCAAATGGCTGGAACCTTGCAATTTTAAGAGAACATTATTCGGGCCTTGATATAGAAAGACTAGAGAAGCTTCTTTGTGCGATATATTTCCAGGTTAGAAATGACTCGGATGTGCAGGTATGGACTCTCTCACCTAATGGCAAGTTTTCAGTCTCCTCTACCCTTCCTTCGCGTGTTACCACACTCTCTCAAACAATGATTTGGGACAATAAACTCCAAATCGTAATCTCCAACTTCAAGTGGCGCCCTTTGAATAGGAAACTCCAACTTGACGATATCATAACTACCATTTTGGGGTTTCCTTGGCTTTAAAATGTCCCTTTTCTCACCATCAAGAAACATTGGATCATCTCTTTGAAAGTTGTGATTTCACCAGCCAAGTCTGGTGATACGAGCCAAGGGGCATCTTCTCACTCGACTAAGGTTCGTGAAGAGTCATTGCAAGTGCCAACTTGGACCAATTACAAGGGCACGTGAAAAGGGAATCCAACAAGCCATGCAAAGTTTGGTTCGAGGTTTTCTTGACGGGGAAGCCGTCCAAACAAACTAGAAGTGGACGGGCATGTAAATATGATTGGAACACTCTTCAAGTCCAAATTCATAATGGAGAAGTCTGGTAGTTTGTCTTTACTCTATTATTTTATAAAGACCAAGAGTAGTTTAAGTTTGTGTAAATTGGGCTGGTTTAAGTCGAGTATAGTTGTGACTTAGTTCTCAGTTTTTAGGTTCATTAATTAGCCTTAGTAACGCCCATTTCATCTTGCATTCGCGAACGACCAAGTCATTTTAACTGAGCAGCCAGGAGAGGCCAAATCAATCAAGAACTCGTGGAGTTCCACGACCAGTTTGAGTCTTCATCTGGGCAGCTTATTAACAGGTCGAAAAGCTTCTTTTACAAGGCCAACAACGCTCCACTATCTAGGATCAGAATGGTTCAATTTTGATCAGGTTTTGTGAAACGTCCCCTCCCTTTCACATATCCTGGCTGCCCCATTCAAAAGGCGAAGAAAAGAAGGTCACTCTTTCAGCCCATGACTGAGAAAATTACCTCTAAAATTGCGAGGTGGCAAATGAAATTTCTCTCTCCTGGGGGAAAGCTAATCCTGATCAAGCTTGTTTTAAATAGTAGTCCAATATACATATTCACGGTACTCCCGCCTCCAAAAGCTGTAATCAAGGACTTGGAGCGCCAATTCCAAAACTTCTTCCAGGGCAATTCGGACTCGGGAAGCAGGTACCATTGGGCATCATGGAAGTCATTATGTAAGCCAACAGCTGCCAATGGCCTTGGAATAATGTCCCTCTCAGATTTGGTCTGTCTAAAGGTTTTGGCATTAAACTATGGTGAAAATTTCGAAAGGGGAATTCTTTATGGTGCTCTTTCGTGCGTGCTAGATATTGTCGTTCCCACCCTTGTTTAATAAATGAAAGGCACAGTGATTCATATATATGGAAGTGCATGCTTAAAAGCTGTGGGGACGCAGAAAAAAGGCCTTTTATTTTTGTTACGCAATGCACAAGTCTCCTTTTTGTATGACACTTGGCTGACTCAAGGACCTTTGTTTCACGAGATTAGTCAAGTGTTCGAGCCAACCCTTACAGTTGCTGATTTGTGAGTGCAAATGGCTGGAACCTTGCTATTTTAAGAGAACATTATTCGGGCCTTGATATAGAAAGACTAGAGAAGCTTCTTTGTGGGATATATTTCCAAGTTAGTAATGACTCGGATGTGCAGGTATGGACTCTCTCACCTAATGGCAAATTTTTAGTCTCCTCTACCCTTCCTTCACGTGTTACCACACTCTCTCAAACAATGATTTGGGACAGATGGAATAAACTCCAATTCGAAATCTCCAACTTCATGTGGCGCCCTTTGAATGTGCTCTTTCATGCGTGCCAGATATTCTCATTCGTACCCTTGTTCACAGTGATTCATATATATGGAAGTGCATGCTTAAAAGCCGGGAGAAAGCAAAAAAATGGCCTTTTATTTTTTTTGCGCATTGGACAAGTCTCCTTTTGGTATGACACATGGCTGCCTCAAGGACCTTTCTTTCACGAGGTTAGTCAAGTGTTCGAGCCAACCCTTATAGTTGCTGATTTGTGAGTGCAAATGGCTGGAACCTTGCAATTTTAAGCAAACATTATTCAGGCCTTGAGAAAGAAAGACTAGAGAAGCTCCTTTGTGGGATACATTACCAAGTTAGTAATGACTCGGAAGTGTTGGTATGGACTCTCTCACCTAATGGCAAGTTTTCAGTCTCCTCTACCCTTTCTTCGCGTGTTACCACACTCTCTCAAATAATGATTTGCCGCAACAAACTCCAAATTGAAATACTCCATCTTCATGTGGCGCCTCTTGAATAGGAAACTCCCACTTGACGATATCAAAACTACCTTTGGGGTTTCCATGGCTCTAAAATGTCCCTTTTTTCACCATCAAGAAACATTGGATCATCTCTTTGCATGTTGTGATTTCACCAGCCAAGTATGGTGATACGAACGAAGGGGCATCTTGAAGCTCGACTAAGGTTCATGAAGAGTCATTGCAAGTGCCAACTTGGACCAATTACAAGGGCTCGTGCAAAGAGAATCCAACAAGCCATGCAAAGTTTGGTTCGAGGTGTTCTTGACGGGGAAGCCGTCTAAAACCAACTAGAAGTGGAACAGGCTTGTAAATCTGATTGGAACACTCTACAAGTCCAAATCCATAAAGGAGAAGTCCGGTAGTTTATGTTTACTCTATTATTTTATAAAGCACAACAGTGGTTTAAGTTTGTGTAAATTAGGATGGTTTAAGTCGAGTATAGTTGTGACTTAGTTTCAGTTTTTGGGCTCATTACCCAATTAGCCTTAATAAGGCCCATTTTGCCCAAATCTTGGGGCCACTTATGGCTGAACCCCAGCACTACTTTTTTTGGAGTTTTTAAGCTAGTTTTTAGGACTTCATTAAGACTATAAATAGGCCTCATCATATGGACGAATTTCAGCAGATTTTTATAAAAAAAACTTGTCTATTTCGTGAGGAAAAAGTTCTTTCTTTTTGTCTTCAAGATTAAGACTTTGTTGGGATCATCGCTTGAGCAACGGTGATTGTTCTGACCGACTTATAGATTTGGATCATTCCTGATTCGTATAGGAAACGGGTCAATTCTCGCTTTAAATCTTGTTAAGAGTCTGGTTCTTGTCTTGTTATAGACAACGAGTTGAATTTTTGCTTGATTACGCAATTGGAGTCACACCATCTTTGGAAACATTTTTGACAAGGTGAAAAATGCTGAGATGCATGTTCAACAATGTGAGGCTATCTGCTTGCAACAGCCATCAAAACCTTTCGTGGGAGAAATAAACATTAGCCACTTTTCAGCATCGTCACGAGCTCAGAACATTCTCTTCCAATTATATGAATCACCTGGTGATGCCGAGACTAACGTGGGATGCTCACTATTAAGGTATCGATTTTGAAGCAAAGACCACCACACCAAAGTTTGATGCCAAAACCACGAACCACCTCCTCCAGTAAGGGAACCCCTAGACCATTTGAGTGTGTGGGCTGGCATACTAGTGCCCATGAGATCCAATGTCGCTTTAGCACCCCTTCTGAGCAACCCCAATACACATCTAGATGTGTATAAGAGACAGCTCTGTGAAGCACTCATGAAGCAGGTCCAATAAGCGACAATAAATAAATTTGCTTGATGAGAACCACCATTCTCAGGTTCGGGCGGCCACTTTTTCTATTAGTTGGAAGATATTACATCTTCTTGTGGTGAAGGACAGCCCAAATAGGTGAAGGATTTGTGAACAAAGCCCGTCTTTGCTTGAGTCAACCGAACTCTGGGTGGAGCTGCCTTTTTGGATAGGTAGAAGGAGCCAGCCACTTGGACATGTTAAAGAGCTGCCCGGAGGAGAACTCAAACCTCAAAATAAAGTTCATGAGACTTCGGATGGACTTGACCTCTCCTTTTGTGAAGATAACAACATCATCTACAAAAGCCAAGTGAGAGATGGTAGGGCACTTCTTCGGGAGAGAATAATGCGATATTTGGTCTGTTTGAAATTGATACTTCAATCCTTGGGAAAATGTTTCAAGCATTAAGATGAATAGCAAAGGTGATAAGGGTCACCCTGGCGAACACCTCTGGATGACTTAAAAAATCCCTTGGGAGCTCCATTTATGAGTATAGAAAACCAACAGTCCTCCAATATATGCTGCATAAGAGAGATCCAGTGGGGAACAATGTATCTTCCTCGAAAAAAGGCCGCTTGTTCGGGAGAAATGAGCTTTGGCAGAATAGGTGAAAGGCGGCTGGCCAAGATTTTTGTGCAAATTTTATTGAAAAAAGTGCACAAACTAATGGGCCGAAATTCACTAAAGGAGTTGGGGTTGGCTACTTTTGGAATTAGTGCAATAAGGGTACTAGTGAACATACGGGGCAGCTTTGCACCTTTGAGAAAATCGCTCACTGCAAGGAAAATATCATGATGAATAATGTCCTAGCAAGTGGAAAAGAAAGTCCCGTTGTAGCCATCAATGCCCGCTGCATTGTTTGGGTTGAGAGAAACCACTGCATTGTTCAGTTCCTTCGTTGAGAGCTCGGATAATAATTGCTGATTATCCTGTGCCGAGACTTTGCCCTTAAGGTGGTCAAGAAGTGATAGGTCTAAGGGCGCAGAATTGTTAGCGGTCAAGAGTTCCTTAAAGAAGTTAATGCCAGCCTCTTCAATGAGCAACCTTTCAGTCCAGTTCCCATCTACTTTGATTCTAGAGATACACAATCGCTGTCTTTTGGAAAGAATGGTAGAATGGAAGAATTTTTAGTTTTGATCCCCCTCTTTCAGCCATTTCATCCCTGCTTTTTGCTGCCAAAAGGTCTCTTCTTCCGCAAGACACCGCATATGAGTAGCTTGGGCATGAGCCAGAGCAATTTGGTTACTTTGGTTGTGATTTTGTAAGAGAGCTTCTTCCTTACTCTTCACTTGTTGTTCAGCCTTGTGCACCTTTGTAAAAACCTTGCCAAACACTGTGTGGCTCCAGTTCCTCACTTCGGCTTTGAGTTTTTTTAGTTTGGAAGCAAGGATGAAGATGGGGGAACCTGTACATTCCAGTTGCCAATTGTTACCCACGACCTGCAAAAAATCCTTGTATTTAACCCACATGTTAAGGAATTTAAATGGCTTTGGACCTGGTGTTATTGCTGGAGTAGCTTTGAGAGTGAGTGGGGAGTGGTCCGAGCATGTCTATTGGAATGAGGAGGTGTTCAATATTAGTATGTTGGAACGCAGCCATAAATTCAGCATTGCAAACAATTATGTCCAGCCGCTTCCATACCACAGTACCAAACCTATTCCCACGCCAAGTCAATTTACAACCTTGGAAAGGTAAGTCCATCAAGCCACATTCCTAAAGGCAATTGTTGAATTCTCCCATGGCATCAAGGTGCAACGGACAGGAACATTGGTATTCATCGGAGCTTGAGATAACATTAAACTCACCTCCAACCAGCCAAGGAGTTTGAGGTTGTATGGCACGGAGATCCTCCCAGAGTGCTCTCCTTCCGGTTTTGTACATTTTTCATATATAGAGGAAGCTGCCAAGGTAGTGTTTTGAGAAGAAGAGGATATAGAAACGTGTAAAAGCTGGTCAGAACTGAAGCTCGGAGCCAAACCTAGCTCGTTATTCCAAAAAATCCAAATTTTGCCATTAGTGTTACATTCACAACATTCAAAACCCATATTTTGAGCAAAGAAAGAAATTGTCTAGCTTTGTCCACCATGGGTTCCAGTAATGCAAGAAGTTTTATTCGGCGCTGTTTGATAACTAATTTCAGCCTATGCAATGAGGGTTTATTTGCTATCCCCCGTATATTCCATATGAGGATGCTATCCATTTAAAACTAAGGGGAGGAAGGCGAGATGGTAATTGTTCTAGACAACCGAGTGCGCATTGGCCTTGGCATGGAATAAGTTCTTTTACACCTTTTCTTCTTGGCTGGTGGCTATTTTTGGGCTGAACTACCACTCATTTGTGTGCCCTCAGCACCGCATGAAGCATTCATGTGTGCAATTGATTGGACAACATCTAGTGAAGCATGACTGGTTGGATTCGTTCTTTTATCAATAGGAGAACTTGATGGTACTTGCTTCGTTCCCGATGGACCTGCTTCATGATGCTTCACAGGAGTCCAACGCTTTTGGGCGATCTTGGATATGTTCACGTGGAGCCGTTGGTTGTTTGGCCAAGCTCAATTCACCCGTCCTACATGATTGAGTTGTCATTCAATAGCATGACCAATTTTCTTGCATTTTGTACAGTAGGAAGGTACATCTTCGTAGGTAATTCTTTGCCAAATACCCTCCTAACCACACCCTTGGGGGGAGCTCGGACGGGAGGTCAACCTCAATGCACACTTTCGCTACACTTGGCCTGGTAAAGTGTTCAGTTGCCATGTCCAATTTGAGAGGGGTTCCAACAGCTTGAGCGAGGCTAAACACAGCGTGCCTATTGAAGAAGATTGAGGGTAGTCCCTCAAGAGTGATCCAAATAGGGACTATGGATGGTTCCTCGTTGGTAGTAAAGAGTGGGTGCCACTTGAGTACTCGCATGTAGTGGCCATTGATGAACCAAGTATTCTTCAACCAGCAACGGAGATAGTCCTCCTCCAGTGAGAAGTGGATGATGACGTGCTTATAATCAAGATACCCTACTATGAATTGTCCTTTAAATCCTATTGTGTGGAAACTTTTGCGAAGTGTCTCCATATTCGGTTTCCTACCAGTGTAAAACGGAATGGTGTAGCAAGTTGTTGAATTTCGTCATTAGAGAAGAAATTGCTGGTTCGCCTTTGTGAGATTGAAGAGCTTTGAGGGGTGCATCGAATTTTGGCCTGGGGATGTCTGAGTTTTGGCCATTCAAAATTGCTTGTGTGAAGGTTTTTCGTTGCCCTACAACCGGTGGTTAAAGGCCAGTTGGATCGGCCATGGCCGAGAAGAAGGCAAAGGAATTTGTAGAGTTTTTGTTTTTTTTTAGAGTGAGAAAATGTAGAGAGAAGGAGGAGAAAATATACGGAAGTGCATGCTTAAAAGCCGTCAGAACGCAGAAAAAGGCCTTTTATTTTTGTTACGCATCGGACAAGTCTCCTTGTCGTATGACACTTGGCTGCCTCAAGGACCTTTGTTTCACGAGGTTAGTCAAGTGTTCGAGCCAACCCTTACAGTTGCTGATTTGTGAGTGCAAATGGCTGGAACCTTGCAATTTTAAGCGAACATTATTCGGGCCTTGAGATAGAAAGAGGGACTAGAGAAGCTTCTTTGTGGGATACATTTCCAAGTTAGTAATGACTCCGATGTGCTGGTATGGACTCTCTCACCTAATGGCAAGATTTCAGTCTCCTCTTCCCTTCCTTCGCATGTTTCCACACTCTCTCAAACAATGATTTGGGACAATAAACTCGAAATCGAAATCCCCATCTTCATGTGGCGCCTCTTGAATAGGAAACTACCTTTGGGGTTTCCTTGGCTTCAAAATGTCCCTTTTGTCACCATCAAGAAACATTGGATCATCTCTTTGCAAGTTCTGATTTCACCAGCCAAGTCAGGTGATACGAGCCAAGGGGCATCTTCAAGCTCGACTAAGGTTCGTGAAGAGTCATTGCAAGTGCCAACTTGGAACAATTACAAGGGCACGTGCAAAGAGAATCCAACAAGCCATGCAAAAATTTTGGTTGGAGTTGTTCTCGACGGGGAAGCAGTCCAAAACAAGCTAGAAGTGGAACGGGCTTGTAAATCTGATTGGAACAATCTTCAAGTCCAAATCCATACTGGAGAAGTCCGGTAGTTTGTGTTTACTCTATTATTTTATAAAGCCCAAGAGTAGTTTAAGTTTGTGTAAATTGGGCTGCTCTAAGTCGAGTATAGTTGTTAGTTCGTTCTCAGTTTTTAGGCTCATTAATTATCTTTAATAAGGCCCATTTAGCCCAAATCTTGGGGCCACTTATGGCTGAACCCCAGCACTACTTTTTTAGGAGTTTTTAAGCTATTTTAAGGACTTTATTAAGACTATAAATAGGCCTCATCGTACGGACGAATTTCAGCAGATTTTAAACAAAAAAACGTGTCTTTTACGTGAGGAAAATGTTCTTTCTTTTAGTCTTTGGATTAAGACTTGGTTGGGATCATCGCTTGAGTAGCGGTGATTGTTCTAACCGACTTCTAGATATGGTTCTTGCCTGATTCGTATAGGCAACGGGTCAATTCTCGCTTTAAATCTTGTTAAGAGTTTGGTTCTTGTCTTGTTATAGACAACGAGTTGGATCGCAAATTCCCAGAACTCTTGCTTGATTACGCAATTGGAGTCTCACCATCTCTGAGATGCATGTTCAACAATGTGATGCTATTTGCTTGCAACAGCCGTCACAACCTAACCAAATTTCTCTTGCCCATGCATAATCCATGCACGATAAATGCCTTGCCGATGAAGAAAGTTTTTGGAGGCAAAAATCGGGTATGAAATGGCTGAAACAAGGACACTTTTGGGTGAGGTTTGCGAGCACAATTCTGTGCGGGAAATATCTGCGATTACGCATTTCCAAGTGTCCAACAGTCACTCATTTTGCGTTCGCGAACGACATAGTCATTTTCACTAAAGGAGAGGCCAAATGAATCAAGAACTCATGGAGTTCCATGACCAGTTTGAGTCTTCATCTGGGCAGCTTATTAACAAGTCGAAAAGCTTCTTTTACATGCCCAACAACGCTCCACTACCTAGGATCAGAATGGTTCAATTTTGAACAGGTTTTGTGAAACGTACCCTCCCTTTGACATGTCTTGGCTGCCTGGTAAACCATTCAAAAGGCGAGGGAAAGAAGGTCACTCTTTCAGCCCATGATTGAGAAAATTTCCTCTAAAATTGCGGGGTGGCAAATGAAATTTCTCTCTCCGGGGGGAAAGCTTCCAGCCTCCAAAAGCTGTAATCAAGGACTTGGAGCGCCAATTCGCAAACTTCTTCTGGGGCAATTCGGACTCGGGAAGCAGATACCATTGGGCATCATGGAAGTCATTATGTAAGCCAACAGCTGCCAATGGCCTTGGATTAAATGTCCCTCTCAGATTTGGTCAAGGGTTTTGGCATTAAACTATGGTGGAAATTTCGAAAGGGGAATTCTTTATGGTGCTCTTTCATGCGTGCTAGATGTTGTCGTTCCCACCCTTGTTTAATAAATGAAAGGCATGCTTAAAAGCCGTTAGAACGCAGAAAAAAGGCCTTTTATTTTTGTTACGCATCGGACAAGTCTCCTTGTCGTATGACACTTGGATGCCTCAAGGACTTTTGTTTCATGAGGTTAGTCAAGTTTAGTTCGAGCCAACCCTTACAGTTGCTAATTTGCGAGTGCAAATGGCTGGAACCTTGCAATTTTAAGCGAACATTATTCGAGCCTTGAGATAGAAAGACTAGAGAAGTTCCTTTGTTGGATACATTTCCAAGTTAGTAATGACTCCGATGTGCTGGAATGGACTCTCTCACCTAATGGCAAGATTTCAGTCTCCTCTACCCTTCCTTCGCATGTTTCCACACTCTCTCAAACAATGATTTGGGACAATAAACTCCAAATCGAAATCTCCATCTTCATGTGGCGCCTCTTGAATAGGAAACTCCCACTTGACGATATCATAACTACCTTTGGGGTTTCCTTGGCTTCAAAATGTCCCTTTTGTAACTATCAAGAAACATTGGATCATCTCTTTGCAAGGTGTGATTTCACCAGCCAAGTCAGGTGATACGAGCCAAGTGGCATCTTCAAGCTCGACTAAGGTTTGTGAAGAGTCATTGCAAGTGCCAACTTGGAACAATTATAAGGATACAGCACGTGCAAAGAGAATCCAACAAGCCATGCAAAAATTTTGGTTGGAGGTGTTCTTGACGGGGAAGCAGTCCAAAACAAGCTAGAAGACGGGCTTGTAAATCTGATTGGAACACTCTTCAAGTCCAAATCCATACTGGAGAAGTCCGGTTGTTTGTGTTTACTCTATTATTTTATAAAGCCCAAGAGTAGTCGAAGTTTGTGTAAATTGCGCTGCTTTAAGTCGAGTATAGTTGTGAGTTCGTTCTCAGTTTTTAGGCTCATTAATTATCCTTAATAAGGCCCATTTAGCCCAAATCTTGGTGCCACTTATGGCAGAACCCCAGCACTACTTTTTTAGGAGTTTTTAAGCTAGTTTTTAGGACTTTATTAAGACTATAAATAGGCCTCATCGTATGGACGAATTTCAGCAGATTTTTATCAAAAAAACGTGTCTCTTTCGTGAGGAAAAAGTTCTTTCTTTTAGTCTTTGGATTAAGACCTGGTTGGGATCATCGCTTGAGCAGCGGTGATTGTTCTAACCGACTTCTGGATATGGTTCTTGCCTGATTCGCATAGGCAACGGGTCAATTCTCGCTTTAAATCTTGTTAAGAGTTTGGTTCTTGTTTTGTTATATACAACGAGTTGAACTCTTGCTTGATTACGCAATTGTAGTCTCACCATATTTGGAAACATTTTTCACAAGGTGAAAAATGCTGAGATCCATGTTCAACAATGTGAGGCTATTTGCTTGCAACGGCCATCACAACCTAACCAAATTTCTCTTGCCCATGCACAATCCACGCACGCTAAATGACTTGCCGATGAAGAAAGTTTTTGGAGGCAAAAATCGGGTATGAAATGGCTGAAACAAGGAGACTTTTGGGCGAGGTTTGCGGGCACAATTCTGTGCGGGAAATATCTGCGATTACGCATTTCCAAGGAAGTGTCCAACAGTCACTCATTTCTCGTTCGCGAACGACATAGTCATTTTCACTAAAGGAGAGCCCAAATGAATCAAGAACTCATGGAGTTCTTCCCCGACCAGTTTGAGTCTTCATCGGGGCAGCTTATTAACAGGTCGAAAAGCTTCTTTTACATGGAACAACGCTCCACTACCTAGGATCTGAATGGTTCAATTTTGAACAGGTTTTGTGAAACGTACCCTCCCTTTGACATATCATGGCTGCCCCACTCAAAAGGCGAAGAAAAGAAGGTCACTCTTTCAGCCCGTGATTGAGAAAATTTCCTCTAAAATAGCGGGGTGGCAAAATGAAATTTCTCTGTCCTGGGGGAAAGCTTCCAGCCTCCAGAAGCTGTAATCAAGGACTTTGAGCGCCAATTCGCAAACTTCTTCTGGGGCGATTCGGACTCGGGAAGCAGGTACCACTGGGCATCATGGAAGTCATTATATAAGCCAACAGCTGCCAATGGCCTTGGAATAATGTCCCTCTTAGATTTGGTCAAGGGGTTTGGCATTAAACTATGGTGGAAATTTTGAAAGGGGAATTCTTTATGGTGCTCTTTTATACGTGCTAGATGTTGTCGTTCCCAGTTCCCACCCAGCCCTTTTTTAATAAATGAAAGGCACGGTGATTCATATATATGGAAGTGCATGCTTAAAAGCCGTGAGAACGCAGAAAAAAGGCCTTTTATTTTTGTTACGCATCGGACAAGTCTCCTTGTCGTATGACACTTGGCTGCCTCAAGGACCTTTGTTTCACGAGGTTAGTCAAGTGTTCGAGCCAACCCTTACCGTTGCTAATTTGTGAGTGCAAATGGCTGAACCTTGCAATTTTAAGCGAACAATATTCGGGCCTTGAGATAGAAAGACTAGCGAAGCTTCTTTGTGGGATCAACTTTCCAAGTTAGTAATGACTCCGATGTGCTGGTATGGACTCTCTCACCTAATGGCAAGATTTCAGTCTCCTCTGCCCTTCCTTCGCAAGTTTACACATTCTCTCAAACAATGATTTGGGACAATAAACTTCAAATCGAAATCTCCATCTTCATGTGGCGCCTCTTGAATAGGAAACTCCCACTTGATGATATCATAACTACCTTTCGGGCCATGAAGGTTTTCCTTGGCTTCAAAATGTCCCTTTTGTCACCATCAAGAAACATTGGATCATCTCTTTGCAAGTTGTGATTTCACCAGCCATGTCTGGTGATACGAGGCAAGGGGCATTTTCAAGCTCGACTAAGGTTCGTGAAGTGTCATTGCAAGTGCCAACTTGGAACAATTACAAGGGCACGTGCAAAAAGAATTCAACAAGCCATGCAAAAATTTTGGTTCGAGGTGTTCTTGACGGGGAAGCAGTCCAAAACAAACTAGAAGTGGAACGGGCTTGTAAATCTGATTGGAACACTCTTCAAGGTCAAATCCATACTGGAGAAGTCTGGTAGTTTGTGTTTACTCTATTATCTTATAAAGCCCAAGAGTAGTTTAAGTTTGTGTAAATTGGGCTGCTTTAAGTCGAGTATAGTTGTGACTTCGTTCTCAGTTTTTAGGCTCATTAATTAACCTTAATAAGGCCCATTTAGCCCAAATCTTGGGGCCACTTATGGCTCAAACCCAACAGACTACTTTTTAGGAGTTTTTAAGCTAGTTTTTAGGACTTTATTACGACTATAAATAGGCCTCATCGTATGGACGAATTTCAGCAGATTTTTATCAAAAAAACGTGTCTTTTTCATGAGGAAAAAGTTATTTCTTTTAGTCTTCGGATTAAGACTTGGTTGGGATCATCGCTTGAGCAATGGTGATTGTTCTAACCGACTTATGGATATGGTTCTTGCCTGATTCGCATAAGCAACGGGTCAATTCTCGCTTTAAATCTTGTTAAGAGTTTGGTTCTTGTCTTGTTATAGACAACGGGTTGAATTCTTGCTCGATTACGCAATTGGAGTCACACCATCTTCGGAAACATTTTTGACAAGGAGAAAAATACTGGGAGGCATGTTCAACAATGTGAGGCTATTTGCTTGCAACAGCCATCACAACCTAACCAAATTTCTCTTGCCCATGCACAATCCATGCACGCTAAATGCCTTGCCAATGAAGAAAGTTTTTGGAGGCAAAAATCGGCTGTATGAAATGGCTGACACAAGGAGACTTTTGCGCGAGGTTTGCGAGCGCAATTCTGTGCGGGAAATATCTGTGATTACGAATTTCCAAGGAAGTGTGCAACAATCGCTCATCTTGCGTTCGCGAACGACATAGTCATTTTCACTAAAGCAGAGGCCAAATCAATCAAGAACTCACGGAGTTCCACGACCAGTTTGAGTCTTTTTTCTGGGCAGCTTATTAACAAGTCGAAAAGATTCTTTTACATGCCCAACAACGCTCCACAATCTAGGATCAGAACGATTCAATTTTGAACTGGTTTTGTGTAACGTCCCCTCCCTTTCACATATCTTGGCTGCCCCATTCAAAAGGCGAAGAATAGAAGGTCACTATTTCAGCCCATGATTGAGAAAATTACCTCTAAAATTGTGGGGTGGCAAATGAAATTTCTCTCTCCTAGGGGAAAGCTAATCCTGATCAAGCTTGTTTTAAGTAGTATTCCAATATACCTATTCACGGTACTCCAGCCACCAAAAAGCTGTAATCAAGGACTTGGAGCGCCAATTCACAAAATTCTTCTGGGGCAATTCGGACTCGGGAAGCAGGTACCGTTGGGCATCATGGAAGTCATTATGTTTGCCAACAGCTGCCAATGGCCTTGGAATAATGCCCCTCTTAGATTTGGTGAAGAGTCTTGGCATTAAACTGTGGCAGAAATTTCGAAAGGGGAATTCTTTAAGGTGCCCTTTCATGCGTGCTAGATATTGCCGTTCCCACCCTTGTTTAATAAATGAAAGCCACAGTGATTCATATATATGGAAGTGCATGATTAAAAGTCGTGAGAACGCAGAAAAAAGGCCTTTTATTTTTGTTACGCATTGGACAGTCTCCTTTTGGTATGACACTTGGCTGCCTCAAGGACCTTTGTTTCACGAGGTTAGTCAAGTGTTCCAACCAATCCTTACAGTTGCTGATTTGTGATTGTGAATGGCTGGAACCTTGCAATTTTAAGCGAAAATTATTCGGGCCTTCAGATAGAAAGGACTAGGAAGCTTCTTTGTGGGATACATTTCCAAGTTAGTAATGACTCGGATGTGCTAGTATGGACTCTCTCACCTAATGGCAAGTTTTTAGTCTCCTCTACCCTTCCTTCGCATGTTTCCACACTCTCTCAAACAATGATTCGGGACAATAAACTCCAAATCAAAATCTCCATCTTCATGTGGCGCCTCTTTAATAGGAAACTCCCACTTGACGATATCATAACTTCCTTTGGGGTTTTCTTGGCTTCAAAATGTCCCTTTTGTCACCATCAAGAAACATTTGATCGTCTCTTTGCAAGTTGTGATTTCACAAGCCAAGTCTGGTGATACGAGCCAAGGGACATCTTTAAGCTTGACTAAGGTTCGTGAAGGGTCATTACAAGTGCCAACTTGGACCAATTACAGGGGCACGTGCAAACAGAATCCAACAAGCCATGCAAAGTATGGTTCCAGGTGATCTTGACTGGAAAGCCGTCCAAAACAAACTAGAAGTTGAACGGTGCTTGTAAATCTTATTGGAACATTATTCAAGTCCAAATCCATAATGGAGAAGTCCGGTAGATTTTGTGGTTACTCTATTATTTAATAAAGCACAACAGTAGTTTAAGTTTGTGTAAATTGGGCTGCTTTAAGTCGAGTATAGTTGTGACTTCGTTCTCAGTTTTTAGGCTCATTAATTATCCTTAATAAGGCCCATTTAGCCCAAATCTTGGGGCCACTTATGGCTGAACCCCAGCACTACTTTTTTGGGAGTTTTTAAGCTAGTTTTTAGGACTTTATTAAGACTATAATAGGCCTCATAATAAGGACGAATTTCAGCAGATTTTTATAATAAAAACTTGTATTTTTCGTGAGGAAAAAGTTATTTCTTTTAGTCTTTGGATTAAGACTTGGTTGGGATCATCGCTTAAGCAACGGTGATTGTTCTAACCGACTTATGGATATGGTTCATGCCTGATTCGTATAGGCAACGGGTCAATTCTCGCTTTAAATCTTGTTAAATTTTTGATGGTTCTTGTCTTGTTATAGACAACGAGTTGAACTCTTGCCTGATTACGCAATTGGAATTACGTAATTGGAGTCACACCATCTTTGAAAACATTTTTGACAATGTGAAAAATGCTGAGATGCATGTTCAACAATGTGAGGCTATTTGCTTGCAACAGCCATCACAACCTAACCAAATTTCTCTTGCCCATGCACTATCCATGCACGCTAAATGCCTTGTCGATGAAGAAAGTTTTTGGTGGCAAAAATCGGGTATGAAATGGCTGACACAAGGAGAATTTTGCTCGAGGTTTGTGAGCACAATTCTGTGCGGGAAATATCTGCGATTACGCATTTCCAAGGAAGTGTCCAACAATCACTCATCTTGCGTTCGCGAACGACTAGTCATTTTCACTAAAGGAGAGGTCAAATCAATCAAGAACTCATGGAGTTCCATGACCAGATTGAGTCCTCATCTGGTCAGCTTATTAACAAGTGGAAATTTTGCACAGGTTTTGTGAAACGTCCCATCCATTTCACATATCTTGGCTGCCCTATTCAAAAGGCGAAGAAAAGAAGGTCACTCTTTCAGCCCATGATTGAGAAAATTACCTCTAAAATTGCGGGGTGGCAAATGAAATTTCTCTCTCCTGGGGGAAAGCTAATCCTGATCAAGCTTGTTTTAAGTAGTATTCCAATATACCTATTCACGGTACTCCAACCTCCAAAAATTGTAATCAAGGACTTGGAACGCCAATTCGTAAACTTCTTCTGGGGCAATTCGGACTCAGGAAGCAGGTATCATTGGGCATCATGGAAGTCATTATGTAAGCAAACAGCTGCCAATGGCCTTGGAATAATGCCCGTCTCAGATTTGGTCAAGGGTTTTGGCATTAAACTTTGCTGGAAATTTCGAAAGGGGAATTCTTTATGGTGCTCTTTCATGCGTGCTAGATATTGTCCTTCCCACCCTTGTTTAATAAATGAAAGGCACCTGATTCATATATATGGAAGTGCATGCTTAAAAGCCGTGAACAGAACGCAGAAAAAATGGCCTTTTATTTTTGTTACGCATTGGACAAGTCTCCTTGTGGTATGACACTTGGCTGCCTCATGGACCTTTGTTTCACGAGGTTAGTCAAGTGTTTGAGCCAACCCTTACAGTTGCTGATTTGTGAGTGGAAATAGCTGGAACCTTACAATTTTAAGTGAACATTATTCGGGCCTTGAGATAGAAAGACTAGAGAAGCTTCTTTGTGGAATACATTTCCAAGTTAGTAATGACTCCGATGTGCTGGTATGGACTCTCTCACCTAATGGCAAGTTTTCAGTCTCCTCTACCCTTCCTTCGCATGTTTCCACACTCTCTCAAACAATGATTCGGGACAATAAACTCCCAATCAAAATCTCCATCTTCATGTGGCGCCGCTTGAACAGGAAACTCCCACTTGACGATATCATAACTGCCTTTGGGGTTTCCTTGGCTTCAAAATGTCCCTTTTGTCACCATCAAGAAACATTGGAGTTTATCTGTTTGAAGTTGCTGATTTCACCATGAGTCTGGTGATACGAGCCAAGGGGCATCTTCAAGCTCGACCAAGGTTCGTGAAGAGTCATTGCAAGTGCCAACTTGGACAAATTACAAGGGCACGTGCAAAGAGAATCCAACAAGCCATGCAAAGTTTGGTTCGAGGTGTTCTTGACGGGGAAGCCGTCCACCACAAACAAGAAATGGAACGGGCTTCTAAATCTGATTGGAACACTCTACAAGTCCAAATCCATAATGGAGAAGTCCGGTAGTTTGAGCTTACTCTATTATTGTATAAAGCACAACAATTGTTTAAGTTTGTGTAAATTGGGTTGGTTTAAGTCGAGTATAGTTGTGACTTAATTCTTAGTTTTTAAGGCTCATTAATTAGCCTTAATAAGGCCCATTTAGCCCAAATCTTGGGGCCACTTATGCTGAACGCCAGCACTACTATTTTAGGAGTTTTTAAGCTAATTTTTAGGACTTTATTAAGACTATAAATAGGCCTCATCATATGGACTGCAATATCAGCAGATTTTTATTAAAAAGAACTTGCCTTTTTTGTAAGGAAAAAGTTCTTCATTTTAGTCTGCGGATTAAGACTTTGTTGGGATCATAGCTTGAGCAACGGTGAGTGCTCTAACCGACTTATAGATTTGGTTTTTGCCTGATTCGTATAGGCAGCGGGTCTATTCTCACTTTAAATATTGTTGTTCTTGTCTTGTTATAGATAACGAGTTGAACTCTTGCTTGATTAGGCAATTGGAATTACGCAATTGGAGTCACACCATCTTAGGAAACATTTTTGAGAAGGTGAAAAATGCTGAGATGCAAGTTCAACAATGTGAGGCTATTTGCTTGCAACAGCAGTCACAACCTAACCAAATTTCTCTTGCCCGTGCACAATCCATGCACGCTAAATGCCTTGCTGATGAAGAATGTTTTTGGACGCCAAAATCGGGTATGAAATGGCCAACACAAGGAGACATTTGCGCAAGCTTTGCGAGCACAATTCTGTGAGGGAAATATGTTGGTTCTGTGATTACGCATTTCCAACGAAGTGTCCAACAATCGCTCATCTTGCGTTCGCGAACAACATTGTCATTTTCACTAAAGGAGAGGCCAAATCAATCAAGAACTCACGGAGTTCCACGACCAGTTTGAGTCTTCATCTGGGCAGCTTATTAACAAGTTGAAAATTTTCTTATACATGGCCAACAATGCTCCACTATCTAGGACCAGAATGGTTCAATTTTGAACAGGTATTGTGAAACGTCCCCTCCCTTTCACATATCTTGGCTGCCCCATTCAAAAGGCGAAGAAAAGAAGGTAACTCTTTCAGCCCATGATTGAGAAAATTACCTCTAAAATTGCGGGGTGGCAAATGAAATTTCTCTCTCCAGGGGGAAAGATATTCCTGATCAAGCTTGTTTTAAGTAGTATTCCAATATACCTATTCACGGTACTCCAGCCTCCAAAAGATGTAATCAAGGACTTCGAGCGCCAATTCGCAAACTTCTTCTGGGGCAATTCAGACTCGGGAAGAAGCAGGTACCATTGGGCATCATGGAAGTCATTATGTATGCCAACAGCTGCCAATGGCCTTGGAATAATGTCCCTCTCATATTTGGTCAAGGGTTTTGGCATTGCAGCCGTGAGAATGCAGAAAAAAGGCCTTTTATTTTTGTTACGTATTGGACAAGTCACCTTTTGGTATGACACTTGGCTGCCTCAAGGACCTTTGTTTCACGAGGTTATTCAAGTGTTCCAGCCAACCCTTAAGTTGCTGATTTATGAGTGCAAATGGCTGGAACCTTGCAATTTTAAGGGAACAATATTCACGCCTTGAGATAGATAGACTAGAGAAGCATCTTTGTGGAATACATTTCCAAGTTAGTAATGACTCGGATGTTCTGGTACGGACTCTCTCACCTAATAGAAAGTTTTCAGTCTCCTCTACCCTTCCTTCACATGTTTCCACACTCTCTCAAACAATGATTTGGGACAATAAACTACAAATCGAAAATCCATCTTCATGGAGTGCCTCTTGACCCAAGTATAGGAAACTCCCGCTTGACGATATCATAACTACCTTTGGGGTTTCCTTGGCTTCAAAATGTCCCTTTTGTCACCATCAAGAAACATTGGACCGTCTCTTTGCAAGTTCTGATTTCACCAGCCAAGTATGGTGATACGAGCCAAGGGGCATCTTCAAGCTCGACTAAGGTTCGTGAAGAGTCATTGCAAGTGCCAACTTTGACCAATTACAAGGGCACGTGCAAAGAGAATCCAACAAGCCATGCAAAGTTTGGTTCGAGGTGTTTTTGACGGGGAAGCCGTCCCAAAACAAACTAGAAGTGGAACGGGCTTGTAAATCTGATTGGAACATTCTTCAAATCCAAATCCATAATGGAGAAGTCCAGTAGTTTGTGTTTACACTATTATTTTATAAAGCCCAAGAGTAGTTTAAGTTTGTGTAAATTGGGCTAGTTTTAGTCCAGTATAGTTGTTATTTAGTTCTCAGTTTTTAGGCTCATTAATTAGCCTTAATAAGGCCCATTCAGTTATACACAAATCTTGGGGCCACTTATGGCTGAACCCCAGCACTAGTTTTTGGGGAGATTTTAAGCTAGTTTTTAGGACATCATTTAGACTATAAATAGGCCTCATGATATGGACGAATTTCAGCAGATTTTTATAAAAAATTTGTTTTTTTCGTGAGGAAAAAGTTCTTTCTTTTAGTCTTTGCATTAAGACTTTGTTGGGATCATCGCTTGAGCAACGGTGATTGTTCTAACCGACTTATAGATTTGGTTCTAGCCTGATTCGAATAGGCAATGGGCCAATTCTCGCTTTAAATCTTGTTAAGTGTTTGGTTCTTGCCTTGTTATAGACAACGGGTTGAATTCTTGCTTGATTATGCAATTGGAATTACGCAATTGGAGTCACACCATCTTTGGAAACATTTTTGACAAGGTGAAAAATGATGAGTTGCATGTTCAACAATGTCAGGCTATTTGCTTGCAACAGCCATCACAACCTAACCAAAATTCTCTTGCCCATGCACAAGACACCATGCACGCTAAATGCCTTGCCGATGAAGAAAGTTTTTTGAGGCAAAAATTGGGTATGAAATGGCGGAAACAAGGGGACGTTAGCACGAGGTTTGAGAGCACAATTCTGTTCGAGAAATATCTGGGATTATGCATTTCCAAAGAAGTGTCCAACAATCGCTCATCTTGTGTTCGCGAATGACATAGTCATTTTCACTAAAGGAGAGGCCAAATCAGTCAAGAACTCACGGAGTTCCACGACCAGTTTGAGTCTTCATCTGGGCAGCTTATTAACAAGTCGAAAAGCTTCTTTTAGATGGCCAACAATGCTCCGCTAACTAGGATCAGAATGGTTCAATTTGAACAGGTTTTGAGAAACGTCCCCTCCCTTTCACATATCTTGGCTGCCCCATTCAAAAGGCGAAGAGAAGAAGGTCACTCTTTCTGACCATGATTGAGAAAATTACCTCTAAAATTGCGGGGTGGCAAATTAAATTTCTCTCTCCTTGGGGAAAGCTAATCCACAAATGATCAAGCTTGTTTTAAGTACTTTTCCAATATACCTATTCACGGTACTCCAGCCTCCAAAAGTTGTAATCAAGGACTTGGAGCTCCAATTCGTAAACTTCTTCTGGGGCAATTCGGACTCGGGAAGCAGGTACCATTGGGCATCATGGAAGTCATTAGGTATGCCAACAGCTGCCAATAGCCTTGGAATAATGTCCCTCTCAGATTTAGTCAAGGGTTTTGGCATTAATCTTCGGTGGAAATTTGGAAAGGGGAATTCTTTATGGTGCTCTTTCATGTGTCCGAGATATTGTCATTCCCACCCTTGTTTAATAAACGAAAGGCGCAGTGATTCATATATATGGAATTGCATGCTTAAAAGTCGTAAGAACGCAGAAAAAAGGCCTTTTATTTTTGTTACGCATAGGACAAGTCTCCTTTTGGTATGGCACTTGGCTGCGTCAAGGACCTTTGTTTCACGAGGTTAGTAAGTGTTCTAGCCAACCCTTACAGTTGCTGATGTGTGACCAGAGTGCAAATGGCTGGAACCTTGCAATTTTAAGCGAACATTATTCAGGCCTTGAGATAGAAAGACTAGAGAAGCATCTTTGTGGGATACATTTCCAAGTTAGTAATGACTCGGATGTTCTGGTACGGACTCTCTCACCTAATGGCAAGTTTTCAGTCTCCTCTACCCTTCCTTCACAAATGTTTCCACACTCTCTCAAACAATGATTTGGGACAATAAACTCCCAATCAAAACTCCACATATCTTGGCTGCCCCATTCAGAAGGCGAATAGAAGAAGGTCACTCTTTCAGCCCATGATTGAGAAAATTACCTCTAAAATTGCGGGGTGGCAAATGAAATTTCTCTTTCCTGAGGGAAAGCTAATCCTGATCAAGCTTGTTTTAAATAGTATTCCAATATACCTATTCATGGTACTCCAGCCTCCAAAAGCTGTAATCAAGGACCTGGAGGGCCAATTCAAAAACTTCTTCCGGGGCAATTCGGACTCGGAAAGCAGGTACCATTGGGCATCATGGATGGAAGTCATTAGGTAAGCCAACAACTGCCAACGGCCTTGGAATAATGTCCATCTTAGATTTGGTCAAGGGTTTTGGCATTAAACTATGGTGGAAATTTCGAAAGGGGAATTCTTTATGGTGCTCTTTCATGCGTGCTAGATATTGTCGTTCCCACCCTTGTTTAATAAATGAAAGGCACAGTGATTCATATATGTGGAAGTGCATGCTTAAAAGCCGTGAGAACGCAGAAAAAAGGCCTTATATTTTTGTTACGCATTGGACATGTCTCCTTGTGGTATGACACTTGGCTGCCTCAAGGACCTTTGTTTCACGAGATTAGTCAAGTGTTCGAGCCAACCCTTACAGTTGCTGATTTGTGAGTGCAAATGGCTGGAACCCTGCAATTTTAAGCGAACATTATTCGGCCCTTGAGATAGAAAGACTAGAGAAGCTTCTTTCTGGGATACATTTCCAAGTTAGTAATGACTCGGATGTGCTGGTATGGACTCTCTCACTTGATGGCGAAGATTTCAGTCTCCTCTACCCTTCCTTCGCATGTTTCCACACTCTCTCAAACAATGATTTGGGACAATAAATTCCAAATCGAAATCTCCATCTTCATGTGGCGCCTCTTGAATAGTAAACCCCCACATGACGATATCATAACTACCTTTGGGGTTTCCTTGGCTTCAAAATGTCCCTTTTGTCACCATCATGAAACATTGGATCATCTCTTTGCAAGTTGTGATTTCAACAGCCAAGTCTGGTGATACGAGCCAAGGGGCATCTTCTGGCTCGACCAAGGTTCGTGAAGAGTCATTGCAAGTGCCAACTTGGACCAATTACAAGGGCACGTGCAAAGAGAATCCAACTAGTCATGCAAAGTTTTGTTCGAGGTGTTCTTGACGGGGAAGCCGTCCAAAACAAACTAGAAGTGGAACGGGCTTGTAAATCTGATTGGAACACTCGTCAAGTCCAAATCCATAATGGAGAAGTCCGGTAGTTTGTTTTTACTCTATTACTTTATAAAGCCACCAAGGGTAGTTTAAGTTTGTGTAAATTGGGCTGCTTTAAGTCAAGTATAGTTGTGACATAGTTCTCAGTTTTTAGGCTCCTTAATTATCCTTAATAACGCCCATATAGCCCAAATCTTGGGGCCACTTATGGCAGAACCCCAGCACAACTTTTTTAGGAGTTTTTCAGCTTGTTTTTAGGACTTTATTATGACTATAAATAGGCCTCATCGAATGGACGAATTTCAGCGGATTTTTATAAAAAACACTTGTCTTTTTCGTGAGGAAAAAGTTCCTTCTTTTAGTCTTTCGATTAAGAGTTTGTTGGGATCATCGTTTGAGCAACGGTGATTGTTCTAACTGACTTATAGATTTGGTTCTTGCCTGATTAGTATAGGCAACGGGGTAATTCTCGCCTTAAATCTTGTTAAGAGTTTGGATCATGTCTTGATATAGACAACGAGTTGAACTCTAGCTTGATTACGCAATTGGAATTACGCAATTGGAGTCACACCATGTTTGGAAACATTTTGTTTGACAAGTTGAAAAATGCTGAGATGCATGTTCAACAATGTGAGGCTATTTGCTTGCAACCGCCGTCACAACCTAACCAAATTTCTCTTGCCCACGCACAATCCATGCAAGTTAAATGCCTTGCCGATGAAGAAAGTTTTTGGAGGCAAAAATCCGGTATGAAATGGTTGGCACAAGGAGACTTTTGCGCGAGGTTTACGAGCACAATTCTGGGAGGGAAATATCTGCGATAACGCATTTCCATGGAAGTGTCCAACAATCACTCATCTTGCGTTCGCGAACGCATAGTCATTTTCACTAAAGGGGAGGCCAAATCAATCAAGAACTCATGGTATGACACTTGGCTGCCGCAAGGACCAATTACAAGGGCACGTGCAAAGAGAATCCAACAAGCCGTGCAAAGTTTGGTTCGGGGTGTTCTTGACAGGGAAGCCGTCCAAAATCGACTAGAAGTGGAATGGGCTTGTAAATCTGATTGGAACATTCTTCAAGTCCAAATCCATAATTTACAAGGAGAACTCCAGTAGTTTGTGTTTACTCTGTTATTTTATAAAGCCCAATAGTAGTTTAACTTTGTGTAAATTGGGCTGCTTTAAGTCGAGTATAGTTGTGACTTAGTTCTCAGTTTTTAGGCTCATTAATGATGCTTACTAAGGCCCATTTCTCCCAAATCTTGGGGCCACTTATGGCTGAACCCCGGCACTACTTTTTTTGGAGTTTTTAAGCTAGTTTTTAGGATTTTATTAAGACTATAAATAGGCCCCATCGTATGGACGAATTTCAGCAGATTTTTATCAAAAAAACATGTCTTTTTCGTGAGGAAAAAGTTCCTTCTTTTAGTCTTTGGATTAAGACTTTGATGGGATCATTGCTTGAGCAACGGTGATTGTTCTAACCGACTTAAAGATTTGGTTCTTGCCTGATTCGTATAGGCAACGGGTCAATTCTCGCTTTAAATCTTGTTAAGAGTTTGGTTCATGTCTTGTTATAGACAACGAGTTGAACTCTAGCTTGATTAGAGACGCACAATTGGAATTACGTAATTGGAGTCGCACCATCTTTGGAAAAATTTTTGACAAGGTGAAAAATGCTGAGATGCATGTTCAACAATGTGAGGCTATTTGCTTGCAACTGCCGTCACAAGCTAACCAATTTTCTCTTGCCCACGCACAATCCATGCACGCTAAATGCCTTACCGATGAAGAAAGTTTTTGAAGGCAAAAATCCGGTATGAAATGGCTGGCACAAGGAGACTTTTGCGCGAGGATTGCGAGCATAATTCTGGGCGGGAAATATCTGCGATTACGCATTTCCAAGGAAGTGTCCGACAATCACTCATCTTGCGTTCGCGAACGACATAGTCATTTTCACTAAAGGAGAGGCCAAATCAATCAAGAACTCATGGAGTTCCACGACCAGTTCGAGTCTTCATCTGGGCAGCTTATGAACAAGTCGAAAAGCTTCTTTTACATGCCCAACAACACTCCACTATCTAGGATCAGAATGGTTCAATTTTGAACAGGTTTTGTGAAACGTCCCGTCTCTTTCACATATCTTGGTTGTCCCATTCAGAAGGCAAAGAGAAGAAGGTCACTCTTTCAGCCCATGATTGTGAAAATTACCTCTAAAATTGCGGGGTGGCAAATGAGATTTCTCTCTCCTAGGGGAAAGCTAATCCTGATCAAGCTTGTTTTAAGTAGTATTCCAATATGCCTATTCACGGTACTCCAGCCTCCAAATGCTGTAATCAAGGACTTGGAGCGCCAATTCGCAAACTTCTTCTGGGGCAATTCGGACTCGGGAAGCAGGTACCATTGGGCATCATGGAAGTCATTATGTAAGCCAACAGCTGCCAATGGCCTTGGAATAATGTCCCTCTCAGATTTGGTCAAGGGTATTGGCATTAATCTACGGTGGAAATTTTGAAAGGGGAATTCTTTATGGTGCTCTTTCATGTGTCCGAGATATTGTCATTCCCACCCTTGTTTAATAAACGAAAGGCGCAGTGATTCATATATTTGGAAGTGAATCCTTAATTAGAGAAAGCCGTGAGAAAGCAGAAAAAAAGGCCTTTTATTTTTGTTACGCATTGGACAAGTCTCCTTGTGGTATGACACCTGGCTGCCTCCAGGACCTTTGTTTCACGAGGTTAGTCAAGTGTTTGAGCCAACCCTTACAGTTGCTGATTTGTGAGTGCAAATGGCTGGAACCCTGCAACTTTAAGCGAGCATTTTTCGGCCCTTGAGATAGAAAGTCTAGAGAAGCTTCTTTGTGGGATACATTTCCAAGTTAGTAATGACTCGGATGTGCTGGTATGGACTCTCTCACTTAATGGCAAGATTTCAGTCTCCTCTACCCTTCCTTCGCACGTTTCCACACTCTCTCAAACAATGATTTGGGACAATAAACTCCATATCGAAATCTCCATCTTCATGTGGCGCCTCTTGAATAGAAAACTTCCACTTGACGATATCATAACTACCTTTGGGGTTTGCTTGGCTTCAAAATGTCCCTTTTGTCACCATCAAGAAACATTGGATCATCTCAAATCTTCTTTGCAAGTTGTGATTTCACCAGCCAAGTCTGGTCATACGAGCCAAGGGGAATCTTCTAGCTCGACCAAGGTTCGTGAAGAGTCATTGTAAGTGCCAACTTGGATCGATTACAAGGGCACGTGCAAAGAAAATCCAACAAGCCATGCAAAGTTTCTTTCGAGGTGTTCTTGACAGGGAAGCCGTCCAAAACAAACTAGAAGTGGAACGGGCTTGTAAATCTGATTGGAACACTCTTCAAGTCCAAATCCATAATGGAGAACTCCAGTAGTTTGTTCTTACTCTATTATTTTATAAAGCCCAAGAGTAGTTTAAGTTTGTGTAAATTGGGCTGCTTTAAGTCGATTATAGTTGTGATTTCGTTCTCAGTTTTTAGGCTCATTAATTAGCCTTAATAAGGCCCCTTTAGCCCAAATCTTGGGGCCACTTATGGTTGAACCCCAGCACAACTTTTTTAGGAGTTTTTAAGCCAGTTTTTAGGACTTTATTAAGACTATAAATAGGCCTCCATCGAATGGACGAATTTCAGCAGATTTTTATCAAAAAAACTTGTCTTTTTCGTGAGGAAAAAGTTCCTTCTTTTGGGCTTTGGATTAAAACTTTGTTGGGATCATCGCTTGAGCAACAGTGATTGTTCTAACTGACTTATAGATTTGGTTCTTGCCTGATTCGTATAGGCAACGGGGCAATTCTCACCTTAAATCTTGTTAAGAGTTTGGTTCATGTCTTGTTATAGACAACGAGTTGAACTCTTGCTTGATTACACAATTGGAATTAAGCAATTGGAGTCGCACCATCTTTGGAAACATTTTTGACAAGTTGAAAAATGCTGAGATGCATGTTCAACAATGTGAGGCTATTCGCTTGCAACCGCCATCACAACCTAACCAAATTTCTCGTGCCCACTCACAATCCATGCACGTTAAATGCCTTACCGATGAAGAAAGTATTTGGAGGCAAAAATTCGGTATGAAATGGCTGGCAGAAGGAGACTTTTGCGAGTGGATTGCGAGCATAATTCTGTGCAGGAAATATCTGAGATTAAGGATGTGTCCGACAATCACTCATCTTGCGTTCGCGAACGACATAGTCATTTTCTCTAAAGGTGTGGCCAAATCAATCAAGAACTCGTGGAGTTCCACGACCAGTTTGAGTCTTCATCTGGGCAGATTATTAACAAGTCGAAAAGCTTCTTTTGCATGCCCAACAACGCTCCACTATCTAGGATCAGAATGGTTCAATTTTGAACAGGTTTTGCTAAATGTCCCCTACCTTTCACTTATCTTGGCTGCCCCATTCAGAAGGCGAAGAGAAGAAGGTCACTCTTTCTGCCCATGATTGAGAAAATTACCTCTAAAATTGTGGGGTGGCAAATTAAATTTCTCTTTCCTGGGGGAAAGCTAATCCTGATCAAGCTTGTTTTAAGTAGTATTCCAATATACCTATTCACGGTACTCTAGCCTCCAAAAGCTGTAATCAAGGACCTGGAGCGCCAATTCGCAAACTTCTTCTGGGGCAATTCGGACTCGAGGAAGCAGGTACCATTGGGCATCATGGAAGTCATTAGGTAAGCCAACAACTGCCAATGCCCTTGGAATAATGTCCATCTCAGATTTGGTCAAGGGTTTTGGCATTAAACTATGGTGGAAATTTTGAAAGGGGAATTCTTTATGGTGCTCTTTCATGCGTGCTAGATATTGTCCTTCCCACCCTTGTTTAATAAATGAAAGGCACCTGATTCATATATATGGAAGTGCATGCTTAAAAGCCGTGAGAACGCAGAAAAAAAGGCCTTTTATTTTTGTTACGCATTGGACAAGTCTCCTTGTGGTATGACACTTGGCTGCCTCCAGGACCTTTGTTTCACGAGGTTAGTCAAGTGTTCGAGCAAACCTTATAGTTGCTAATTTGTGAGTGCAAATGGCTGGAACGCTACAATTTTAAGCGAAAATTATTCGGCCCTTGAGATAGAAAGACTAGAGAAGCTTCTTTGTGGGATACATTTCCAAGTTTGTAATGACTCAGATTTGCTGGTATTGATGGACTCTCACACTTGATGGCAAGATTTCAGTCTCAATTGGAGTCCCACCATCTTTGGAAACATTTGTGACAAGGTGAAAAATGCTGAGATGCATGTTCAACAATGTGAGGCTATTTGCTTGCAACAGCCGTCACAACCTAACCAAATTTCTCTTGCCCATGCACAAGCCATGCACGCTAAAAGACTTGCCGATGAAGAAAGTTTTTAGAGACAAAAATCGGGTATGAAATGGCTGAAACAAGGAGACTTTAGCGCGAGGTTTGCGAGCACAATTCCGTGCGGGAAATATCTGGGATTGCGCATTTCCAAGGAAGTGTCCAACAATCACTCGTCTTGCGTTCGCGAACGACATAGTCATTTTCACTAAAGGAGAGGCCAAATCAGTCAAGAACTCACGGAGTTCCACGACCAGTTTGAGTCTTCATCTGGGCAGCTTATTAACAAGTCGAAAAGCTTCTTTTACATGGCCAACAACGCTCCACTATCTAGGATCAGAATGGTTTGACACAATTTTGAACATGTTTTGAGAAACGTCCCTTCCCTTTCACATATCTTGGCAGCCCCAATCAAAAGGTGAAGAAAAGAAGGTCACTCTATCAGCCCATGATTGAGAAAATTACCTCTAAATTGCGAGGTGGCAAATGAATTTCTCTCTCCTAGGGGAAAGCTAATCCGTCTCAAGCTTGTTTTAAGTAGTATTCCAGTATACCTATTCACGGTACTCCAGCCTCCAAAAGCTGTAATCAAGGACCTGGAGCGCCAATTCGCAAACTTATTCTGGGGCAATTCGGACTCGAGAAGCAGGTACCATTGGGCATCATGGAAGTCATTATGTAAGCCAACAGCTGCCAATGGCCTTCGAATAATGTCCCTCTCAGATTTGGTCAAGAGTTTTCTCATTAAACTACGACAGAAATTTCGAAAGGGGATTCTTTATGGTGCTCTTTCATGCGTTCTAGATATTGTCATTCCCACCCTTGTTTAATAAATGAAAGGCACAGTGATTCATATATACGAGAAGTGCGTGCTTAAAAGCCGTGAGAAGGCAGAAAATAGGCCATTTATTTTTGTTATGCATTGGACAAGTTTCCTTTTGGTATGACACTTGGCCGCCTCAAGGACCTTTGTTTCACGAGGTTAGTCAAGTGTTCCAGACAACCCTTACAGTTGCTGAATTGTGAGTGCAAATGGCTGGAACCTTGCAATTTATGCGAACAATATTCCCGCCTTGAGATAGAAAGACTAGAAAAGAATCTTTGTGGGATACATTTCCAAGTTAGTAATGACTCGGATGTTCTGGTACGGACTCTCTCACCTAATGGCAAGTTTTTAGTCTCCTCTACCCTTCCTTCACATGTTTCCACACTCTCTCAAACATTGATTGGGGACAATAAACTCCAAATCGAAACTCCATCTTCATGTGGCGCCTCTTGAATAGGAAACTCCCACATGACGATATCGTAACTACCTTTGGGGTTTCCTTGGCTTCAAAATGTCCCTTTTGTCACCATCAAGAAACATTTCCAGGATCATCTCTTTGCAAGTTGTGATTTCACCAGCCAAGCTGGTGATACGAGCCAAGGGGCATCTTCAACCTCGACTAAGGTTCGTGAAGAGTCATTGCAAGTGCCAACTTGGACCAATTACAAGGGCACGTGTAAAGAGAATCAAACAAGCCATGCAAAGTTTGGTTCGAGGTGTTTTTGACGGGCAAGCCGTCCCAAAATAACTAGAAGTGGAACGGGCATGTAAATATGATTGGAACATTCTTCAAGTCCAAATCCATAATGGAGATGTCCAGTAGTTTGTGTTTACACTATTATTTTATAAAGCCCAAGAGTAGTTTAAGTTTGTGTAAATCTAGCTGGTTTAAGTCGAGTATAGTTGTGATTTAGTTCTCAGTTTTTAGGCTCATTAATTAGCCTTAATAAGGCCCATTCAGCACTAATCTTGGGGCCACTTATGGCTGAACCGCAGCACTAGTTTTTTGGGAGATTTTAAGCTAGTTTTTAGGACTTCATTAAGACTACAACTGATAGGCCTCATCAAACGGACGAATTTCAGCTGATTTTTATCAAAAAAACTTGTCTTTGTCGTGAGGAAAAAGTTCTTTCTTTTAGTCTTTGGATTAAGACTTTGTTGGGATCATCGCTTGAGCGACGGTGATTGTTCTAACCGACTTATAGATTTGGTTCTTGCCTGATTCGTATAGGCAACGGGTCAATTCTCGCTTTAAATCTTGTTAAGAGTTTGGTTCTGGCCTTGTTATAGACAACGGGTTGAATTCTTGCTTGATTATGCAATTGGAATTACACAATTGGAGTCATACCATCTTTGGAAACATTTTTGACACGGTGAAAAATGCTGAGATACATGTTCGACAATGTGAGGCTATTTGCTTGCAATAGCCGTCACAACCTAACCAAATTTTTCTTGCCCACGCACAATCCATGCACGCTAAATGCCTTGCCGATGAAGAAAGCTTTTGGAGGCAAAAATCCGGTATGAAATGGCTGGCACAAGGACACTTTTGTGGGAAATGGATTGCGAGCATAATTCTGTGCGAGAAATATCTGAGATTACGCATTTCCAAGGAAGTGTCCGACAATCACTCATCTTGCGTTCGCGAACGACGCAGTCATTTTCACTAAAGGAGAGGGCCAAATCAATCAAGAACTCGTGGTATGACACTTGGCTGCCTCAAGGACCAATTACAAGGGCACGTGCAAAGAGAATCCAACAAGCCATGCAAAGTTTGGTTCGGGGTGTTCTTGACGGGGAAGCCGTCCAAAACCAACTAGAAGTGGAACGGGCTTGTAAATCTGATTGGAACATTCTTCAAGTCCAAATCCATAATGGAGAACTCGAGTAGTTTGTGTTTACTCTATTATTTTATAAAGCCCAATAGTTGTTTATGTTTGTGTAAATTGGGCTGCTTTAAGTCGAGTATAGTTGTGACTTAGTTCTCAGTTTTTAGGCTCATTAATTATCTTTACTAAGGCACATTTATCCCAAATCTTGGGGCCACTTATGGCTGAACCCCGACTCTACGACTACTTTTTTAGGATTTTATAAGCTAGTTTTTAGGACTTTATTAAGACTATAAATAGGCCCCATCGTATGGACGAATTTCAGCAGATTTTTATCAAAAAAACTTGTCATTTTCGTGAGGAAAAAGTTCCTTCTTTTGGTCTCTGGATTAAGACTTTGTTGGGATCATCGCTTGAGCAACGGTGATTGTTCTAACCGACTTATAGTTTTGGTTCTTGCCTGATTCGTATAGGCAACGGGTCAATTCTCGCTTTAAATCTTGTTAAGAGTTTGGTTCATGTCTTGTTATACACAACGAGTTGAACTCTTGCTTGATTACGCAATTAGAATTTCGCAATTGGAGTCGCACCATCTTTGGAAACATTTTTGACAAGGTGAAAAAAGCTGAGATGCATGTTCCACAATGTGGGGCTATTTGCTTGCAACAGCCGTCACAACCTAACCAAATTTCTCTTGCCCACGCACAATCCATGCACGCTAAATGCCTTGCCGATGAAGAAAGCTTATCGGAGGTTAAAATCCGGTATGACATGGCTGGCACAAGGAGACTTTTGCGCGAGGATTGCGAGCATAATTTTGTGCGGGAAATATCTGCGATTAAAGAAGAGTCCGACAATCACTCATCTTGCGTTCGCGAACGACGTAGTCTTTTTAACCAAAGGTGAGGCCAAATCAATCAAGAACTCGTGGAGTTCCACGACCAGTTTGAGTCTTCATCTGGGCAGCTTATTAACAAGTCAACAAGCTTCTTTTACATGCCCAACAACGCTCCACTAACTAGGATCAGAATGGTTCAATTTTGAACCGGTTTTGTGAAACGTCCCCTCCCTTTCACATATATTGGTTGCCCCATTCAGAAGGCGAAGAGAAGAAGGTCCTTCTTTCAGCCCATGATTGAGAAAATTACCTCTATAATTGTGGGGTGGCAAATGAAATTTCTCTCTCCTGGGGGAAAGCTAATCCTAATCAAGCTTGTTTTATGTAGTATTCCAATATACCAATTCACGGTACTCTAGCCTCCAAAAGCTGTAATCAAGGACCTGGAGCGCCAATTCGCAAACTTCTTCTGGGGGAATTCGGACTCGGGAAGCAGGTACCATTAGGCATCATGGAAGTCATTAGGTAAGCCAACAGCTGGCAATGGCCTTGGAATAATGTCCCTCTCAGATTTGTTCAAGGGTTTTGGCATTAAACTGTGGTGGAAATTTTGAAAGGGTCTCTTCTTTATGGTGCTCTTACATGCGTGCTAGATATTGTCGTTCCCACCCTTGTGTAATAAATGAAATGCACAGTGTTTCATATATACGGAAGTGCAAGCTTAAAAGCCGCGAGAAGGCAGAAAAAAGGCCTTTTATTTTTGTTACGCATTGGACAAGTCTCCTTGTGGTATGACACTTGGCTGTTTCACGAGGTTAGTCAAGTGTTCGAGCCAACCCTTACAGTTGCCGATTTGTGAGTGAAAATGGCTGGAACCCTGCAATTTTAAGCGAACATTATTCGGCCCTTGAGATAGAAAGACTGATCCAGATTTCCACCCCAGAGAAGCTTCTTTGTGGGATACATTACCAAGTTAGTAATGACTCGGATGTGCTGGTATGTACTCTGTCACTTAATGGCAAGATTTCAGTCTCTTCTACCCTTCCTTCGCATGTTTCCACAATCTCTCAAACAATGATTTGGGACAATAAACTCCAAATCGAAATCTCCATCTTCATGTGGCGCCTCTTGAATAGGAAACTCCCACTTGACGATATCATAACTACCTTTGGGGTTTCCTTGGCTTCAAAATGTCCCTTTTGTCACCATCAAGAAACATTGGGAGTGCATAAAATCGTTCAAGCCAAGATGACCTTCACAATCTGATTGGAACACTCTTCAAGTCCAAATCCATAATGGAGAAGTTCGGTTGTTTGTCTTTACTCTATTATTTTATCAAGGCCAATAGTAGTTTAAGTTTGTTTAAATTGGGCTGATTTAAGTCGAGTGTAGTTGTGACTTAGTTCTCAGTTTTTAGGCTCATTAATTAGCCTGAATAAGGCCCATTTAGCCCAAATCTTGGGGCCACTAATGGCTGAACCCCAGCACTACCTTTTTAGGAGTTTTTAAGCTACTTTTAGGGACTTTATTATGACTATAAATGGGCCTCATCCTATGGACAAATTTCAGCAGATTTTTATCAAAAAAACTTGTCTTTTCAGTGAGGAAAAAGTTCCTTCTTTTAGTCTTTGGATTAAGACTTTGTTGGGATCATCGCTTGAGCAACGGTGATTGTTCTAACCGACTTATAGATTTGGTTCTTGCCTAATTCGTATAGGCAACGGGTCAATTCTCACTTTGAATCCTGTTAAGAGTTTGGTTTCAACTGCTTATCTTGTTATAGACAACGAGTTGAACTCTTGCTTGATTGCGCAATTGGAGTCACACCATCTTTGGAAACATTTTTGACAAGGTGAAAAATGCTGAGATGCATGTTCAACAATGTGAGGCTATTTGCTTGAAACCGCCGTCACAACCTAACCAAATTTCTCTTGCCCACGCACAATCCTTGCACATTAAATGCCTTGCCGATGAAGAAAGTTTTTGGAGGCAAAAATCCGGAATGAAATGGTTGGCACAAGGAGACTTTTCCGCGAGGTTTGCGAGAACAAGTCTGTGCGGGAAATATCTGCGATTACGCATTTCCAAGGAAGTGTCCGACAATCACTCATCTTGCGTTCGCGAACGACATAGTCATTTTCACTACAGTTGAGGCCAAATCAATCAAGAACTCATGGTATGACACTTGGCTACCTCAAGGACCAATTACAAGGGCACGTGCTAAGACAATCCAACAAGCCATGCAAAGTTCGGTTCGGGGTGTTCTTGACGTCCTCGGGAAGCCGTCCAAAACCAACTAGAAGTGGAACGGGCTTGTAAATCTGATTGGAACATTCTTCAAGTCCAAATCCATAATGGAGAACTCCAGTGGTTTGTGTAAATTGGGCGGCTTTAAGTCGAGTATAGTTGTGACTTAGTTCTCAGTTTTTAGGTTCATTAATTATCCTTAATAAGGCCCATTTAGCCCAAATCTTGGGGCCACTTATGGCTGAACCCCGGCACTACTTTTTTAGGAGTTTTTAAGCTTATTTTTAGGACTTTATTAAGACTATAAATAGGCCCCATCATATGGACGAATTACAGCAGATTTTTATCACAAAAACTTGTCTTTTTCGTGAGGAAAAAGATCCTTCTTTTAGTCTTTGGATTAAGACTTTGTTGGGATCATCGCTTGAGCAAAGGTGATTGTGCTAACCGACTTATAGATTTGGTTCTTGCCTCATTCGTATAGGCAACGGGTCAATTCTCTTTTTAAATCTTGTTAACAGTGCATGTCGTGTTATATGACAACGAGTTGAAACTCTTGCTTGATTACGCAATTGGAATTACGCAATTAGAGTCGCACGCAATTATGGATTTGGAAACATTTTTGACAAGGTGAAAAATGCTGAGATGCAGGTTCAACAATGTGAGGCTATTTGCTTGCAACAGCAGTCACAACCTTACCAAATTTCTCTTGCCCACGCACAATCCATGCACGCTAAATGCCTTGCCGATGAAGAATGGTTTTGGAGGCAAAAATCGGGTATGAAATGGCTGGCACAAGTAGACTTTTGCTCGAGGTTTGCGAGCATATTTCTGTGCTGGAAATATCTGCGATTACGCATTTCCAAGGAAGTGTCCGACAATCACTCATCTTGCGTTCGCGAACGACAAAGTCATTTTCACTAAAGGAGAGGCCAAATCAATCAAGAACTCATGGAGTTCCACGACCAGTTTGAGTATTCATCTGGGCAGCTTATTAACAAGTCGAAAAGCTTCCTTTACATGGCTAACAAGGCTCCACTATATTAAGACTAGGAACCAGAATGGTTCGATTTTGAACAGGTTTTGTGAAACGTCCCCTCCCTTTCACATATCTTGGCTACCCCATTCAGAAGGCGAAGAGAATAAGGTCACCCTTTCAGCCCATGATTGAGAAAATTACCTCTAAAATTGCGGGTGGCAAATGAAATTTCTGTCTCCTGGGGGAAAGCTAATCCTGATCAAGCTTGTTTTAAGTAGTATTCCAATATACCTATTCACGGTACTCCAGCCTGTCTCTTAGCTGTCTAACAAGGACCTGGAGCAGCCAAATGGCAAACTTCTTCTGGGGCTATTCGGACTCGGTGACAAGCAGGTACCATTGGGTATCATGGAAGTCATTAGGTAAGCCAACAGCTTCCAATGGCCTTGGAATAATGTCCCTCTCAGATTTGGTCAAGGGTTTTGGCATTAAACTATGGTGGAAATTTTGAAAAGGGAATTCTTTATGGTGCTCTTTCATGCATGCTAGATATTGTCGTTCCCATCCTTGTTTAATAAATGAAAGGCACAGTGAGATTCATATATATGGAAGTGCATGCTTAAAAGCCGTGAGAAAGCAGAAAAAAGGCCTTTTATTTTTGTTACGCATTGGACAAGTCTCCTTGTGGTATGACACTGGCTGCCTCAAGGACCTTTGTTTCACGAGGTTAGTCAAGTGTTAGAGCCAACCCTTACAGTTGCTGATTTGTGAGTGCAAATGGCTGGAACCTTGCAATTTTAAGCGAACATTATTCGGGCCTCGAGATAGAAAGACTAGAGAAGCTTCTTTGTGGGATACATTTCCAAGTTAGTAATGACTCGGATGTGCTGGTATGGACTCTGTCACTTAATGGCAAGATTTCGGTCTCCTCTACCCTTCCTTCGCATGTTTCCATACTCTCTCAAACAATTATTTGGGACAATAAACTCTAAATCAGAATCTCCATCTTCTTGTGGCGTCTCTTGAATAGGAAAATCCCACTTGACGAGATCATAACAACCTTTGGGGTTTCCTTGGCTTCAAAATGTCCCTTTTGTATCACCATCAGGAAACAATGGATCATCTCGTTGCAAGTTGTGATTTCACCGGCCAAGTCTGGTGATATGAGCCAAGGGGCATCTTCTAGCTCGACTAAGGTTTGTTGGGATCATTGCTTGAGCAACGGTGATTGTTCTAACCGACTTATGGATTTGGTTCTTGCCTGATTCGTATAGGCAACGGGTCAATTATTGCTTTAAATCTTGTTAAAAGTTTGGTTCTTGTCTTGTTATAGACAACGAGTTGAACTCTTGCTTGATTACGCAATTGGAATTACGCAATTGGAGTCGCACCACGTTTGGAAACATTTTTGACAAGGTGAAAAATGCTGAGATGCATGTTCAACAATGTGAGGCTATTTTCTTGCAACAGCCGTCACCACCTTACCAAATTTCTCTTGCCCGTGCAAAATCCATACACGCTAAATGCCTTGCAGATGAAGAAAGTTTTTGGAGGCAAAAATTGGGTATGAAATGGCTGACACAAGGAGATTTTTGCGAGAGCTGTTTGCGAGCACAATTCTTTGCGGGAAATATCTACGATTACGCATTTCCAAGGAAGTGTCCAACAATCACTCATCTTGCGTTCGCGAACGACATTGTCATTTTCACTAAAGGAGAGGCTGAATCAATCAAGAACTCGTGGAGTTCCACGACCAGTTTGAGTCTTCATCTGGGCAGCTTATTACCAAGTCGAAAAGCTTCTTTTACATGCCCAACAACGCTCCACTATCTAGGATCAGAATGGTTCAATTTTGAACAGGTTTTGTGAAACGGCCCCTCCCTTTCACTTACCTTGGCTGCCCCATTCAGAAGGCGAAGAGAAGAAGGTCACTCTTTCAGCCCATGATTAGAAAATTACCTCTAAAATTGGGGGGTGGCAAATGAAATTTTTCTCTCCTGGGGGAAAGCTAATCCTAATCAACCTTGTTTTAAGTAGTATTCCAATATAGGTTCACGGTACTCCAGCCTCCAAAAGCTGTAATCAAGGACTTGGAGCGCCAATTGGCAAAAACTTCTTCAAGGACAATTCGGACTTGGGAAGCAGGTACCATTGGGCATCATGGAAGTCATTATGTAAACCAACAGTTGCCAATGGCCTTGGAATAATGTCCCTCTCAGATTTGGCCAAGGGTTTTTGCATTAAACTATGGTGGAAATTTTGAAAGGGGAATTCTTTATAATGCCCTTTCATGCGTGCTAGATATTGCCGTCCCCACCCTTGTTTTATAAATGAAAGGCACAGTGATTCATATATATGGAAGTGCATGCTCGAAAGCCGTGAGAACGAAGAAAAAAGGTCTTTTATTTTTGTTACGCAATGGACAAGTCTCCTTGTCGTATGGCACTTGGCTGCCTCAAGGACCTTTGTTTCACGAGGTTAGTCAAGTGTTCGAGCCAACCCTTACAGTTGCTGATTTGTGAGTGCAAATGCCTGGAACCTTGCAATTTTAAGCGAACATTATTCGGGCCTCGAGATAGAAAGACTGGAAAAGCTACTTTGTGGGACACATTTCCAAGGGTAGACTTAGTAATGACTCCGATGTGCTGGTATGGACTCTCTCACCTAATGGAAGTTTTCAGTCTCCTCTACCCTGCCTTCGCATGTTTCCACTCTCTCTCAAACAATGATTTGGGACAATAAACTGCAAATCGAAATCTCCATCTCCATGTGGCACCTCTAGAATAGGAAACTCCCACTTGAAGACATCAAAACTACCCTTGGGGTTTCCATGGCTTCAAAATGTCCCTTTTGTCACTATCAAGAAACATTGGATCGTCTCTTTGCAAGTTGTGATTTCACCAGCCAAGTCTGTTGATACGAGCCAACGGGCATATTCTACCTTGACCAAGGTTCGTGAAGAGTCATTGCAAGTGCCAACTTGGACCAATTACAAAGGCACGTGCAAAGAGAATCCAACAAGCCATGCAAAGTTTGGTTCGAGGTGTTCTTGACGGGGTAGCCGTCCAAAACAAACTAGAAGTGGAACGGGCTTGTAAATCTGATTGGAACACTCTTCAAGTCCAAATTTACCAAAATGGAGAAGTCCGGTAGTTTGTCTTTACTCTATTATTTTATAAAGCCCAATAGTAGTTTAAGTTTGTGTAAATTGGGCTGGTTTAAGTAGAGTATAGTTGTGACTTAGATCTCAGTTTTTAGGCTCAATAATTTGCCTTAATAAGGCCCATTTAACCCAAATCTTGGGGCCACCTATGGCTGAACCCCAGCACTACTTTTCTAGGAGTTTTAAAGCTAGTTTTTAGGACTTTATTAAGACTATAAATAGGCCTCATCATATGGACGAATTTCAGCAGATTTTTATAAAAAAAAAAACTTGTCTTTTTCGTGAGGAAAAAGTTCTTTCTTTTAGTCTTTGGATTAAGATTTTGATGGGATCATCGCTTGAGCAACAGTGATTGTTCTAACCGACTTATAGATTTGGTTCTTGCCTGATTCGTATAGGCAACTGGTCAATTCTCGTTTTAAATCTTGTTAAGAGTTTTGTTCTTGTCTTGTTATAGACAACGAGTTGAACTCTTGGTTGATTGAGCAATTGGAGTCACACCATCTTTGGAAACATTTTTGACAAGGTGAAAAATGCTGAGATGCATGTTCAACAATGTGAGGCTATTTGCTTGCAACAGCCGTCACATCCTAACCAAATTTCTCTTGCCCGTGCACAATCCATGCACGCTAAGTGCCTTGCCGATGAAGAAAGTTTTTGGAGGCAAAAATCATGTATTAAATGGCTGACACAAGGAGATTTTTGCGCGAGGTTTGCGAGCACTTCTTTGCGAGAAATATCTGCGATTACGCATTTCCAAGGAAGTGTCCAACCATCACTAATCTTGCGTTTGTGAACGACATAGTCATTTTCACTAAAGGAGAGGTTAAATCAATCAAGAACTCGTGGAGTTCCACGACCAGTTTGAGTCTTCATCTGGGCAACTTATTGACAAGTCGAAAAGCTTCTTTTACATGGCCAGCAACGCTCCACTATCTAGGACCAGAATGGTTCAATTTTGAACCGGTTTTGTGAAACAGGATGGTCACTTCCCTTTCGCATATCTTGGCTGCACCATTCAAAAGACGAAGAAAAGATCGAGAAAATTACCTCTAAAATTGCGGGGTGGCAAATGAAATTTCTCTTCCCTGGGAGAAAGCTAATCCTGATCAAGCTTATTTTAAGTAGTATTCTAGTATTCCTATTTACGGTACTCCAGACTCCAAAAGCTGTAATCAAGGGCTTGGAGTGCCAATTCGCAAACTTTTTCTGGGGCAATTCGGACTCGGGAAGCAAGTACCATTGGGCATCATGGAAGTCATTATGTAAGCCGACAGCTGCCAATGGCCTTGGAATAATGTCCCTCTCAGATTTGGCCAAGGGTTTTGGCATTAAACTATGGTGGAAATTTTGAAAGGGGAATTCTTTATGGTGCTCTTTCATTCGTGCTAGATTGTCGTTCCCACCCTTGTTTAATAAATGAAAGGCACAGTGATTCATATATATGGAAGTGCATGCTCAAAAGCCGTGGGAACGCAGAAAAAAGGCCTTTTATTTTGGATTATTACGCATTGGACAAGTCTCCTTGTCGTATGACACTTGGCTGCCTCAAGGACCTTTGTTCGACGAGGTTAGTCAAGGGTTCGAGCCACCCCTTATAGTTGCTGATTTGCGTGTGCAAATGGCTGGAACTTGGCAATTTTAAGCGAACATTATTCGGGCCTCGAGATAGAAAGACTAGAGAAGCTTCTTTGTGGGATACATTTCCAAGTTAGTAACGACTCCGATGTGCTGGTATGGACTCTCTCACCTAATGGCAAGATTTTAGTCTCCTCTACCCTTCCTTCGCATGTTTCCACACTCTCTCAAACAATGATTTGGGACAATAAACTCCAAATCGAAATCTCCATCTTCATGTGGCGCCTCTTGAATAGGAAACTCCCGCTTGACGATATCAAAACTACCATTGGGGTTTCCATGGCTTCAAAATGTCCCTTTTGTCACCATCAAGAAACATTGGATCATTTCTTTGCAAGTTGTGATTTCACCAGCCAAGTCTGGTCGATACGAGCCAAGGGGCATCTTCTAGCTCGACCAAGGTTCGTGAAAAGTCATTGCAAGTGCCAACTTGGACCAAATACAATGGCACGTGCAAAGAGAATCCAACAAGCCATGCAAAGTTTGGTTCGAGGTGTTCTTGACGGGGAAGCCGTCCAAAACAAACTAGAAGTGGAACGGGCTTGTAAATCTGATTGGAACACTCGTCAAGTCCAAAACCATAATGGAGAAGTCCGGTAGTTTGTCTTTACCCTATTATTTTATAAAGCCCAATAGTAGTTTAAGTTTGTGTAAATTGGGCTGGTTTAGGTAGAGTATAGTTGTGACTTAGTTCTCAGTTTTTAGGCTCATTAATTAGCATTAATAAAGCCCATTTAGCCAAAATCTTGGGGCCACTTATGGCTGAACCCCAGCACTACTTTTCTAGGAGTTTTTAAGCTAGTTTTTAGGACTTTATTAAGACTATAAATAGGCCTCATAATATGGACAAATTTCAGCAGATTTTTATATAGTCAAAAAAAAAAACTTGTCTTGTTCGTGAGGAAAAAGTTCTTTCTTTTAGTCTTTGGATTAAGACTTTGTTGGGATCATCGCTTGAGCAATAGTGATTGTTCTAACTGACTTATGGATTTGGTTCTTGCCTGATTCGTATAGGCAACGGGTCAATTCTCGCTTTAAATCTTGTTCAGAGTTTGGTTCTTGTCATGTTATAGACAACGAGTTGAACTCTTGGCTGATTGCGCAATTGGAGTCACACCATCTTTGGAAACATTTTTGACAAGGTGAAAAATGCTGAGATGCATGTTCAACAATGTGAGGCTATTTGCTTGCAACAGCCGTCACAACCTAACCAAATTTCTCTTGCCCGTGCACAATCCATGCACGCTAAGTGCCTTGCCGATGAAGAAAGTTTTTGGAGGCTAAAATCGGGTATGAAATGGCTGACACAAGGAGATTTTTGCGCGAGGTTTGCGAGCACAATTCTTTGCGAGAAATATCTGCGATTTCGCTTTTCCAAGGAATTGTATGTGTCCAACAATCACTAATCTTGCGTTCGCGGACGACATAGTCATTTTCACTAAAGGAGAGGCTAAATCAATCAAGAACTCGTGGAGTTCCACGACCTGTTTGAGTCTTCATCTGGGCAGCTTATTAACAAGTCGGAAAGCTTCTTTTACATGGCCAACAACGCTCCACTATCTAGGATCAGAATGGTTCAATTTTGAACAGGTTTTGTGAAACGTCAGCTCCCTTTCGCATATCTTGTTTGCCCCATTCAGAAGGTGAAGAGAAGAACGTCACCCTTTCAGCCCATGATTGAGAAAATTACCTCTAAAATTGCGGGGTGGCAAATGAAATTTCTCTCTCCTGGGGAAAGTTAATCCTGATCAAGCCTGTTTTAAGTAGTATTCCAATATACCTATTCAGGTACTCCAGCCTCCAAAATCTGTAATGAAGGACTTGGAGCGCCAATTTGCAAACTTCTTATGGGGCAATTCGAGCTCGGGAAGCAGGTACCATTGGGCATCATGGATGTACCGAAGTCATTATGTAAGCCAACAGCTGCCAATGGCCATGGAATAATGTCCCACTCAAATTTGGTCAAGGGTTTGGCATTAAACTATGGTGGAAATATCGGAAGGGGAATTCTTTATAATGCCCTTTCATGCGTGCTAGATATTGCCGTTCCCACCCTTGTTTAATAAATGAAAGGCACAGTGATTCATATATATGGAAGTGCATGCTCGAAAGTGGTGAGAACGAAGAAAAAAGGTCTTTTATTTTTGTTACGCATTGGACAAGTCTCGTTGTCGTATGACTCTTGGCTGCCTCAAGGACCTTTGTTTCACGAGGTTAGTCAAGTGTTCGAGCCAACCCTTACAGTTGCTGATTTGTGAGTGCAAATGCCTGGAACCTTGCAATTTTAAGCAAACATTATTCGGGCCTCGAGATAGAAAGACTAGAGAAGCTTCTTTGTGGGACACATTTGCAAGTTAGTAATGACTCCGATGTGCTGGTATGGACTCTCTTACCTAATGGCAAGTTTTACAGTCCTCTACCCTTCCTTCGCATGTTTCCACTCTCTCTCAAACAATGATTTGGGACAATAAACTCCAAATCAAAATCTCCATCTTCATGTGGCGCCTCTTGAATAGGAAACTCCTACTTGATGACATCAAAACTACCTTTGGGGTATCCATGGCTTCAAAATGTCCCTTTTGTCAGATGTGTATAAGAAACATTGGATCATCTCTTTGCAAGTTATGATTTCACCAGCCAAGTCTGGTGATACAAGCCAAGGGGCATCTTCTAGCTCGACCAAGGTTCGTGAAAAGTCATTGCAAGTGCCAACTTGGACCAATTACAAGGGCACGTGCAAAGAGAATCCAACAAGCCATGCAAAGTTTGGTTCGAGGTGTTCTTGACGGGGAAGCCGTCCAAAACCAACTAGAAGTGGAACGGGCTTGTAAATCTGATTGGAACACTCTTCAAGTACAAAGAGTTCTTTCCTTTAGTCTTTGGATTAAGACTTTGTTGGGATCATCGCTTGAGCAACGTTGTGATTGTTCTAACCGACTTATGGATTTGGTTCTTGCCTGATTCGTATAGGCAACGGGTCAATTCTCGCTTTAAATTTTGTTAAGAGTTTGGTTTTTGTCTTGTTATAGACAACGAGTTGAACTCTTGTTTGATTGCGCAATTGGTGTCACACCATCTTTGGAAACATTTTTGACAAGCTGAAAAATGCTGAGATGCATGTACAACAATGTGAGGCTATTTGCTTGCAACAGCCGTCACCACCTAACCAAAATTCTCTTGCCCGTGAACAATCCATGCACGCTAATGCCTTGCCGATGAAGAAAGTTTTTGGACGCAAAATAGGGTATGAAATGGCTGACACTAGGAGACTTTTGAGCGAGGTTTGTGAGCACAATTCTGTGTGGGAAATATCTGCGATTACGCATTTCCAATGAAGTGTCCAACAATCACTCATCTTGCGTTCGCGAACGATATAGTCATTTTCACTAAAGGAGAAGCTAAATCAATCAAGAACTCGTGGAGCTAATCGCTGTTCCACGACCAGTTTGAGCCTTCATCTGGGCAGCTTATTAACAAGTCGAAAAGCTTATTTTACATGGCCAACAACACTCCACTATCTAGGATCAGAATGGTTCAATTTTGAACAGGTTTTCTGAAACGTCCCCTCCCTTTCACATATCTTGGCTGCCCCATTGAAGAGGCGAAGAAAAGAAGGTCACTCTATCAGCCCATGATTGAGAAAATTACCTTTAAAATTGCGGGGTGGCAAATGAAATTTCTCTCTCCTGGGGCAAAGCTTATCCTGATCAAGCTTGTTTTAAGTAGTATTCCAATTTAACTATTCACGGTACTCCAGACTACAAAACCTTTAATCAAGGACTTGGAGCGCCAATTCGGAAACTTCTTCTGGGGAAATTTGGACTCAGAAAACAGGTACCATTGGGCATCATGGAAGTCATTATGTAAGCCACCAGCTGCCAATGGCCTTGGAATAATTTCCCACTCAGATTTGGTCAAGGGTTTTGGCATTAAACTATGTACGGGTGGAAATTTCGAAAGGGGAATTCTTTATGGTGCTCTTTCATGCGTGCTAGACATTGTCGTTCCCACCCTTGTTTAATAAATGAAAGGCACAGTGATTCATATATATGGAAGTGCATGCTTTAAAGCCATGAGAACGTAGAAAAAAGGCCTTTCATTTTTGTTACGCATCGGACAAGTCTCCTTGTCGTATGACACTTGGCTGCCTCAAGGACCTTTGTTTCACGAGGTTAGTCAAGTGTTAGAGCCAACCCTTACAGCTGCTGATTTGTGAGTGCAAATCGTTGGCATCTTGCAATTTTAAGCGAACATTATTCGGGCCTTGAGATAGAAAGACTAGAGAAGCTTCTTTGTGGGACACATTTCCAAGTTAGTAATGACTCCGATGTGCTGGTATGGACTCTCTCACCTAATGCAAAGATTTCAGTCTCCTCTACCCTTCCTTCGCATGTTTCCACACTCTCTCAAACAATGATTTGGGACAATAAACTCCAGATCGAAATCAGTCCATCTTCATGTGCCGCCTCTTGAATAGGAAACTCCCACTTGACGATACCATAACAACCTTTGGGGTTTCCTTGGCTTCAAAATGTCCCTTTTGTCACCATCAAGAAAACATTGGATCATCTCTTTGCAAAGTTGTGATTTCACCAGCCAAGTCTGGTGATACGAGCCAAGGGGCATCTTCTAGCTCGACTAAGGTTCGTGAAGAGTCATTGCAAGTGCCAACTTGGACTATTTACATGGGCACGTGCAAAGAGAATCCAACAAGCCATGCAAAGTTTGGTTCGAGGTGTTCTTGACATGGAAGCCGTCCAAAACAAACTAGAAGTGGAACGGGCTTGTAAATCTGATTGGAACACTCTTCAAGTCCAAATACATAATGGAGCAGTCCGGTAGTTTGTGTTTACTCTATTATTTTATAAAGCCCAATAGTAGTTTAAGTTTGAGTAAATTGGGCTGCTTTAAGTCGAGTATAGTTGTGACTTAGTTCTCAATTTTTAGGCTAATTACATTAATTAGCCTTAATAAGGCCCATTTAGCCCAAATCTTGGGGCCACTTATGGCTGAACCCCAGCACTACTTTTTTAGGAGTTTTTAAGCTAGTTTTTAGGACTTTATAAAGACTATAAATAGGCCTCATCATATGGACGAATTTCAGCAGATTTTTACAAAAAAAACTTGTATTTTTCGTGAGGAAAAAGTTCTTTCTTTTAGTCTTTCGATTAAGACAATGTTGGGATCATCGCTTGAACAACGGTGATTGTTCTAACGGACTTAAGGATTTGGTTCTTGCCTGATTCATATAGGCAACGGGTCAATTCTCGCTTTAAATCTTGTTAAGAGTTTGGTTCTTGTCTTGTTATGGACAACGAGTTGAACTCTTGCTTGATTACGCAATTGGAGTCACACCATCTTTGGAAACATTTTTGACAAGGTGAAAAATGCTGAGATGCATGTTCAACAATGTGAGGCTATTTGGTTGCAATAGCCATCACCACCTAACCAAAATTCTCTTGCCCGTGCACAATCCATGCACGCTAAATGCCTTGCGATGACAAAAGTTTTTGGACGTAAAATCAGGTATGAAATGGCTGAAACAAGGGGACTTTTGCGCGAGGTTTGCGAGCACAATTCTTTGCGGGAAATATATACGATTACGCTTTTCCAAGGAAGTGTCCAACAATCACTCATCTTGCATTCGCGAACGACATAGTCATTTTCACTAAAGGAGAGGCCAAATCAGTCAACAACTCACGGAGTTCCACGACCAGTTTGAGTCTTCATCTAGGCAGCTTATTAACAAGTCGAAAAGCTTCTTTTACATGCCCAACAACTCTCCACTATCTAGGATCAGAATGGTTCAATTTTGAACATGTTTTGAGAAACGTCCCCTCCCTTTCACATATCTTGGCTGCTCCATTCAAAAAGCGAAGAAAAGAAGGTCACTCTTTCATCCCATGGTTGAGAAAATTACCTCTAAAATTGCGAGGTGGCAAATGAAATTTCTCTCTCCTGTTCTATAGGAAAGTTAATCCAGCTCAAGCTTGATTTACGTAGTATTCCAATATACCTATTCACGGTACTCCAGCCTCCAAAAGATATGAGATCACATTTCACAAGGTAAGAACATATAATGTTTTAATAGGAATGGATTAAGAACCATGCGCTGGACCTTTTCCTTGAAGATTTAGAGCTAATACATCATCTAACAGCATTTGCAAAAGAATAGAGAAATGAGGCCGATCAAACTTACTTTACTAGTGGGGAAGAAGTGGAGATCGTTCGATATTGAGAGCCAAGAAATTGACTAACTGTTCTATGTTATGAATCGCAAAAGGAGAACACACGATAAAATATTAGGGAGATAATTAAGAAACTAGAAAGGTGAACTAATCGACATACATGTTGGAAAGATAAGAATATCGAATAACGGATGATAAGCCCCTAATACGTGAGTTAGTTAGACTAGATAGAGAACCATGTGTGGGACCTGTGCACAAAAGATTTAGATCAAATGAATGATCTAATAACATCACATTCGAAAGAGAACGGAGGCAACTATAATAGCTTAATAACTAAGGAAGCAGTGTAATCGTAAGATATTGAGAACTAAGAAAGTCGACTAATCGTAATATATTGTGAGTTGCGAAAGGATATACAATCAAAAGGAGAAGTAGTCGTATTAGATTTAAAAAGAACCAAGAGCGGGTCGTATTCATTAAAGATTTATAATTAAGATATTATCTAATCGTATAAGAAAAAGAACTGAGAAATGAGGCCTAGTAATTATGCCTGCACCATGATTGAGGAAGAAATTGTAATAGTACGATATTGAGAAGAAAGAAAGGGTCAAATCGCCCAATATTATGACACAGTAAAGGAGATCTAATCGTACAGGATTAAAAACTAACAAAGTAGATCGAGTCATATCAGATTAAGAAAAATAGAACAGGAGTTCTTATAAAAGTAAATCTCGTAACTCAAGAGAACAACTTAAAATGCGATTTGATTTGGCCAAATAAAGAACCATGAGTAAGATGATAACTATGCATAAAAGAATAAGAACTAAAATATAATATGATGGTTTTTAAGAAATAAGTGAGAAATGAGGCCAATTATACGTGCTTAATCACAGTGGAAGGTGTTGTACTCGTACGATATTGAGAACTAAGAAAGGGGACAAATCGTACAAGATTAAATACTAATAATTGGGATCAAGTCGCATAAGATTAAGAAACAAGAAAGGAGTTCTCAACAAAGTACACGTAGAAACATAATAAGTTCTAATAACTCATGATAACAACGTAAAATGTGATTTAATTATGCTAGATTAAGAACCAAGAATCAGTTCAAATTGAAAAAGAGTTTGAACAAAAGATGATTATCTAACCTTATTTGAAAAAGAATTGAGAAATGAAGCCAATTATACCTTGTATAATGACAATGGAAGATGTGATAATCGTACAATATTGAGAACTAGGAAAGGCGACCAATCGAGCTAAACAATGAACAACAAAATGAGACATAACATATGCAATTCACAATCTTGGAATCGAACAAAGAAAGGAGATTAGTCGTATAAGATTGTGAAATATGGGAGGAGTTCCAATCATAGCACATTCGGAAAAGATATGAGATCAAATTTCACAAGGTAAGAACATATAATGTTTTAATAAGAATGGATTAAGAACCATGCGCTGGACCTATTCCTTGAAGAATTAGAACTAATACATCATCTAATAGCATTTGCAAAAGAAAAGAGAAATGAGGCCGATCAAACTTGCTTTACGAGTAACGAAGAAGTTTCGATCGTTCGATATTGAAAGCCAAGAAATTGACTAACTGTTCTATGTTATGAATCACAAAACGAGAACACACGATATAATAATATTAGGGAGATAATTAAGAATCTAGAAAGGTGATCTACTCGACATACATGTTGAAAAGATAAGAATATCTAATAACGGATGGTAAGCCCCTGATACGTGACTTAGTTAGACTAGATTGTGAACCATGTGTGGGACCTGTGCACAAAAGATTTAGATCAAGTGAATGATCTAATCGCAATCGAAAGAGAACGGAGGCAACTATATTAGCTTAATAACTAAGGAAGAAGTGTAATCGTAATATATTGAGAACTAAGAAAGTCGACTAATCGTAATATATTGTGAGTCGCAAAAGGAGATACAATCAAAAGGAAAAGTAGTCGTATTAGATTTAAAAAGAACCAAGAGCGGGTCGTATTCATTAATGATTTATAATTAAGAGATTATGTAATCGTATTAGAAAAAGAACTGAGAAATGAGGCCTATTAATTATGCCTGCACAATGATTGAGGAAGAAATTGTAATAGTACGATATTGAGAAGAAAGAAAGGTCTAATCGTACTGTATCATGACACAGTAAATGAGATTTAATCGTACTGGATTAAGAACTAACAAAGTAGATCGAGTCATATCAGATTAAGAAAAATATAATAAGAGTTCTTATAAAAGTAAATCTCGTAACTCAAGAGAAGAACTTAAAATGCGATTTGATTTGGCCAAATATAGAACCATGAATTCTAAGTGATAACTATGCATAAATGAATAAGAACTAAAATATAATATGATGGTTTTCAACAAATAAGTGCGAAATGAGGCCAAGTATACGTGCTTAATCACAGTGGAAGGAGTTGTACTCGTACGATATTGAGAACAAAGAAAGGTGACAAATCGTACAAGATTAAATACTTATAACTGGGATCAAGTCGCATAAGATTTAGAAACATGAAAGGAGTTCTCAACAAAGTACATGTAGAAACACAATAAGTTCTAATAACTCATGATAACAACGTAAAATGTGATTTAATTATGCTAGATTAAGAAGAACCAAGAATCAGTTCAAATTGAAAAAGACTTTGAACCAAAGATGATTATCTAACCTTATTTGAAAAATAACTGAGAAATGAAGCCAATTACACCTTGTACATTGACAAAGGAATAAGTGATAATTGTACAATATTGAGAACTAAGAAATGCGACGAATCGAGCTATACAATGAGCAACAAAAGGAGACATAACATATGCAATTCTTGCACAGAACAAAGAAAGGAGATTACTCGTGTAAGATTTTGAAATATGAGAGGAGTTCCAATCATAGCGCAATTGGGAAAAGATATGAGATCAAATTTCACAAGGTTAGAACATAAATATGTTTTAATAAGAATGGATTAAGAACCATGCGCTGGACCTATTCCTTGAAGATTTAGAACTAATACATCATCTAATAGCATTTGCAAAAGAATAGAGAAATGAGGCCGTTCAAACTTGCTTTACGAGTAAGGAAGAAGTTGCGATCGTTCGATATTGAGAGCTTAGAAATTGACTAACTGATCTATGTTATGAATCGCAAAACTAGAACACACGATAAAATACTAGGGAGATAATTAAGAAACTAGAAAAGAGATCTAATCGACATATATGTTGAAAAGATAAGAATATCTAATAACGGATGATAAGCCCCTAATACATGACTTAGTTAGACTAGATTGAGAACCATGTGTGGGACCTGTGCACAAAAGATTTAGATCAACTGAATGATCTAATCGCGTTCTAGAGAGAACGGAGGCAACTATATTAGCTTAATAACTAAGGAAGAAGTGTAATCGTAAGATATTGAGAACTAAGAAAGTCGACTAATCGTAATATATTGTGAGACGCAAAAAGAGATACGATCAAAAGGAGAAGTAGTCTTATTAGATTTAAAAAGAACCAAGAGCGGGTCGTATTCATTAAAGATTTATAATTATGAGATTATCTAATCGTATAAGAAAAAGAACTGAGAAATGAGGCCTATTAATTATGCCTGCACAATGATTGAGGAAGAAATTGTAATAGTACGATATTGAGAAGAAAGAAAGGGTCTAATCGTACTGTATTATGACACAGTAAAACTGATCTAATCGTACAGGATTAAGAACTAACAAAGTAGATCGATTCATATCAGATTAAGAAATAGAATAGGAGTTCTTATAAAAGTAAATCTCGTAACGCAAGATAAGAACATAAAATGAGATTTGATTTGGCCAAATTAAGAACCATGATGTGATAACTATGCATAAAAGAATAAGAACTAAAATATAATATGATGGTTTCGAAGAAATAAGTATACACATTTAATTTCTAAAATCTTAATCACATATAAGGAGTTGTACTCGTACGATATTGAGAACTAAGAAAGGGGACAAATTGTACAAGATTAAATACTAATAACTGGGATCAAGTCGCATAAGATTGAGAAACAAGAAAGGAGTTCTCAACAAAGTACATGTAGAAACATAATAAGTTCTAATAACTCATGATAACAACGTAAAATGTGATTTAATTATGCTAGATTAAGAAGAACCAAGAATCAGTTGAAATTGAAAAAGACTTTGAACAAAAGATGATTATCTAACCTTATTTCAAAAAGAACTGAGAAATGAAGTCAATTACACCTTGTACAATGACAAAGGAAGAAGTGATAATCATACAATATTGAGAACTAAGAAATGCGACTAATCGAGCTATACAATGAACAACAGAAGGAGACATAACATATGCAATGTCACAGAACAAAGAAAGGAGATTAGTCGTGTAAGATTCTAAAATATGCGAAGAGTTCCAATCATAGCACATTTGGAAAAGATATGAGATCAAATTTCACAAGGTTAGAACAAAAATATGTTTTAATAAGAATGGATTAAGAACCATGCGCTGGACCTATTCCTTGAAGATTTAGAACTAATACATCATCTAATTGCATTTGCAAAAGAATAGAGAAATGAGGCCGATCAAACTTGCTTTACGAGTAAGGAAGAAGTTGCGATTGTTGGATATTGAGAGCCAAGAAATTAACTAACTGTTCTATGTTATGAATCGCAAAAGGAGAACACAAGATATAATATTAGGTTAGATAATTAAGAAACTGGAAAGGTGATCTAATCGACATACATGTTGAAAAGATAAGAATATCTAATAATGGATGATAAGCCCTTAATACGTGACTTAGTTACTCTAGATTGAGAATCGTGTGTGGGACATGTGCACAAAAGATTTAGATCAAATTGAATGATCTAATCACATTCAAAAGAGAACGGAGGAAACTATATTAGCATACTAACTAAGGAACAAGTGTAATCTTAAGATAATGAGAATTGAGAAAGTCGACTAATCGTATTATATTGTGAGTCGCAAAAGGAGAAACAGTCAAACAAGATTGAAAACTAATAAAGGAGAAGTTGTCGTATTAGATTCAAAAAGAACCAAGAGCATGTCGTATTCATTAAAGATTTATAATTAAGAGATTATCTAATCGTATAAGAAAAAGAACTGAGAAATGAGGCCTATTAATTATGCCTACACAATGATTAAGGAAGAAATTGTAATAGTACAATATTGAGAAGAAGAAAGGGTCTAATCGTACTGTATTATGACACAGTAAAGGAGATCTAATCGTACAGGATTAAGATCTAACAAAATAGATCGAGTCATATCAGATTAAGAAATAGAACAGGAGTTCTTATCAAAGTAAATCTTGTAACTCAAGATAAGAACTTAAAATGCGATTTGATTATTTGGCCAAATTAAGAACCATGAGTGATAACTATGCATAAATGAGTAAGAACTAAAATATAATATGATGGTTTTGAAGAATTAAGTGAGAAATGAGGCCAAGTAAACGTGCTTAATCACAATGGATACTCGTACAATATTTAAAACTAAGATAGGGGACAAATCGTACAAGATTAAATACTAACAGCTGGGATCAAGTCGCATAAGATTAAGAAACAAGAAAGGAGTTCTCAACAAAGTACATGTAGAAACACAATAAGTTCTACTAACTTATGATAGCAACGTAAAATGTGATTTAATTATGCAAGATTAAGAAGAACCAAGAATCAATTCAAATTGAAAAAGACTTTGAACAAAAGATGATCATCTAACCTTATTTGAAAAAGAACTGAGAAATGAAGCCAATTACACCTTGTATAATGACAAAGTAAGAAGTGATAATCGTACAATATTGAGAACTAAGAAATGCGATGAATCAAGCTATACAATGAACAACAAAAGGAGACATAACATATGCAATTCACAGAACAAAGAAAGGAGATTACTCGTGTAAGATTACGAAATATGAGAGGAGTTCCAATCATAGCACATTTGGAAAAGATATGAGATCAAATTTCACAACGTAAGAACATAAATATGTTTTAATAAGAATGGATTAAGAACCATGTGCTGGACCTATTCCTTGAAGATTTAGAACTAATACATCATCTAATAGCATTTGCAAAAGAATAGAGAAATGAGGGTGATCAAACTTGCTTTACGAGTAAGGAAGAAGTTGCAATCGTTCGATATTGAGAGCCAAGAAATTGACAAACTGTTCTATGTATGAATCGCAAAAAGAGAACACATGATAAAATATTAGGGAGATAATTAAGAAACTAGAAAGGTGATCTAATCGACATACATGTTGAAAAGATAAGAATATCTTATAACGGATGATAAGCCCCTAATATGTGACTTAGTTAGACTAGATTGAGAACCATGTGTGGGACCTGTGCACAAAAGATTTAGATCAAATGAATGATCTAATCACATTCGAAAGAGAACGGAGGCAACTATATTAGCTTAATAACTAAGACGTGAAATCGTAAGATATTGAGAACTAAGAAAGTCGACTAATCGTAATATATTGTGAGTCGCCAAAGCAGATACAATCGAAAGGAGAAGTAATCGTATAAGATTTAAAAAGAACCAAGAGCGGGTCGTAGTCATTAAATATTTATAATTAAGAGTTAGCTAATCGTATAAGAAAAAGAATTGAGAAATGAGGCCTATTAATTATGCCTGCACAACGATTAAGGAAGAAATTGAAATAGTACGATGTTGAGAAGAAAGAAAGGGTCTAATCGTACATTATTATGACATAGTAAAGGAGATCCAATCATACAGGATTAAGAACTAACAAAGTAGATCGAGTCATATCAGATTAAGAAATAAAACAGGAGTTCTAATAAAAGTAAATCTCGTAACTCAAGATAAGAACTTAAAATGCGATTTGATTTGGCCGATCTATTAAGAACCATGAGTGATAACTATGCATAAATGAATAAGAACTAAAATATAATATGATGGTTTTGAAGAAATAAGTGCGAAATGAGGCCAAGTATACGTGCTTAAGCACAGTGGAAGGAGTTGTACTCGTACGATATTGAGAACTAAGAAAGGGGACAAATTGTACAAGATTAAATACTAATAACTGGGATCAAGTCGCATAAGATTAAGAAACAAGAAAGGAGTTCTCAACAAAGTACATCCAGAAACATAATAAGTTCTAACAACTCATGATAACAACGTAAAATGTGATTTAATTATGCTAGATTAAGAACCAAGGATCAGTTCAAATTGAAAAAGACATTGAACAAATGATGATTATCTAACTTTATTTGAAAAAGAACTGAGAAATTTAGCCAATTACACCTTGTATAATGACAAAGGAAGAAGTGATAATCGTACAATATTGAGAACTAAGAAATGCGACTAATCGAGCTATACAATGAACAACAAAAGGAGACATATACACATATGCAATTCACAGAACAAAGAAAGGAGATTAGTTGTGTAAGATTATGAAATATGAGAGGAGTTCCAATCATAGCATATTTGGAAAAGACATGAGATTAAATTTCACAAGGTAAGAACATAAATATGTATTAATAAGAATGGATTAAGAACCATGCGCTGGACCTATTCTTTGAACATTTAGAACTAATACATCATCTAATAGCATTTGCAAAAGAATAGAGATGTTAGGTCGATCAAACTTGCTTTACGAGTAAGGAAGAAGTTGCGATCGTTCGATATTGAGAGCCAAGAAATTGACTAACTGTTCTATCTAGGAATCGCAAAAGGAGAACACATGTTAAAAAATTAGGGAGATAATTAAGAAACTAGAAAGGTGATCTAATCGACATAATGTTGAAAAGATAAGAATATCCAATAACGGATGATAAGCCCCTAATACGTGACTTAGTTAGACTAGAGATTGAGAACCATGTGCGGGACCTGTGCACAAAAGATTTTCTAGATTAAATAAATGATCTAATCGCATTCGAAAGAGCACGGAGGCAACTATATTGGCTTAATAACGAAGGAAGAAGTGTAATCGTAAGATAATGAGAACTGAGAAAGTCAACTAATCGTAATATATTGTGAGTCGCAAAAGGAGACACAATCAAACAAGATTGAGAACTAATAAAGGAGAAGTAGTCGTATTAGATTTAAAAAGAATCAAGAGCTGTTCGTATTCATTAAAGATTCATAATTAAGAGATTTTGTAATCGTATAAGAAAAAGAACTGAGAAATCAGGCCTATTAATTATGCCTGCACAATGATTAAGGAATAAATTGTAATAGTACGATATTGAGAAGAAAGAAAGGGTCTAATCGTACTATATTATGACACAGTAAAGGAGATCTAATCGTACAGGATTAAAAACTAACAAAGTAGATCGAGTCATTTCAGATTAAGAAATAGAACAGGAGTTCATATAAAACTAAATCTCGTAACTCAAGAAAAGAACTTAAAGTGAATGCGATTTGATTTTGCCAAATTAAGAACCATGAGTGATAACTATGCATAAAAGAATAAGAACTAAAACATAATATGATGGTTTTGAAGAAATAAGTGAGAAACGAGGCCAAGCATACGTGCTTAATCACAGTGGAAGGAGTTGTACTCGCACGATATTGAGAACTAAGAAAGGGACAAATCGTACAAGATTAAATACTAATAACTGGAATCAAGTCGCATAAGATTAAGAAACAAGAAAGGAGTTCTCAACAAAGTACATGTAGAAACATAATAAGTTCTAATAACTCATGATAACAACGTAAAATGTGATTTAATTATGCTAGATTAAGAACCAAGAATCAGTTCAAATTGAAAAAGAGTTTGAACAAAAGATGATGATCTAACCTTATTTGAAAAAGAACTGAGAAATGAAGCCAATTACACACCTTGTATAATGACAAAGGAAGAAGTGATAATCGTACAATATTGAGAACTAAGAAATGCGACTAATCGAGCTGTACTTTAATGAACAACAAAAGAAGACCTAACATATGCAATTCACAGAACAAAGAAAGGAGATTAGTCGTGTAAGATTACGAAATATGAGAGGAGTTCAAATCATAGCACATTTGGAAAAGATATGAGATCAAATTTCACAAGGTAAGAACATAAATATGTTTTAATAAGAATGGATTAAGAACCATGCGCTGGACCTATTCCTTGAAGATTTAGAACTAATACATCATCTATGTAATTGCAAAAGAATTGAGAAATGAGGCCGATCAAACTTGCTTTACGAGTAAGGAAGAAGTTGTGATCGTTCGATGTTGAAAGCCAAGAAATTGACTAACTGTTCTATGTTATGAATCGCAAAAGGAGAACACATGATAAAATATTAGGAAGATAATTAACAAACTAGAAAGCTGATCTAATCGACATACATGTTGAAAAGATAAGAATATCTAATAACGTATGATAAGCCCCTAATATGTGACTTAGTTAGACTAGATTGAGAACCATGTGTTCAAAGGGACCTGTGCACAAAAGATTTAGATCAAATGAATGATCTAATCGCATTCGAAAGAGCACGGATACAACTATATTAGCTTAATAACTAAGGAAGAAGTGTAATCGTAAGATATTGAAAACTAAGAAAGTCGACTAATCGTAATATATTGTGAGTCGCAAAAGAAGATACAATCAAACAAGATTGTGAACTAATAATGGAGAAATAGTCCTATTTGTTTTAAAAAGAACCAAGAGTGGGTCGTATTCATTAAAGATTTATAATTAAGAGATTATCTAATTGTATTAGAAAAAGAACTGAGAAATGAGGCCTATTAATTATGCCTGCACAACGATTAAGAAAGAAAATGTAATAGTACGATATTGAGAAGAAAGAAAGGGTCTAATCGTACTATATTATGACACAGTAAAGGAGATCTAATCGTACAGGATTAAGAACTAACAAAGTAGATCGAGTCATATCAGATTAAGAAATAGAACAGGAGTTCTTATAAAAGTAAATCAATCGTAACTCAAGATAAGAACTTAAAATGCGATTTGATTTGGCCAAATTAAGAACCATCAGTGAAAACTATGCATAAAAGAATAAGAACTAAAATATAATATGATAGTTTTGAAAAAATAAATGAGAAATGAGGCCAAGTATACGTGCTTAAGCACAGTGGAAGGAGTTGTACTCGTACGATATTGAAAACTACGAAAGGGGACAAATCGTACAAGATTAAATACTAATAACTCGGATCAAGTCGCATAAGATTAAGAAACAAGAAAGGAGTTCTCAACAAAGTACATCTAGAAACATAATAAGTTCTAACAATGCATGATAACAACATAAAATGTGATTTAATTATGCCAGATTAAGAACCAAGAATCAGTTCAAATTGAAAAAGACATTGAACAAAAGATGATTATCTAACCTTATTTGAAAAAGAACTGTCTAATGAAGCCAATTACACCTTGTATAATGACAAAGGAAGAAGTGATAATCTTACAATATTGAGAACTAAGAAATGTCCGACTAATCGAGCTATACAATGAACATCAAAAGGAGACATAACATATGCAATTCACAGAAAAAAGAAAGGAGATTAGTCATGTAAGATTACGAAATATGAGAGGAGTTCCAATCATAGCACATTTGGAAAAGATGTGAGATCAAATTTCACAAGGTAAGAACATAAATATGTTTTAATAAGAATGGATTAAGAACCGTGCGACTGGACATATTCCTTGAACATTTAGAACTAATACATTGTTCAATTGCATTTGCACACGAATAGAGAAATGAGGCCCATAAAACTTCCTTTATGAGTAAGGAAGAGGTTGCGATCGTTCGATATTGAGAGCCAAGAAATTGATTAACTATTCTATGTTTTGAATCGCAAAAGCAGAACACATGATAAAATATTAGGGAGATAATTAAGAAACTAGAAAGGTGATCTAATCGACATAATGCTGAAAAGATAAGAATATCTAATAACTGATGATAAGCCCTTAATACGTGACTTAGTTAGACTAGATTAGGAGAACCATGTGTGGGACCTGTGCACAAAAGATTTAGATCAAATGAATGATCTAATCGCATTCGAAAGAGCACGGAGGCAACTATATTAGCTTAATAATTAAGGAACAAGTGTAATCGTAAGATAATAAGAACTGAGAAAGTCGACTAATCGTAATATATTGTGAGTGGCAAAAGGAGACACAATCAAACAAGATTGAGAACTAATAAAGGAGAAGTAGTCGTATTAGATTTAAGAAGAATCAAGAGCGGGTCGTATTCATTAAAGATTTATAATTATGAGATTATCTAATCGTATAAGAAAAAGAACTGAGAAATGAGGCCTATTAATTACGCCTGAACAATGATTAAGGAAGAAATTGTAATAGTACGATATTGAGAAGAAAGAAAGGCCTAATCGTCTTGTATTATGACACAAAAGGAGATCTAATCGTACAGATTAAGAACTAACAAAGTAGATCGAATCATATCCGATTAAGAAATAGAACAGGAGTTCTTATAAAAGTAGTAAATCCCGTAACTCAAGATAAGAACATAAAATGAGATTTGATTTGGCCAAATTAAGAACCATGAGTGATAACTACGCAAAAAAGAATAAGAACTATTATATAATATGATGGTTTTGAAGAAATAAGTGAGAAATGAGGCCAAGTATACGTGCTTAATCACAGTGGAAGGAGTTGTTCTCGTACAATATTGAGAACTAAGAAAGGGGCAAAGAGTACAAGATTAAATACTAATAATTTTGCAAGTTACATAAGATTAAGAAACAAGAAAGGAGTTCTCAACAAAGTACATCTAGAAACATAATAAGTTCTAACAACTCATGATAACTACGTAAAATGTGATTTAATTATGCTAGATTAAGAACCGAGAATCAGTTCAAATTGAAAAAGACTTTGAAGAAATGATGATTATCTAACCTTATTTGAAAAAGAACTGAGAAATGAACAATTACACCTTGTATAATGACAAAGGAAGAAGTGATAATCGTACTATACTGAGAACTTTGCAAGAAATCGAGCTATACACTGAACAACAAAAAAAGACATAACATATGCAATTCACAGAACAACGAAAGGAGATTAGTCGTGTAAGATTATGAAATATGAGAGGAGTTCCAATCATAGCACATTTGGAAAAGATATGAGATCAAATTTAACAAGATAAGAACATAAATATGTATTAATAACAATGGATTAAGAACATGCGCCGGACCTGCTCCTTGAAGATTTAGAACTAATACATCATCTAATAGCATTTGCAAAAGAATAGAGAAATGAGGCCGATCAAACTTGCTTTACGAGTAAGGAAGAAGTTGCGATCGTTCGATATTGAGAGCCAAGAAATTGACAAACTGTTCTATGTATGAATCGCAAAAGGAGAACACATGATGAAATATTAAGGAGATAATTAAGAAACTAGAAAGGTGATCTAATCGACATACATGTTGAAAAGATAAGAATATCTAAAAACGGATGATAAGCCCCTAATACGTGACTTAGTTAGACTAGATAGCCTGAGAACCATGTGTGGGACCTGTGCACAAAAGATTTAGATCAAATAAAGATCTAATTGCATTCGAAAGAGAACGGAGGCAACTATATTAGCTTAATAACTAAGGAAGACGTGTAATCATAAGATAATGAGAACTGAGAAAGTCGACTAATCGTAATATATTGTGAGTAGCAAAAGGAGATACAATTGAAAGGAGAAGTAATCGTATAAGATTTAAAAAGAACCAAGAGCGGGTCGTAGTCATTAAATATTGATAATTAAGAGTTAGCTAATCGTATAAATAAAAGAACTGAGAAACCAGGCCTATTAATTATGCCTGCACAATGATTAAGGAAGAAATTGTAATAGTACGATGTTGAGAAGAAAGAAAGGGTCTAATCATACATTATTATGACACAGTAAAGGAGATCCAATCATACACAATTGAAAGGAGAAGTAATCTATAAGATTTAAAAACAACCAAGAGCGGGTCGTAGTCATTAAATATTTATAATTAAGAGTTAGCTATTTAATCGTATAAGAAAAAGAACTGAGAAATCAGGCCTATTAATTATGCCTGCACAATGATTAAGGAAGAAATTGTAATAGAACGATGTTGAGAAGAAAGAAAGGGTCTAATCGTACATTATTATGACACAGTAAAGGAGATCCAATCGTACAGGATTAAGAACTAAAATATAATATGATGGTTTTGAAGAAATAAGTGAGAAATGAGGCCAAGTATACGTGCTTAATCACAATGGAAGGAGTTGTACTCGTACGATATTGAGAACTAAGAAAGGGGCAAATAGTACAAGATTAAATACTAATAACTGGGATCAAGTCGCATAAGATTAAGAAACAAGAAAGGAGTTCTCAACAAAGTACATCTAGAAACATAATAAGTTTTAAAACCTCTTGATAACAACGTAAAATGTGATTTAATTATGCTAGATTAAGAACCAAGAATCAGTTCAAATTGAAAAAGACTTTGAACAAATGATGATTATCTAACCTTATTTGAAAAAGAACTGAGATATCGAAGCCAATTACACCTTGTATAATGACAAAGGAAGAAGTGATAATCGTACAATATTGAGAACTAAGAAATGTGACAAATCGAGCTATACATTGAACAACTAAAGAGGACATAACATATGCAATACACAGAACAAAAAAGGAGATTAGTCGTGTACGATTGTGAAATATTAGAGGAGTTCCAATCATAGCATATTTGGAAAAGATATGAGACCAAATTTCACAAGGTAAGAACATAAATATGTATTAATAAGAATGGATTAAGAACCATGCGCTGGACCTATTCCTTCAACATTTAGAACTAATACATCATCTAATAGCATTTGCTAAAGGATAGAGAAATGAGGCCGATCAAACTTGCTTTACGAGTAAGGAAGAAGTTGCGATCGTTCGATATCTGAGAGCCAAAAAATTGACTAACTGTTCTATGTATGAATCGCAAAAGCAGAACACATGATAAAATATTAGGGAGATAATTAAGAAACTAGAAAGGTGATCTAATCGACAGGTAATAATGCTGAAAAGATAAGAATATCTAATAACTGATGATAAGCCCTTAATACGTGACTTAGTTAGACTAGATTGAGAACCATGTGTGGGACCTGTGCACAAAAGATTTAGATCAAATGAATGATCTAATCGCATTCGAAAGAGCACGGAGGCAACTATATTAGCTTAATAATTAAGGAACAAGTGTAATCGTAAGATAATAAGAACTGAGAAAGTCGACTAATCGTAATATATTGTGAGTGGCAAAAGGAGACACAATCAAACAAGATTGAGAACTAATAAAGGAGAAGTAGTCGTATTAGATTTAAGAAGAATCAAGAGCGGGTCGTATTCATTAAAGATTTATAATTATGAGATTATCTAATCGTATAAGAAAAAGAACTGAGAAATGAGGCCTATTAATTATGCCTGAACAATGATTAAGGAAGAAATTGTAATAGTACGATATTGAGAAGAAAGAAAGGCCTAATCGTACTGTATTATGACACAGTAAAGGAGATCTAAGTTCTTATTCTCGTACAGGATTAAGAACTAACAAAGTAGATCGAATCATATCCGATTAAGAAATAGAACAGGAGTTCTTATAAAAGTAAATCCCGTAACTCAAGATAAGAACATAAAATGAGATTTGATTTGGCCAAATTAAGAACCATGAGTGATAACTACGCAAAAAAGAATAAGAACTATTATATAATATGATGGTTTTGAAGAAATAAGTGAGAAATGAGGCCAAGTATACGTGCTTAATCACAGTGGAAGGAGTTGTTCTCGTACAATATTGAGAACTAAGAAAGGGGCAAAGAGTACAAGATTAAATACTAATAACTGGGATCAAGTCGCATAAGATTAAGAAACAAGAAAGGAGTTCTCAACAAAGTACATCTAGAAACATAATAAGTTCTAACAACTCATGATAACTACGTAAAATGTGATTTAATTATGCTAGATTAAGAACCGAGAATCAGTTCAAATTGAAAAAGACTTTGAAGAAATGATGATTATCTAACCTTATTTGATTCAATCTCAGTTCTCAGAAAAGAACTGAGAAATGAAGACAATTACACCTTGTATAATGACAAAGGAAGAAGTGATAATCGTACTATACTGAGAACTAAGAAATCGAGCTATACACTGAACAACAAAAAAAGACATAACATATGCAATTCACAGAACAACGAAAGGAGATTAGTCGTGTAAGATTATGAAATATGAGAGGAGTTCCAATCATAGCACATTTGGAAAAGATATGAGATCAAATTTAACAAGATAAGAACATAAATATGTATTAATAACAATGGATTAAGAACATGCGCCGGACCTGTTCCTTGAAGATTTAGAACTAATACATCATCTAATAGCATTTGCAAAAGAATAGAGAAATGAGGCCGAACAAACTTGCTTTACGAGTAAGGAAGAAGTTGCGATCGTTCGATATTGAGAGCCAAGAAATTGACAAACTGTTCTATGTATGAATCGCAAAAGGAGAACACATGATAAAATATTAGGGAGATAATTAAGAAACTAGAAAGGTGATCTAGTTTCTGATCGACATACATGTTGAAAAGATAAGAATATCTAAAAACGGATGATAAGCCCCTAATACGTGACTTAGTTAGACTAGATTGAGAACCATGTGTGGGACCTGTGCACAAAAGATTTAGATCAAATAAAGATCTAATTGCATTCGAAAGAGAACGGAGGCAACTATATTAGCTTAATAACTAAGGAAGACGTGTAATCATTTTATAATGTGAACTCCCTTTGAACGAAGTAATCTATAAGATTTAAAAACAACCAAGAGCGGGTCGTAGTCATTAAATATTTATAATTAAGAGTTAGCTAATCGTATAAGAAAAAGAACTCAGAAATCAGGCCAATTAATTATGCCTGCACAATGATTAAGGAAGAAATTGTAATAGAACGATGTTGAGAAGAAAGAAAGGGTCTAATCGTACATTATTATGACACAGTAAAGGAGATCCAATCGTACAGGATTAAGAACTAAAAAAGTAGATCGAGTCATATCAGATTAAGAAATAGAACAGGAGTTTTTATAAAAGTAAATCTTGTAACTCAAGATAAGAACTTAAAATGCGATTTGATTTGGCCGAATTAAGAACCATGAGTGATAACTATGCATAAAAGAATAAGAACTAAAATATAATATGATGGTTTTGAAGAAATAAGTGAGAAATGAGGCCAAGTATACGTGCTTAATCACAATGGAAGGAGTTGTACTCGTACGATATTGAGAACTAAGAAAGGGGCAAATAGTACAAGATTAAATACTAATAACTGGGATCAAGTCGCATAAGATTAAGAAACAAGAAAGGAGTTCTCAACAAAGTACATCTAGAAACATAATAAGTTTTAAAACCTCTTGATAACAACGTAAAATGTGATTTAATTCCTTTAGATTAAGAACCAAGAATCAGTTCAAATTGAAAAAGACTTTGAACAAATGATGATTATCTAACCTTATTTGAAAAAGAACTGAGAAATGAAGCCAATTACACCTTGTATAATGACAAAGGAAGAAGTGATAATCGTACAATATTGAGAACTAAGAAATGTGACAAATCGAGCTATACATTGAACAACTAAAGAGGACATAACATATGCAATACACAGAACAAAAAAGGAGATTAGTCGTGTACGATTGTGAAATATAGAGGAGTTCCAATCATAGCATATTTGGAAAAGATATGAGACCAAATTTCACAAGGTAAGAACATAAATATGTATTAATAAGAATGGATTAAGAACCATGCGCTGGACCTATTCTCCTTCAACATTTAGAACTAATACATCATCTAATAGCATTTGCTAAAGGATAGAGAAATGAGGCCGATCAAACTTGCTTTACGAGTAAGGAAGAAGTTGCGATCGTTCGATATTGAGAGCCAAAAAATTGACTAACTGTTCTATGTATGAATCGCAAAAGCAGAACACATGATAAAATATTAGGGAGATAATTAAGAAACTAGAAAGGTGATCTAATCGACATAATGCTGAAAAGATAAGAATATCTAATAACTGATGATAAGCCCTTAATACGTGACTTAGTTAGACTAGATTGAGAACCATGTGTGGGACCTGTGCACAAAAGATTTAGATCAAATGAATGATCTAATCGCATTCGAAAGAGCACGGAGGCAACTATATTAGCTTAATAATTAAGGAACAAGTGTAATCGTAAGATAATAAGAACTGAGAAAGTCGACTAATCGTAATATATTGTGAGTCGCAAAAGGAGACACAATCAAACAAGATTGAGAACTAATAAAGGGAGAAGTAGTCGTATTAGATTTAAAAAGAACCAAGAGCGGGTCGTAGTCATTAAATATTTATAATTAAGAGTTAGCTAATCGTATAACCAAAAGAACTGAGAAATGAGGCCTATTAATTATGCCTGCACAACGATTAAGGAAGAAATTGTAACAGTACGATGTTGAGAAGAAAGAAAGGGTCTGATCGTACTGTATTATGACATGTAAAGGAGATCTAATCGTACAGGATTAAGAACTAACAAAGTACATCGAGTCATATCAGATTAAGAAATAGAACAGGGGTTCTTATCAAAATAAATCTCGTAACTCAAGATAAGAACTTAAAATGCGATTTGATTTGGCCAAATTAAGAACCATGAGTGATAACAATGCATAAAAGAATAAGAATTAAAATATAATATGATGGTTTTGAAGAAATAAGTGAGAAATGAGGCCAAGTAAACGTGCTTATTCACAGTGGAAGGAGTTGTACTCGTACGATATTGAGAACTAAGAAAGGGGACAAATCTATTGTACTAGATTAAATACTAATAACTGGGATCATGTCGCATAAGATTAAGAAACAAGAAAGGAGTTCTCAACAAAGTACATGAAGAAACATAATAAGTTCTAATAACTCATGATAACAACGTAAAATGTGATTTAATTATGCTAGATTAAGAACCAAGAATCAGTTATTTGATAAAGAACGGAGAAATGAAGCCTATTACACCTTGTATAATTACAAAGGAAGAAGTGATAATCATACAATATTGAGAACTAAGAAATGTGACTAATCGAGCTATACAATGAACAACAAAAGGAGACATAACATATGCAATTCACAGAACAAAGAAAGGAGAATAATTGTGTAAGATTATGAAATATGAGAGGAGTTCCAATCATAGCATATTTGGAAAAGATATGAGATCAAATTTCACAAGGTAAGAACATAAATATGTATTAATAAGAATGGATTAAGAACCATGCGCTGGACCTATTCTTTGAACATTTAGAACTAATACATCATCTATAATTGTGCATAGCATTTGCAAAAGAATAGAGAAATGAGGTCGATCAAACTTGCTTTACGAGTAAGGAAGAAGTTGCGATCGTTCGATATTGAGAGCCAATAAATTGACTAACTGTTCTATCTATGAATCGCAAAAGGAGAACACATGATAAAATATTAGGGAGATAATTAAGAAACTAGAAAGGTGATCTAATCGACATAATGTTGAAAAGATAAGAATATCTAATAACGGATGATAAGCCCCTAATACGTCACTTAGTTAGACTAGATTGAGAACCATGTGTGGGACCTGTGCACAAAAGATTTAGATCAAATGAATGATCAAATCGCATTCGAAAGTGAACGGAGGCAACTATATTAGCTTAATAACTAAGGAAGAAGTGTAATCGAAAGATATTGAGAACTGAGAAAGTCGACTAATCGTGATATATTGTGAGTCGCAAAAGGAGATACAATCAAAAGGAGAAGTAGTCGTATATGATTTAAAAAGAACGAAGAGCGGGTCGTAGTTAATTACTAGCCATTAAGTATTTATAATTAAGAGTTAGCTAATCTTATAAGAAAAAGAACTGAGAAATGAGGCCTATTAATTATGCTTGCACAATGATTAAGGAAGAAATTGTAATAGAACGATGTTGAGAAGAAAGAAAGGGTCTAATCGTACTATATTATGACACAGTAAAGGAGATCCAATCGTACCGGATTAAGAACTCTTAAAGTAGATCGAGTCATATCTCTTATAAATATCTTTCGAGTTCTCATAAAAGTAAATCTCGTACACTCTAGATGTGAACTTAAAATGCGATTTGATTTGGCCGAATTAAGAACCATGAGTGATAACTATGCATAAAAGAATAAGAACTGAAATATAATATGATGGTTTTGAAGAAATAAGTGAGAAATGAGGCCAAGTATAAGTGCTTAATCACAGTGGAAGGCGTTGTACTCGTACGATATGGAGAACTACGAAAGAGGAAAAATCGTACAAGATTAAATACTAATAACTGGGATCAAGTCGCATAAGATTAATCAGAAACAAGAAAGGAGTTCTCAACAAAGTACATCTAGAAACATAATAAATTCTAACAACTCATGATAACTACGTAAAATGTGATTTAATTATGCTAGATTAAGAACCAAGAATCAGTTCAAATTGAAAAAGACTTTGAACAAATGATGTTATCTAACCTGATTTGAAAAAGAACTGAGAAATGAAGCCAATTACACCTTGTATAATGACAAAGGAAGAAGTGATAATCGTACTATATTGAGAACTAAGAAATGCGACTAATCGAGCTACACAATGAACAACAAAAGAAGACATAACACATGCAATTCACAGAACAAAGAAAGGAGATTAGTCGTGTAAGATTGTGAAATATTAGAGGAGTTCCAATCTTAGCGCATTTGGAAAAGATATGAGATCAAATTCACAAGGTAAGAACATAAATATGTATTAATAAGAATGGTTTAAGAACCATGCGCTGGACCTATTCCTTGAAGATTTAGAACTAATACATCATCTAATAGCATCTTTGCAAAAGAATAGAGAAATGAGGCCGATCAAACTTGCTTTACGATTAAGGAAGAAGTTGCGATCATTCGATATTGAGAGCCAAGAATTTGAATAGCTGTTCTATGTATGAATCGCATAAGGAGAACTAGATAGAATATTAGGGAGATAATTAAGAAACTAGAAAGATGATCTAATCGACATACATGTTGAAAAGATAAGAATATCTCAAAACGGATGATAAGCCCCTAATACGTGACTTAGTTAGACTAGATTGAGAACCATGTGTGGGACCTGTGCACAAAAGATTTAGATCAAATGAATGATCTAATCGCATTCAAAAGAGAACGGAGGCAACTATATTAGTTTAATAACTAAGGAAGACGTGTAATCGTAAGATATTGAGAACTAAGAAAGTCGACTAATCGTAATATATTGTGAGTCACAAAAGGAAATACAATTGAAAGGAGAAGTAATCGTATAAGATTTAAAAAGAACCAAGAGCGGGTCGTAGTCGTTAAATCCTATTTATAATTAAGAGTTAGCTAATCGTATAAAAAACGAACTGAGAAATCAGGCCTATTAATTATGCCTGCACAATGATTAAGGAAGAAATTGTAATAGTACGATGTTGAGAAGAAAGAAAGGGTCTAATCGTACATTATTATGACACAGTAAAGGAGATCCAATCGTACATGATTAAGAACTAAAAAAGTAGATCGAGTCATATCAGATTAAGAAATAGAACATGAGTTTTTATAAAAGAAAATCGCGTAACTCAAGATAAGAACTTAAAATGCGATTTGATTTGGCCGAAATAAGAACCATGAGTGATAACTATGCATAAAAGAATAAGAACTAAAATATAATATGATGGTTTTGAAGAAATAAGTGAGAAATGAGGCCAAGTATACGTGTTTAATCACAGTGGAAGGAGTTGTACTCGTACGATATTGAGAAACTAAGAAAGGGGCAAATAGTACAAGATTAAATACTAATAACTGGGATCAAGTCGCATAAGATTAAGATAGACTGAACAAGAAACGAGTTCTCAACAAAGTACATCTAGAAACATAATAAGTTTTAACAACTCATGATAACAACGTAAAATGTGATTTAATTATGCTAGATTAAGAACCAAGAATCAGTTCAAATTGAAAAAGACTTTGAACAAATGATGTTATCTAACCTGATTTGAAAAAGAACTGAGAAATGAAGCCTTTTACACCTTGTATAATGACAAAGGAAGAAGTGATAATCGTACAATATTGAGAACTAAGAAATGCGACTAATCGAGCTATACAATGAACAACAAAAGGAGACATAACATATGCAATTCGCAGAATAAAGAAAGGAGATTAGTCGTGTGAGATTATGAAATATGAGAGGAGTTCCAATCATAGCATATTTGGAAAAGATATGAGATCAAATTTCACAAGGTAAGACCATAAATATATATTAATAACAATGGATTAAGAACCATGTGCAGGACCTATTCCTTGAACATTTAGAACTAATACATCATCTAATAGCATTTGCAAAAGAATAGAGAAATGAGGCCGATCAAACTTGCTTTACGAGTAAGGAAGAAGTTGCGATCGTTCGATATTGAGAGCCAAGAAATTGACTAACTGTTCTATGAATCTTAAAATATGCACATGATAAAATACACATCTAGATAATTAAGAAACTAGAAAGGTGATCTAATCGACATACATGTTGAAAAGATAAGAATATCTAATAACGGATGATAACCCTCTAAAACGTGGCTTAGTCAGACTAGATTGAGAACTATGTTCTGGGACCTGTGCACAAAAGATTTAGATCAAATGAATGATCTAATCGCATTCGATACTCAATCTTTGGCTACTGTATTAGCTTAATAACTAAGGAAGAAGTGTAATCTGTAAGATAATGAGAACTGAGAAAGTCGACTAATCGTAATATATTGTGAGTCGCAAAAGGAGACACAATCAAACAAGATGGAGAACTAATAAAGGAGAAGTAGTCGTATTAGATTTAAAAAGAATCAAGAGCGGGTCATATTCATTAAAGATTTATAATTAAGAGATTATCTAATTGTATAAGAAAAAGAACTGAGAAATGATGCCTGCACAATGATTAAGTAAGAAATTGTAATAGTACGATATTGAGAAGAAAGAAAGGGTCTAATCGTACTGTATTATGACACAGTAAAGGAGATCTAATCGTACAGCATTAAGAACTAACAAAGTAGATCGAGTCATATCAGATTAAGAAATAGAACAAGAGTTCTTATAAAAGTAAATCTCGTAACTCAAGATATGAACATAAAATACGATTTGATTTGGCAAAATTAAGATCTATGAGTGATAACTATGCATAAAAGAATAAGAACTAAAATATAATATGATGGTTTTGAAGAAATAAGTGAGAAATGAGGCCAAGTATACATGCGTAATCACAGTGGAAGGAGTTGTACTCGTACGAAATTGAGAACCAAGAAGAGGGACAAATCGTACAAGATTAAATACCAGTAACTGGGATCAAGTTGCATAAGATTAATTGAAACAAGAAAAGAGTTCTCAACACAGTACATCTAGAAACATAAGAAGTTCTAACAACTCATGATAACTACGTAAAATGTGATTTAATTATGCTAGATTAGGAACCAAGAATCAGTTCAAATTGAAAAAGACTTTGTACAAAAGATGATTATCTAACCTTATTTGAAAAAGAACTGAGAAATGAAGTCAATTACACACCTTGTATAATGACAAAGGGAGAAGTGATAATCGTACAATATTGAGAACTAAGAAATGCGACTAATCGTGCTATACAATGAACAACAAAAGGAGACGTAACATATGCAATTCACAGAACAAAGAAAGGAGATTAGTCTTGTAGTATTATGAAATATGAGAGGAGTTCCAATCATAGCACATTTAGAAAAAATATGAGATCAAATTTCACAAGGTTAGAACATAAATATGTTTTATTAAGAATGGATTAAGAACCATGTGCTAGACCTATTCCTTGAAGATTTAGAACTAATACATCATCTAATAGATTCATTTGCAAAAGAATAGAGAAATGAGGCCGATCAAACTTGCTTTACGAGTAACGAAGAAGTTGCGATCGTTCGATATTGAGAGCCAAGAATTTGACTAACTGTTCTATGAATCGTAAAAGGAGAACACATGATAAAATATTAGGGAGATAATTAAGAAACTAGAAAGGTGATCTAATCGACATGCATGTTGAAAAGATAAGAATATCTAATAACGGATGATAACCCTCTAAAACGTGGCTTAGTCAGACTTGATTGAGAACCATGTGTGGGACCTGTGCACAAAAGATTTAGATCAAATGAATGATCTAATCGCATTCGAAAGAGAATGGAGGCAACTATATTAGCTTAATAACTAAGGAAGAAGTGTAATCGTAAGATATTGAGAACTAAGAAAGTCGACTAATCGTAATATATTGTGAGTCGCAAAAGGAGATACAATCAAAAGGAGAAGTATTCGTATTAGATTTAAAAAGAACCAAGAGCGGGCGTATTCATTAAATGAGATTTATAATTAAAAGATTATCTAATCGTATAAGAAAAAGAACTGAGAAATGAGGCCTATTAATTATGCGTACACAATGATTAAGGAAGAAATTGTAATAGTACTATATTGAGAAGAAAGAAAGGGTCTAATCGTACTATATTGTGACACAGTAATGGAAATCCAGTCGTACAGGATTAAGAACTAACAAAGTCGATCGAGTCATATCAGATTAAGAAATAGAACAGGAGTTCTTATAAAAGTTAATCTCGTAACTGAAGATAAGAACTTAAAATAAGATTTGATTTGGCCAAATTAAGAACCATGAGTGATAACTATGCATAAAAGAATAAGAACTAAAAAATAATAAGATGGTTTTGGAGAAATAAGTGAGAAATGAGGCCAAGTATACGTGTTTAATCACAGTGGAAGGAGTTGTACTCGTACGATATTGAGAACTAAGAAAGGGGCAAATTGTACAAGAATAAATACTAATAATTGGGATCAAGTCGCATAAGATTAAGAAACAAGATTATATAAGGAGTTCTCAACAAAGTACATCTAGAAACATAATAAGTTCTAACAACTGATGATAACTACGTAAAATGTGATTTAATTATGCTAGATTAAGAATCAAGAATCAGTTCAAATTGAAAAAGACTTTGAACAAATGATGATTATCTAACCTTATCTGAAAAAGAACTGAGAAATGAAGCCAATTACACCTTGTATAATGACAAAGGAAGAAGTGATAATCGTACAATTTTGAGAACTAAGAAATGCAACTAATCGAGCTATACAATGAACAACAAAAGGAGACATAACATATGCAATTCACAGAACAAAGAAAGGAGATTAGTCGTGCAAGATTATGAAATATGAGAGGAGTTCCAATCATAGCATATATTGAAAAGATATGAGATCAAATTTCACAAGGTAAGAACATAAATATGTATTAATAAGAATGGATTAAGAACCATGCGCTGGACCTATTCCTTGAAGATTTAGAACTAATACATCATCTAATAGCATTTGCAAAAGTAGTAATAGAAAAATGAGGCCGATCAAACTTGGTTTACGAGTAAGGAAGAAGTTGCGATCGTTCGATCTTGAGAGCCAAGAAATTGACTAACTGTTCTATGTATGAATCGTAAAAGCAGAACACATGATAAAATATTAGGGAGATAATTAAGAAACTAGAAAGGTGATCTAATCGACATAATGTTGAAAAGATAAGAATATCTAATAACGGATGATAAGCCCCTAATATCCGACTTATTTAGACTAGATTGAGAACCATGTGTGGGACCTGTGCACAAAAGATTTAGATCAAATGAATGATCTAATCGCATTCGAAAGAGCACGGAGGCAACTATATTAGCTTAATAACTAAGGAAAAAGTGTAATCGTAGGATAATGAGAACTGAGAAAGTCGACTAATCGTAATATATTGTGAGTCGCAAAGGGAGACACAATCAAACAAGATTGAGAACTAATAAAGGAGAAGTAGTCGTATTAGATTTAAAAAGAATCAAGAGTGGATCGTATTCGATCAAAGATTTTCATAATTAAGAGATTATCTATTCGTATAAGAAAAAGAACTGAGAAATGAGGACTATTAATTATGCCTGCACAATGATTAAGGAAGAAATTGTAATAGTACGATATTGAGAAGAAAGAAATGGTCTAATCGTACTGTATTATGACACAGTAAAGGAGAACTAATCGTACAGGATTAAGAACTAACAAAGCAGATCGAGTCATATCAGATTAAGAAATAGAACAGGAGTTCTTAGAAAAGTAAATCTCGTAACTCAAGACAACAACATAAAATGAGATTTGATTTGGCCAAATTTAGAACCATGAGTGATAACTATGCATAAAAGAATAAGAACTAAAATATAATATGATGGTTTTGAAGAAATAAGTGAGAAATGAGGCCAAGTATACGTGCTTAATCACAGTGGAAGGAGTTGTACTCGCACGATATTGAGAACTAAGAAAGGCGACAAAATGTATAAGATTAAATACTAATAACTGGGATCAAGTCGCATCACTTATCATTGAAGATTAAGAAACAAGAAAGGAGTTCTCAACAAAGTACATGTAAAAACATAATAAGTTCTAATAACTCATGATAACAACGTACAATGTGATTTAATTATGCTTGATTAAGAACCAGGAATCTGTTCAAATTGAAAAAGAGTTTGAGCAAAAGATGATGATCTAACCTTATTTGAAAAAGAACTGAGAAATGAAGCCAATTACACCTTGTATAATGACAAAGGCAGAAGTGATAATCGTATAATATTGAGAACTAAGAAATGCGACTAATCGAGCTATACAATGAACAACAAAATGAGACATAACATATGCAATTCACAGAACAAAGAAAGGAGATTAGTCGTGTAAGATTATGAAATATGAGAGCAGTTCCAATCATAGCACATTTGGAAAAGATATGAGATCAAATTTCACAAGGTAAGAACATAAATATGTTTTAATAAGAATGGATTAAGAACCATGCCCTGGACCTATTCCTTGAAAATTTAGAACTAATACATCATCTAGATGCATTTGCAAAAGAATAGAGAAATGAGGCCGATCAAACTTGCTTTACGAGTAAGGAAGAAGTTGCGATCGTTCGATATTGAAAGCCAAGAAATTGACTAAGTATTCTATGTATGAATCGCAAAAGGAGAACACATGATAAAATATTAGGGAGATAATTAAGAAACTAGAAAGATGATCTAATCGACATACATGTTGAAAAGATAAGAATATCTAATAACGGATGATAAGTCCCTAATACGTGACTTAGTTAGACTAGATTGAGAACCATGTGTGGGACTCGTGCACAAAAGATTTAGATCAAAGGAATGATCTAATCGCATTCGAAAGAGAACGGAGGCAACTATATTAGCTTAATAACTAAGGAAGAAGTGTAATCGTAAGATATTGAGAACTAAGAAAGTCGACTAATCGTAATATATTGTGAGTCGCAAAAGGAGATACAATCAAAAGGAGAAGTAGTCGTATTAGATTTAAAAAGAACCAAGAGCGGGTCGTATACTCATTTTTGTCATTAAAGATTTATAATTAAGAGATTATCTAATCGTATAAGAAAAAGAATTGAGAAATGAGGCCTATTAATTATGCCTGCACAATGATTAAGAAGGAAATTGTAATAGTACAATATTGAGAAGAAAGAAAGGGTGTAATCGTACTATAATATGACACAGTAAAGGAGATCTAATCGTACATCTAGATTAAGAACTAACAAAATAGATCGAGTCATATCAGATTAAGAAATAGAACAGGAATTCTTATAAAAGTAAATTTGGTAACTGAAGATAAGAACTTAAAATGCGATTTGATTTGGCCAAATTAAGAACCATGAGTGATAACTATGCATAAAAGAATAAGAACTAAAATATAATATGATGGTTTTGAAGAAATAATTGAGAAATGAGGCCAAGTATACGTGCTTAATCACAGTGGAAGGAGTTTTACTCGTACGATATTGATAACTAAGAAAGGGGACAAATCGTACAAGGTTAAATACTAATAACTGGTATCAAGTCGCATAGAGATTAAGAAACAAGAAAGGAGTTCTTAACAAAGTACATTTAGAAACATAATAAGTTCTAATAACTCATGATAACAACGTAAAATGTGATTTAATTCTGCTAGATTAAGAACCAAGAATCAGTTCAAGTTGAAAAAGAGTTTGAACAAAAGATGATGATCTAACCTTATTTGAAAAAGAACTGAGAAATGAAGCCAATTACATACCTTGTATAATTACAAAGGAAGAAGTAGATAATCTTGTACAATATTGAGAAATAAGAAATGTGTACTAATCGTGCTATACAATGAACAACAAAAGCAGACATAACATATGCAATTCACAGAACAAAGAAAGGAGATTAGTCGTGTAGGATTTTGAAATATGAGAGGAGTTCCAATAATAGCACATTTGGAAAGATATGAGATCAAATTTCACAAGGTAAGAACATAAATATGTTTTAATAACAATGGATTAAGAACCATGTGCTGGACCTATACCTTTAAGATTTATAACTAATACATCAACTACCATAGCATTTGCAAAAGAATAGAGAAATGAGGCCGATCAAACTTGCTTTACGAGTAAGGAAGAAGTTGCAATCGTTCGATATTGAAAGCCAAGATATTGAATAACTGTTCTATGTATGAATCGCAAAAGGAGAACACCTGAAAAAATATTAGGGAGATAATTAAGAAACTAAAAAGGTGATCTAATCGACATACATGTTGAAAAGATAAGAATATCTAATAACGGATCTAGTTCTAATCCCCTAATACGTCTTCTTAGTTAGACTAGATCTCCTTTAGTTGTTCTGGATTAGCACAAAAGATTTAGATCAAATGAATGATCTAATCGCATTCGAAAGAGAACGGAGGCAACTATATTAGCTTAATAACTAAGGAAGAGTGTAATCGTAAGATATTGAGAACTAAGAAAGTCGACTAATCGTAATACACTGTGAGTCACAAAAGGAGATACAATCAAAAGGAGAAGTAGTCGTATTAGATTTAAAAAGAACCAAGAGCGGGTCGTATTCATCTTTTTTTAATTAAAGATTTATAATTAAGAAATTATGTAATCGTATAAGAAAAATAACTGAGAAATGAGGCCTATTAATTATGCCTGCACAATGATTAAGAAAGAAATTGTAATAGTACGATATTGGGAAGAAAGAAAGGGTCTAATCGAACTATATTATCACACAGTAAAGGAGATCTAGTCGTACAGGATTAAGAACTAACAAAGTCGATCGAGTCATATCAGATTAAGAAATAGAACAGGAGTTCTTATAAAAGTAAATCTCGTAAGTCAAGATAAGAACTTAAAATGCGATTTGATTTGGCCAAATTAAGAAACATGAGTGATAACAATGCACAAAAGAATAAAAACTAACATATAATATGATGGTTTTGAAGAAATAAGTGAGAAATGAGGTCAAGTATACGTGCTTAATCACAGTGGAAGGAGTTGTCTTATACGATATTGAGATAGTACGAAAGGGGACAAATCTTACAAGATTAAATACTAATAACTGGCATCAAGTTGCATAAGATTATACAAGAAACAAGAAAGGAGTTCTCAACAAAGTACATCAAGAAACAAAATAAGTTCTAATAACTCGTGATAACAAAGTAAAATGTGATTTAATTATGCTTCATTAAGAACCAAGAATCCGTTCACATTGTAAAAGACTTTGAACAAATGATGATTATCTAACCTTATTTGAAAAAGAACTGAGAAATGAAGCCAATTACACCTTGTATAATGACAAAGGAAGAAGTTATAATCGTACAATATTGAGAACTAAGAAATGCGACTAATCGAGCTATACAATGAACAACAAAAGGAGACATAACATATGCAATTCATAGAACAATGAAAGGAGATTAGTCGTGTAAGATTATGAAATATGAGAGGAGTTCCAATCATAGCACATTTGGAAAAGATATGAGATCAAATTTCACAAGGTAAGAACATAAATATGTTTTAATAAGAATGGATTAAGAACCATGCGCTGGACCTATTCCTTGAAGATTTAGAACTAATACATCATCTATGCATTTGCAAAAGAATAGAGAAATGAGGCCGATCAAACTTGCTTTACGAGTAAGGAAGAAGATGCGATCGTTCGATATTGAAAGCCAAGAAATTGACTAACTGTTCTATGTATGAATCGCAAAAGGAGAACACGTGATAAAATATTAGGGAGATAATTAAGAAACTAAAATGGTGATCTAATCGACATACATGTTGAAAAGATAAGAATATCTAATAACGGATGATAAGCCCCCTAATACGTGACTTAGTTAGACTAGATTGAGAACCATGTGTGGGACCTGTGCACAAAAGATTTAGATCAAATGAATGATCTAATCGCATTCGAAAGAGAACGGAGGCAACTATATTAGTTTAATAATTAAGAAAGAAATGTAATCGAAAGATATTGAGAACTAAGAAAGTCGACTAATCGTAATATATTGTGAGTCGCAAAAGGTGGCACAATTAAAAGGAGAAGTATTCGTATTAGATTTAAAAAGAACCAAGAACGGGCGTATTCATCATAAAAGATTTATAATTAATTAGATTATCTAATCGTATAAGAAAAAGAACTGATAAATGAGGCCAATTAATTATGCCTGCACAATGATTAAGGAAGAAATGTAATAGTACGATATTGTGAAGATAGATAGGGTCTAATCGTACTATATTATGACACAGTAAAGGAGATCTAGTTGTACAGGATTAAGAACTAAGAAAGTCGATCGAGTCATATCAGATTAAGATATAGAACTGGAGTTCTTGTAAAAGTAAATCTCGTAACTCAAGATAAGAACTTAAAATGCAATTTGATTTGGCCAAATTAAGAACCATGAGTGATAACTTATGCATAATAGAATAAGAAGTAAAATATAATATGATGGTTCTGAAGAAATAAGTGAGAAATGAGGCCAAGTATACGTCTTAAGGACAGTGGAAAGAGTTGTACTCGTACGATATTGAGAACTAAGAAAATGGACAAATCATGCAAGATTAAATACTAATAACTGGGATCAAGTCGCATAAGATTAGAGAAACAGGAAAGGAGTTCTCAACAAAGTACATCTAGAAACATAATAAGTTCTAATAACTCATGATGACAACGTAAAATGTGATTTAATTACGCTAGATTAAGAACCAAGAATCAGTTCAAATTGAAAAAGAGTTTGAACAAAAGATGATTATCAAACCTTATTTGAAAAAGAACAGAGAAATGAAGCCAATTACACCTTGTATAATGACAAAGGGAGAAGTGATAATCGTACAATATTGAGAACTAAGAAATGCGACTAATCGAGCTATACAATGAACAACAAAATGAGACATAACATATGCAATTCACAGAACAAACAAAGGAGATTAGTCGTGTAACATTATGAAATATGAGAGAATTTCCAATCATAGCACAGTTGGAAAATATATGAGATCAAATTTCACAGGATAAGAACATAAATATGTTTTAAGAAGAATGGATTAAGAACCTTGTGCTGGACCTATTCCTTGAAGATTTAGAACTAATACATCATCTATGCATATTGATTTGCAAAAGAATAGAGAAATGAGGCCGATCAAACTTGCTTTACGAGTAAGGAAGAAGTTGCGATCGTTCGATATTGAAAGCCAAGAAATTGACTAACTGTTCTATGTATGAATCGCAAAAGGAGAACACATGATAAAATGTTAGGAAGATAAGTAAAAAACTAGAAAGGTGATCTAATCGACATACATGTTGAAAAGATAAGAATACCTAATAACGGATGATAAGCCCCTATTACGTGACTTAGTTAGATTAGATTGAGAACCATGTGTGGGACCTGTGCACAAAAGATTTAGATCAAATGAATGATCTAATCGCATTCAAAAGAGAACAGAGGCAACTATATTAGCTTAATAACTAAGGAAGAAGTGTAGTCGTAAGATATTGAGAACTAAGAAAGTCGACTAATCGTAATATATTGTGAGTCGAAAAAGGAGATACATTCAAAAGGAGAAGTAGTCGTATTAGATTTAAAAAGAACCAAGAGCGGGTCGTATTCATTAGAAGATTTATAATTAAGAGATTATCTAATCGTATAAGAAAAAGAATTGAGAAATGAGGCCTATTAATTATGCCTGCACAATGATTAAGGAAGAAATTGTAATAGTACGATATCGAGAAGAAAGAAGGGGTCTAATCGTACTAAATTATGACACGGTAAAGGAGATCTAGTCGTACAGGATTATCAACTAACAAAGTCGATCGAGTCATATCAGATTAAGAAATAGAACATGAGTTCTTATAAAAGTAAATCTCGTAACTCAAGATAAGAACTTAAAATGCGATTTGATTTGGCCAAATTTAGAACCATGAGTGATAACTATGCACAAAAGAATAAGAACTAAAATGTAATATGATGGTTTTGAAGAAATAAGTGAGAAATGAGGCCAAGTATACATGCTTAATCATAGTGGAAGGAGTTGTACTCGTACGATATTGAGAACTAAGAAAGGGGACAAAACGTACAACATTAAATACTAATACCTGGGATCAAGTCGCATAAGATGTCATAAGAAACAAGAAAGGAGTTCTCAACAAAGTACATCTAGAATCATAATAAATTCTAATAACTCATGATAACAACGTAAAATGTGATTTAATTATGCTAGATTAAGAACCAGGAATCAGTTCAAATTGAAAAAAAAAAGTTTGAGCAAAAGATGATTATCTAACCTTATTTCAAAAAAGAACTGAGAGTTGAAGCCAATTACACCTTGTATAATGACAAAGGAAGAAGTTATAATCGTACAATATTGAGAACTAAGAAATGTGACTAATCGAGCTATACAATGAACAACAAAAGGAGACATAACATATGCAATTCATAGAACAAAGAAAGGAGATTAGTCGTGTAAGATTATGAAATATGAGAGAAGTTCCAATCATAGCATATTTGGAAAAGATATGAGATCAAATTTCACAAGGTAAGAACATAAATATGTTTTAATAAAAATGGATTAAGAACCTTGCGCTGGACCTATTCCTTTAAGATTTAGAACTAATACATCTTCTATCCTCTTAGCATTTGCGAAAGAATAGAGAAATGAGGCCAATCAAACTTGCTTTACGAGTAAGGAAGAAGTTGCGATCGTTCGATATTGAAAGCCAAGAAATTGACTAACTGTTCTATGTATGAATCGCAAACGGAGAACACATGATAAAATATTAGGGAGATAATTAAGAAACTAGAAAGGTGATCTAATCGACATACATGTTGAAAAGGTAAGAATATCTAATAACAGATGATAAGCCCCTAATATGTGACTTAGTTAGATTAGATTGAGAACCATGTGTGGGACCTGTGCACAAAAGATTTAGATCAAATGAATGATCTAATCGCATTCGAAAGAGAACGGAGGCAACTATATTAGCTTAATTACTAAGGAAGAGGTGTAATCGTAAGATATTGAGAACTAAGAAAGTCGACTAATCGTAATACATTGTGAGTCGCAAAAGGATATACAATCGAAAGGAGAAGTAGTCGTATTAGATTTAAAAAGAACCAAGAGCGGGTCGTATTCATCCTAAAGATTTATAATTAAGAGATTATCTAATCGTATAAGAAAAAGAACTGAGAATTGAGGCCTATTAATTATGCCTGGACAATGATTAAGAAAGAAATTGTAATAGTATGATATTGAGAAGTTAGAAAGGGTATAATCGTACTCTATTATGACACAGTAAAGGAGATCTAATCTTAAAGGATTAAGAATTAACAAAGTCGATCGAGTCATATCAGATTAAGAAATAGAACAGGAGTTCTTATAAAAGTAAATCTCGTAACTTTCTATATCTAAGAACTTAAAATGCGATTTGATTTGGCCAAATTAAGAACCATGAGTGATAACTATGCATAAAAGAATAAGAAGTAAAATATAATATGATGGTTTTGAAAAAATAAGTGAGAAATGAGGCCAAGTATACGTGCTTAATCACAGTGGAAGGAGTTGTACTCGTACGATATTGAGAACTAAGAAAGGGGACAAATCGTACAAGATTAAATACTAATAATTGGGATCAAGTCGTATAAGATCTAGAGTGTAAGAAACATGAAAGGAGTTCTCAACAAAGTACATCTGGAAACATAATAAGTTCTAATAACTCATGATGACAACGTAAAATGTGATTTCATTACGCTAGATTAAGAACCGAGAATCAGTAAAAAAAAATTCTCTCCTCCTTCTCTCTAGTTTCTCTCACTAAAACACAGCACCTATTCTCCTCCTTTTGCCACTCGAGCCAAGGCGAACTAGCTGCCCTTCAGCCATCGACAGAAGGGCAACCATGAACCTAAGGCACAAGCTCTTTCAGGTGGACAAATCCTAATTCTTTTGCAAATGCTATTAGATGATGTATTAGCTGTCTCTTATTAAGCACATATTGATGACATTTTACATTCGAGGAGGACTTCCTATGATGTTGGCTCAAAAACACCTGGTTTGTTAATGGCTACTACATGAGTGTTCTTAAGTGGCACCCATTATTTACCACTGATGAAGAACCGTCCATAGCCCCTATATGGATTACTTTTGAAGGACTTCCAGCAGCTCTTATTCCAAAAACACGCCGTATTTTTTAGTGCTCAAGCGGTTGGAACACCCCTTAAACTCGACTTAGCCACCGCAATTTCACCAAAGTGTTGCTAAGGTATGTGTGGAAGTAGACCTCCTATCCGACCTTCCTTCTAGGTGTGGTTGGGGGTCGGTAATGAGGGCATTTGGCAAAAATTACCTACGATGCAGTCCCATCTTATTGCACTAAATGCAAGAAAATTGGTCATGCCAATGGTGAATGCGGAGAGGTGAAGCGGCGGCATCCTAACCAACCAGTAGGTAAAGGTGAACAAATAAAGAACTCACCAAGCAACCCATCCGAACTGTCTCTTATACTCCGATAAAGGAACACACGGCTGGACCTTCGGGCTCAAAATCAGCCCCATCTCTTCCACATGTGAATGCAGTGATAAGCTTGAAGGACCACCGAAAGGATACTCTACCAGTTGCAACCAACGTAGCTCCAATACCAATGCCGAAATTTCCCAAAATGACTAATGCTAATATGGGAAGTCCGTCTAGCAACCACCGCTAACGGTGGTGCAACCACCACCGTGGAAGAACAACCACTCATGCGGATGTGATTCGAAATTCAAACGCCACCTCTCATGGGATTGCACCAACAACTTTGATAAGGCCAATCCAAATCAACAAACGGATTCAAACCAAAGAGATGGATAAGGCCAAAGCACACCACTTGGATTCAAATTTTGAAAAGGGTCACATTGTGGAAGGTCAGCCCTTGAACCCTTGGAGAAAGTGGGGCCAATTCAATTTTGTGGAACCACCAACATCCTTGGTGCACAAGCGGTTCAACGGCTGACCTCCCACAATGCGCTCCCTTTAAAAATTTGAAACCAAGTCCTTCATGGATGATTCACTAATCTCTCATGGTAACATAATGGAGGAATTACCACAAAAAGATTCAGACACTGACTCCCCCCCATGCAAGCCATGCAAACAACAAGGATCTTCACCGATCACCCCACCTCACACACAATTGGTAAGTCCTCATCCAAAAGAAAAGACGTAAAAGAACCTACACTATGCCAAGGCCAATGCGCACCAGGTTGGCCAAAGCAAATTCCAAGCTGCCCTCCCTCCCAAATGTTAAATGGATCGCATTTTACTTTTGGAACATTCGGGGGATACCTAATAAACCCTCACTTCGTAGGTTAAAGTTAATCATTCAACAGGTCAAATAAAACTCATTGCTCAAATGGAGCCAATGGTTGACAAAGCTAGAATCCTTATGTTTTCTAATAAGCTAGGTTTTGATAGTCATGGAGTGCAACTCAAATGGAAAAATTTGGCTTTTTGGAACCTGTCTCTTATACACCGATCTAGACTTGCTTTAAGAGTAAAGGCGGAAGTTGCTGATCGTTCCCTTGAGAACTTTTGCCTTTAATCCCTGTGAAAATGTCTCCAACATTAATATCTAGATGTGTATAAGAGACAGGGCTACTACATGAGTGTTCTTAAGCCGAACCCATTATTGGACCACTGTATGAAGAAATGTATTTGACAAGGTAAAAGAAGCCAAACAAGAGGTCAAAATCAAGGAAGAAGTACTTTTGGCACACCAGAGCCAAAGTAACCAAATTGCCTTAGCTCATGCCCAGGCGGTCCATATGAGGTGCCTGGCAGAAGAGAAAGCCTTTTGGCAGCAAAAGCGGGATGAAATGGCTGAAAGAGGTGACAAAAACTCCAAATTCTTCCACTCCACCCTCCTAGCTAAACGACAAAGATTGCGTATCTCCAAGATCAAAATTGATGGGAATGGACTGAAAATTTGCAGCTCATTGAACGGCGGGGGTTAACTTCTTTCAGAGCTATTGGAGGACTTCCAATGATGTTGGCTCAAAAACACATGGTTTGTTAATACCTACTACATGGTAGTGTTTCTTAAGTGGACAACCGGTATTTACCACCCCTGAAGAACCGTCAGATAGGGAGCTATATGGATTACTTTTGAAGGACTTAATCCTAATGGAGCAAATGGAATTGATGGCTATAATGGGGTTTCTTCACTACCGCTGGGACATTATTCACCATTCCTTTTCCTTGCGGTTCTTAATTTTCTCCAAGGAGCTAAGTCTTATATGAAAGATTCTACACAAGAATGGATTTGCTGAATGGCATGGACTTGTCTCATCAAGAACGTTTTGGAGGAATGTTGAGACAGGATCAAATGAAAGATCTAATCGCAATTTGCAAACTTCTTCTGGGGCAGCTCAAACGAGGTGCTAAAACGACATTGGATCGCATGGGGTAAAGTTTGCCAGCCAACCTATTCCAATGGTTTAGGGATTCCACCACTAGAAGATAGTGCCCCTACATCTAGACAAATGATTTGGGATGGGAGACTCCAACTGAAGATCTCCATTTTCATGTGGAAATTGCTGAATAGGAGGCTGCCACTAGATGATATTTTGATTACAATCGGCTTTTCCTTAGCCTCCAAGTGCTACCTACCATGTCATCACAGCCGGAGAGTCCTTGGATCATCTTTTTGTGGGCTGCGCTATCTCACGGTCCAAGTTTGGTACTTTTTCGAAACTTGGAATAGGTTGGCTGGCAAACTTTACCCCATGCGATCCAATCATCCATGAAGGGATTGTTTGAAATTCGAATGTGAAGGGGTGTTGGCTGATTTTCAGCATCCCTTGATTTGTGCGACCAAGGATGTTGGTGGTTCCCACAAATTAATTGGCCCCACTCTCCAAGGGGTTCAAGGCTGACCTTCCACAATGTGACCTCAAAATTTGAATCCAAGTCTTTGGTGTGCTTTGGCCTTATCCATCCTCGGTTTGAATGCGTTTGTTGATTTGGGTGGCCTTATCCGGTTGTTGGTGCAATCCCATGAGAGGTGGCGTTGAATTTGAATCACATCCAAAGATGAGTGGTTGTTCTTCCCACCGGTGATGGTGCACCACTGCTTCGTAGCCAGCCGGTGGTTGCTAGACGGATTTCCCACGTAATGTTAGCATTCCACATTTGGGAAATTTCCTATTGGTATTGGAGCTACGTTGGTTAAGCCTGGAGAGTATCCTTTCGGTGGTCCTTCAAGCATCACACATTCACATGGAAGAGATGGGGCTGATTTTGAGCCCGAAGGTCCAACCCGCGGTGTTCCTTTATCTGAGTCCAACGTGTTCGGATGGGTTGCTTGGCTGAGTTCTTTATTTGTTCACCTTACCTCACTGTAAACTTCTTCTGGGGCAGCTCAAACTCTCCGGCATTCACCATTGGCATGACCAATTTTCTTGCATTAAGTGCAATAAGATGGGACAAATGCATCGTAGGTAATTGCCTCTCATTTCCGAGCCCCAACCACCTAGAGAGGTCGGATAGATGGAGGTCACTTCACACATACCTTAAACACTTGCTGCCGGTGAAATTTGCGATGGCTAAGTCGAAGTTTATGGTGTTCAACTTGAGCAAGGCTAAATACGGCGTGTTTGTTGAAGAAGACACTGGAAGTCCTTCAAAAGTAATCCATATGAGGCTATGGACGGTTCTTCATCGATGGTTAAACATTTGGTGCACAAAGTTTGAATTTCTATTAAGCACTGAAAAAAGGTTTGTCTTTAGAGATAACCTAATTCACCCCCCCTCTTAGGTTGCTTTTGGGGCCAACAGTTATCATGAGTTATTAGAACTTATTCGAAACTTGCCTCTTGGAAGAGTTACCCACCAATGTGTAGAGTAACAAATGGTGCAGAAGGTGTTGAATCATCTTGGAGAAGAAATTGCAGGTTCCTTTGTGCAGTTGAAGAGCTTTCAAGGCGAGATCTGGATTTGGTGCTTGAAGGCTTAGGATTTGGTGCGTGACCTAGTTAGATTAGATTGAGAACCATGTGTGGGACCTCTGCACAAAAGATTTATATCAAATGAATGATCTAATCGCATTCGAAAGAGAACATAGGCAACTATATTAGCTTAATAACTATGGAAGAAGTGTAATCGTAAGATATTGAAAACTAAGAAAGTGACGACTAATCGTAATATATTGTGAGTCGCAAAAGGAGATACAATCAAAAGGAGAAGTAGTCGTATTAGATTTAAAAAGAACCAAGAGCGGGTCGTATTCATTAAAGATTTATAATGAAAAGATTATCTAATCGTATAAGAAAAAGAAATGAGAAATCAGGCCTATTAATTATGCCTGCACAATGATTAAGGAAGAAATTGTAATACTACGATATTGAGAAGAAAGAAAGGGTCTAATCGTACTATATTATGACACAGTAAAACTGATCTAATCGTACAGGATTAAGAACTAACAAAATATATCGAGTCATATCATATTAACAAATAGAACAGAAGTTCTTATAAAAGTAAATCTCGTAACTCAAGATAAGAACTTAAAATGCGATTTGATTTGGCCAAATTAAGAACCATGAGTCTAACTATGCATAAAAGAATAAGAACTAAAATATAATATGATGGTTTTGAAGAAATAAGTGAGAAATGAGGCCAAGTATACGTGGCTTAATCACAGTGGAAGGAGTTGGTCTCGTACGATATTGATAACTAAGAGAGTGGACAAATTGTACAAGATTAAATACTAATAATTGAGATCAAGTCGCATAGGATTAAGGAACAAGAAAGGGGTTCTCAACAAAGTACATGTACAAACATAATAAGTTCTAATAACTCATGATAACAACGTAAAATGTGATTTAATTCTGGTAGATTAAGAACCAAGAATCAGATCAAATTGAAAAAGAGTTTGAACAAAAGATGATGATCTAACCTTCTTTGAAAAAGAACTGAGAAATGAAGCCAATTACACACCTTGTATAATGACAAAGGAAGAAGTGATAATCGTACAATATTGAGAACAAAGAAATGCGACTAATCGTGCTATACAATGAACAACAAAAGGAGACATAACCTATGCAGTTCACAGAACAACGAAAGGAGATTAGTCATGTAGGATTACGAAATATGAGGGGAGTTCCAATCATAGCACATTCGGAAAAGATATGAGACGCATACTCAAATTTCACAAGGTAAGAACATAAATATGTTTTAATAAGAATGGATTATGAACCATGCGCTGGACCTATTCGTTGAAGATTTAGAACTAATACATCCTCTAATAGCATTTGCAAAAGAATAGAGAAATGAGACCGATCAACCTTGCCTTACGAGTAAGGAAGAAGTTGCGATCGTTCGATATTGAGAGCCAAGAAATTGACTAACTGTTCTATGTTAGGAATCGCAAAAGGAGAACACATGATAAAATATTAGGGAGATAATTAAGAAAATGGAAAGGTGATCTAATCGACATACATGTTGAAAAGATAAGAATATCTAATAACGAATGATAAGCAGCTAATACGTGACCTAGTTAGATGTGATTGAGAACCAAACTGTCTCTTATGTGCACAAAAGATTTAGATCAAATGAATTATCTAGATGTGTATCGAAAGAAAATATGGAGGCAACTATATTAGATTAATAACTAAGGAAGAAGTGTAATCGTAAGATATTGTGCACTAAGATTAAAATAGACTAGATAATCTATGAAGAGTGCTCAAGGCATAGCTAGCTAAGATCATAGATTGAGAACTAATAAAGGAGAAGTAGTGATTAGATTTAAAAAACCAAGGGCGGTTCGTGATTCATAAAAGATTATCTAATCGTATAAGAGCTGAAGCGAGAAGAATCTCTATTAATTATGCTTGCACAATGAAGGACCACCGAAAGGATACTCTACCATCTCTTGATATGAAAGAAAGGGTATACACATAGTAGATGTGTATAAGAGACAGGAGATCTCCTTACAGGATTAAGAACTATCAAAGTAGATTGAGTCATTTCAGATTAAGAAATAGAACAGGAGTTCTTATAAAAGTAAATCTCGTAACTCAAGATAAGAATTTAAAATGCGATTGGATTTGGATAAATTAAGAACCATGACGATGCATAAAAGCATAAGAACTAAAATATAATATGATGGTTTTGAAGAAATAAGTGAGAAATTAGGCCAAGTATACTTGCTTAATGACAGTGGAAGGAAAAAAACAATTTGTTGAACACTCCTTTAGAGATTCTTAACTCCTATGCTCTTAGGAGCTTGCAATTACAAGAGCTTCTCACAAGGCAACTACCAAGTTCACAACTTCAAGTTCAGCCCCTAAAGGTCTCTTCAAAGTAGGTGAGACAATAACCTCTTGTACACAAATGAGGATCACTCTTGCTCACACTAATTTCCTTTAGTAGATGTGGTGAGCCAAGAGTTTTACACTCACAACCTCCCTTTGTTACAATTGTTATCTCCACTCTTACACTTGAAGAACTCTTACACTTCTAAGCTCTTTTCTCACTACCTACACTATTACAACACTTGTACCCACTATTTCTTCCAAATAGCTCAAGAATTGTTTGTAATCAATGTAGAAGTCTGTTTTTACTTAATTCAGACCTAGGGGTATTTATAGTTGCCAAATATCTGCTTTCAACAACTTCCCAACGGATATTTTCTGTTTACTGGAAAACTAGCCGTTGGGACCTTTTCAGATTGCCGATGTCAAGTAGTAGATCGCATTCGAACAAATGGCTACCGCTGGACTGTTCGAATGGCCATTGCTAAACTCTTGCGTCCGAAACTGCGTCCGTTCTTCGACGAGGGTATCCGTTCTGGGACGTCCGAGATGCGTCCGAACATGCGTCCGATCGAAGCAAAGCCTCTGGAATATGAAGCAGACCCGCTGTTCTTCACGAGGCTTGCTTTGTTCCTATTACGGGATGATTTGAGGGAGATGCTGTATAAGAGACAGCAGTCTATGTTACTTGCAAAAGAAAGGGAGAGCATTTTCTTAAAAATAAAAATAAAAAAAATGAATCTGTTTTACACAAGAGATGTGCATAAGAGATATGCTTCATTACTTTTGATCCCCATGCTTTTCCCTCTATGGCATTATCAAAACATAAGAAAAAATAATGCAGTTAAAGCTCCCCCTAAGTTTATTCTCCCCCTTGAAAGATGAATAAAATGAGGACACGGAGAAAGAGAGAATTCATGCAAAAAAAAATTATGATCAATTGCACTTATGATCAAACAATTTTCGCTTATTCTTTACTAAAAAGCATCATCAAAACAATGAAGCATATGTGATGCAATTTCTTGTAAAAACAGATTCATTTTTTTTATTTTTACGTTTTTAAGAAAATGCTCTCCCTTTCTTTTGCAAGTAGTGATATTTATAGACAAAATTTTGGGGATACAAGTATCCTAGCATTCTAAACACAGTTTACCATATAGATGAGTAATATTCAAGAGAACATAGTTCAACTTGATAAATGAAAGCACACAAAACTTTAGATGTTACCCATTTCAATATGATCTTAGCTCATATGCCTTGAGCACCCTTCATAGATGTCTATCTTGAATTCCTTGGTGCTTTCTTTCCAAACCTAGATACAAAGTTAAGCAACAACTTTGGAACTAGAAATATATTTTTGAACAAAAATTTTATCACCTTTAGAAAAAATGATTTTTGCTTTTTTAAATCTAAGAAAATATATTTCTAGTTCTTTTCTTTTCAAAAACATTTTCTTTCTTTGTTTTCAAAGTAACATCAAGATCATCTAATCTCTTCTTCAATGAAGCTTGTTCTTCCATGATCTTGGTTTTTCCAACAAATTTTTCTTTCAAAACATCATTTTCTTTTGTCAAAGAATTATTTTTATGCACAAGTTTTGAGTTGGCACTCAATAAAGTATTAACTTTAATTTTTAACTCTTTGTTCTTAGCATATGATTCTTTCAAACATTCATGCATTTTAAAAATAAATGATTCAACATCTTCATCATCATTATTGCATGAATCATCACAAGAATCACAACTAGAGGTTACCTCATTATCGCCAAGTGCCATAAAAGCCATTTGAGCCTCCTCATATTCTTCTTCAAGATCTCCATAAGAGATGTGTAGTTCTCAATGATATGGTAAAGGATTTGGAAGGTTTGGGTAAAAAATATTCTTTAGGTGCATCTAATGTGAAAAAGAATCAAATGCTATCGAACAAAGAGTTGAACTTGTATCTCCTCTTGCGACTCAAAATAACTACAATTCAAATGAGGTTCTTAGAATTGATCAAAGAATCAATAGGCATAGAATTTAAATTTTTAGACTCTTCTATGGCAATGGATTTAGGTTCCCATTCCTTAGGTAAAGAATTCAAAATTTTTCTATTCTTTTCACCTAAAGAATATTTGCAGGCATACCTTCCAAATCCTTTACCATATCATTGAACCTACAATACATCTTGTCAATGTTCTCATGAGGTTCCATTTTGAAGGATTCATATTTAGCCACAAGAAGTGACTTCTTTTGCTCTCTAATATCTTCACTTCCTTCATGGATTTCTTTCAATTTGTCCCATATCTCCTTAGCCGATATGCAACCTTTTACTTTAGAAAACTCATCTGCATCCAAAGCATTATACAAAATATTAATGGCTTTAGCATTTAAAGATAAATTTATTTTATCTTGTGCAGGTTTAATGGCATAAATGCACAAGAAGTGTCGGACGCAAGGTTTAGCAGCGGCCGTTCGGACGGTCTCTTGATAGAATGTTCCCTCTAAAAACAAAGTATTATTGGTTGCCATGATCTTTACTCTAATGCAATTTAAGCAAAAATTAAGAGACCAATGCTCTGATACCAATTGTTGGCCCCAAAAGCAACCTAAGAGGGGGGGTGAATTAGGTTATCTCTAAAGACAAACCTTTTTTAAGTGCTTAATAGAAATTCAAACTTTGTGCACCAAATGAAAACTTAAGCACAAATGAATACAATAGATATTCAACTAGTTTAAGCTTAAAGAACAATTAAGAATATTGAGATTAAGAGAATCAAACCAAACTCCCTAGCTTCTCAAGCTTGGAGCTTGCAATTACAAAGAGCTTATCACAAGGCAACTACCAAGTTCACAAACTTTGAAGTTTTGTAGTAAGAGGTCTCTTCAAAGTAGGTGAGACAATCTTATCTTGTACACAAATGAGGATCACTAATGCTCACATATAATTAATTTAGTTGAGCCAAGAGTTTTACAACTCACAACCTCCCTTTGTTACAAGTGTTATCTCTCCACTCTTACACTTGAAGAACTCTTACACTTCTAAGCTCTTTTCTCACTACCTACACTATTGTGAACTTGTACCCACTAGTTGCCTTATAGATAAGAATAGTTTGTAATCAATGTAGAAGTCTGTTTTTACTTAATTCAGACCTAGGGGTGTTTAAGTTGCCAAATATCTGCTTTCAACAACTTCCCAACGGAGTAAAGATTACTTTCTTGGAAAACTAGCCGTTGACCTTCAGACGGCCTATCGGCAAAGTCGTCGAACAAACTAGCCGTTGGACCGTTCGGACGGCGGCGCTAAACCTTGCGTCCACAACGCGTCCGTTCTCGAGGGTATCCGTTCGGACCTCCGAGGATCGTCCATGCGTCCGATCGAAGCAAAGTCTACTGGAATATGAGCGGCGACTGTTCTTAATCGAGCTTGCTTCAAATTCTTTGTGTCGGACGATTACCATCGTTCAAGCTCTTGTGGTTGTTTTGTTGGACGATCATTTGCGTCGAACCTACCTGTTTTTCTGCACACTTGTTATCAAACTATTAGTATGATTTGTTTCATCATCAAAACATGATTAACATAACTGGGGTTCAACAATAAAAACGTAAAATGTGATTTAATTCTAGTAGATTAAGAACCAAGAATCAGTTCAAATTGAAAAAGAGTTTGAACAAAAGATGAGGATCTAACCTTTTTTGAAAAAGAATTGAGAAATGAAGCCAATTACACACCTTGTATAATGACAAAGGAAGAAGTGATAATCGTACAATATTGAGAACTAAGAAATGCGACTAATCGTGCTATACAATGAACAACAAAAGGAGACATAACGTATGCAATTCACAGAACAAAGAAAGGAGATTAGTTTTCTTGTCTCCGTGTAGGATTACGAAATATGAGGGGAGTTCCAATCATAGCACATTCGGAAAAGATATGAGGTCAAATTTCGCAAGGTATGAACATAAATATGTTTTAATAAGAATGGATTATGAACCATGCGCTGGACGTATTCCTTGAAGATTTAGAACTAATACATCATCTAATAGCATTTGCAAAAGAATAGAGAAATGAGGCCGATCAAACTTGCTTTACGAGTAAGGAAGAAGTTGTGATCGTTCGATATAGAGAGCCAAGAAATTGACTAATTGTTTTATGTTATGAATTGCAAAAGGTGAACACATGATAAAATATTAGGGAGATAATTAAGAAACTAGAAAGGTGATATGATCGACACACATGTTGAAAAGATAAGAATATCTAATAACGGATGATAAGAACCTAATACGTGACCTAGTTAGACTAGATTGAGAACCATGTGTAGGACCTGTGCACAAAAGATTTAGATCAAAAGAATGATCTAATCACAATCGAAAGAGAACGGAGGCGACAACTATATTAGCTTAATAACCAAGGAAGAAGTGTAATCGTAAGATATTGAAAACTATGAAAGTCGACTAATCGTTATTTATTGTGAGTCGCAAAAAGAGATACAACAATCAAACAAGATTGAGAACTAATAAAGGAGAAGTAGTCGTATTAGATTTAAAAAGAACCAAGAGCGGGTCGTATTCATTAAAGATTTATATAACGATTAGTCGATTATTTAATCGTGTAAGAAATTCATAATGAATACGACCCGCACTTGGTTTCCAATGGTTATTAAGCTAATATAGTTGCCTCCGTTCTCTTTCGATTGTGATTAGATCATTCTTTTGATCTAAATCTTTTGTGCACCTGTCTCTTATACACATCTAGATGTGTATAAGAGACAGATATACTCATTATTACCCTTTCGATCTAGTACGATTTGTTCCCTTTCTTAGTTCTCAATATCTCAAGATAAGAACTTAAAATGTTTTCCATTTGTGAAATTTGATTTCAGAACCATGAGTGATAATCTATTGCACAAAAAGAATAAGAACTAAAATATAATATGATGGTTTTGAAGAAATAAGTGAGAAATGAGGCCAAGTATACGTGCTTAATCACAGTGGAAGGAGTTGTACTCGTACGATATTGAGAACTAAGAAAGGGACAAATCGTACAAGATTAAATACTAATAACTGGGATCAAGTCGCATAAGATTAAGGAACAAGAAAGGAGTTCTCAACAAAGTACATGTAGAAACATAATAAGTTCTAATAACTCATTATAACAACGTAAAATGTGATTTATTTATGCTAGATTAAGAACCAGGAATCAGTTCAAATTCAAAAAGAGTTTGAACAAAAGATGATTATCTAACCTTATTCGAAAAGAACTGAGAAATGAAGCCAATTACACCCTGTATAATAACAAAGGAAAAAGTGATAATCGTACAATATTGAGAACTCAGAAACGCGACTAATCGAGCAATACGATGAACAACAAAAGGAGACATAACATATGCAATTCACATAACAAAGAATTTTAAGGAGATTAGTCGTGTAAGATTCTGAAATATGAGAGGAGTTTCAATCATGGCACATTTGGAAAAAGAATGAGATCAAATTTCACAAGGTTAGAACATAAATATGTTTTAATAAGAATGGATTAAGAACCATGCGCTGGACCTATTCCTTGAAGATTTAGAACTAATACATCTTCTATGCATTTGCAAAAGAATAGAGAAATGAGGCCGATCAAACTTGCTTTACGAGTAACGAAGAAGTTGCGATCGTTCGATATTGAGAGCCAAGAAATTGACTAACTGTTCTGTGTATGAATCACAAAAGGAGAACACATGATAAAAATTAGGGAGATAATTAAGAAAATAGAAAGGTGATCTAATCGACACACATGTTGAAAAGACAAGAATATCTAATAACGGATGACAAGCCCCTAATACGTGACATAGTTAGACTAGATTGAGAACCATGTGTGGGACCTGTGCACAAAAGATTTAGATCAAATGAATGATCTAATCACATTCGATAAAGAGAACGGAGGCTACTATATTAGCTTTATAACTAGGGAAGAAGTGTAATCGTAAGATATTGAGAACTAAGAAAGTCGACTAATCGTAATATATTGTGAGTCGCAAAAGGAGATACAATCAAAAGGAGAAGTAGTCGTATTGGATTTAAAAAGAACCAATAGCGGGTCGTATTCATTAAAGATTTATAATTAAGAGATTATCTAATCGTATAAGAAAAAGAACTGAGAAATGAGGCCTATTAATTATGCCTACACAATGATTAAGGAAGAAATTGTAATACTACGATATTGAGAAGAAAGAAAGGGTCTAATCGTACTATAATATGACACAGTAAAGGAGATCAAATCGTACAAAGATTAAGAACTAACAAAGTAGATCGAGTCATATCAGATTAAGAAATAGAACAGGAGTTCTTATAAAAGTAAATCTCGTAACTCAAGATAAGAACTTAAATGCGATTTGATTTGGCCAAATTAAGAACCATGAGTGATAACTATGCATCAAAAGAATAAGAACTAAAATATAATATGATGGTTTTGAAGAAATAAGTGAGAAATGAGACCAAGTATACGTGCTTAATCACAGTGGAAGGAGTTGTACTCGTACGATATTGAGATCTAAGAAAGGGGACAAATCGTACAAGATTAAATACTAATAACTGGGATCAAGTCGCATACGATTAAGAAACAAGAAAGGAGTTCTCAACAAAGTACATATAGAAACATAATAAGTTCTAATAACTCATGATGACAACGTAAAATGTGATTTAATTCTGGTAGATTAAGAACCAAGAATCAGTTCAAATTGAAAAAGAGTTTGAACAAAAGATGACGATCTAACGTTATTTGAAAAAGATCTGAGAAATGAAGCCAATTACAATCTTGTATAATGACAAAGGAAGAAGTGATGTCTCTTATACAATATTGATGTGTATAAGAAATGCGACTAATCTAGATATACAAAGAGACAGGAATTTGAGACATTACATATGCAATTTGTCAGAACAAAGAACTGAGATTAGTCACGTATACACACGAAGATGTGAGGGGAGTTCCAATCATAGCACATTCGTAAAAAATATGAGATCAAATTTCACAAGGTAAGAACATAAATATGTTTTAATAAAAATGGATTATGAACCATGCGCTGGACCTATTCCTTGAAGATTTAGTACTAATACATCATCTAATAGTATTTGCAAAAGAATAGAGAAATGAGGCCGATCAAACTTGCTTTACGAGTAAGGAAGAAGTTGCGATCGTTCGATATAGAGAGCCAAGAAATTGACTAATTGTTTTATGTTATGAATTGCAAAAGGAGAACACATGATAAAATATTAGGGAGATAATTAAGAAACTAGAAATTTGATCTGATCGACACACATGGTGACAAGATAAGAATATCTAATAACGGATGATAAAAACCTAATACGTGACCTAGTTAGACTAGATTAAGAACCATGTGTGGGACCTGTGCACAAAAGATTTAGATCAAAAGAATGATCTAATCACAATCGAAAGAGAACGGAGGCAACTATATTAGCTTAATAACTAAGGAAGAAGTTTAATCGTAAGTTATTGAAAACTAAGACAGTCGACTAATCGTTATATATTGTGAGTCGCAAAAAGAGATACAACAATCAAACAAGATTGAGAACTAGTAAAGGAGAAGTAGTCGTATTAGATTTAAAAAGAACCAAGAGCGGGTCGTATTCATTAAAGTTTATAATAGAGAGATTATCTAATCGTATAAGAAAAAGTCTTTAATGAATACTGTCTCTTATGCCTTCTTTTTGAATAAGGAAGAAATTGTAATACTACGATATTGAGAAGAAAGAAAGGGTCTAATCGTAGTATATTATGTCACAGTAAAGGAGATCTAGTCGTACAGGATTAAGAACTAACAAAGTAGATCGAGTCATATCAGATTAAGAAATAGAACAGGAGTTCTTATAAAAGTAAATCTCATAACTCAAGATAAGAACTTAAAATGCGATTTGATTTGGCCAAATTAAGAACCATGAGAGTGATAACTATGCATAAAAGAATAAGAACTAAAATATAATATGATGGTTTTGAAGAAATAAGTGAGAAATGAGACCAAGTATACGTGCTTAATCACAGTGGAAGGAGTTGTACTCGTACGATATTGAGATCTAAGAAAGGGGACAAATCGTACAAGATTAAATACTAATAACTGGGATCAAGTCGCATAATGATTAAGAAACAAGAAAGGAGTTCTCAACAAAGTACATATAGAAACATAATAAGTTCTAATAACTCATGATAACAACGTAAAATGTGATTTAATTCTGGTAGATTAAGAACCAAGAATCAGTTCAAATTGAAAAAGAGTTTGAACAAAAGATGACGATTAATAACGTTATTTGAAAAAGAACTGAGATTTGAAGCCAATTATTGTGATTTGTATAATGACAAAGGAAGAAGTTCCTTTCGTACAATATTGAGAACTAAGAAATGCGACTAATCGTGCTATACAATGAACAACAAAAGGAGACATAACGTATGCAATTCACAAGAACAAAGAAAGGAGATTAGTCGTGTAGGATTACGAAATATGAGGGGAGTTCCAATCATAGCACATTCGGAAAAGATATGAGATCAAATTTCACAAGGTAAAAACATAAATATGTTTTAATAAAAATGGATTATGAACCATGCGCTGGACCTATTCCTTGAAGATTTAGTACTAATACATCATCTAATAGCATTCGCAAAAGAATAGAGAAATGAGGCCGATCAAACTTGCTTTACGAGTAAGGAAGAAGTTGCGATCGTTCGATATAGAGAGCCAAGAAATTGACTAATTGTTTTATGTTATGAATTGCAAAAGGAGAACACATGATACAATATTAGGGAGATAATTAAGAAACTAGAAAGGTGATCTGATCGACACACATGGTGAAAAGATAAGAATATCTAATAACGGATGATAAGAACCTAATACATGACCTAGTTAGACTAGATTGAGAACCATGTGTGGGACCTGTGCACAAAAGATTTAGATCAAAAGAATGATGCTAATCACAATCGAAAGAGAACGGAGGCAACTATATTAGCTTAATAACTATGGAAGAAGTTTAATCGTAAGTTATTGAAAACTAAGACAGTCGACTAATCGTTATATATTGTGAGTCGCAAAAAGAGATACAACAATCAAACATGATTGAGAACTAGTAAAGGAGAAGTAGTCGTATTAGATTTAAAAAGAACCAAGTGCGGGTCGTATTCATTAAAGATTTATAATTAAGAGATTATCTAATCGTGTAAGAAAAAGAACTGAGAAATGAGTCCTATTAATTATGCCTGCACAATGAATAAGGAAGAAATTGTAATAGTACGATATTGTGAAGAAAGAAAGGGTCTAATCGTAGTATATTATGTCACAGTAAAGGAGATCTAGTCGTACAGGATTAAGAACTAACAAAGTAGATCGAGTCATATTAGATTAAGAAATAGAACAGGAGTTCTTATAAAAGTAAATCTCGTTGTTCATAATCTAGAACTTAGTTGCGATTCGTCGAGATGATTTCTTGTTTCTTAATCTTGTGCGAGTTGATCCCAGTTAGATGTTTCTTAATCTAATGCGACTATACCCATTTATTAGTTTCTCACTTGTACGATTAAAACATCAGAATTATATCTTGGCATCATTAATCACGTGGAAGGAGTTGTACTGCGATATTGAAAACTGAGAAAGGGACAAATCGTACAAGATTAAATACTAATAACTGGGATCAAGTCGCATAAGATTATCAAACAAGAAAGGAGTTCTCAACAAAGTACATGTAGAAACATAATAAGTTCTAATAACTCATGATAACAACGTAAAATGTGATTTAATTATGCTAGATTAAGAACCAAGAATCAGTTCAAATTGAAAAAGAGTTTGAACAAAAGATGACGATCTAACGTTATTTGAAAAAGAACTGAGAAATGAAGCCAATTACACACCTTGTATAATGACAAAGGAAGAAGTGATAATCGTACAATATTGAGAACTAAGAAATGCGACTGATCGTGCTATACAATGAACAACAAAAGGAGACATAATGTATGCAATTCACAGAACAAAGAAAGGAGATTAGTCGTGTAGGATTACGAAATATGAGGGGAGTTCCAATCATAGCACATTCGTAAAAAAAATGAGATCAAATTTCACAAGGTAAGAACATAAATATGTTTTAATAAAAATGGATTATGAACCATGCTGGACCTATTCCTTGAAGATTTAGTACTAATACATCATCTAATAGTATTTGCAAAAGAATAGAGAAATGAGGCCGATCAAACTTGCTTTACGAGTAAGGAAGAAGTTGCGATCGTTCGATATAGAGAGCCAAGAAATTGACTAATTGTTTTATGTTATGAATTGCAAAAGGAGAACACATGATAAAATATTAGGGAGATAATTAAGAAACTAGAAAGGTGATCTGATCGACACACATGGTGACAAGATAAGAATATCTAATAACGGATGATAAGAACCTAATACGTGACCTAGTTAGACTAGATTGAGAACCATGTGTTGGACCTGTGCACAACATAAGATTTCGATCAAAAGAATGATCTAATCACAATCGAAAGAGAACGGAGGCAACTATATTAGCTTAATAACTAAGGAAGAAGTTTAATCGTAAGTTATTGAAAACTAAGACAGTCGACTAATCGTTATATATTATGAGTCGCAAAAAGAGATACAACAATCAAACAAGATTGAGAACTAGTAAAGGAGAAGTAGTCGTATTAGATTTAAAAAGAACCAAGAGCGGGTCGTATTCATTAAAGATTTATAATTAAGAGATTATCTAATCGTATAAGAAAAAGAACTGAGAAATGAGTCCTATTAATTATGCCTGAACAATGAATAAGGAAGAAATTGTAATAGTACGATATTGTGAAGAAAGAAAGGGTCTAATCGTAGTATATTATGTCACAGTAAAGGAGATCTAGTCGTACAGGATTAAGAACTAACAAAGTAGATCGAGTCATATCAGATTAAGAAATAGAACAGGAGTTCTTATAAAAGTAAATCTCGTAACTCAAGATAATATCTTGAACTTAAAATGCGATTTGATTTGGCCAAATTAAGAACCATGAGTGATAACTATGCATAAAAGAATAAGAACTAAAATATAATATGATGGTTTTGAAGAAATAAGTGAGAAATGAGACCAAGTATACGTGCTTAATCACAGTGGAAGGAGTTGTACTCGTACGATATTGAGAACTAAGAAAGGGGACAAATCGTACAAGATTAAATACTAATAACTGGGATCAAGTCGCATACGATTAAGAAACAAGAAAGGAGTTCTCAACAAAGAACATATAGAAACATAATAAGTTCTAATAACTCATGATAACAACGTAAAATGTGATTTAATTCTGGTAGATTAAGAACCAAGAATCAGTTCAAATTGAAAAAGAGTTTGAACAAAAGAAGATGATCTAACCTTATTTGAAAAAGAACTGGGAAATGAAGCCAATTACACACCTTGTATAATGACAAAGGAAGAAGTGATAATCGTACAATATTGAGAACCAAGAAATGCGACGAATTACGTGCTATACAATGAACAACAAAAGGAGACATACCGTATGCAATTGACAGAACAAAGAAAGGAGATTAGTCGTGTAGAATTATGAAATATGAGGAGAGTTCCAATCATAGCACATTCGGAAAACATATGAGATCAAATTTCACAAGGTAAGAACATAAATATGTTTTAATAAGAATGGATTAAGAACCATGCGCTGGACCTATTCCTTGAAGATTTAGAACTAATACATCATCTAATAGCATTTGCAAAAGATTAGAGAAATGAGGCCGATCAAACTTGCTTTACGAGTAAGGAAGAAGTTGCGATCGTTTGATATTGAGAGCCAAGAAAATGACTAATTGTTTTATGTTATGAATTGCGAAAGGAGAACAATTGATAAAATATTAGGGAGATAATTAAGAAACTAGAAAGGTGATCTGATCGACATACATGTTGAAAAGATAAGAATATCTAATAACGGATGATAAGCACCTAATACGTGACCTAGTTAGACTAGATTGAGAACCATGTGTTGGACCTGTGCACAAAAGATTTCGATCAAAAGAATGATCTAATCACAATCGAAAGAGAACGGAGGCAACTATATTAGCTTAATAACTAAGGAAGAAGTTTAATCGTAAGTTATTGAAAACTAAGACAGTCGACTAATCGTTATATATTATGAGTCGCAAAAAGAGATACAACAATCAAACAAGATTGAGAACTAGTAAAGGAGAAGTAGTCGTATTAGATTTAAAAAGAACCAAGAGCGGGTCGTATTCATTAAAGATTTATAATTAAGAGATTATCTAATCGTATAAGAAAAAGAACTGAGAAATGAGTCCTATTAATTATGCCTGAACAATGAATAAGGAAGAAATTGTAATAGTACGATATTGTGAAGAAAGAAAGGGTCTAATCGTAGTATATTATGTCACAGTAAAGGAGATCTAGTCGTACAGGATTAAGAACTAACAAAGTAGATCGAGTCATATCAGATTAAGAAATAGAACAGGAGTTCTTATAAAACTTAAATCTCGTAACTCAAGATAAGAACTAAAAATGCGATTTGATTTGGCCAAATTAAGAACCATGAGTGATAACTATGCATAAAAGAATAAGAGCTAAAATATAATATGATGGTTTTGAAGAAATAAGTGAGAAATGAGGCCAAGTATACGAGCTTAATCACAGTGGAAGGAGTTGTACTCGTACGATATTGAGAACTAAGAAAGGGGACAAATCGTACAAGATTAAATACTTATAACTGGGATCAAGTCGCATAACATTAATAAACAAGAAAGGAGTTCTCAACAAAGTACATGTAGAAACATAATAAGTTCTTGTAACTCATGATAACAACGTAAAATCTGAGTTTCATTCTGCTAGATTAAGAACTGTCTCTTATTAAATTTTAAAAGAGTTTGAACAATAGATGATGATTTAACCTTATTTGAAAAAGAACTGAGAAATGAAGCCAATTACACCTTGTATAATGACAAAGGAAGAAGTGATAATCGTACAATATTGAGAACTAAGAAATGCGATAAATCATGCTATACAATGAACAACAAAAGGAGACATAACATATGCAATTCACAGAACAAAGAAAGGAGATTAGTCGTGTAGGATTATGAAATATGAGAGGAGTTCCAATCATAGCACATTTGGAAAAGATATGAGATCAAATTTCACAAGGTAAGAACATAAATATGTTTTAATAAGAATGGATTAAGAACCATGCGCTGGACCTATTCCTTGAAGATTTAGAACTAATACATCATCTAATAGCATTTGCAAAAGAATAGAGAAATGAGGCCGATCAAACTTGCTTCTACGAGTAAGGAAGAAGTTGCGATTGTTCGATATTGAGAGCCAAGAAATTGACTAACTATTCTATGAATCGCAAAAGGAGAACGCATGATAAAATATTATGGAGAAAATTACGAAACTAGAAAGGTGATCTACTCGACATACATGTTAAAAGATAAGAATATCTAATAACGGATGATAAGCCCCTAATACGTGACTTAGTTAGACTAGATTGAGAACCATGTGTGGGACCCATGCAGCTGATTTAGATCAATCTGAATGATCTAATCGCATTCGAAAGAGAACGGAGGCAACCATATTAGCTTAATAACTAAGGAAGAAGTGTAATCGTAAGATATTGAGAACTAAGAAAGTCGACTAATCGTAATATATTGTGAGTCGCAAAAGGAGATACAGCAATCAAAAAAGATTGAGAACTAATAAAGGTGAAGTACTATTAGATTTAAAAAGAACCAAGACTATTGTCTCTTATTCATTCTAGATTTATAATTAAGAGATTATCTAATTGTGTAAGATAAAGAACTGAGAAATGAGGCCTATTAATTATACCTACACAATGATTAAGGAAGAAATTGTAATAGTAAGTTATTGAGAAGAAAGAAAGGGTCTAATCGTACTATATTCTGACACAGTAAAGGAGATCTAATCGTACAGGATTAAGAACTAACAAAGTAGATCGAGTCATATCAGATCTAAGAAATAGAATAGAACCAGGAGTTCTTATAAAAGTAAATCTCGTAACTCAAGATAAGAACTTAAAATGAGATTTGATTTGGCCAAATTAAGAACCATGAGTGATAACTATGCATAAAAGAATAAGAACTAAAATATAATATGATGGTTTTGAAGAAATAAGTGAGAAATGAGGCCAAGTATACGTGCTTAATCACAGTGGAAGGAGTTGTACTATACGTACGACATTGAGAACTCAGAAAGGGAACAAATCGTACAAGATTAAATACTAATAACTGGGATCATGTTGCATAAGATTGAGAAACAAGAAAGGAGTTCTCAACAAAGTACATGTAGAAACATAATAAGTTCTAATAACTCATGATAACAACGTAAAATGTGAATTAATTATGCTAGATTAAGAACCAAGAATCAGTTCAAATTGAAAAAGACTTTGACGATTAGAAGATGATTATGTCACCTTTATTTGAAAAAGATACTTTTGAAATGATTGCACATGTACATCTTTTATAATGACAAAGGAAGAAGTCATAATCGTACAATATTGAGAACTAAAAAATGCGACTAATCGTGCTACACAATGAACAAAAAAAGAGGCATAACATTTGCAATTCACAGAACAATGAAAGGAGATTAGTCGTGTAAGATTATGAAAAACGAGAGGAGTTCCAGTCATAGCACATTTGGAAAAGATATGAGATCAAATTTCACAAGGTAAGAACAAAAATATGTTTTAATAAGAATGGATTATGAACCATGTGGCTGAAACTATTCCCTGAAGATTTAGAACTAATTCATCATCTAAAAGCATTTGCAAAAGAAAAGGGAAATGGGGGCCGATCAAACTTGCATTACGAGTATTGAAGAAGTTGCGATCGTTCGATATTGAGAGCCAAGAAATTGACTAACTGATCTATGAATCGTAAAAGGAGAACACGTGATAAAATATTAGGGAGATAATTAAGAAACTAGAAAGGTGATCTAATCGACATACATGTTGAAAAGATAAGAATATCTAATAACGGATGATAACCCCCTAATACGTGACTTAGTTAGACTAGATTGAGAACCATGTGTGGGACCTGTGCACAAAAGATTTAGATGTAATGAATGATCTAATTGCATTCTAAAGAGAACGGAGGCAACTATATTAGCTTAATAACAAAGGAAGAAGTGTAATCGTAAGATATTGATAACTAAGAAAGTTGACTAATCGTAATATATTGTGAGTCGCAAAAGGAGATATAATCAAAAGGAGAAGAAGTCGTATTAGATTTGAAAAGAACCAGGGCGGGTCGTATTCATTAAAAATTTTTAATTAAGAGATTATTTAATCGTGCAAGAAAAAGAACTGAGAAATGAGTCCTATTAATTATGCCTGCACAATGATTAAGGAAAAATTGTAATAGTACGATATTGAGATGAAAGAAAGGGTCTAATCGTACTATATTATGACACAGTAAAGGAGATCTAGTTCTACAGGATTAAGAACTAAAAAAGTCGATCGAGTCATATCAGATTAAGAAATAGAACAGGAGTTCTCAGACTAAAAAAGTAAATCTCGTAACTCAAGATAAGAACTTAAAATGCCATTTGATTTGGCCAAATTAAGAACCATGAGTGATAACTATGCATAAAAGAATAAGAACTAAAATATAATATCATGGTTTTGAAGAAATAAGTGAGAAATGAGGCCAAGTATACGTGCTTAATCACAGTGGAAGGTGTTGTACTCGTACGATATTGAGAACTAAGAAATGGGACAAATCGTACAAGATTAAATACTAATAACTGGGATCAAGTCGCATAAGATTAAGAAACAAGAAAGGAGTTCTCAACAAAGTACATGTAGAAACATAATAAGTTCTAATAACTCATGATAACAACATAAAATGTGATTTAATTATGCTAGATGAAGAACCAAGAATCAGTTCAAATTGAAAAAGAGTTTGAACAAAAGATAATTATCTAACCTTATTTGAATAAGAATTGAGAAATGAAGACAATTACACCTTGTATAATGACAAAGGAAGAAGTGATAATCGTACAATAAACTTTTGAGAACTAAGAAATGCGACTAATCGAGCTGTACAATGAACAACAAAAGGAGAAATAATATATGCAATTCACAGAACAAAGAAAGGAGATTAGTCGTGTAAGATTATGAAATATGAGAGGAGTTCCAATCATAGCACATTTGGAAAAGATATGGGATCAAATTTCACAAGGTAAGAACATAAATATGTTTTAATAAGAATGGATTAAGAACCATGCGCTGGACCTATTCCTTGAAAATATAGAACACATACATCATCTATGCATTTGCAAAAGAATAGAGAAATGAGGCCGATCAAACTTGCTTTACGAGTAAGGAAGAAGTTGCGATCGTTCGATATTGAGAGCCAAGAAATTGACTAACTGTTCTATGTATGAATTGCAAAAGGAGAACACATGATAAAATATTAGGGAGATAATTAAGAAACTAGACAGGTGATGTAATCGACATACATGTTGAAAAGATAAGAATGTCTAATAACGGATGATTAGCCCCTAATACTTACGTGTGACTTAGTTAGACTAGATTGAGAACCATGTGTGGAACCTGTGCACAAAAGATTTAGACCAAATGAATGATCTAATCGCATTCGAAAGAGAACAGAGGCAACTATATTAGCTTAATAACTAAGGAAGAAGTGTAATTGTAAGATATTGAGAACTAAGAGAGTCGACTAATCGTAATATATTGTGAGTCACAAAAGGAGATACAATCAAAAGGAGAAGTAGTCTTATTAGATCTGAAAAGAACCAAGAGCGGCTCGAATTCATTGAAGATTTATAATTAAGAGCATATCTAATCGTGTAAGAAAAAGAACTGAGAATGAGTCATATTAATTATGCCTGCTAATAATTAAGGAAGAAATTGTAATAGTACGATATTGAGAAGAAAGAAAAGGTCTAATCGTACTATATTATGACACAGTATAGCAGACAGGTAAGTAAATCTCGTAACTCAAGATAAGAACTTAAAATGCGATTTGATTTGGCCAAATTAAGAACCATGAGTGATATCTATGCAAAAAAGAATAAGAACTATAATATATTATGATGGTTTTGAAGAAATAAGTGAGAAATGAGGCCAAGTATAAGTGCTTCATCACAGTGGAAGGTGTTGTACTCGTGCGATATTGATAACTAAGAAAGGGGACAAATCGTACAAGATTAAATACTAATAACTGGGATCAAGTCGCATAGGATTAAGAAACAAGAAAGGAGTTCTCAACAAAGTACATGTCACGCCCCAAAAATGGGACCGTAACACGCCGTGCTAATGGTACACCGGCCCAAAGCGCAAGGCACAAACAAACAGAGCAACAAACTTAACCGCAATGTAATAGAACCATCAAACCATTTCTTAACTATAAAACCGAATATTTCATTTTACACAAAAAATACGAATTACAAAATTTCTTCTTAGTACAAAAGATGCTACAACAAAAACAAGATGTGTATAAGAGACAGGACGAGTATAATCTAAAAGCTGCTAACGCGGTGGAACGTCAAAAACGAGCATCTAATACGACTTCTTCTGAATCACTCGGGGTCTCCTTTTGCGAGCTCACAATATATTACGACTGTCTCTTATACATAGTCGGCCAGGAGGTCAAGTTATCCCATCACAAGACCCCTTGATCAAATAGTTCATATGATCATGATCCAGCAGTCACCATGGCGTCCCATGGATGACTATAGAACAGTTCTCCCAAATCAAACATTTCCAAACACATCCAAAATTATATACCTAGGTCACCTATGAGCCAAACAACGACCTGTCTCTTATACACATCTAGATATGTATAAGAGACAGATGATTAAGAAATATAAGATTAGATGCTAAGAATCTGCTTCATACACATCTAGTTGTGTATAAGCCTGACAGATTTTACTAGATGCCACATTACTAGTAACTCTGCATGACTATGGTCTTCGCAAATATTATTATCTTTATGTTTTCTTTTTATCGAAATGCTTGTTACCCACCTATCAAAGCAAAAACTGCACAAATGATCAGAACGCGATCGCCGCGGTAGGTGGCGTGGTACCTAAAACAGTATAAGAGGACTTTAGAAGAGATGTAGAAGTTAAAGAATGACTAGGGAATCTCTAGATGTGTATAAGAGACAGGCATCCAGAAAAACCAAAAAAACTTCGCCTCTCCTGGAAAACTGAGCTTACAGCCCCACGTGTCTCTTATAATTTTTCAGATTATCTCCCTTTACTAACCTTAAAACACTCTTAAAACATCATTATATGCATAGACATAAGCATTCATAGCATAACACTCTAGGGCCACATATGGAAGACAAAACCCCAACTCATAATCTTAAAATATGTGATCTAACCGTGGAAAGTTGTTAAAAATCAACCCCAATCACTTCCCAACCTCCAAAACACTAAAAACAACCCATAACATACATAAATCATAACATATAAGGCTGCAAAGAGGGTTTTCTTTCAGCCATAAGGAATCCTACAAAACTTGAAATTAAAGCTTGGATCATAAAGCCCATAAGCCATAAAGTGCTAAAATACATAAAATCTTACCTTCCAAGTGATTTATACTTGATATCCAAGAAAATTTTGGCGGAAAATGGGGAAGAGGGGTTGTGCCAGCAGCTAGGAGAATGAGGATAGACAAAGCAAGAAGAAGCCTCAAAAGATAGATAGGGGTATCAAGCTTTAAATGCTTCAGGCTCTACTTTATCAGAGTCTATCACATAAGCCAAATAGCTCTCACAACCCCTATCTAAGGCCTTAAACGCCTTCACTGCTGATATAATCGGAATCCTACTCTTGGGCTTCTTTTCATTCCCACGAAAAATCACCGTATCTAAACCAGGCATCTGAAACATCACATACCTCTCTTTGACAATGATTCGTCGCACAATTGTCTCTTATATTTCTTTTTAGTCTTCTTCTTGTTGTTTTTCTTCCTCATTTTCTCCAGCTGCTCGCCGAACTACTACCTCCATTTTCCCCATACACATCTAGATGTGTATAAGAGACAGGTCTAGACTCCATAACCTTCCCGTCAAAGTCCCAAGCTATAAGGATCTTCTACACATCTAGATGTGTATAAGGAATGAGACATCTAAGAAAACATCTAGCTGATAAGAGTCAAAGACGGAATCATGAGCAAAGAATAACTCTTCAAGATTCAACAAAAGAGGTACAACAAAGATTACATAAGCAAGGACCTCTCAAAACCCCTCCCAAAACAAGTCAATCAATAACTCCAGGTCAAAGAATTCCACAGATCCTGTAATGTTTCCTGGAGGTCTTTAAATGTCACGCCCCAAAAACAGGACCGTAACACGCCGCGCTAATGGTACACCGGCCCAAAGCGCAAGGCACAAACAAACAGAGCAACAAACTTAACCGCAATGTAATAGAACCATCAAACCATTTCTTAACTATAAAACCGAATATTTCATTTTACACAAAAATACGAATTACAAAATTCCTTCTTAGTACAAAAGATGCTACAACAAAAACAAAGTTCATCAATACAAAACCTATCTAATACACTACCCCTCTCCAAACAAAGAGAAGCTTGGAAGATTATCAGAGTCCTACGTAATGTGGCATCGGAGAAAATCTAAAAACGCTGTGATGGAGAGTCAAAAAAGCACCTAATTGAGAATCAAACTTAGATACACTGTAAGGACAGAAGTATAACTAGACAGTGGATATCATAAGAAACAGTTTGAAGATGGTTCTATGCAATTCGATAAAAAGAAAACATAAAGATAATAATATTTGCGAAAACCATAGTCATGAAGCAGTTTCTAAAATGTACACTCATGCCATTTAAACGTCAGGCATGTCCAAAACATAGCCAAAAAGATCCAATCATTTTAAAACATAGTGTGCTAAAGCATAGCGAACAAATCCAAGTACAGTTTCTGCCTATCCAGAATATAATAAAATAGCATGAGTATCTTTTAGGCTCGAAGGTATGACCTACAGTACTAGTCAGATCTAGTAATCTACCACACCTACTAGTTTGACCGGGAGGTCAAGTTATCCCATCACAAGACCCCTTTTAGAAACTGCTTCATGACCTGTCTCTTATACACATCTAGATGTGTATGGCGTCCCATGGATGATTATAGAACCGGTTCTCCCCAAATCAAACATTTCCAAACACATCCAAAATTATATACCTAGGTCACCTATGAGCCAAAACAGTTATAAAATGCTTTCATATCAATAAGAGTTTGCAAACATATCATTTGATTAACATAAAATAGCTTGGTCCCGATTTCATATGTAATAGTTCCAAAACTTGGTAAAAGTGCAGTTGCAAACATCATACACATTCTAAAATCCATCCAAACATATTTTGAAAGTCGTTAAACAAAATAAATGTGGAAGAGGGTCTATGTTATACACCTATCAAAGCAAAAACTGCACAAATGATCACTGAACGCGAATCGCCGGCGGTTGGTGGCATGGTACCTAAAACAGGTATAAGAGGACTCTTAGAAGAGATATAGAAGTTAAAGAATGACTAGGGAAGCGAAACGCAAGCGATAGAAAAGCGACACCAACAGCTCTTTGGTCAAAAATGACCTTTTCACAAATTCCGACCAACCCGACAAGCTAAAACCCAGTCAAAACACTTAGTTAACCCCTCAAATTCGTATTACAGCTAGATTAGGAGTAATAAGCTCAGTTTTCTAGAAAAACCAAAAAACTTCGCCTCTCCCTAGGCTATAAGTAGATTATCCTCCCTGCCAACAAAATCCAATTTAAGGTATTCAAGATGTGGTTAAACCCAACTCAAAACAACATTGGTTCTTAGACCAACCAATTTTGAGTTGGGTTGTCCTTTCCTGTTTCAATATTATGTTTGGTCATAAAGGAGACAGACATGGACCCTCTTCCACAGGTATTTTGTTTAACGACTTTCAAAATACACATTTATTAGCATAAAAATTAGTTTTTGGGTTAAATAGTCAACTTGGAGACTATTTGGTCAAATGGGGAACTATTTGGGGAAATCAATTCCACTTGGTTTCAAGTCTCAATTCCTATCCAAACTAACCTTAAAACACTCTTAAAACATCATTATATGCATAGACATAAGCATTCATAGCATAACACTCTAGGGCCACATATGGAAGACAAAACCCCAACTCATAATCTTAAAATATGTGATCTAACCGTGGAAAGTTGTTAAAAATCAACCCCAATCACTTCCCAACCTAAGATTTAAAAAGAACCAAGAGTAAAGTGCTATGTTACATAAATTCTTATCTTTTCAAGTGATTTATGTGTTTTTCATATTATTTTTAGTCATAAAGTCTGTCTCTTATACAGCAGCTAGGAGAAATGAGGAAGAAACAAAGCAAGAAGAAGACTAAAAAGATTTCCAAGGTTGACCCAAATAGTTCCCCATTTGACCAAATAGTCTCCAAGTTGACTATTTAACCCAAAAACTAATTTTTTTGCTAATAAATAACATTTTTTTTTCTGAATAATTCAGCCATCATACAACACTCACACACCACAATGCACTAATGGTTCTATTCAGCTTTTAGATTTTCTCCAGATTGTATTGATTGGGGTAGGACTCTGTCGGATACTGTCTCTCTAAGGCCTTAAACGCCTTCACTACTGATATAATCGGAATCCTACTCTTGGGCTTCTTTTCATTCCCACGAAAAATCACCGTATCTAAACCAGGCATCTGAAACATCACATACCTCTCTTTACAATCAATCGTGCACCATTAGCCAACCAATCCATACCCAAAATCAAATCAAGTCGGTCATCGGTTGAATAAGTCAGCCTCAAACTTCCTATCACAAAACTCTAACCTTCCAAAACAAACCTAGACTCCATAACCTTCCCTACTCTATAAGGATCCTCTAACCATCTAGGTTTATCAGACAGACATCTAAGAAAACATCTAGCTGATAAGAGTCAAAGACGGAATCATGAGCAAAGAATAACTCTTCAAGATTCAACAAAAGAGGTACAACAAAGATTACATAAGCAAGGACCAGCTTGTGAACCCCCGTTATGGCTAGTCAGTAAAAATTTCAGTTTGGTAGAATTCCACAGACTGTAATGTCGCGAGCAAAACAGAATCTTATATAATTCTAAGAGCACATCGATTTAAACCTCGAAAGACTCATGAATACCTATTCTGGACTTAGGATTCAAACCTATGCTCGATACCACTAAATGTCACGCCCCAAAAGCAGGAGTAACACGCCGCGCTAATGGTACACAAAGCGCAAGGCACAAACAAACGAGCAACAAACTTAACAATGTAATAGAACCATCAAACCATTTCTTAACTATAAAACCGAATATTTCATTTTACAAAAATACGAATATCTGTCTCTTATACACATCTAGATGTGTATAAGAGACAGGTGTATGAGATAGGTTTTGTATTGATGAACTTTGTATCACGTGGGGTGAAACAAACTAGAAATGAGTGGATATTATGGATGCTAGGTCACCTGTGGCTTAGTTGTCGGTTAGAGTTTTGTGATAGGAAGTTTGAGAAAACCATAGTCATGAAGCAGTTTCTAAAATGTATCATGCCATTTAGGCATGTCAAAACATAGCCAAAAGATCCAATCATTTTAAACATAGTGTGCTAAAGCATAGCGAACAAATCCAAATTCAATCGAGAATATAATAAAATAGCATGAGTATCTTTTAGGCTCGAAGGTATGACCTACTGTACTAGTCGAGATCTAGTAATCTACCACACCTACTAGTTTGGCCGGGAGGTCAAATTATCCCATCACAAGACCCATTGATCAAATACTCTTAGATCATAGCAGATCAATGATCCATGGCGTCCCATGGATGATTATAGAACCGGTTCTCCCAAATCAAACTTATTACAAACACATCCAAAATTATATACCTAGGTCACCTATGAGCCAAAACAGTTATAATAAAATGCTTTCATATCAAAAGAGTTTGCAAACATATCATTTGATTAACATAAAATAGCTTGGTCCCGATTTCATATGTAATAGTTCCAAAACTTGGTAAAAGTGCAGTTGCAAACATCATACACATTCTAAAATCCATCCAAACATATTTTGAAAGTCGTTAAACAAAATAAATGTGGAAGAGGGTCTATGTTACCCACCTATCAAAGCAAAAACTGCACAAATGATCACTGAACGCGATCGGGGACTCAATTTTTTCTGGAAAAGGGACCTTATTACAACCTAATCACACATCTAGATGTGTATACCAGACAATGCATAAAAGAGACATCTGCAGTTTTTGGACTATATCAATAGCATCCCACTACCAAGGAAAACACCTAAAACCATCAAAAGATCATTAAAGACCCTTCAAACATAACCAATTATCCAAATTATCCTAGCTGCGTCAAATTTCCGCTTACTTACAAAATGAAGGGAAATCAATTCCACTTGGTTTCAAGTCTCAATTCCTATCCAAACTAACCTTAAAACACTCTTAAAACATCATTATATGCATAGACATAAGCATTCATAGCATAACACTCTAGGGCCACATATGGAAGACAAAACCCCAACTCATAATCTTAAAATATGTGATCTAACCGTGGAAAGTTGTTAAAAATCAACCCCAATCACTTCCCAACCTCAAAACACTAAAAATGGCTAGATGTTATCCCTGTCTCTTATTACATCTTTTTCAAATAAGGTTAGATAATTATCTTTTGTACAAAACTTGAAATTCAAGCTTGAATCATAAAGCATGGTTCTTAAGAACTTATTATAATTAAACAAGTACGTTGTTATCATGAGTTATTAGTTTCTTATCTCAAGATGTAATTTGCTGTTTCTTAAGAGGAGTTCGGCCAGCAGCTAGGAGAAATGAGGAAGAAACAAAGCAAGAAGAAGACTAAAAAGATTTCTTTGTTGACCCAAATAGTTCCCCATTTGATGTCTAGTTTCCAAGTTCTCTATATTAACCGATTATTCTAATTCTTCCTTTGTCAATATACAAGGTGCTTGTCTCTTCAGTTTGTCACATACAGATGTGTAATCAAGAGATGTCTCTTATTCAGTGCAGGTAAACGGGTCAAAAGTTGGACTTTGTGACTAAAAATAATATGAAAAACATTTTAAACCAGTTAAAAAAATCAAAGAACAAGGCTAGTAAAATACTGGGTTTCACAGTACATGTAGAAACATAATAAGTTCTAATAACTCATGATAACAACGTAAAATGTGATTAATTCTGCTAGATTAAGAACCAAGAATTAGTTCAAATTTAAAAAGAGTTTGAACAAAAGATGATTATCTAACCTTATTTGAAAAAGAACTGAGAAATGAATCCAATTACACCTTGTATAATGACAAAGGAAGAAGTGATAATCGTACAATATTGAGAACTAAGAAATGCGACTAATCGTGCTATACAATGAACAACAAAAGGAGACATAACATATGCAATTCACAGAACAAAGAAAGGAGATTAGTCGTGTAGGATTGTGAAATATGAGAGGAGTTCCAATCATAGCACATTTGGAAAAGATATGAGATCAAATTTCACAAGGTAAGAACATAAATATGTTTTAATAAGAATGGATATATTAAGAACCATGCGCTGGACCTATTCCTTGAAGATTTAGAACTAATACATCATCTAATAGCATTTGCAAAAGAATAGAGAAATGAGGCCGATCAAACTTGCTTCATGAGTAAGGAAGAAGTTGCGATCGTTCGATATTGAGAGCCAAGAAATTGACTAACCGTTCTATGTTATGAATCGCAAAAGGAGAACACATGATAAAATATTAGGGAGATAATTAAGAAACTAGAAAGGTGATCTAATCGACATACATGTTGAAAAGATAAGAATATCTAATAACGGATGATAAGCCCTAATACGTGACTTAGTTAGACTAGATTGAGAACCATGTGTGGGACCTGTGCACAAAAGATTTAGATCAAATGAATGATCTAATCGCATTCGAAAGAGAACGGAGGCAACTATATTAGCTTAATAACTAAGGAAGAAGTGTAATCGTAAGATATTGAGAACTAAGAAAGTCGACTAATCGTAATATATTGTAAGTCGCAAAAGGAGATACATCATATGATCAAACAAGATTGAGAACTAATAAAGGAGAAGTAGTCGTATTAGATTTAAAAAGAACCAAGAGCGGTTCGTATTCATTAAAGATTTATAATTAAGAGATTATCTAATCGTATAAGAAAAAGAACTGAGAAATGAGGCCTATTAATTATGCACAATGATTAAGGAAGAAATTGTAATAGTACGATATTGAGAAGAAAGAAAGGGTCTAATCGTACTATATTATGACACAGTAAAGGAGATCTAATCGTACAGGATTAAGAACTAACAAAGTAGATCGAGTCATATCAGATTAAGAAATAGAACAGGAGTTCTTATAAAAGTAAATCTCGTAACTCAAGATAAGAACTTAAAATGCGATTTGATTTGGCCAAATTAAGAACCATGAGTGATAACTATGCAAAAAAGAATAAGAACTAAAATATAATATGATGGTTTTGAAGAAATAAGTGAGAAATGAGGCCAAGTATACGTGCTTAATCACAGTGGAAGGAGTTGTACTGTACGATATTGAGAACTAAGAAAGGGGACAAATCGTACAAGATTAAATACTAATAATTGGGATCAAGTCGCATAAGATTAAGAAACAAGAAAGGAGTTCTCAACAAAGTACATGTAGAAACATAATAAGTTCTAATAACTCATGATAACAACGTAAAATGTTATTTATTTCCTTTCTTTCTTCTTAACCTTTTTTATTTCTTAATCTTCCTTACGAAGATTGAGCACTTGAGGTTATAATCAACTCCTGTTCTTATCTTAATCTGATATGTGTATAAGATCTACAGTCTGTATTCTTTGGCAAATATCTTTTAGATGATGTGCTAGTTCTAAATCTTCAAAGAACAGGTCCAGCACATGGTTCTTAATCTTTTAATAAGAATGGATTAAGAACCATGTGCTGGACCTATTCCTTGAAGATTTAGAACTAATACATCATCTAATAGCATTTGCAAAAGAATAGAGAAATGAGGCCGATCAAACTTGCTTTACGAGTAAGGAAGAAGTTGCGATCGTTCGATATTGAGAGCCAAGAAATTGACTAATTGTTCTGTTTTGAATTGCAAAAGGAGAACAAATGATAAAATATTAGGGAGATAATTAAGAAACTAGAAAGGTGATCTAATCGACATACATGTTGAAAAGATAAGAATATCTAATAACGGATGATAAGCCCTAATACGTGACTTAGTTAGACTAGATTGAGAACCATGTGTGGGACCTGTGCACAAAAGATTTAGATCAAATGAATGATCTAATCGCATTCGAAAGAGAACGGAGGCAACTATATTAGCTTAATAACTAAGGAAGAAGTGTAATCGTAAGATATTGAGAACTAAGAAAGTCGACTAATCGTAATATATTGTGAGTCCCGCAAAAGGAGATACAATCAAACAAGATTGAGAACTAATAAAGGAGAAGTAGTCGTATTAGATTTAAAAAGAACCAAGAGGCATGGTTCTTATTCTTTTTTCGTAGTTCTCAATATCGTACGAGTACAAGAAAAAGAACTGAAATGAAGCCTATTAATTATGCTGCACAATGATTAAGGAAGAAATTGTAATAGTACGATATTGAGAAGAAAGAAAGGGTCTAATCGTACTATATTATGACACAGTAAAGGTGATCTAATCGTACAGGATTAAGAACTAACAAAGTAGATCGAGTCATATCAGATTAAGAAATAGAACAGGAGTTCTTATAAAAGTAAATCTCGTAACTCAAGATAAGAACTTAAAATGCGATTTGATTTGGCCAAATTAAGAACCATGAGTGATAACTATGCAAAAAAGAATAAGAACTAAAATATAATATGATGGTTTTGAAGAAATAAGTGAGAAATGAGGCTAAGTATGCGTCCTTAATGACAATCTTTGGAAAGAGTAGTTCCCGTACGATATTGAGAACTAAGAAAAGGGACAAATCGTAAAAGATTTAATACTAATCGATGGGATAAAGTCGCATAAGATTAAGAAACAAGATCAGGAGTTCTCAACAAAGTGCATGTAGAAACACAATTAGTTCTAATAACTCATGATAACAACGTAAAATCCTAACTTTAATTAGTGCGCAAAGCAAGTTTGAATCGGCTTTCCCTTGACTTTGAGCAAAAGATGATTATCCTCATTTCTGTATTCTTTTCCAGAACTGAGAAATGAAGCCAATTACACCTTGTATAATGACAAAGGAAGAAGTGATAATCGTACAATATTGAGAACTAAGAAATGCGACTAATCGAGCTATACAATGAACATTAGATCATTCATAACATATAAATTCACAGAACACAGAAAGGAATTCTCGTGTATTCTTACTAAATATGAGATTAGTTCCAATCATAGCACATTTGGAAAAGATATGAGATCAAATTTCACAAGGTCATTAGATATTCTTATCTTTTTGAAGAACATAAATATGTTTTAATAAGAATGGATTAAGAACCATACGCTGGACCTATTCCTTGAAGATTTAGAACTAATACATCATCTAATAGCATTTGCAAAAGAATAGAGAAATGAGGCCGATCAAACTTGCTTTGCGAGTAAGGAAGAAGTTAGGATCGTTCGATATTGAGAGCAAAGAAATTGACTAATTGTTCTATGAATCGCAAATGGAGAACGCATGATAAAGTATTAGGGAGATAATTAAGAAACTAGAAGGTGATCTAATCGACATACATGTTGAAAAGATAAGAATATCTAATAACGGATGATAAGCCCCTAATACGTGACTTAGTTAGACTAGATTGAGAACCATGTGTGGGACCTGTGCACAAAAGATTTAGATCAAATGAATGATCTAATCGCATTCGAAAGAGAACGGAGGCAACCATATTACTTTAATAATTAAGGAAGAAGTGAAATCGTAAGATATTGAGAACTGTCTCTTCGACTAATCGTAATATATTGTGAGTCGCAAAAGAGATACAGCAATCAAACAAGATTGAGAACTAATAAAGGAGAAGTAGTCGTATTAGATTTAAAAAGAACCAAGAGCAGGTCGTATTCATTAAAGATTTATAATTAAGAGATTATCTAATCGTATAAGAAAAAGAACTGAAAAATGAGGCCTATTAATTATGCCTGCACAATGATTAAGGAAGAAATTGTAATAGTACGATATTGACGAGAAAGAAAGGGTCTAATCGTACTATATTATGACACAGTAAAGGAGATCAAATCTAGATTAAGAACTAACAAAGTAGATTGAGTCATATCAGATTAAGAAAAAAAACAGGAGTTTTTATAAAAGTAAATCTCGTAACACAAGATAAGAACTTAAAATGCGATTTGATTTGCCAAATTAAGAACCATGAGTGCTAACTATGCAAAAAAGAATTAGAACTAAAATATAATATGATGGTTTTGAAGAAATAAGTGAGAAATGAGGCCAAGTATAGTGCTTAATCATACAGTGGAAGGAGTTGTACTCGTACGATATTGAGAACTAAGAAAGGGGACAAATCGTACAAGATTAAATACTAATAACTTTAAAGTCGCAAAGATTAAGAAACAAGAAAGGAGTTCTCAACAAAGTACATCTTAGAAACATAATAAGTTCTAATAACGCATGATAACAACGTTAAATGTGATTTAATTATGCTAGATTAAGAACCAAGAATCGGTTCAAATTGAAAAAGAGTTTGAACAAAAGATGATTATCTAACCTTATTTGAAAAAGAACTGAGAAATGAAGCCAATTACACCTTGTATAATGACAAAGGAAGAAGTGATAATCGTACAATATTGAGAACTAAGAAATGCGACTAATCGAGCTATACAATGAACAACAAAGGAGACATAACATATGCAATTCACAGAACAAAGAAAGGAGATTAGTCGTGTAAGATTATGAAATATGAGAGGAGTTCCAATCATAGCACATTTGGAAAAGATATGAGATCAAATTTCACATCACAAGGTAAGAACATAAATATGTTTTAATAAGAATGGATTAAGAACCATGCGCTGGACCTATTCCTTGAAGATTTAGAACTAATACATCATCTAATAGCATTTGCAAAAGAATAGAGAAATGAGGCCGATCAAACTTGCTTTACGAGTAAGGAAGAAGTTGCGATCGTTCGATATTGAGAGCCAAGAAATTGACTAACTATTCTATGTATGAATCGCAAAAGGAGAACACATGATAAAATATTAGGGAGATAATTAAGAAACTAGAAAGGTGATCTAATCGACATACATGTTGAAAAGATAAGAATATCTAATAACGGATGATAAGCCCCTAATACGTGACTTAGTTAGACTAGATTGAGAACCATGTGTGGGACCCGTGCACAAAAGATTTAGATCAAATGAATGATCTAATCGCATTCGAAAGAGAACGGAGGCAACCATATTAGCTTAATAACTAAGGAAGAAGTGTAATCGTAAGATATTGAGAACTAAGAAAGTCACTATCTGACTAATCGTAATATTTGTGAGTTGCAAATTTTATACTGCAATTTTCACTCATGTGCTATAATAGAGGAGAAGTAGTCGTATTAGATTTAAAAAGAACCAAGAGCGGTTCGTATTCATTAAAGATTTATAATTAAGAGATTAGCTATTTCTTATTCTGATATGACTCGATCTCCTTTGTTAGTTCTTAATAATTATACACAATGATTAAGGAAGAAATTGTAATAGTACGATATTGAAAGAAAGAAAGGGTCTAATCGTACTATATTATGACACAGTAATGGAGATGTAATCGTACAGATTAAGAACTAACAAAGTAGATCGAGTCATATCAGAATAAGAAATAGAATAGGAGTTCTTATAAAAGTAAATCTCGTAACTCAAGATAAGAACTTAAAATGCGATTTGATTTGGCCAAATTAAGAACCATGAGTGATAACTATGCATAAAAGAATAAGAACTAAAATATAATATGATGGTTTTGAAGAAATAAGTGAGAAATGTCTCCAAGTAACATACGTGATTAAGCACGGTGGAAGGTGTTGTACTGCGATATTGAGAACTCGAAAGGGACAAATCTTATGCGACTTGATCCAGTTACTTAGTCGCATAAGATTAAGAAACAAGAAAGGAGTTCTCAACAAAGTACATGTAGAAACATAATAAGTTCTTTTAACTCATGATATTAACGTAAAATGTTATTTAAATCTTCAAGATTAAGAACCAAGAATCAGTTCTTTTTAAAATCTAGTTCGACTTATCTTAGTTATTGGATATCTTACTAAGAAATGAAGCACAATTCTTCCTTAGTATATTACGCTAATATGGTTGCCTCCGTTCTCTTTCTTATGCGAATAGATCATTCATTTGATGTGTCTCATGCACAGGTCCCACACTGACATAACATATGCAATTCACAGAACAAAGAAAGGAGATTAGTCGTGTGAGATTATGAAATATGAGAGGAGTTCCAATCATAGCACATTTGGAAAAGATATGAGAAGTCAAATTTCACAAGGTAAGAACATAAATATGTTTTAATAAGAATGGATTAAGAACCATGCGGCTGGACCTATTCCTTGAAGATTTAGAACTAATACATCATCTAATAGCATTTGCAAAAGAATAGAGAAATGAGGCCGATCAAACTTGCTTTACGAGTAAGGAAGAAGTTGCGATCGTTCGATATAAGAGACAGATGTATTAGTTCTAAATCTTCAAGGAATAGGTCCAGCCGCTTGATAAAATATTAGGAGATAATTAAGATTAGAAAGGTGATCTAATCGACATACATGTTGAAAAGATAACAATATCTAATAACGGATGATAAGCCCCTAATACGTGACTTAGTTAGACTAGATTGAGAACCATGTGTGGGACCTGTGCACAAAGATTTAGATCAAATGAATGATCTAATCGCATTCGAAAGAGAACGGAGGCAACCATATTAGCTTAATAACTAAGGAAGAAGTGTAATCGTAAGATATTGAGAACTAAGAAAGTCACGACTAATCGTAATATATTGTGAGTCGCAAAAGGAGATACAACAATCAAACAAGATTGAGAACTAATAAAGGAGAAGTAGTCGATTAGATTTAAAAAGAATCAAGAGCAGGTCATATTCATTAAATATTTATAATTAAGATATTATCTAATCGTATGAGAAAAAGAACTGAGAAATGAGGCCTATTAATTATGCCTTCACTATGATCTAGGAAGAAATAGTAATAGCACGGTATTGATAAGAAAGAAAGGGTCTAATCGTACTATATTATGACACAGTAAAGGAGATCTACTCGTACAGGATTAAGAACTAACAATGTAGATCGAGTCATATCAAAAGAAGAAATAGAACAGGAGTTCTTATAAAAGTCGTAACTCAAGATAAGAACTTAAAATGCGATTTGATTTGGCCAAATTAAGAACCATGAGTTATAACTATGCATAAAAGAATAAGAACTAAAATATAATATGATGGTTTTGAAGAAATAAGTGAGAAATGAGGCCAAGATATACGTGCTTAATCACAGTGGAAGGTGTTGCACTCGTACGACATTGAGAACTCAGAAAGGGAACAAATCGTACAAGATTAAATACTAATAACTGGGATCAAGTCGCATAAGATTGAGAAACAAGAAAGGAGTTCTCAACAAAGTACATGTAGAAACACAATAAGTTCTAATAACTCATGATAACAACATAAAATGTGAATTAATTGTGCTTGATTAAGAACCAAGAATCAGTTCAAATTGAAAAAGACTTTGAACAAAAGATGATTGTCTCACGTTATTTGAAAAGAACTGAGAAATGAAGCAATTACACCTTGTATAATGATTTCTTGAAGAAGTGATAATCGTACAATATTGAGAACTAAGAAATGCGACTAATCGTGCTTTTTGATGAACAACAAAAGGAGACATAACACATGCAATTCACAAAACAAAGAAAGGAGATTGTTCGTGTAAGATTATGAAATACGAGAGGAGTTCCAATCATAGCACATTTGGAAATTCTTATGAAGATCAAATTTCACAAGGTAAGAACATAAATATGTTTTAATAAAATTCTTAAGAACCATGTTATTAACTATTCCTTGAAGATTTAGAACTAATACATCATCGGAAAGCATTTGCAAAAGAAAAGGGAAATGAGGAAAATCAAACTTGCTTTACGAGCAAGGAAGAAGTTGCGATCGTTCGATATTGAGAGCCAAGAAAATGACTAACTGTTCTATGTTTGAATCTTAACAGGAGAACGCATGATACAATATTAGGGAGATAATTAAGAAACTAGAAAGGTGATCTAATCGACATACATGTTGAAAAGATAAGAATATCTAATAACGGATGATAAGCCCCTAATACGTGACTTAGTTAGACTAGATTGAGAACCATGTGTGGGACCTGTGCACAAAAGATTTAGATCAAATGAATGATCTAATCGCATTCGAAAGAGAACGGAGGCAACCATATTAGCTTAATAACTAAGGAAGAAGTGTAATCGTAAGATATTGAGAACTAATTATAGATCTTCATCATGGAGAAAGTCGACTAATCGTAATATATTGTGAGTCGCAAAAGGAGATACAACAATCAAACAAGATTGAGAACTAATAAAGGTCTCAGTAGTCGTATTAGATTTAAAAAGAACCAAGAGCGGGTCGTATTCATTAAAGATTTATAATTAAGAGATTATCTAGATGCTTATATTGTATATTACCTGTCTCTTATACACATCTCAGATGTGTATAAGAGACAGGGAATCTTGTTTGATTGTTGTATCTCCTTTTGCGACTCTCAATATATTACTTCCTTAGTTATGACTTTATGGTTGCCTAATATCTTAACTTTAAGTAGATCGAGTCATATCATTATTAAGAAATAGAACAGGAGTTCTTATAAAAGTACATCTCGTAACTCAAGATAAGAACTTAAATGCGATTTGATTTGGCCAAATTAAGAACCATGAGTGATAACTATGTGATAAAAGAATAAGAACTAAAATATAATATGATGGTTTTTAATGAATACGACCCGCTCTTTTCATAGATCTTTTTAAATCTAGTGCTGTCTCTTTCACATTAGATGTGTATAAGAGACAGGTACGATATTGAGAACTAAGAAAGGGAACAAATCGTACAAGATTAAATACTAATAACTGGGATCAAGTCGCATAAGATTGAGAAACAAGAAAGGAGTTCTCAACAAAGTACATGTAGAAACACAATAAGTTCTAATAACTCATGATAACAACATGAAATGTGAATTAATTGTGCTAGATTAAGAACCAAGAATCAGTTCAAATTGAAAAAGACTTTGAACAAAATATGATTATCTAACCTTATTTGAAAAAGAACTGAGAAATGGCTTCAATTACACCTTGTATAATGACAAAGGAAGAGGTGATAATTGTACAATATTGAGAACTAAGAAATGCGACTAATCGTGCTACACAATGAACAAAAAAGGAGACATAACACATGCAATTCACAGAACAAAGAAAAGGAGACTAGTCGTGTAAGATTATGAAATACAAGAGGAGTTCCAATCATAGCACATTTGGGAATGTCAGATATGAGATCAAATTTCACAAGGTAAGAACATAAATCTGTTTTAATAAGAATGGATTATGAACCATACGGCTGGAACTATTCCTTGAAGATTTAGAACTAATACATTATCTAAAAGCATTTGCACAAGAAAAGCGAAATGAGGCCAATCAAACTTGCTTTACGAGCAAGGAAGAAGTTGCGATCGTTCGATATTGAGAGCCAAGAAATTGACTAACTGTTCTATGTTATGAATCTCTAAAAGGAGAACACATGATAAAATATTAGGGAGATAATTAAGAAACTAGAAAGGTGATCTAATCGACATACATGTTGAAAAGATAAGAATATCTAATAACGGATGATAAGCCCCTAATACGTGACTTAGTTAGACTAGATTGAGAACCATGTGTGGGACCCGTGCACAAAAGATTTAGATCAAATGAATGATCTAATCGCATTCGAAAGAGAACGGAGGCAACCACATTAGCTTAATAACTAAGCAAGAAGTGTAATCGTGAGATCTTATCTCATATTGAGAACTAAGAAAGTCGACTAATCGCAATATATTGTGAGTCGCAAAAGGAGATACAGCAATCAAAAAAGATTGAGAACTAATAAAGGAGAAGTAGTCCTATTGGATTTAAAAAGAACCAAGAGCGGGTTGTATTCTTTAAAGATTTATAATTAAGAGATTATCTAATCGTATAAGAAAAGGAACTGAGAAATGAGGCCTATTAATTAAGCTGCACAATGATTAAGGAAGAAATTGTAATAGTACGATATTGAGAAGAAAGAAAGGGTCTAATCGTACTATATTATGACACAGTAAAGGAGATCTAATCGTACAGGATTAAGAACTAACAAAGGAGATCGAGTCATATCAGATTAAGAAATAGAACAGGAGTTCTTATAAAAGTAAATCTCGTAACTCAAGATAAGAACTTAAAATGCGATTTGATTTGGCCAAATTAAGAACCATGAGTGATAACTATGCATAAAAGAATAAGAACTAAAATATAATATGATGGTTTTGACAATTTGATTTTACTTAGAAATAAGTGAGAAATGAGGCCAAGTATACGTGCTTAATCACAGTGGAAGGTGTTGTACGTACGATATTGAGAACTCAGAAAGGGAACAAATCGTACAAGATTAAATACTAATAACTGGGATCAAGTCGCATAAGATTGAGAAACAAGAAAGGAGTTCTCAACAAAGTACATGTAGAAACACAATAAGTTCTAATAACTCATGATAACAACATAAAATGTGAATTAATTGTGCTAGATTAAGAACCAAGAATCAGTTCAAATTGAAAAAGACTTTGAACAAAAGATGATTATCTAACCTTATTTGAAAAAGAACTGAGAAATGAAGCCAATTACACCTTGTATAATGACAAAGGAAGAAGTGATAATCGTACAATATTGAGAACTAATTCATTTGACTAATCGAGCTATACACATGAACAACAAAAGGAGACATAACATATGCAATTCACTGAACAAAGAAAGTAGATTAGTCGTGTAAGATTAGGAAATATGGGAGGAGTTCCATATCACAGCACATTTGGAAAAGATATGAGATCAAATTTCACAAGGTAAGAACATAAATATGTTTTAATAAGAATGAATTAAGAACCATGCGCTGGACCTATTGCTCGAAGATTTAAAACTAATACATCATCTATGCATTTGCAAAAGAATAGAGAAATGAGGCCGATCAAACTTTCTTTACGAGTAAGGAAGAAGTTGCGATCGTTCGATATTGAGAGCCAAGAAATTGACTAATTGTTCTATGAATCGCAAAAGGAGAACGCATGATAAAATATTAGGGAAATAATTAAGAAACTAGAATGGTGATCTAATCGACATACATGTTGAAAAGATAAGAATATCTAATAACGGATGATAAGCCCCGAATACGTGACCTAGTTAGACTAGATTGAGAACCATGTGTGGGTCCTGTGCACAAAAGATTTAGATCAAATGAATGATCTAATCGCATTCGAAAGAGAACGGAGGCAACTATATTAGCTTAATAACTAAGGAAGAAGTGTAATCTAGTTCATATCGTAAGATATTGAGAACTAAGAAAGTCCACTAATCATAATATATTGTAGGTCACAAAAGCAGATACAATCAAACAAGATTGAGAACTAATAAAGGAGAAGTAGTCGTATTAGATTTAAAAAGAACCAAGAGCGGTTCGTATTCATTAAAGATTTATAATTAAGAGATTATCTAATCGTATAAGAAAAAGAACTGAGAAATGAGGCCTATTAATTATGCCTGCACAATGATTAAGGAAGAAATTGTAATAGTACGATATTGGGAAGAAAGAAAGGGTCTAATCGTACTATATTACGACACAGTAAAGGAGATCTAATCGTACAGGATAAAGAACTAACAAAGTAGATCGAGTCATATCAGAATAAAAGTAAATTTTGTAACTCAAGATAAGAACTTAAAATGCGATTGATTTGGCCAAATTAAGAACCATGAGTGATAACTATGCATAAAAGAATAAGAACTAAAATATAATATGATGGTTTTGAAGAAATAAGTGAGAAATCTCTCATGAGGCCAAGTATACGTGCTTAATCACAGTGGAAGGAGTTGTACTCGTACGATATTGAGAACTAAGAAAGGGGACAAATCGTACAAGATTAAATACTAATAACTAGGATCAAGTCGCATAAGATTAAGAAACAAGAAAGGAGTTCTCAACAAAGTACATGTAGAAACATAATAAGTTCTAATAACTCAATATAACAACGTAAAATGTGATTTAATTATGCCTGATTCAGAACCAAGAATCAGTTCAAATTGAAAAAGAGTTTGAACAAAAGATGATTATCTAACTTTATTTGAAAAAGAACTGAGAAATGAAGCCAATTACACCTTGTATAATGACAAAGGAAGAAGTGATAATCGTACAATATTGAGAAATAAGAAATGCGACTAATTGAGCTATATATTGAACAACAAAAGGAGACATAACATATGCAATTCAGAACAAAGAAGATAGATTAGTCGTGTGAGATTATGAAATATGAGAGGAGTTCCAATCATAGCACATTTGGTTTGTTGAAAAGATATGAGATCAAATTTCACAGGGTAAGAACATAAATATGTTTTAATAAGAATGGATTAAGAACCATGCGGCTGGACCAATTCCTTGAAGATTTAGAACTAATACATCATCTAATAGCATTTGCAAAAGAATAGAGAAATGAGGCCGATCAAACTTGCTTTACGAGTAAGGAAGAAGTTGTGATCGTTCGATATGTATAGAGCCAAGAAATTGACTGAGGTTCTCAATCGCAAAAGGAGAACTCATGATAAAATATTAGGGAGATAATTAAGAAACTAGAAAGGTGATCTAATCGACATACATGTTGAAAAGATAAGAATATCTAATAACGGATGATAAGCCCCTAATACGTGACTTAGGTTGACTAGATTGAGAACCATGTGTGGGACCTTGCACAAAAGATTTAGATCAAATGAATGATCTAATCGCATTCGAAAGAGAACGGAGGCAACCATATTAGCTTAATAACAAAGCAAGAAGTGTAATCGTGAGATACTTGAGAACTAAGAAAGTCGACTAATCGTAATATGTTGTGAGTCGCAAAAGGAGATACAACAATCAAAAAAGATTGAGAACTAATGAAAGAGAAGTAGCCGTATTAGATTTAAAAAGAACCAAGAGCGGTTCGTATTCATTAAAGATTTATAATTAAGAGATTATCTAATCGTGTAAGAAAAAGAACTGAGAAATGAGGCCTATTAATTATGCCTGCACAGTGATCAAGGAAAAAATTGTTATAGTACGATATTGAGAAGAAAGAAAGGGTCTAATCGTACCATATTATGACACATTTAAAGCGATCTAATCGTACAGGATTAAGAACTAACAAAGTAGATTGAGTCTTATCAAATTAAGAAATAGAACAGGAGTTCTTATAAAAGTAAATCTCGTAACTCAAGATAAGAACTTAAAATGCGATTTGATTTGGCCAAATTAAGAACCACGAGTGATAAGTATGCGTAAAAGAATGAGAACTAAAATATAATATGATGGTTTTGAAGTAGAATAAGTGAGAAATGTGAGGCCAAGTATACGTGCTTAATCACAGTGGAAGGAGTTGTACTCGTACGATATTGAGAACTAAGAAAGGGGACAAATCATACAACATTGAGAACTAAGAAATGCGACTAATCGAGCTATACAATGAACAACAAAGGAGACATAACATATGCAATTCAGAACAGAGATTGGTAGATTAGTCGTGCGAGATTATGAAATATGAGAGGAGTTCCAATCATTGCACATTTGGAAAAGATATGAGATCAAATTTCACAATGGTAAGAACATAAATATGTTTTAATAAGAATGGATTAAGAAACATGCGCTAGATCTATTCCTTGAAGATTTAGAACTAATACATCATCTATGCATTTGCAAAAGAATAGAGAAATGAGGCCGATCAAACTTGCTTTAGGGTAAGGAAGAAGTTGCGATCGTTCGATATTGAGAGCCAAGAAATTGACTAACTGTTCTATGAAATCGCAAAAGGAGAACACATGATAAAATATTATGAAAGGGAGATAATTAAGAAACTAGAAAGGTGATCCAATCGACAAACATGTTGAAAAGATAAGAATATCTAATAACGGATGATAAGCCCCTAATACGTGACTTAGTTAGACTAGATTGAGAACCATGTGTGGGACCTGTGTACAAATGATTTAGATCAAATGAATGATCTAATCGCATTCAAAAGAGAACGGAGGCAACCATATTAGCTTAATAACTAATGAAGAAGTGTAATCGTAAGATATTGAGAACTAAGAAAGTCGACTAATCGTAATATATTGTGAGTCGCAAAAGGAGATACAACAATCAAAAAAGATTGAGAAATAATAAAGGATAAGTAGCCGTATTGGATTTAAAAAGAACCAAGAGCGGGTCGTATTCATTAAAGAGTTATAATTAAGAGATTATCTAATCGAATAAGAAAAAGAACTGAGAAATGAGGCCTATTAATTATGCTGCACAATGATTAAGGAAGAAATTGTAATAGTACGATATTGAGAAGAAAGGAAGGGTCTAATCGTACTATATTATGACACAGTAAAGGAGATCTAGTCGTACAGGATTAAGAACTAACAAAGTCGATCGAGTCATATCAGATTAAGAAATAGAACAGGAGTTCTTATAAAAGTAAATCTCGTAACTCAAGATAAGAACTTAAAATGCGATTTGATTTGGCAAAATTAAGAACCATGAGTGATAACTATGCGTAAAAGAATAAGAACTAAAATATAATATGATCGTTTAGAAGTAATAAGTGAGAAATGAGGCCAAGTATACTTGCTTAATCACAGTGGAAGGAGTTGTACTCATACGATATTGAGAACTCATAAAGGGGACAAATCGTACAGGATAAAATACTAATAACTGGGATCAAGTCGCATAAGATTTAGAAACAAGAAAGGAGTTCTCAACAAAGTACATGTAGAAACATAATAAGTTCTAATAACTCATGATAACAACGTAAAATGTGATTTAATTATGCCAAATTAAGAACCAAGAATTAGTTCAAATTAAGTAAAAGATTTTGAACAAAAGATGATTATCTAACCTTATGTTGAAAAAGAACTGAGAAACGAAGCCAATTACACCTTGTATAATGACAAAGGAGATAATCGAACAATATTGAGAACTAAGAAATGCGACTAATCTAGCTATACAATGAACAACAAAAGGAGACATAACATATGCAATTCACTAAACAAAGATAGGAGATTAGTCGTGTAAGATTATGAAATATGAGAGGAGTTCCAATCATGGCACATTTGGAAAAGATATGAGATCAAATTTCACAAGGTAAGAACATAAATATGTTTTAATAAGAATGGAATCAGAACCATGCGGCTGGACCTATTCCTTGAAGATTTAGAACTAATACATCATCTAAAAGCATTTGCAAAAGAATAGGGAAATGAGGCCAATCCAACTTGCTTTACGAGTAAGTAAGAAGTTGCGATCGTTCGATATTGAGAGCCAAGAAATTGACAAACTGTTCTATGTTATGAATCGCAAAAGGAGCTCTTATTTAACACATGATAAAATATTAGGGAGATAATTAAGAAACTAGAAAGGTGATCTAATCGACATACATGTTGAAAAGATAAGAATATCTAATAACGGATGATAAGCCCCTAATACGTGACTTAGTTAGACTAGATTGAGAACCATGTGTTGGACCTGTGCAGAAAAGATTTAGATCAAAAGAATGATCTAATCGCATTCGAAAGAGAACGGAGGCTACCATATTAGCTTAATAACTAAGGAAGAAGTGTAATCTAAGATATTGAGAACTAAGAAAGTCGACTAATAGTAATATATTGTGAGTCGCAAAAGGAGATACATCAATCAAACAAGATTGAGAACTAATAAAGGAGAAGTAGCCGTATTAGATTTAAAAAGAACCAAGAGCGGGTCGTATTCATTAAATATTTATAATTAGAAATTATCTAATCGTATATGAAAAAGAACTGAGAAATGAGGCCTATTAATTATACGTGCACAATGATTAAGGAAGAAATTGTAATAGTACTCCCCGATATTGAGAAGAAAGAAAGGGTCTAATCGTACTATATTATGACACAGTAAAGGAGATCTAAACTTACAGGATTAAGAACTAACAAAGTAGATCGAGTCATATCAGATTAAGAAAAAAAAATAGGAGTTCTTATAAAAGTAAATCTCGTAACTCAAGATAAGAACTCTAAATGCGATTTGATTTGGCCAAATTAAGAACCATGAGTGATAACTGTGCATAAAAGAATAAGAACTAAAATATAATATGATGGTTTTGAAGAAATAAGTGAGAAATGAGGCAAAGTATACGTGCTTAATCACAGTGGAAGGTGTTGCACTTTGTATTGTTGAGAACTAAGAAAGGGAACAAATCGTACAAGATTAAATACTAATAACTGGGATCAAGTCGCATAAGATTGAGAAACAAGAAAGGTGTTCTCAACAAAGTACATGTAGAAACACAATAAGTTCTAATAACTCATGATAACAACATAAAATGTGAATTAATTGTGCTAGATTAAGAAGTTAACCAAGAATCAGTTCAAATTGAAAAAGACTTTGAACAAAATATGATTATCTAACCTTATTTGAAAAACAACTGAGAAATGAAGCCAATTACACGTTGTATAATGACAAAGGAAGAAGTGATAATTGTACAATATTGAGAACTAAGAAATGCGACTAATCGTGCTACACAATGAACAAAAAAGGAGACATAACATATGCAATTCACAGAACAAAAAAAGGAGATTGGTCGTGTAAGATTATGAAATACGAGAGGAGTTCCAATCATAGTACATTTGGAAAAAATATGAGATCAAATTTCACAAGGTAAGAACATAAATATGTTTAAATAAGAATGGATTAAGAACCATGCGCTGCACCTACTCCTTGAAGATTTAGAACTAATACATCATCCAATAGCATTTTGCAAAAGAATAGAGAAATGAGATCGATCAAACTTGCTTTACGAGTGAGGAAGAAGTTGCGATCGTTCGATATTGAGAGCCAAGAAATTGACTAACTGTTCGTCTATGAATTGTAAAAGGAGAACACATGATAAAATATTAGGGAGATAATTAAGAAATTAGAAAGGTGATCTAATCGACATACATGTTGAAAAGATAAGAATATCTAATAACGGATGATAAGCCCCTAATACGTGACTTAGTAAAACTAGATTGAGAACCATGTGTGGGACCTGTGCACAAAAGATTTAGATCAAATGAAAGATATAATCGCATTCGAAAGAGAACGGAGGCAACTATATTAGCTTAATAACTAAGGAAGAAGTGTAATCGTAAGATATTGAGAACTAAGAAAGTCGAGTAATCGTAATATATTGTGAGTCGCAAAAGGAGATACAATCAAATGGAGATGTAGTCGTATTAGATTTAAAAAGAACCAAGAGCGGGTCGTATTCAATAAAGATTTATAATTAAGAGATTATCCAATCGTATAAGAAAAAGAACTGAGAAATGAGGCCTATTAATTATACCTGCACAATGATTAAGAAAGAAATTTAAATAGTACGTTACTGATTGAAGAAAGAAAGGGTCTAATCGAACTATATTGTGACACAGTAAAGGATATCAAATCGTACAGGATTAAGAACTAACAAAGTAGATCGAGTCATATCAGATTAAGAAATAGAACAGGAGTTCTTATAAAAGTAAATCTCGTAACTCAAGATAAGAACTTAAAATACAATTTGATTTCGCCAAATTAAGAACCAAGAGTGATAACTATGCATAAAAGAATAAGAACTGAAATATAATATGATGGTTTTGAAGAAATAAGTGAGAAATGAGGCCAAGTATACGTGCTTAATCACAATGGAAAAGTTGTACTCGTACGATATTGAGAACTCAGAAAGGGGACAAATCGTACAAGATTAAATACTAATAACTGGGATCAAGTCGCATAAGATTAAGAAACAAGAATGGAGATCTCTACAAAGTACATGTAGAAATATAATAAGTTCTAATAACTCAGGATAACAACGTAAGATGTGATTTAATTATGCTAGATTAAGAACCAAGAATCAGATCTATATGATTCAAATTGAAAAAGAGTTTGAACAAAAGATGATTATCTAACCTTATTTGAAAAAGAACTGAGAAATGAAGCCAATTACACACCTTGTATTCTGACAAAGGAAGAAGTGATAATCGTACAATATTGAGAACTATGAAATGCGACAAATCATGCTACACAAGAAAAACAAAAGGAGACATAACATATGCAATTCACAGTTCTTAGAACGGAGATTAGTCATGTCAGATTTGAAATACAAGAGGAGTTCCAATCATAGCTCATTTGGAAAAGATATGAGATCAAATTTCACAAGGTAAGAACATAATTATGTTTTAATAAGAATGGAATAAGAACCATGCGCTGAACTTATTCCTTGAAGATTTAGAACTAATACATCATCTAATAGCATTTGCAAAAGAATAGAGAAATGAGGCCGATCAAACTTGCTTTACGAGTAAGGAAGAAGTTGCGATCGTTCGATATTGAGAGCCAAGAAATTGACTAACTGTTCTTCGTTATGAATAATCTCACAAAAGGAGAACACATGATAAAATATTAGGGAGATAATTAAGAAACTAGGAAGGTGACCTAATCGACATACATGTTGAAAAGATAAGAATATCTAATAACGGATGATTAGCCCCTAATACGTGACTTAGTTAGACTAGATTGAGAACCATGTGTGGGACCTGTGCACAAAAGATTTAGATCAAATGACTGATCTAATCGCATTCGAAAGAGAACAGAGGCTACCATATTAGCTTAATAACTAACGAAGATGTGTAATCGTAAGATATTGAGAAATAAGAAAGTCGACTAATCGTAATATATTGTGAGTCGCAAAAGGAGATACAATAAAAAGGAGAAGTAGTCGTATTAGATTTAAAAAGAACCAAGAGCTGGTCGTATTCATTAAAGATTTATAATTAAGAGATTATCTAATCGTATAAGAAAAAGAACTGAGAAATGAGGCCTATTAATTATGCTGCACAATGATTAAGGAAGAAATTGTAACAGTACAATATTGATTAGAAGAAAGAAAGGGTCTAATCGTACTATATTATGACACAGTAAAGGAGATCAAATCGTACAGGATTAAGAACTAACAAAGTAGATCGAGTCATATCAGACTAAGAAATAGAACAGGAGTTCTTATAAAAGTAAATCTCGTAACTCAAGACAAGAACTTAAAATGCAATTTGATTTGGGCAAATGAAGAACCACGAGTGATAACTATGCACAAAAGAATAAGAACTAAAATATAATATGATGGTTTTGAAGAAATAAGTGAGAAATGAGGCAAAGTATACGTGCTTAATCACAGTTTTTAGGAGTCGTACTCGTACGATATTGAGAACTCAGAAAGGGGACAAATCGTACAAGATTAAATAATAATAACTGGGATCAGGTCGCACAAGATTAAGAAACAAGGAAGGAGTTCTCAACAAAGTACATGTAGAAACACAATAAGTTCTAATAACTCCTGATAACAACGTAAAATGTAAATTAATTATGCAAGATTAAGAACCAAGACATATCAGTTCAAATTGAAAAAGAGTTTGAACAAAAGATGATTATCAAACCTTATTTCTCAAAGAACTGAGAAATGAAGCCAATTACACCTTGTATAATGACATAGGAAGAAGTGATAATCGTACAACATTGAGAACTAAGAAATGCGACAAATAAAGCTATACAACGAACAACAAAGGAGACATAACATACGCAATTCAGAACAAAGAAAGGAGATTAGTCGTGTGAGATTATGAAATATGAGAGGAGTTCCAATCATTGCACACTTGGAAAAGATATGAGATCAAATTTCACAAGGTAAGAACATAAATATGTTTTAAAAAGAATGGATTAAGAACCATGCAGTTGGACCTATTCCTTTAAGATTTAGAACTAATACATCATCTAATAGCATTTGCAAAAGAATAGAGAAATGAGGCCCATCAAACTTGCTTTACGAGTAAGGAAGAAGTTGTGATCGTTCGATATTGAGAGCCAAGAATTTGACTAACTGTTCTATGTTATAGGGGAATAGCAAAAGGAGAACACATGATAAAATATTAGAGAGATAATTAAGAAACTAGAAAGGTGATCTAATGGACATACATGTTGAAAAGACAAGAATGTCTAATAACGGATTATAAGCCCCTAATACGTGACTTAGTTAGACTAGATTGAGAACCATGTGTGGGACCTGTGCACAAAGGTTTTTAAATCAAATGTCTAATCGCATTCGAAAGAGAACGGAGGCAACCATATTAGCTTAACAACTAAGGAAGAAGTGTAATCGTAAGATATTGAGAACTAAGAAAGTCAACTAACTGTAATATATTGTGAGTCGCAATAGGAGATACAACAATCAAACAAGATTGAGAACTAATAAAGGAGAAGTAGTCGTATTAGATTTAGAAAGAACCAAGAGCGGGTCGTATTCATTTAAGATTTATAATTAAAGGATTATCTAATCGTATAAGAAAAAGAACTGAGAAATGAGGCCTATTAATTATGCCTGCACAATGATTAAGGAAAAAATATTGTTATAGTACGATATTGAGAAGAAAGAAAGGGTCGAATCGTACCATATTATGACACAGTAAAGGCGATCTAATCGTACAGGATTAAGACCTAACAAAGTAGATCGAGTCTTATCAAATTAAGAAATGGAACAGGAGTTCTTATAAAAGTAAATCTCGTAACTCAAGATAAGAACTGAAAATGCGATTTGATTTGGCCAAATTAAGAACCACGAGTGATAACTATGCATAAAAGAATAAGAACTAAAATATAATATGATGGTTTTGAAGAAATAAGTGAGAAATGAGGCCAAGTATACGTGCTTAATCACAGTGGAAGGAGTTGTACTCGTACGATATTGAGAACTCAGAAAGGGGACAAATCGTACAAGATTAAATACTAACAATTGGGATCAAGTCGCACAAGATTAAGAAACAAGAAAGGAGTTCTCAACAAAGTACATGTAGAAACACAATAAGTTCTAATAACTCATGATAACAACGTAAAATTTGATTTAATTATGCTAAGATTAAGAACCAAGAATCAGTTCAAATTGAAAAAGAGTTTGAACAAAAGATTATTATCTAACCTTATTGGAAAAAGAACTGAGAAATGAAGCCAATTACACCTTGTATAATGAGAAAGGAAGAAATGATAATCGTACAACATTGAGAACTAAGAAATGTGACTAATCGAGCTATACAACGAACAACAAAGGAGACATAACATATGCAATTCAGAACAAGGAAAGGAGATTAGTCGGGTGAGATTATGAAATATGAGAGGAGTTCCAATCATTGCACATTTGGAAAAGATATGAGATCAAATTTCACAAGGTAAGAACATAAATATGTTTTAATAAGAATGGATTAAGAACCATGCGGCTGGACCAATTCCTTGAAGATTTAGAACTAATACATCATCTAATAGCATTTGCAAAAGAATAGAGAAATGAGGCCCATCAAACTTGCTTTACGAGTAAGGAAGAAGTTACGATCGTTCGATATTGAGAGCTAAGAAATTGACTCTAACTGTTCTATGAATCGCAAAAGGAGAACACATGATAAAATATTAGGGAGATAATTAAGAAACTAGAAAGGTGATCTAATCGACATACATGTTGAAAAGATAAGAATATAATAACGGATGATAAGCCCCTAATACGTGACTTAGTTAGACTAGATTGAGAACCATATGTAGGATTTGTGCACAAAAGATTTAAATCAAATAAAGGATCTAATCGCATTCGACAGAGAACGGAGGCAACCACATTAGCTTTATAACTAAGGAAGAAGTGTAATCGTAAGATATTGAGAACTAAGAAAGTCGACTAATCGTAATATATTGCGAGTCGCAAAAGGAGATACAACAATCAAAAAAAATTGAGAACTAATAAAGGAGAAGTAGTCGTATTAGATTTAAAAAGAACCAAGAGCGGGTGGTATTCATTAAATATTTATAATTTAGAGATTATCTTATCATATAAGAAAACGAACTAAGAAATGAGGCCAATTAATTATGCCTGGACAATGATCTTTAAGGAAGAAATTTTAATAGTACGATATTGAGAAGAAAGAAAGGGTCGAATCGTACTATATTCTGAGACAGTAAAGGAGATCTAATCGTACAGGATTAAGAACTTACAAAGTAGATCGAGTCATATCGGATTAAGAAATAGAACAGGGGTTCTTATAAAAGTAAATCTCGTAACTCAAGATAAGAACTTGAAATGCAATTTGATTTGGCCAAATTAAGAACCATGAGTGATAACTATGCATAAAAGAATAAGAACTAAAATATAATATGATGGTTTTGAAGAAATAAGTGAGAAATGAGGCCAAGTATACGTGCTAAATCACAGTGGAAAGAGTTGTACTCGTACGATATTGAGAACTCAGAAAGGGGACAAATCGTACAAGATTAAATACTCATAACTGGGATCAAGTCGCACAAGATTAAGAAACAAGAAAGGAAGTCTCAACAAAGTACATGTAGAAACACAATAAGTTCTAATAACTCATGATAACAACGTAAAATGTCAATTCGTAATTATGGAATATTAAGAACCAAGAATCAGTTCAAATAGAAAAAGAGTTTGAACAGAAGATGATTATCTTACTTTATTAGAAAAGGAACTGAGAAATAAAGCCAATTACACCTTGTATAATCACAAAGAAAGAAGTGATAATCGTGCAACATTGAGAACTAAGAAATGCCACTAATCGAGCTATACAATGAACAACAGAGGAGACATAACATATGCAATTCAAAACAAGGAAAGGAGATTAGTCGGGTGAGATTATGAAATAAGAGAGGAGTTCCAATCATTGCACATTTGGAAATGATATTAGATCAAATTTCAAAAGGTAAGAACATAAATATGTTTTAATAAGAATGGATTAAGAACCATGCGGCTGGACCAATTCCTTGAAGATTTAGAACTAATACATCATCTAATAGCATTTGCAAAAGAATAGAGAAATGAGGCCCATCAAACTTGCTTTACGAGTAAGGTAGAAGTTGCGATCGTTCGATATTGAGAGCCAATTTCTAATATTTTATCATTTGTTGAAATTGACTAACTGTTCTATGAATCGCAAAAGGAGAACACATGATAAAATATTAGGGAGATAATTAAGAAACTAGAAAGGTGATATAATCGACATACATGTTAAAAAGATAAGAATATAATAAAGGATGATAAGCCCCTAATACGTGACTTAGTTAGACTAGATTGAGAACCATGTCTGGGATCTGTGCACTAAAGATTTATATCAAATGAATGATCTAATCGCATTCGACAGAGAACGGAGGCAACCACAATAGCTTTATAACTAAGGAAGAAGTGTAATCGTAAGATATTGAGAACTAAGAAAGTCGACTAATCGTAAAAAATTGTGAGTCGCTAAAGGAGATACAACAATCAAAGAAGATTGAGAACTAATAAAGGAGAAGTTGTCGTATTAGATTTAAAAAGAACCAAGAGCGGGTCGTATTCTTTAAAGATTTATAATTAAGAGATTATCTAATCGTATAAGAAAAAGAACTAAGAAATGAGGCCTATTAATTATGCCATTATTATATGCACAATGATTAAGGAAGAAATTGTAATAGTACGATATTGAGAAGAAAGAAAGGGTCTAATCGTACTATATTATGACACAGTAAAGGAGATCTAATCGTACAGGATTAAGAACTTACAAAGTAGATCGAGTCATATCAGATTAAGAAATAGAACAGGAGTTCTTATAAAAGTAAATCTCGCAACTCAAGATAAGAACTTAAAATGCGATTTGATTTGGCCAAATTAAGAACCATGAGTGATAACTATGCATAAAAGAATAAGAACTAAAATATAATATGATGGTTTTGAAGAAATAAGTGAGAAATGAGGCCAAGTATACGTGCTTAATCACAGTGGAAGGAGTTGTACTCGTACGATATTGAGAACTGAGAAAGGGGACAAATGGTACAAGATTAAATACTAATAACTGGGATCAAGTCTCACAAGATTGAGAAACATGAAAGGAGTTCTCAACAAAGTACATGTAGAAACACAATAAGTTCTAATAACTCATGATAACAACGTAGAAATGTGAATTAATTATGCTAGATTAAGAACTCCTTTCAGTTCAAATTGAAAAAGAGTTTGAACAAAAGATGATTATCTAACCTTATTGGAAAAAGAACTGAGAAATGAAGCCAATTACACCTTGTATAATGACAAAGGAAGAAGTGATAATCGTACAACATTGAGAACTAAGAAATGCGACTAATCGAGCTATACAATGAACAACAAAAGGACACATAACATATGCAATTCAGAACAAGGAAAGGAGATTTGTCGTGTGAGATTATGAAATACGAGAGGAGTTCCAATCATAGCACATTTGGAAAAGATATGAGATCAGATTTCACAAGGTAAGAACATAAATATGTTTTAATAATAATGGATTAAGAACCATGCGGCTGGACCTATTCCTTGAAGATTTAGAACTAATACATCATCTAATAGCATTTGCAAAAGAATAGAGAAATGAGGCCGATCAAACTTGCTTTACGAGTAAGGAAGAATTTGCGACCGTTCGATATCTTCAGACTGAGAGCCAAGAAATTGACTAACTGTTCTATGAATCGCAAAAGGAGAACACATGATAAAATATTAGGGAGATAATTAAGAAACTGGAAAGGTGATCTAGTCGACATGCATGTGAAAAGATAAGAATATCTAATAACGGATGATAAGCCCCTAATACGTGACTTAGTTAGACTAGATTGAGAACCATGTGTGGGACCTGTCACGTAAAGATCTATATCAAATGAATGATCTAATCGCATTCGAAAGAGAACTGAGGCAACCATATGAGCTTAATAACTAAGGAAGAAGTGTAATCGTAAAATATTGAGAACTAAGAAAGTCGACTAATCGTAATATATTGTGAGTCGCAAAAGGAGATACAACAATCAAAGAAGATTGAGAACTAATAAAGGAGAAGTTGTCGTATTCGATTTAAAAAGAACCAAGAGCGGGTCGTATTTTTTAAAGATTTATAATTAAGAGATTATCTAATCGTATAAGAAAAAGAACTGAGAAATGAGGCCTATTCTATTAATTATGCCTGAATAATGATTAAGGAAGAAATTAATATTGAGAAGAAAGAAAGGGTCGAATCGTACTATATTATGACACAGTAAAGGAGATGTAATCTACTGGATTAAGAACTTACAAAGTAGATCGAGTCATATCAGATTAAGAAATAGAACAGGAGTTCTTATAAAAGTAAATCTCGTAACTCAAGATAAGAACTTAAAATGCAATTCGATTTGGCCAAATTAAGTACCGGAGTGATAACTATGCATAAAAGAATAAGAACTAAAATATAATATGATGGTTTTGAAGAAATAAGTGAGAAATGATTCCACTGCCAAGTATACGTGCTTAATCACAGTGGAAGGAGTTGTACTCGTACGATATTGAGAACTGAGAAAGGGGACAAAAGGTACAAGATTTAATACTAATAACTGGGATCAAGTCGCACAAGATTAAGAAACAAGAAAGAAGTTCTCAACAAAGTACATGTAGAAACACAATAAGTTCTAACAACTCTTGATAACACAGGCGACGTAAAATGTGAATTAATTACGCTAGATTTAGAACCAAGAATCAGTTCAAATTGAAAAAGAGTTTGAACAAAAGATGAATATCTAACCTTATTTGAAAAAGAACTGAGAAACGAAGCCAATTAAACCTTGTATAATGACACAGGAAGAAGTGATAATCGTACAACGTTGAGAACTAAGAAATGCTACTAATCGAGCTATACAATGAACAACAAAAGGAGACATAACATATGCAATTCAGAATAAAGAAAGGAGATTAGTCGTGTGAGATTATGAAATATGAGAGGAGTTCCAATCATAGCACATTTGGAAAAGATATGAGATCAAATTTCACAAGGTAAGAACATAAATATGTTTTAATAAGAATGGATTAAGAACCATACGGCTGGACCTATTCCTTGAAGATTTAGAACTAATACATCATCTAATAGAATTTGAAAAAGAATAGAGAAATGAGGCAGATCAAACTTGCTTTACGAGTATGGAAGAAGTTGCGATCGTTAGACATCTCGATATTGAGAGCCAAGAAATTGACTACTATGAATCGCAAAAGAAGAACACATAATAAAATATTAGGGAGATAATTAAGAAACTATAAAGGTGAATTAATCGACATACATGTTGAAAAGATAAGAAAATCTTATAACAGATGATAAGCCCTAATACATGACTTCGTTAGACTAGATAGAGAACCATGTGTGGGTCCTGTGCAAAACAGATTTAGATCAAATGAATGATCTAATCGCATTCGGAAGAGAACGGAGGCAACCATATTAGCTTAATAACTAAGGAAGAAGTTTAATCGTAAGATATTGAGAACTAAGAAAGTCGACTAATCGTAATATATTGTGAGTCGCAAAAGGAGATACAGCAATCAAACAAGATTGAGAACTAATAAAGGAGAATTAGTCGTATTAGATTTAAAAAGAACCAAGAGCGGGTCGTATTCATTAAAGATTTATAATTAAAAGATTATCTAATCGTATAAGAAAAAGAACTGAGAAATGAGGCCTATTATTCATTATGCATACACAATTATTAAGGAAGAAATTGTAATAATACGATATTGAGAAGAAAGAAAAGGTCTAATCGTTCTATATTATGACACAGTAAAGGAGATATAATCGTACATGATTAAGAACTAACAAATTAAATTAAGTCATTACAGATTAAGAAATAGAACAGGAGTTCTTGTAAAAGTAAATCTCGTAACTCAAGATAAGAACTTAAAATGCGATTTGATTTGGCCAAATTCAGACCATGAGTGATAACTATGCATAAAAGAATAAGAACTAAAATATAATATGATGGTTGTGAAGAAATAATTGAGAAATGAGGCCAAGTATTCGTGCATAATCACAGTGGAAGGAGTGTGTAATCGTACGATTCATTAGAACTCAGAAAGGGGACAAATCGTACAAGATTAAATACTAATAACTGGGATCAAGTCGCACAAGATAAAGAAACAAGAAAGGAGTTCTCAACAAAATACATGTAGAAACAGAATAACTTCTAATAACTCATGATTAAACAACGTAAAATGTGATTTAATTATGCTAGATTAAGAACCAAGAATCAGTTCAAATTGTAAAAGACTTTAACAAAAGATGATTATCTAACCTTATTTGAAAAGGAACTGAGAAATGAAGCCAATTACACATTGTATAATGACAGAGGAAGATGTGATAATCGTACAACATTGAGAACTAAGAAATGCGACTAATTGAGCTATACAATGAACAACAAAAGGACACATAACATATGCAATTCAGAACAAGGAAAGGAGATTTGTCGTGTGAGATTATGAAATACGAGAGGAGTTCCAATCATAGCACATTTGGAAAAGATATGAGATCAGATTTCACAAGGAAAGAACATAAATATGCTTTAATAGGAATGGATTAAGAACCATGCGGCTGGACCTATTCCTTGAAAATTTAGAACTAATACATCATCTAATAGCATTTGCAAAAGAATAGAGAAATGAGGCCGATCAAACTTGCTTTACGAGTAAGGAAAATGTTGCGATCTCGTTCGATATTGAGAGCCAAGAAATTGACTAACTGTTCTATGAATCGCAAAAGGAGAACACATGATAAAATATTAGGGAGATAATTAAGAAACTAGAAAGGTGATCTAGTCGACATACATGTTGAAAAGATAAGAATATCTAATAACGGATGATAAGCCCCTAATACGTGACTTAGTTAGACTAGATTGAGAACCATGTGTGGGACCTGTGCACAAAAGATTTATATCAAATGAATGATCTAATCGCATTCGAAAGAGAATTGAGGCAACCATATTAGCTTAATAACTAAGGAAGAAGTATAATCGTAAGATATTGAGAACTAAGAAAGTCGACTAATCGTAATATATTGTGAGTCACAAAAGGAGATACAACAATCAAAGAAGATTGAGAACTAATAAAGGAGAAGTTGTCGTATTCGATTTAAAAAGAATTAAGAGCGGGTCGTATTCATTAAAGATTATAATTAAGAGATTATCTAATCGTATAAGAAAAAAAAGCTGAGAAGAAATGAGGCCTATTAATTATGCCTGCACAATGATTAAGGAAGAAATTGTAATAGTACGATATTGAGAAGAAAGAAAGGGTCGAATCGTACTATATTATGACACAGTAAAGGAGATCTAATCTACAGGATTAAGAACTAACAAAGTAGATCGAGTCATATCAGAATAAGAAATAGAACAGGACTTCTTATAAAAGTAAATCTCGTAACTCAAGATAAGAACTTAAAATACGATTTGATTTGGCCAAATTAAGAACCATGAGTGATAACTACGCATAAAAGAATAAGAACTAAAATATAATATGATGGTTTTGAAGAAATAAGTGAGAAATGAGGCCAAGTACACGTGCTTAATGACAGTGGAAGGAGTTGTACTCGTACGATATTGATAACTCAGAAAGGGGACAAATCGTACAAGATTGAATACTAATAACTGGGATCAAGTCGCACAAGATTAAGAAACAAGAAAAGAGTTCTCAACAAAGTACACGTAGAAACACAATAAGTTCTAATACAACTCATGATAACAACGTAAAATGTGATTTAATTATGCTAGATTAAGAACCAAAAATCAGTTCAAATTGTAAAAGACTTTGAACAAAAGATGATTGTCTAACCTTATTTGAAAAAGAAAAACTGAGAAATGAAGCCAATTACACCTTGTACAATGACAGAGGAAGAAGTGATGATCGTACAACATTGAGAACTAAGAAATGCGACTAATCGAGTTATACAATGAACAACAAAAGGACACATAACATATGCAATTCAGAACAAGGAAAGGAGATTTGTCGTGTGAGATTATGAAATACGAGAGGAGTTCCAATCATAGCACATTTGGAAAAGATGTGAGATCAGATTTCACAAGGTAAGAACATAAATATGTTTTAATAGGAATGAATTAAGAACCAAGCGGCTGGACCTATTCCTTGAAGATTTAGAACTAATACATCATCTAATAGCATTTGCAAAAGAATAGAGAAATGAGGCCGATCAAACTTGCTTTACGAGTAAGAACGCCGAAGAAGTTGCGATCGTTCGATATTGAGAGCCAAGAAAATGGACTAACTATTCTATGAATCGCAAAAGGAGAACACATGATAAAATATTAGGGAGATAATTAAGAAACTATAAAGGTGATCTAGTCGACATACATGTTGAAAAGTTAAGAATATCTAATAACGGATGATAAGCCCCTAATACGTGACTTAGTTAGACTAGATTGAGAACCATGTGTGGGACCTGTGCACAAAAGATTTATATCTAATGAATGATCTAATCGCATTTGAAAGGGAACTGAGGCAACCATATTAGCTTAATAACTAAGGAATAGGTGTAATCGTAAAATATTGAGAACTAAGAAAGTCGACTAATCGTAATATATTGTGAGTCGCAAAAGGAGATACAACAATCGAATAAGATTGAGAACTAATAAAGGAGAGTTGTCGTATTAGATTTAAAAAGAACCAAGAGCGGGTCGTATTCATTAAAGATTTATAATTAAGAGATTATCTAATCGTAATAAGAAAAAGAACTGAGAAATGAGGCCTATTAATTATGCCTGAATAATGATTAAGGAATAAATTAATATTGAGAAGAAAGAAAGGGTCGAATCGTACTATATTATGACACAGTAAAGGAGATGTAATCTACAGGATTAAGAACTTACAAAGTAGATCGAGTCATATCAGATTAAGAAATAGAACAGGAGTTCTTATAAAAGTAAATCTCGTAACTCAAGATAAGAACTTAAAATGCGATTCGATTTGGCCAAATTAAGAACCAGGAGTGATAACTATGCATAAAAGAATAAGAACTAAAATATAATATGATGGTTTTGAAGAAATAAGTGAGAAATGTGGCCAAGTATACGTGCTTAATCACAGTGGAAGGAGTTGTACTCGTACGATATTGAGAACTATTGAGATAAATCGTACAAGATTAAATACTAATAACTTATCAAGTCGCACAAGATTAAGAAACAAGAAAGGAGTTCTCAACAAAGTACATGTAGAAACACATCTAGTTCTTTCAAATTAATAAGTTCTAATAACTCATGATAACAACGTAAAATGTGATTTAATTATGCTAGATTAAGAACCAATAATCAGTTCAAATTGACAAAGACTTTGAACAAAATATGATTATCTAACCTTATTTGAAAAAGAACTGAGAAATGAAGCCAATTACACCTTGTATAATGACAGAGGAAGAAGTGATAATCGTATAACATTGAGAACTAAGAAATGCGACTAATCGAGCTATACAATGAACAAGAAAAGGAGACATAGAATATGCAATTCAGAACAAAGAAAGGAGATTAGTCGTGTGCGATTATGAAATACTAGAGGAGTTCCAATCATAGCACATTTGGAAAAGATATGAGATCAGATTTCACAAGGTAATAACATATATGTTTTAATAAGAATGGATTAAGAACCATGTGGCTGGACCTATTCCTTGAAGATTTAGAACTAATACATCATCTAATAGCATTTGCAAAAGAATAGAGAAATGAGGCCGATCAAACTTGCTTTACACTCAAGTAAGGAAGAAGTTGCGATCGTTCGATATTGAGAGCCAAGAAATTGACTAACTGTTTTATGAATCGCAAAAGGAGAACACATGATAAAATATTAGAGAGATAATTAAGAAACTAGAAAGGTGATCTAGTCGACATACATGTTGAAAAGATAAGAATATCTAATAACGGATGATAAGCCTCTAACACGTAACTTAGTTAAACTAGATTGAGAACCGTGTGTGGGACATGTACACAAAAGATTTATATCAAATGAATGATCTAATCGCATTCGAAAGAGAACTGAGGCAACCATATTAGCTTAATAACTAAGGAAGAAGTGTAATTGCAAGATATTGAGAACTAAGAAAGTCGACTAATCGTAATATATTGTGAGTCGCAAAAGGAGATACAACCATCAAAGAAGATTGAGAACTAATAAAGGAGAAGTTGTTAGATTTAAAAAGAATTAAGAGCGGGTCGTATTCATTAAAGATTTATAATTAAGAGATTATCTAATCGTCATAAGAAAAATTACTGAGAAATGAGGCCTATTAATTATCCCTGCACAATGATTAAGGAAGAAATTGTAATAGTACGATATTGAGAAGAAAGAAAGGGTCTAATCGTACTATATTATGACACAGTAAAGGAGATCTAATCTACAGGATTAAGAACTTACAAAGTAGATCGAGTCATATCAGATTAAGAAATAGAACAGGAGTTCTTATGAAAGTAAATCTCGTAACTCAAGATAAGAACTTAAAATGCGATTTTATTTGGCCAAATTAAGAGCCATGAGTGATAACTATGCATAAAAGAATAAGAACTAAAATATAATATGATGGTTTTGAAGAAATAAGTGAAAAATGTGGCCAAGTATACGTGCTTGATCACAGTGGAAGGAGTTGTACTCGTACGATATTGAAAACTGAGAAAGGGGACAAATCGTACAAGATTAAATACTAATAACAGGGATCAAGTCGCACAAGATTAGGAAACAAGAAAGGAGTTATCAACAAAGTACATAAGTAGAAACACAATAAGTTCTAATAACTCATGATAACAACGTAAAATGTGAATTAATTATGCTAGATTAAGAACCAAGAATCAGTTCAAATTGAAAAAGACTTTGAACAAAAGATCATTATCTAACCTTATTTGAAAAAGAACTGAGAAATGAAGCCAATTACACCTTGTATAATGACAGAGGAAGAAGTGATAATCGTACAACATTGAGAACTAAGAAATGCGACTAATCGAGCTATACAATGAACAACAAAAGGAGACATAACATATGCAATTCAGAACAAGGAAAGGAGATTAGTCGTGTGAGATTATGAAATATGAGAGGAGTTCCAATCATAGCATATTTGGAAAAGATATGAGATAAGATTTCACAAGGTAAGAACATAAATATGTTTTAATAAGAATGGGTTAAGAACCAAGCGACTGGACCTATTCCTTGAAGATTTAGAACTAATACATCATCTAATAGAATTTGCAAAAGAATAGAGAAATGAGGCCGATAACATAACTTGCTTGTGAAACGACCCCACCCTTTCACATATCTTGTCTACCCCATTCAGAAGGCGAAAAGAAGAAGGTCACCCTTTCAGCCCATGATTGAGAAATTATCTCTAAAATTGCGAGTGGCAAATGAAATTTCCCTCTCCTGGGGGAAAGCTAATCCTGATCAAGCTTGTTTTGAGTAGTATTCCAATATACCTATTCACGGTACTCCAGCCTCCAGAAGCTGTAATCAAGGACCTGGAGCGCCAATTGGCAAACTTCTTCTGGGGCAATTCGGACTCGGAAAGCAGGTACCATTGGGCATCATGGAAGTCATTAGGTAAGCCAACAGCTTCCAATGGCCTTGGAATGATGTCCCTCTCAGATTTGGTCAAGGGTTTTGGCATTAAACTATGGTGGAAATTTCGAAAGGGGAATTCTTTATGGTGCTCTTTCATGCGTGCTAGATATTGTCGTTCCCATCCTTGTTTAATAAATGAAAGGCACAGTGATTCATATATATGGAAGTGCATGCTTAAAAGCCGTGAGAACGCAGAAAAAAAGGCCTTTTATTTTTGTTACGCATCGGACAAGTCTCCTTGTGGTATGACACTTGGCTGCCTGAAGGACCTTTGTTTCACAAGGTTAATCAAGTGTTCGAGCCAACCCTTACAGTTGCTGATTTGTGAGTGCAAATGCCTGGAACCTTGCAATTTTAAGCGAACATTATTCGGGCCTCGAGATAGAAAGACTGGAGAAGCTTCGTTGCGGGACACATTTCCAAGTTAGTAATGACTTCGATGTGCTGGTATGGATTCTCTCACCTAATGGCAAGATTTCAGCCTTCTCTACCCTTCCTTAACATGTTTCCAAACTCTCTCAAACAATGATTTGGGACAATAAACTCCAAATCGAAATCTCCATCTTCATGTGGCGACTCTTGAATAGGAAACTCCCACTTGACGATATCAAAACTACCTCTGGGGTTTCCATGGCCTCAAAATGTCCCTTTTGTCACCATCAAGAAACACTGGATCCTCATCTCTTTGCAAGTTGTGATTTCACCAGCCTAGTCTGGTGATACGAGCCAAGGGGCATCTTCTAGCTCGACCAAGGTTCGTGAAGAGTCATTGCAAGTGCCAACTTGGACCAATTACAAGGGCACGTGCAAAGAGGATCCAACAAGCCATGCAAAGTTTGGTTTGAGGTGTTCTTGACGGGGAAGCCGTCCAAAACAAACTAGAAGTGGAACGGGCTTATAAATCTGATTGGAACACTCTTCAAGTCCAAATCCATAATGGAGAAGTCCGGTAGTTTGTCTTTACTCTATTATTTTATAAAGCCCAATAGTAGTTTAAGTTGGTGTAAATTGGGCTGGTTTAAGTCGAGTATAGTTGTGACTTAGTTCTCAATTTTTAGGCTCCTTAATTGGCCTTAATAAGGCCCATTTAGCCCAAATCTTGGGGCCACTTATGGCTGAACCCCAACACTACTTTTTTAGGTGTTTTTAAGCTAGTTTTTAGGACTTTATTATGACTATAAAAACTAGGCCTCATCATGTGGACGAATTTCAGCAGATTTTTATAAAAAAAACTTGTCTTTTTCGTGAGGAAAAAGTTCTTTCTTTTAGTCTTTGGATTAAGACTTTGTTGGGATCATCGCTTGAGCAACGGTGATTGTTCTAACCGCCTTATGGATTTGGTTCTTGCCTGATTCGTTTAGGCAACGGGTCAATTCTCGCTTTAAATCTTGTTAAGAGTTTGGTCTTGTCTTGTTATAGACAACGAGTTGAACTCTTGGTTGATTGTGCAATTGGAGTCACACCATCTTTGGAAACATTTTTTACAAGGTGAAAAATGCTGAGATGCATGTTCAACAATGTGAGGCTATTTGCTTGCAACAGCCGTCACAACCTAACCAAATTTCTCTTGCCCGTGCACAATCCATGCACGCTAAATGCCTTGCCGATGAAGAAAGTTTTTGGAGGCAAAAATCGGGTATGAAATGACTGACACAAGGAGATTTTTGCACGAGGTTTGAGAGCACAATTCATTTGCGAGAAATATCTGCGATTACCCATTTCCAAGGAAGTGTCCAACAATCACTCATCTTGCATTCGCAAACGACGTAGTCATTTTCACTAAAGGAGTGACTAAATCAATCAAGAACTCGTGGAGTTCCATGACCAGTTTGAGCCTTCGTCTTGGCAGCTTATTAACAAGTCGAAAAGCATCTTTTACATGGCCAACAACGCTCCACTATCTAGGATTAGAATGGTTCAATTTTGAACAGGTTTTGCGAAACATCCCCTCCCTTTCGCATTTCTTGGCTGCCCCATTCAAAAGGCGAAGAAAAGAAGGTCACTCTTTCAGCCCATGATCGAGAAAATTACCTCTAAAATTGCGGGGTGGCAAATGAAATTTCTCTCCCCTGTGGGAAAGCTAATCCTGATCAAGCTTGTTTTAAGTAGTATTCCAATATTCCTATTCACGGTACTCCAGCCTCCAAAAGCTGTAATCAAGGACTTGGAGTGCAAAATCGCAAACTTCTTCTGGGACAATTCGGACTCGGGAAGCAGGTACCATTGGGCATCATGGAAGTCATTATGTATGCCAACAGCTGCCAATGGCCTTGGAATAATGTCCCTCTCAGATTTGGTCAAGGGTTTTGGGATTAAACTATGGTGGAAATTTAGAAAGCGGAATTTTTATGGTGCTCTGACATGCGTGCTAGATATTGTCGTTCCCACCCTTGTTTAATAAATGAAAGGCACAGTGATTCATATATATGGAAGTGCATGCTCAAAAGCCGTGAGAACGCAGAAAAAAGGCCTTTTATTTTTGTTACGCATCGGACAAGTCTCCTTGTGGTATGACACTTGGCTGCCTGAAGGAGCTTTGTTTCACGAGGTTAGTCAAGTGTTCGAGCCAACCCTTACAGTTGCTGATTTGTCAGTGCAAATGCCTGGAACCTTGCAATTTTAAGCGAACATTATTCGGGCCTCGAGATCGAAAGACTGGAGAAGCTTCTTTCTGGGACACATTTCCAAGTTAGTAATGACTCCGATGTGCATCCGTGGTATGGATTCTCTTACCTAATGGCAAGATTTCAGCCTTCTCTACCCTTCTTTAACATGTTTCCAAACTCTCTCAAACAATGATTTGGGACAATAAACTCCAAATCGAAATCTCCATCTTCATGTGGCGTCTCTTGAATAGGAAACTCCCACTTGACGATATCAAAACTACATTTGGGGTTTCCATGGCTTCAAAATGTCCCTTTTGTCACCATCAAGAAACATTGGATCATCTCTTTGCAAGTTTTGATTTCACCAGCCAAGTCTGGTGATACGAGCCAAGGGGCATGTTCTAGCTCGACCAAGGTTCGTGAAGAGTCATTGCAAGTGCCAACTTGGACCAATTACAAGGGCACGTGCAAAGAGAATCCAACAAGCCATGCAACGTTTGGTTCGAGGTGTTCTTGACGGGGAAGCCGTCCAAAACAAACTAGAAGCGGAACGGTCTTGTAAATATGATTGGAACACTCTTCAAGTCCAAATCCATAATGATGAAGTCCGGTAACAAACTACGTTTGTCTTTACTCTATTATTTTATAAAGCCCAATAGTAGTTTAAGTTGGTGTAAATTGGGCTGGTTTAAGTCGAGTATAGTTGTGACTTAGTTCTCAGTTTTGAGGCTCATTAGTTAGCCATAATAAGGCCCATTTAGCCCAAATCTTGGGGCCAGTTATGGCTGAACCCCAGCACTACTTTTCTAGGAGTTTTTAAGCTAGTTTTTAGGACTTTATTAAGACTATAAATAGGCCTCATCATATGGACGAATTTCAGCAGATTTTTATAAAAAAACTTGTCTTTTTCGTGAGGAAAAAGTTCTTTCTTTTAGTCTTTGGATTAAGACTTTGTTGGGATCATCGCTTGAGCAACGGTGATTGTTCTAACCGACTTATAGATTTGGTTCTTGCCTGATTCGTATAGGCAACGGGTCAATTCTCGCTTTAAATCTTGTTAAGAGTTTGGTTCTTGTCTTGTTATAGACAACGAGTTGAACTCTTGCTTGATTGCGCAATTGGATGTCACACCATCATTGGAAACATTTTTGACAAGGTGAAAAATGCTGAGATGCATGTTCAACAATGTGAGGCTATTTGCTTGCAACAGCTGTCACAACCTAACCAAATTTCTTTTGCTCGAGCACAATCCATGCACGCTAAATGCCTTGCCGATGAAGAAAGTTTTTGGAGGCAAAAATCGGGTATGAAATGGCTGACACAAAAAGATTTTTGCGCGAGGTTTGCGAGCACAATTCCTTGCGGAAATATCTGCGATTACGCATTTCCAAGGAAGTGTCCAACAATCACTCATCTTGCGTTCGCAAACGACATAGTCATTTTCACTGAAGGAGAGGCTAAATCAATCAAGAACTCGTGGAGTTCCACGACCAGTTTGAGTCTTCATCTGGGCAGCTTATTAACAAGTCGAAAAGCTTCTTTTACATGGCCAACAACGCTCCACTATCTAGGATCAGAATGGTTCAATTTTGAACAGGTTTTGTGAAACGTCCCCTCCCTTTCACCTGATATCTTGGCTGCCCCATTCAGAAGGCGAAGAGAAGAAAGTCACCCTTTCAGCCCATGATTGAGAAAATTGCCTCTCAAATTGTGGGGTGGCAAAAGATATTTCTCTCTCCTGGGGGAAAGCTAATCCTGATCAAGCCTTTTTTAAGTAGTATTCCAATATTCCTATTCACGGTACACCGGCCTCCAAAAGCTGTAATCAAGGACTTGGAGCGCCAAATCGCAAACTTCTTCTGGGGCAATTCGGACTCGGGAAGCAGGTACCATTGGGCATCATGGAAGTCATTATGTAAGCCAACAGCTGCCAATGGCCTTGGAATAATGTCCCTCTCAGATTTGGTCAAGGGTTTTGGCATTAAACTATGGTGGAAATTTCGAAAGGGGAATTCATTATGGTGCTCTTTCATGCATGCTAGATATGTCGTTCCCATCCTTGTTTAATAAATGATAGGCACAGTGATTCATATATATGGAAGTGCATGCTTTAAAGCCGTGAGAACGCAGAAAATAGACAGGAATCAGGGCCTTTTATTTTTGTTACGCATCGGACAAGTCTCCTTGTGGTATGACAGTTGGCTGCCTGAAGGACCTTTGTTTCACGAGGTTAGTCAAGTGTTCGAGCCAACCCTTACAGTTGCTGATTTGTGAGTGCAAATGCCTTGAACCTTGCAATTTTAAGCGAACATTATTCGGGCCTCGAGATAGAAAGACTGGAGAAGATTCTTTGTGGGACACATTTCCAAGTTAGTAATGACTCCGATGTGCTGGTATGGACTCTCTCATCTAATGGCAAGATTTCAGCCTCCACACTCTCTCAAACAATGATTTGGGACAATAAACTCCAAGTCAAAATCTCCATCTTCTTGTGGCGCCTCTTGAATAGGAAACTCCCACTTGACGATATCAAAAATACCTTTGGGGTTTCCATGGCTTCAAAATGTCCCTTTTGTCACCATCAAGAAACATTGGATCATCTCTTTGCAAGTTGTGATTTCACCAGCCAAGTCTGGTGATACGAGCCAAGACATTGGGCATCATCTAGCTCGACCAAGGTTCGTGACGATTCATTGCAAGTGCCAACTTGGACCAATTACAAGGGCACGTGCAAAGAGAATCCAACAAGCCATGCAAAGTTTGGTTCGAGGTGTTCTTGACGGGGAAGCCGTCCAAAACAATCTAGAAGTGGAACGGGCTTGTAAATCTGATTGGAACACTCTTCAAGTCCAAATCCATAATGGAGAAGTCCAGTAGTTTGTCTTTACTCTATTATTTTATAAAGCCCAATAGTAGTTTAAGTTTGTGTAAATTGGGCTGGTTTAAGTCGAGTATAGTTGTGACTTAGTTATCAGTTTTTAGGCTCCTTAATTGGCCTTAATAAGGCCCATTTAGCCCAAATCTTGGGGCCACTTATGGCTGAACCCCAGCACTACTTTTTTAGGAGTTTTTAAGCTAGTTTTTAACAAAATTTATTATTAAGACATGAATTTAGTCAGTTATAATTAATCCTTAAGTTTCTCAACATGCTTTCTCGTATTTTTTTTGGCTCGGCTTCTACTTCATCTACTAATTCTACAAAAAATTCTAAATTAATTAAATTTGAAGATATAGAAAATACTATACAAAATTGGCATTTACCCATATTAAAACCTGAAACAGTTTATAAATTTGGAGCTTTTGATTATAAATCAAAATTAATGATAAAAATAGTTGAAAAAACTATCCCTATCAGAGGAGTTGATTAAACTATCTAAATTATTAAAAGAAAAAGATTTTGAAATTCAGAAATTATAATTATATTCATATTGGTTTAATTCAAATTGCTTTACAATTTAAATTCAAGGACTTGAAGCTATTTATTATGCTCTTTGTGATGCTAGACATAATAAATTTTCAGATTCATTAATTGGATTAATTGAATCAAGTCTTTATAATGGTCCAATTTATTTTAGAAGGATTTTGATCTAGTATATCTTTAAGTATAAAATATTTAGATGATGTTAAGACCTTAAATGTTAAAACCAAAGGTTATGATATGAAACCTGGATCAGAAAATATAAATATTACTTATAGAATTTGTTGTAAATTAATGATTACTATAAGTCCTGGTGCTATTAATATAAATACAAATGATAGAAAAACTCCTTTAATTGATACAAATTTAACTAGATCTAATATACAAATTCCTAAATTAATTAGCTGGGATGAAGTTAATATTCCAGAAACTTGGACTTTTGAGAAAATTACAAATCCTTCTCCTGTTGAAGTTAATACTTCAGTTTCTTATATAAATGAAGAACCAACAGGAAATGTTGAATGCCTTCACCAGACGAAGAAGATCTACTTCTTCTATTCCAACTTCTCTTTCTCAAAATTTTCAAAATACTCCTCGTTCTGTAGGAAGATCCAGATCTAATAGATTAAATTTTGAAGGAACTCAAGAATCGCCTAATAAAATTCTTCATGGAATTTATAATTCTGCAAATGAAACAGAAGATATAAATTTAGGATCTGAAGTTAATGATAAATCTGACTATCAGATAAATGTTCTATCAAATCAAGAATTTTCTGATGAAGAAATGAAAAATATTGCTGAAAAATCTAAAGAAGAATTTTTCAAAGATAAATATAAAAATTTCAAAAAATGGTTTTCTTCACTTTATAATATAACAGAATTAAAAGAAATTAATAAAAATTATTATAAATTTATTAAAACCTCTATGGTTTGTATAGATTTTATACCTTGGTTTAGAAATGAATATAATGCTAGCCTTATAGATAAAAATTTTGATATTTCTATTTTAGAAGAAACTTATAAAAATTGGTATTTAAATGATGATAATATTATAAAATCCATACACCCTCCTGCAAGAACTCTTAAAATAGGATCAGAAGCAAATCAAACTGAAGCTTTTCCTTATGCTGATAGTTCTAAACCTGATATGGCTAAAATTGTAAAACAAAACAATTTTTCAAACCTTAACTTAGGAACAATTTCTAAACAATTAAATAGAATTGAAGAAAAATTACATTATTATTCATCTCCGTTCTTAATCTATTCATACTCCTATTAATATTAAACCAATTCCTACTTCTAATGATCATATTTCTTCAATAAAACCTAGAGAAAATTTACCTTCTGATGTTTTTATTGATCAAAATGAAGAACTAGTGAAAATCTTAAGAGGAAAAATGAAAGATTTAAATATAACAGAATTTTCTTCAAGTGATAAATAGAAAACCTGTCTTTATACACATCTAAAATCAAAAGTTAGAGGTTTAAATTGTGTTAATACGTGAAGATAATGAAAGCAATTGTTCAGAAAATAATATTACAAATATTTCAGAAATGTTTAAAAATTTAAATATTCCAGAAGAAAATATTTTTGCTATAAAATGAAAAAATAGATTCAAAGAAAATGCAACACAATTTAAACCTCTATATCACCAAACTTATAACTATTATCAAAGACCTACTCCTATTGATTTAAGTTATGAAGATCCACAAATAATGGAAAATTCTTATAATTCTAGAACAATATATGAGTGGTGTATTGATGCTCATAGTAATGCTGCAAATACAAAAAACTTTACATAACATGCTTATGTATATAAATATTTTGAAACAAAAAGGAACTTCTGAGCCAAATGCTGTCAAAATACTTATTGAAGGATTTTCTGGAATCCTTAGAGGTTGGTGGGATAATTATCTCATTGAAACTCAACTTGAAATAGTAAACCATACTAAAATTAAAATAGAAGGTCAAGTTCTTATACTGAATCAGATGTGCCTTTACTTTAATAATAAATATTGTTAAACATTTTATTGGAAATATTGCAAATTCCAATAATGTTCGTAGAGAATTATTAATGAATCTAAAATGTCCTACTTTATCCCATTTCAGATGGTATAAAGATGTTTTCTTAGGAAGACTTTTACATAGATCTGATGCTTCTTCATATTTTTGGAAAGAAAAATTTATAAATGGATTACCTACTTCATACCATCTGAAAGAATAAAGTATGTTTTGTCTCTTATGCATGATGGATATAATATTCTTTATGAAAATCTAACCTATATATAATGACAAAGTCTGTAGTGTAAGACAGTCTCTTATACACATCTAGATGTGTATAAGAGACAGACATTCAAATTAAAAAGTATAAACAAAGAACTGAATTAGGAGGAAAGTTTTTCTATTTGCTTTTCCATTCCTCCTATTCCTTATCAAAAGCAAAAAGAATTACAAGAAATAAAAAGAAAAATATATTTAAAAATCTAAAAACCATATAAACAATTTTTGAAAGAAAAATAAAAATAAGGAAAAAATGAATTCTAACAATAAAACAGATCAAGAAGTAAAAGATTGGATAAAAGCAAATATAATTTGCAGAAAATGTGGAAAGAAAGGACATTATGCTAATAAATGTACAACTAAAATAAATTTAATAGAAAAAATCTCAGATTTACAAATAGATGAAGAAATTAAAGAACAAATAATTAATCATCTAAATGATAATAATTCTTGAAGAAAATTATGAGGATGAAACTTCGGAAACAAGTTCTGATGATTCAGGAGAATGTTCTAATTGTACCCGAAGATGAATTAATGTATTATAAATCTATAGTTGAAGCTCATGATTTAAAACCTACAATTTTTACTTTAACAGATAATCAAAAATTTATTTTAGATTTGATAGATGAAATAGAAAATCCTGATCAAAAGAAATTATACATTGAAAGATATTTAGCCTTACATAATGTCATAAAAAATGAAGAAAAAACAGAATATGTTCCCCCTAGAATTAAAGAACAATTAGAAATTAAAAATACTAGTTTTTCCATGAAAGATGTTTTTAATCATATTCAAAACACTTCAAATAAACCAATAACAATTCAAATTTTAAAACAAGAAATAAATGAATTAAAACAAGAAATTAAAGAAATAAATACTCTTAAACAAAATTTTGAAAATCTAAAAGAAAGAGTCATTAATTTAGAAGAACTTTCTCTAGTTGAAGAACTAAGAAAAATAAAATTAGAAACAAATAATACAGAAGATAAATCTTCTACTGAAAATTTAAAAGAATTTTTAAGTTATGAGAGTATTAACACTATGTATATATCTCAGAAACAATACATTTATGTTTCGATTGTTATAAATGATACTTATACCTTTAAATCAATCGCTATGGTTGATGGTGATGCTGATTTAAATTGTATTAGAGAAGGATTAGTTCCTTCCCAATATTTTGAAAAAACTATAGCTTCTTTAACAGCAGCTGAAGGATCAAAAATTTATATTGAACATAAAATCTCTAATGTTTGTGTTTTTCAAAAGAAGGAAATTTTGTTAAAATGCCTTTTATATTAACCAAAAATGTTGGATTTCATTTAATTTTAGGAACTCCATTTTTATGTCAAATGTATCCTTATTATTGTGATGGAAAAATAATATGTAATAAAGATAAAGCATTAACTTTTGATTTTGCAACTACAGAAAAAATTTCTGATTTAAACTCTTTAGACTATAATATTAAATTAAAACAAAATCAAATTAATTATCTACATAAAGAAATATTTAATTTAAAAATAGAAGATCAATTAAACTCATAATACTAAAGCTAGACCTTGTCAAATGAACAAAGATATGGTTGAATTTTGTCAAAAAGAAATTAATGATTTATTAGAAAAGAAAATAATTAGAAAATCTTATTCTCCTTGGAGTTGTACTGCTTTCTATGTCAATAAAAATTCAGAAATAGAAAGAGGAATTCCTTGATTAGTTATTAATTATAAACCACTTAACAAAGTTTTAAAATTACATAAGATATCCTATTCCTAATAAAAAAGATTTATTAAATATAAAGGATAGGAGTTGGATCAAAAATATATTCTAAATTTGATTTAATATCAGGATTTTGGCAAATACAAATAGCTGAAAAGGATAGATTTAAAACTGCTTTTACTGTACCATTTAAACATTATTTATGAATGGAATGTTATGCCCTTTGGTCTTAAAAATGCTCCCTCTGAATTTCAAAACATAATGAATGAAATATTCTCTTCCTATCCTTTCATTATTACATATATTGATGATATTTTAGTATTTCAAATTCAATAGATTAACATTTTAAACATTTAAATATTTTTATTAAAATAGCCAAGAAAAATGGAATAGTTATATCTGCTAAAAATATTAAATTATTTCAAAATAAAATCAGATTTCTTGGATTTGAAATAGAAAATGGACAAATTATTCCTATTTCAAGAAGTATTGAATTTGCAAATAAATTTCCAAATGAAATAAATCTGTAAAAACGCTTTTAGCAAATATTAAATGGTACAAAAGCGTGGAAACAGATGCCTCTAATATAGGATTTGGTGGCATATTAAAACAAATTAATCCTAAAAATAATAAAGAAGAATTAGTAAGATTCAAATCTGGACTTTGGAAAAATGCACAATTAAATTATTCTACAATTAAAAAAGAAATTTTATCTATTGTCCTTTGTATTTCTAAATTCCAAGAAGATTTATTAAATCAAAAATTTCTTTTAAGAATAGATTGTAGTGCTGCAAAATATGTTCTAGAACAAGATATTAAAAACATCGCTTCTAAACAAATCTTTGCTAGATGGCAGTCCATATTATCTGTATTTGATTTTGATATTGAATATATCAAAGGTGATTCTAATTGTTTACCTGATTTTCTTACCAGAGAATTTTTACAAAATAACTTGAGTCTTGCAAATGGAATTTTCAAGACTAATGATGCCTCAACAAGCTGATTCATCCAATATTAAAGATAAAATTAATAAAAAAGGATGAGAATTAAAATTAAAATATTTAGAAAAACTTCCTAGACTAGATTATACAAAATTGGAATTGCCTATACAAAATATATATAATCAAAATTATAAGACATATAAAACTTATTTAATTAGGAGCAAAAATTATTTTAGATCTAGAATAATTATAGCAAAAAGTAGAATACAAAAAATAAGAAAGAAAATAGTAGATTTAGAATATAAATTATATTATAAATTAGAAAAAGATCCTTTATGGACATATGCTTTATTACAACAAGAAACTAATATATATAATGAAGAACAAGAAGAAATAAAATATTTCACAAAAGCATATCATTTAAGAATAAAACAATTATATGAATTATCAATTTAAAAAAATATTAATATGTTTAATTGCTTTTCAGATTATGATGAATATCCTCGGGAGAGGATCCCGTGGTGGTCGCAATCCAAATTCAGGAAGAGGACAAACAAGACTAATAAATTCAGGAGGACAAATTTCTCCAAACACCTTTCCTCCATCTCCCTTCAAATACTTCAAATGCAAATTTAAATTTTTTACAAGCAGTGGAAAATCCTTTAAATAGTCCTTCAAATCCAATTTCTCCATTCAACAAAATGACTATTCTTGGATCAATTCCAAATAGCTCAAATCGACCTAAAACTGCCATACGATTTGCTTCAAATCCTGCTAGTACTTCTTCTATTGGAATTCTTTTAGAAGAAGAAAAATCTTCTCCTGTCTATATTGAAAAAGAGATTTATAAACCAAATGGAACTAAAGGACATATTTCTTTCATTGAATTAAATGAAATAAATCAAAATGTATTTCAAATTGTAAATAAATATTTTTCAAAAAATTTGGCTTTTCTTTCTCATTACAGCAAAGATTTTATACACTCCTAAATACAGGCATACTTATGCGGACTTCCTTAATCTTACTAAAATTGTTGATATTAAAGATGGTGATATTGGATGGAGACCCACTATCCAAGATCATTATTTCACAATGTCTAAAATGTTTATCTGAAATTGTAAAATGGTCCCCTCTACTGATGATTGGAGTAAACTTCAGATGTGTTCTCTTTCATTTCCTTTTTTAATAATTCAAATTACAATTTCAATTATTGGGATTGTATCAACTCATTCACCTATGTTCTTCTTTACAATACTGCTGATTTTAAACAAACTTGGTGGATCCGTATGGAACCTACAATTCTAAATAACAAAACTTTTCTTCCTATGTGGTTCTATAGATGGTTTCAATCATATGGAATTCCTGAAAATTTTCTTCCTTCTAATCTTAAAAAATTATTCAAAAAATTTAAAAAGGTTTTTGAGAGTGATTTCTCAGATCCTGACATTCCTGGAAGACAATTACTACACTTCCTAGCCAAATTCAGTATCCCGTGGCTTTTTTCATGGAAATTGGAAACTGGCATTGCTGCAGGATATTTTCTTCCTCAAATCAGAAGAATTCATTCATTTCCTGGATCTCTTAGACAACACATCTAGATGTGTCTCTGAACAGGGCTAGGAGAGTGTAATGGAAGAAAAAAGGAAAGTGCTAAATCTCCAGGAACAGCAAAAAGAAAAGGAAAAAGAAGAGTCTATTTTCCAAAAAAGTAGAAAAAAGAAAGAACAAAAAATTGATAGTCAAAAATTGGATTTAGAAAAAATAAAGGATCAGATCATGCAAGAAGTCTCCAAACAAATTGATTCAATTCAAGGGACCTCTTCTAAGGGAAAAGAAAAAATTGCTTTACTAGTCAAAACTGAAAACAAATTTGAACCATCATTTTCTCTAATGGATTTTGATGAAACAAATGAAGATGATGATCCTTTCATGAATGAAGAAATGGATAAATACATGGGAATTCATGAAATCATAGAACAGAGGACACAAGAACTAGAAAATCTTATTACCAGAGCAAAATCTCAGACAGATGTTGCAAGAAAACTTTTTTCAGATGATGAAATAAGTTCTCAATTAGGATCTCAAAGTTCCCAAAAATCAAAAAAGAAGCAAAAATAAAAAGGACCCCACTTCTGTCAGAACCATAGTACTGTGCGGACTCCAAAAGAAAAATTTGAAATCCAAATCACTGTGCGGACTCCAAAGAAAAATTTCAAGTCCGACTTCTTTTATTATAAATAGAAGCCTTCAAATGTTAGGGAAGGCAGAGTTTTTAGAACTCAGAACTTTTCTTCTTTCTTCTCTCCCCACTTACAATATTTCAGTCTTTCTACTTCTTGCTTTCTAGAATAATCTTTCCATCCTCTCTTGTAAATTAAAGCTTGGTCTTCAATAAATTTGTAAGTTTCTTTATGCTTCATAAATTCAGTTTTTAATTATCCTGGTCAAGTTAGTAATGACTCCGATGTGCTGGTATGGACTCTCTCACCTAATGGCAAGATTTCAGCCTCCTCTGCCCTTCCTTAACATGTTTCCAAACTCTCTCAAACAATGATTTGGGACAATAAACTCCAAATCGAAATCTCCATCTTCATGTGGCGCCTCTTGAATAGGAAACTCCCACTTGACGATATCAAAACTACCTCTTCCAACCGGGGTTTCCATGGCTTCAAAATGTACCTTTTGTCACCATCATGAAACACTGGATCATCTCTTTGCAAGTTGTGATTTCACCAACCAAGTCTGGTGATACGAGCCAAGGGGAATCTTCTAGCTCGACCAAGGTTCGTGAAGAGTCATTGCAAGTGCCAACTTGGACCAATTACAAGGGCACGTGCAGAGAGAATCCAATAAGCCATGCAAAGTTTGGTTCGAGGTGTTCTTGATGGGGAAGCCGTCCAAAACAAACTAGAAGTGGAACGGGCATGTAAATCTGATTGGAACACTCTTCAAGTCCAAATCCATAATGGAGAAGTCCGGTAGTTTGTCTTTACTCTATTATTTTATAAAGCCCAATAGTAGTTTAAGTTGGTGTAAATTGGGCTGGTTTAAGTCGAGTATAGATGTGACTTAGTTCTCAGTTTTTAGGCTCCTTAATTGGCCTTAATAAGGCCCATTTAGCCCAAATCTTGGGGCCACTTATGGCTGAACCCCAGGCACTACTTTTTTAGGAGTTTTTAAGCTAGTTTTTAGGACTTTATTATGACTATAAATAGGCCTCATCATGTGGACGACTTTCTGTAGATTTTTATAAAAAAAACTTGTCTTTTTCGTGAGGAAAAAGTTCTTTCTTTTAGTCTTTGGAATAAAACTTTGTTGGGATCATCGCTTGAGCAACGGTGATTGTTCTAGCCGACTTATGGATTTGGTTCTTGCCTGATTCGTATAGGCAACGGGTCAATTCTCGCTTTAAATCTTGTTAAGAGTTTGGTTCTTGTCTTGTTATAGACAACGAGTTGAACTCTTGGTTGATTGCGCAATTGGAGTCACACCATCTTTGGAAACATTTTTGACAAGGTGAAAAATGCTGAGATGCATGTTCAACAATGTGAGGCTATTTGCTTGCAACAGCCGTCACAACCTAACCAAATTTCTCTTGCCCGTGCACAATCCATGCACGCTAAATGCCTTGCCGATGAAGAAAGTTTTTGGAGGCAAAAATCGTAAAGGTTTGAAATGGCTGACACAAGGAGATTTTTGCGCGAGGTTTGCGAGCACAATTCATTGTGGGAAATATCTGCGATTACGCATTTCCAAGGAAGTGTCCAACAAATACTCATCTTGCGTTCGCGAACGACATAGTCATTTTCACAAAAGGAGAGGCTAAATCAATCAAGAGCTCGTGGAGTTCCACGACCAGTTTGAGTCTTCATCTGGGCAGTTTATTAACAAGTCGAAAAGCTTCTTTTACATGGCCAACAACGCTCCACTATCTAGGATCAGAATGGTTCAATTTTGACCAGGTTTTGTGAAACGTCCCCTCCCTTTCACGTATCTTGGCTGCCCCATTCAGAAGGCGAAGAGAAGAAGGTCACTCTTTCAGCCCATGATTGAGAAAATTACCTCTCAAATTGCGGGGTGGCGAATGAAATTTCTCTCTCCTGGGGGAAAGCTAATCCTGATCCAGCCTTTTTTATGTAGTATTCCAATATACCTATTCACGGTACTCCATCCTCCAACTAAAGCTGTAATCAAGGACTTGGACCGCCAATTCGCAAATTTCTTCTGGGGCAATTTAGACTCGGGAAGCAGGTACCATTGGGCATCATGGAAGTCATTATGAAAGCCAACAGCTGCCAATGGCTTTGGAATAATGTCCCTCTCAGATTTGGTCAAGGGTTTAGGCATTAAACTATGGTGGAAATTTCGAAAGGGGAATTCTTTATGGTGCTCTTTCATGCGTGCTTGATTTTGTCGTTCCCACCCTCGTTTAATAAATGAAAGGCACAGTGATTCATATATATGGAAGTGCCTGCTCAAAAGCCGTGAGAACGAAGAAAAAAGGCCTTTTATTTTTGTTACGCATTGGACAAGTCGCCTTGTCGTATGACACTTGGCTGCCTCAAGGACCTTTGTTTCAAGAGGTTAGTCAAGTGTTCGAGCCAACCCTTACAGTTGCTGATTTGTGAGTGCAAATGCCTGGAACCTTGCAATTTTAAGCGAACATTATTCGTGCCTCGAGATAGATGAAAGACTGGAGAAGCTTCTTTGTGGGACACATTTCCAAGTTAGTAATGACTCCGATGTGCTGGTATGGACTCTCTCGCCGAATGGCAAGTTTTCAGTCTCCTCTACCCTTCCTTCGCATGTTTCCACTCTCTCTCAAACAATGATTTGGGACAATAAACTCCAAATCGAAATCTCCATCTTCATGTGGCGTCTCTTGAATAGGAAACTCCCACTTGACGACATCAAAACTACCTTTGGGGTTTCCATGGCTTCAAAATGTCCCTTTTGTCACCATCAAGAAACATTGGATCATCTCTTTGCAAGTTGTGATTTCACCAGCCAAGTCTTGTGATACGAGGCAAGGGGCATCTTCTAGCTCGACCAAGGTTCGTGAAAAATCATTGCAAGTGCCAACTTGGACAAATTACAAGGGCACGTGCAAAGAGAATCCAACAAGCCATGCAAAGTTTGGTTCGAGGTGTTGTTGCACGGGGAAGCCGTCCAAAACAAACTACAAGCGGAACGGGCTTGTAAATCTGATTGGAACACTCTTCAAGTCCAAATCCATAATGGAGAAGTCCGGTAGTTTGTCTTTACTCTATTATTTTATAAAGCCCAATAGTAGTTTAAGTTGGTGTAAATTGGGCTGGTTAAATCGAGTATAGTTGTGACTTAGTTCTCAGTTTTTAGGCTCATTAATTAGCCTTAATAAGGCCCATTTAGCCCAATTCTTGGGGCCACTTATGGCTGAACCCCAGCACTGCTTTTCTAGGATTTATTAAGCTAGTTTTTAGGACTTTATTAAGACTATAAATAGGCCTCATCATACGGACGAATTTCAGCAGATTTTTATAAAAAAAACTTGTCTTTTACGTGAGGAAAAAGTTCTTTCTTTTAGTTTTTGGATTATGACTTTGTTGGGATCATCGCTTGAGCAACGGTGATTGTTCTAACCGACTTATGGATTTGGTTCTTGCCTGATTCGTATAGGCAACGGGTCAATTCTCGCTTTAAATCTTGTTAAGAAGTAATTCGTCCTTGTTTGGTTCTTGTCTTGTTATAGACAACGAGTTGAACTCTTGGTTAATTGCGCAATTGGAGTCATATTATATTTGGAAACATTTTTGACAAGGTGACAAATGCTGAGATGCATGTTCAACAATGTGAGGCTATTTGCTTGCAATAGCCGTCACAACCTAACCAAATTTCTCTTGCCCGTGCACAATCCATGAACGCCAAATGGCTTGCCGATGAAGAAAGTTTTTGGAGGCAAAAATCGGGTTTGAAATGGCTGACACAAGGAGATTTTTGCGCGAGGTTTGCGAGCACAATTCTTTGCAGGAAATATGCTACGCATTTCCAAGGAAGTGTCCAACAATTACTCATCTTGCGTTTGCGAACGACATAGTCATTTTCACTAAATGAGAGGCTAAATCAATCAACAACTTGTAGAGTTCCACGACCAATTTGAGTCTTCATCTGGGCAGCTTATTAACAAGTCGAAAAGCTTCTTTTACATGGCCAACAATGCTCCACTATCTATAAGAGACAGTCCAGGATCAGAATGGTTCAATTTTGAACATGTTTTGTGAAACGTCCCCTCCCTTTCACATATCTTGGCTACCCCATTCAGAAGGCGAAGAGAAGAAGGTCACCCTTTCAGCCCATGATTGAGAAAATTACCTCTCAAATTGTGGGATGGCAAATGAAATTTCTCTCTCCTGGGGGAAAGCTAATCCTGATCAAGCCTTTTTTAAGTAGTATTCCAATATTCCTATTCACGGTACACCAGCCTCCAAAAGCTGTAATCAAGGACTTGGAGCACCAAATCGCAAACTTCTTTGGGGGCAATTCGGACTCGGGAAGCAGGTACCATTGGGCATCATGGAAGTCATTATGTAAGCCAACAGCTGCCAATGGCCTTGGAATAATGTCCCTCTCATATTTGGTCAAGGGTTTTGGCATTAAACTATGGTGGAAATTTCGAAAGGGGAATTCATTATGGTGCTCTTTCATGCGTGCTAGATATTGTCGTTCCCACCCTTGTTTAATAAATGAAAGGCACATTTTCTGCCAGTGATTCATATATATGGAAGTGCATGCTTTAAAGCCGTGAGAACGCAGAAAATGGGCCTTTTATTTTTGTTACGCATCGGACAAGTCGCCTTGTGGTATGACACTTGGCTGCCTGAAGGACCTTTGTTTCACGAGGTTAGTCAAGTGTTCGGGCCAACCCTTAGAGTTGCTGATTTGTGAGTGCAAATGCCTGGAACCTTGCAATTTTAAGCGAACATTATTCGGGCCTCGAGATAGAAAGACTGGAGAAGATTCTTTGTGGGACACATTTCCAAGTTATTAATGACACTGATGTGCTGGTATGGACTCTCTCATCTAATGGCAAGATTTCAGCCTCCTCTACCCTTCCTTAACATGTTTCCACACTCTCTCAAACAATGATTTGGGACAATAAACTCCAAATCGAAATCTCCATCTTCATGTGGCGCCTCTTGAATAGGAAACTCCCACTTGACGAAATCAAAAATACCTTTGGGGTTTCCATGGCTTCAAAATGTCCCTTGGGCTGATTGTCACCATCAAGAAACATTGGATCATCTCTTTGCAAGTTGTGATTTCACCAGCCAAGTCTGGTGATACGAGACAAGAGGCATCATCTAGCTCGACCAAGGTACGTGAAGATTCATTGCAAGTGCCAACTTGGACCAATTACAAGGGCACGTCCCAAGAGAATCCAACAAGCCATGCAAAGTTTGGTTCGAGGTGTTCTTGACGGGGAAGCCGTCCAAAACAAACTAGAAGTGGAACGGGCTTGTAAATCTGATTGGAACACTCTTCAAGTCCAAATCCATAATGGAGAAGTCCGGTAGTTTGTCTTTACTCTATTATTTTATAAAGCCCAATAGTAGATTAAGTTGGTGTAAATTGGGCTGGTTTAAGTCGAGTATAGTTGTGACTTAGTTCTCAGTTTTTAGGCTCATTAATTAGCCTTAACAAGGCCCATTTAGCCCAAATCTTGGGGCCACTTATGGCTAAACCCCATCACTACTTTTCTGGGATTTATTAAGCTAGAGTTTTTTGGACTTTATTAAGAGTATAACTAGGCCTCATCATCCGGACGAATTTCAGCAGATTTTTATAAAAAAAACTTGTCTTTTTCGTGAGGAAAAAGTTCTTTCTTTTAGTTTTCTGATTAAGACTTTGTTGGGATAATCGCTTGAGCAACGGTGATTGTTCTAACCGACTTATGGATTTGGTTCTTGCCTGATTCGTATAGGCAACGGGTCAATTCTCGCTTTAAATCTTGTTAAGAGTTTGGTTCTTGTCTTGTTATAGACAACGAGTTGAACTCTTGGTTGATTGCGCAATTGGAGTCACACCATCTTTGGAAACATTTTTGACATGGTGAAAAATGCTGAGATGCATGTTCAACAATGTGAGGCTATTTGCTTGCAACCGCCATCACAACCTAACCAAAATTCTCTTGCCCATGCAGAATCCATGCACGCTAAATGCAAGTCCGATGACGAAAATTTTTGGACGCAAAATCGGGTTTGAAATGGCTGAAACAAGGGGACTTTTGCGCGAGGTTTGTGAGCACAATTCTTTGTGAGAAATATCTGCGATTACACATTTCCAAGGAAGTGTCCAACAGTCACTCATCTTGAGTTCGCGAACGACAGAGTCATTTTCACTAAAGGAGAGGCCAAATCAATCAAGAACTCACGGAGTTCCACAACCAGTTTGAGTCTTCATCTGGGTAGCTTATTAACAAGTCGAAAAGCTTCTTCTACATGGCCAACAACGCTCCACTATATAGGATCAGAATGGTTCAATTTTGAACAGGTTTTGTGAAACGTCCCCTCCTTTTCGCATTTCTTGGCTGCCCCATTCAAAAGGTGAAGAAAAGGTCACTCTTTCAGCCCATGATTGCGAAAATTACCTCTAAAATTGCGGGGTGGCAATTGAAATTTCTCACCCCTGGGGGAAACCTAATCCTGATGAAGCTCGTTTTAAGTAGTATTCCAATATACCTATTCACGGTACTCCAGCCTACAAAAGCTGTAATCAAGGAATTGGAGCTCCAATGGATTCTTAAACTTCTTTTGTGGCAATTCGGACTCAGGAAACAGGTACCATTAGGCATCACAGAAGTCATTGTGTAAGCCAACAACTGCCAATGGCCTTGGAATAATGTCCCTCTCAGATTTGGTCCATGGGTTTTGAAATTAAACTATGGTGGAAATTTCAAAAGGGGAATTCTTTCTGGTGCCCTTTCATGCGTGCCAGATATTGTTGTTCCCACCCTTGTTTAATAAATGAATGGCACAGTGATTCATATATATGGAAGTGCATGCTTTAAAGCCATGAGAACGCAGGAAAAAGGCCTTTTATTTTTGTTACGCATTGGACAAGTCTCATTGTGGTATGACACTTGGCTGCCTCAAGGACCTTTGTTTCACGAGGTTAGTCAAGTGTTCGAGCCAACCCTTACAGTTGCTGATTTGTGAGTGCAAATCGCTGGAACCTTGCAATTTTAAGCCAATATTATTCGGGCCTTGAGATAGAAAGACTAGAGAAGCTTCTTTGTGGGACACATTTTCCAAGTTAGTAATGACTAGGATGTGCTGGTATGGACTCTCTCACCTAATGGCAAGATTTCAGTCTCCTCTACCCTTCCTTCGCATGTTTCCACACTCTCTCAAACAATGATTGGGGACAATAAACTCCAAATCAAAATCTCCATCTTCATGTGGCGCCTCTTGAATAGGAACTCCCACTTGACGATATCATAACAACCTTTGGGGTTTCCTTGGCTTCAAAATGTCCCTTTTGTCACCATCAAGAAACATTGGATCATCTCTTTGCAAGTTGTGATTTCACCAGCCAAGTCTGGTGATACGAGCCAAGGGGCATCTTCTAGCTCGACTAAGGTTCGTGAAGAGTCATCGCAAGTGCCAACTTGGACCAATTACAAGGGCACGTGCAAAGAGAATCCAACAAGCCATGCAAAGTTTGGTTCGAGGTGTTCTTGACAGGGAAGCCGTCCAAAACAAACTAGAAGTGGAATGGGCTTGTAAATCTGATTAGAACACTCTTCACGAGTCCAAATACATAATGGAGAACTCCGGTAGTTTGTGTTTACTCTATTATTTTATAAAGCCCAATAGTAGTTTAAGTTTGAGTAAATTGGGCAGCTTGAAGTCGAGTATAGTTGTGACTTAGTTCTCAATTTTTAGGCTCATTAATTAGCCTTAATAAGGCCCATTTAGCCCAAATCTTGGGGCCACTTATGGCTGAACCCCGACACTACTTTTTTAGGAGTTTTCAAGCTAGTTTTTAGGAATTTATTTAGACTATAAATAGGCCTCATCATATGGACGAATTTCAGCAGATTTTTATAAAAAAAACATGTATTTTTCGTGAGGAAAAAGTTCTTTCTTTTATTCTTTCGATTAAGACTTTGTTGGGATCATCGCTTCAGCAACGGTGATTGTTCTAACCGACTTATGGATTTGGTTGATGCCTGATTCGTATAGGCAACGGGTCAATTCTAGCTTTAAATCTTGTTAAGAGTATGGTTCTTGTCTTGTTATAGACAACAAGTTCTGAACTCTTGCTTGATTACACAATTGGAATTAAGCAATTGGAGTCACACCATCTTTGGAAACATTTTTGACAAGGTGAAAAATGCTGAGATGCATGTTCAACAATGTGAGGCTGTTTGCTTGCAACAGCCGTCACGACCTAACCAGAATTCTCTTGCCCGTGCACAATCCATGCACCCTAAATGCCTTGCCGATGAAGAAAGTTTTTGGAGGCAAAAATCGGGTATGAAATGGCTGACACAAGAAGACTTTTGCGCGAGGTTTGTGAGCACAATTCTGTGCGGGAAATATCTGCGATTACGCATTACCAAGGAAGTGTCCAACAATCTCTCATCTTGCGTTCGCGAACGTCATAGTCATTTTCACTAAAGGAGAGGCCAAGTCAATCAAGAACTCATGGAGTTCCACGACCAGATTGAGTCTTCATCTGGGCAGCTTATTAACAAGTCGAAAAGCTTGTTTTACATGACCAACAATGCTCCACTATCTAGGATCAGAATGGTTCAATTTTGAACAGGTTTTGTTAAACGTCCCCTCCCTTTCACATATCTTGGCTGCCCCACTCAAGAGGCAAAGAAAATGTCACTCTTTCAGCCCATGATTGAGAAAATTACCTCTAAAATTGCGGGGTGGCAAATGAAATTTCTCTCCCCTGGGGGACACAATCTCAAGCCTGTTTTAAGTAGAGACAGTTTCCAATATACCTATTCACGGTATTTGATTACTCCAAAAGCTGTAATCAAGGACTTGGACCGCCAATTAGCAAACTTCTTCTGGGGCAATTCGGACTAGGGAAGCAGGTACCATTGGGCATCATGGAAGTCATTATGTAAGCCAACAGCTGCCAATGGCCTTGGAATAATGACCCTCTCAGATTTGGTCAAGGGTTGTGGCATTAAACTATGGTGGAAATTTCGAAAGGGGAATTCTTTATGGTGCCCTTTCATGCGTGCTAGATATTGTCGTTCCCACCCTTGTTTAATAAATGAAAGGTACAGTGATTCATATATATGGAAGTACATGCTCAAAAGCCGTGAGAACGAAGAAAAAAGGCCTTTTATTTTTGTTACGCATTGTACAAGTCTCCTTGTTGTATGACACTTGGCTGCCTCAAGGACCTTTGTTTCACGAGGTTAGTCAAGTGTTCGAGCCAACCCTTACAGTTGCTGATTTGTGAGTGCAAATGCCTGGAACCTTGCAATTTTAAGCGAACATTATTCGGGCCTCGAGATAGAAAGACTAGAGAAACTTCTTTGTGGGACACATTATCAAATTAGTAATGACTCCGATGTGCTGGTATGGACTCTCTCACCTAATGGCAAGATTTCAGTCTCCTCTACCCTTCCTTAACATGTTTCCACACTCTCTCAAAAATTATTTGGGACAATAAACTCCAAATCGAAATCTCCATCTTCATGTGGCGCCTCTTGAATAGGAAACTCCCACTTGACGATATCATAACAACCTTTTGGGCTTCCTTGGCTTCAAAATGGCCCATTTGTCACCATCAAGAAACATTGGATCATTGGACTCTTCGCAAGTTGTGATTTCACCAGCCAAGTCTGGTGATACGAGCCAAGGGGCATCTTCAAGCTCGACTAAGGTTCGTGAAAAGTCAGTGCAAGTGCCAACTTGGACCAATTACAAGGGCACGTGCAAAGAGAATCCAACAAGCCATGCAAAGTTTGGTTCGAGGTGTTCTTGACATGTAAGCAGTCCAAAACAAACTAGAAGTGGAACAGGCTTGTAAATCTGATTGGAACACTTTTCAAGTCCAAATACATAATGGAGAACTCCGGTAGTTTGTGTTTACTCTATTATTTTATAAAGCCCAATAGTAGTTTAAGTTTGAGTAAATTGGGCTGCTTGAAGTCGAGTATAGTTGTGACTTAGTTCTCAATTTTTAGGCTCATTAATTAGCCTTAATAAGGCCCATTTAGCCCAAATCTTGGGGCCACTTATGGCTGAACCCCAGCACTACTTTTTTAGGAGTTTTTAAGCTAGTTTTTAGGCCTTTATTAAGAATATAAACAGGCCTCATCATATGGACGAGTTTCAGCAGATTTTTATAAAAAAAACTTGTTTTTTTCGTGAGGAAAAAGTTCTTTCTTTTAGTCTTTCGATTAAGACTTTGTTGGGATCATCGCTTGAGCAACAATGATTGTTCTAACCGACGTATAGATTTGGTTGATGCCTGATTCGTATAGGCAACGGGTGAATTCTCGCTTTAAATCTGTTAAGAGTTTGGTTCTTGTCTTGTTATAGACATCGAGTTGACCTCTTGCTCGATTACGCAATTGGAATTACGCAATTGGAGTCACACCATCTTTGGAAACATTTTTGACAAGGTGAAAAATGCTGAGATGCATGTTCAACAATGTGAGGCTATTTACTTTCAAGAGCCGTCACAACCTAACCAAAATTCTCTTCCCCGTGCACAATCCATGCACGCTAAATGCCTTGCAGATGAAGAAAGTTTTTGGACGCAAAATCGGGTATGAAATGGCTGACACAAGGAGACTTTTGCGTGAGGTTTGCTCTCCGAGCGCAATTCTTTGCGGGAAATATCTGCGATTACGCATTTCCAAGGAAGTGTCCAACAATTACTCATCTTGCGTTCGCGAACGACAATCATTTTTGCTAAAGGAGAGGCCAAATAGATCAAGAACTCGTGGAGTTCCACGACCAGTTTGAGTCTTCATCTGGGCAGCTTATTAACAAGTCGAAAAGCTTGTTTTACATGGCCAACAACGCTCCACTATGTAGGATCAGAATGGTTCAATTTTGAACAGGTTTTGTGAAACGTCCCCTCCCTTCCACATATCTTGGCTACCCCACTCAAGAGGCGAAGAAAAGGTCACTCTTTCAGCCCATGATTGAGAAAATTACCTCTAAAATTGCGGGGTGGCAAATGAAATTTCTCTCCCCTGGGGGAAAGCTAATCCTGATCAAGCTTGTTTTATGTAGTATTCCAATATACCTATTCACGGTATTCCAACTCCAAAAGCAGTAATCAAGGACTTGGAGCGCCAATTTGCAAACTTCTTCTCTTGGGCAATTCGGACTCGGGAAGCAGGTACCATTGGGCATCACGGAAGTCATTATGTAAGCCAACAGCTGGCAATGGCCTTGGAATAATGTCCTTCTCAGATTTGGTCAAGGGTTTTGGCATTAAACTATGGTGGAAATTTTGAAAGGGGAATTCTTTATGGTGCTCTTTTGTGCGTGCTAGATATTGTCGTTCCCACCCTTGTTTAATAAATGAAAGGTACAGTGATTCATATATATGGAAGTACATGCTCAAAAGCCGTGAGAACGAAGAACAAAGGCCTTTTAGTTTTGTTACGCATTGGACAAGTCTGCTTGTTGTATGACACTTGGCTGCCTCAAGGACCTTTGTTTCACGAGGTTAGTCAAGTGTTCGAGCCAACCCTTACAGTTGCTGATTTGTGAGTGCAAATGCCTGGAACCTTGCAATTATAAGCGAACATTATTCGGGCCTCGAGATAGAAAGACTAGAGAAGCTTCTTTGTGGGACACATTTCCAAATTAGTAATGACTCCGATGTGTTGGTATGGACTCTCTCACCGAATGGCAAGATTTCAGTCTCCTCTACCCTTCCTTCGCATGTTTCGACACTCTTTCAAACAATGATTTGGGACAATAAACCGCAAATCGAAATCTCCATCTTCATGTGGCACCTCTTGAATAGGAAACTCCCACTTGACGATAACAACCTTTTGGGTTTCCTTGGCTTCAAAATGTCCTTTTTGTCACCATCAAGCAACATTGGATCATCTCTTTGCAAGTTGTGATTTCACCAGCCAAGTCTGTTGTACGAGCCAAGGGGCATCTTCAAGCTCGACTCAGGTTCGGGAAGAGTCAGTGCAAGTGCCAACTTGGACCAATTACAAGGGCACGTGCAAAGGGAATGCAACAAGCCACGCAAAGTTTGGTTCGAGGTGTTCTTGACATGGAAGCAGTCCAAAACAAACTGGAAGTGGAACGGGCTTGTAAATCTGATTGGAACACTTTTCAAGTCCAAATACATAATGGAGGATAAGGCCCCAACTCCGGTAGTTTGTGTTTACTCTATTATTTTATAAAGCCCAATAGTAGTTTAAGTTTGAGTAAATTGGGCTGCATTAAGTCGAGTATAGTTGTGACTTAGTTCTCAGTTTTTAGGCTCATTAATTAGCCTTAATAAGGCCCATTTAGCCCAAATCTTGGGGCCACTTATGGCTGAACCCCAGAACTACTTTTTTAGGAGTTTTTAAGCTAGTTTTTAGGCCTTTATTAAGAATATAAACAGGCTTCATCATATGGACGAGTTTCAGCAGATTTTTATAAAAAAAACTTGTATTTTTCGTGAGGAAAAAGTTCTTTCTTTTAGTCTTTCGATTAAGACTTTGTTGGGATCTTCGCTTGAGCAACGGTGATTGTTCTAACCAACTTATGGATTTGGTTGATGCCTGATTCGTATAGGCAACGGGTCAATTCTCGCTTTAAATCTGTTAAGAGTTTGGTTCTTGTCTTGTTATAGACATCGAGTTGAACCTCTTGCATGATTACGAGGCAATTTGAATTACGCAATTGGAGTCACACCATCTTTGGAAACATTTTTGACAAGGTGAAAAATGCTGAGATGCATGTTCAACAATGTGAGGCTATTTGCTTGCAAGCTCCATCACAACCTAACCAAAATTCTCTTGCCCGTGCACAATCCATGCACGCTAAATGCCTTGCCGATGAAGAAAGTTTTTGGACGCAAAATCGGGTATGAAATGGCTGACACAAGGAGACTTTTGTGTGAGGTTTACGAGCGCAATTCTTTGCGGGAAATATCTACGATTACGCTTTTCCAAGGAAGTGTCCAACAATCACTCATCTTGCGTTCACGAACGACAGTCATTTTCACTAAAGGAGAGGCCAAATCGATCAAGAAGTCGTGGAGTTCCATGACCAGTTTGAGTCTTCATCTGGGCAGATTATTAACAAGTCGAAAGCCTTCTTTTACATGGCCAACAACGGTCCACTATCTAGGATCAGAATGGTTCAATTTTGAACAGGTTTTGTCACTGAAACGTCCCCTCCCTTTCGAATATCTTGGCTGCCCTATTCAGAAGGCGAAGAAAAGAAGGTCACTCTTTCAGCCCATGATTGAGAAAAGAAGGTCACTCTTTCGTGTAAGATTATGAACTATGAGCGGAGTTCCAATCATAGCACACTTGGAAAAGATATGAGATCAAATTTCACAAGGTAAGAACATAAATATGTTTTGATAAGAATGAATTAAGAACCATGCGCTGGACCTATTCCTTGAAGATTTAGAACTAATACATCATCTAATAGCATTTGCAAAAGAATAGAGAAATGAGGCCGATCAAACTTGCTTTACGAGTAAGGAAGAAGTTGCGATCGTTCGATATTGAGAGCCAAGAAATTGACTAACTGTTCTATGGATTGCAAAAGGAGAACGCATGATAAAATATTAGGGAGATAATTAAGAAACTAGAAAGGTGATCTAATCGACATACGTGTTGAAAAGATAAGAATATCTAATAACGGATTATAAGATCCATAATACGGGACTTAGTTAGACTAGATTGAGAACCATGTGTAGGACCTGTGCACAAAAGATTTCGATCAAATGAATGATCTAATCGCATTTGAAAGAGAACGGAGGCAATCATATTAGCTTAATAACTAAGGAAGAAGTGTAATCGTAAGATATTGAGAACTAAGAAAGTCGACTAAGCGCAATATATTGTGAGTCACAAAAGGAGATACAGCAATCAAAAAAGATTGAGAACTAATAAAGGAGAAGTAGCCGTATTAGATTTAAAAAGAACCAAGAGCGGGTCGTATTCATTAAAGATTTATAATTAAGAGATTATCTAATCATATAAGAAAAAGAACTGAGAAATGAGTCCTATTAATTATACCTGCACAATGATTAAGGAAGAAATTGTAATAGTACAATATTTAGAAGAAAGAAAGGGTCTAATCGTACTATATTATGACACAGTAAAGGAGATCTAATCGTACAGGATTAAGAACTAACAAAGTCGATCGAGGCATATGAATCTCAGATTAAGAAATAGAACAGGAGTTCTTATAAAATTAAATCTCGTAACTCAAGATAAGAACTTAAAATGCGATTTGATTTGGCCAAATTAAGAACCATGAGTGATAACTATGCATAAAAGAATAAGAACTAAAATATAATATGATGGTTTTGAAGAAATAAGTGAGAAATGAGGCCAAGTATAAGTCCTTAATCACAGTGGAAGGAGTTGTACCCGTACGATATTGAGAACTAAGAAAGGGGACAAATCGTAAAAGATTAAATACTAATAACTGGGATCCAGTCGCATAAGATTAAGAAACAAGAAAGGAGTTCTCAAAAAAGTACATCTAGAAACATAATAAGTTCTAATTGAAAATGTGATTTAATTATCCAAGATTTAGAACCAAGAATCAGTTCAAATTGAAAAAGACTTTGAACAAAAGATCGAATCTAACCTTATTTGAAAAAGAACTGAGAAATGAAGCCAATTACACCTTGTATAATGACAAAGGAAAAAGTATTGATAATCGTACCATATTGAGAACTATGAAATGCGACTAATCGAGCTATACAATGAACAACAAAAGTAGACATAACATATGCAATTCACAGAACAAAGAAAGGAGATTAGTCGTGTAAGATTATGAACTATGAGCGGAGTTCCATTCATAGCACATTTGGAAAAGATATGAGATCAAATTTCACAAGGTAAGAACATAAATATGTTTTAATAAGAATGAATTAAGAACCATGCGCTGGACCTATTCCTTGAAGATTTAGAACTAATACATCATCTAATAGCATTTGCAAAAGAATAGAGAAATGAGGCCGATCAAACTTGCTTTACGAGTAAGGAAGAAGTTGCGATCGTTCGATATTGAGAGCCAAGAAATTGACTAACTGTTCTATGGATTGCAAAAGGAGAACGCATGATAAAATATTAGGGAGATAATTAAGAAACTAGAAAGGTGATCTAATTGACATACGTGTTGAAAAGATAAGAATATCTAATAACGGATTAGTTAAGATCCTAATACGAGACTTAGTTAGACTAGATTGAGAACCATGTGTGGGACCTGAGCACAAAAAATTTAGATCAAATGAATGATCTAATCGTATTCGAAAGAGAACGGAGTCAACAATATTAGCTTAATAACTAAGGAAGAAGTGTAATCGTAAGATATTGAGAACTAAGAAAGTCGACTAATCGTAATATATTGTGAGTCTCAAAAAGAGATAAAACAATCAAACTAGATTGAGAACTAATAGAGGAGAAGTAGTCATCATATTAGATTTAAAAAGAACCAAGAGCGGGTCGTATTCATTAAAGATTTATAATTAAGAGATTATCTAATCGTGTAAGAAAAAGAACTGAGAAATGAGTCCTATTAATTATGCCTGCACAATGATTAACGAAGAAATTGTAATAGTACGATATTGAGAAGAAAGAAAGGGTCTAATCGTACTATATTATGACACAGTAATGGAGATCTAATCGTACAGGATTAAGAACTAACAAAGTCGAATCGAGGCATATCAGATTAAGAAATAGAACAGGAGTTCTTATAAAATTAAATCTCGTAACTCAAGATAAGAACTTAAAATGCGATTTGATTTGGCCAAATTAAGAACCATGAGTGATAACTATGCATAAAAGAATAAGAACTAAAATATAATATGATGGTTTTGAAGAAATAAGTGAGAAATGAGGCCAAGTGTACATGCTTAATCACAGTGGAAGGAGTTGTATTCGTACGATATTGAGAACTAAGAAAGGGGACAAATCGTACAAGATTATATACTAATAACTGGGATCAAGTCGCATAAGATTAAGAAAACATGAAAGGAATTCTCAACAAGGTACATGTAGAAACATAATAAGTTCTAATAACTCATGATAACAACATAAAATGTGATTTAATTATTCTAGATTAAGAACCAGGAATCAGTTCAAATTGATAAAGACTTTGAACAAAAGATGATTATCTAACCTTATTTGAAAAAGAACTGAGAAATGATTTAATTACTAACCTTGTATAATGACAAAGGAAGAAGTGATAATCGTACAATATTGAGAACTAAGAAATGCGACTAATCGAGCTATATAATGAACAACAAAAGGAGGCATAACATAAGCAATTCACAGAACAAAGAAAGGAGATTAGTCGTGTAAGATTATGAACTATGAGCGAAGTTCCAATCATACCACATTTAGAAAAGATATGATATCAAATTTCACAAGGTAAGAACATAAATATGTTTTAATAAGAATGAATTAAGAACCATGCGCTGGACCTATTCCTTGAAGATTTAGAACTAATACATCATCTAATAGCATTTGCAAAAGAATAGAAAAATTGGGCAGATCAAACTTGCTTTACGAGTAACGAAGAAGTTGCGATCGTTCGATATTGAGAGCCAAGAAATTGACAAACTGTTCTATGAATCACAAAAGGAATACGCATGATAAAATATTAGGGAGATAATTAAGAAACTAGAAAGGTGATCTAATCGACATACATGTTGAAAATTCCCTGATACAAATATCTAATATCGGATTATAAGATCCTAATACGGGACTTAGTTGGACTAGATTGAGAACCATGTGTGGGACCTGTGCACAAAAGATTTAGATCAAATGAATGATCTAATCGCATTCGAAAGAGAGCGGAGGCAACCATATTAGCTTAATAACTAAGGAAGAAGTGTAATCGTAAGATATTGAGAACTAAGAAAGTCGGCTAATCGTAATATATTGTGAGTCTCAAAAAGAGATACAGCAATCAAACAAGATTGAGAACTAATAAAGGAGAAGTAGTCCTATTAGATTCAAAAAGAACCAAGAGCGGGTCGTATGCATTAACAATTTATAATTAAGAGATTATCTAATCGTATAAGAAAAAGAACTGAGAAATGAGGCCTATTACTTATTATACAATGATTAAGAAAGAAATTGTAATAGTACGATATTGAGAAGAAAGAAAGGGTCTAATCGTACTATTTTATGACACATGTAAAGGAGATCTAATCGTACAGGATTAGAAGAACTAACAAAGTCGATCGAGGCATATCAGATTAAGAAATAGAATAGGAGTTCTTATAAAATTAAATCTCGTAACTCAAGATAAGAACTAAAAATGCGATTTGATTTGGCCAAATTAAGAACCATGAGAGATAACTATGCATAAAAGAATAAGAACTAAAATATAATATGATGGTTTTGAAGAAATAAGTGAGAAATGAGGCCAAGTATACGTGCTTAATCACAGTGGAAGGAGTTGTACTCGTACGATATTGAGAACTCGTAAAGGGGACAAATCGTACAAGATTAGATTCTAATAACTGGGATCAAGTCGCATAGGATTAAGAAACAAGAAATGGGGTCTCAACAAAGTACATGTAGAAACATAATAAGTTCTAATAACTCATGATAACAATGTAAAATGTGATTTAATTATGCTAGATTAAGAAACCAGGAATCAGTTCAAATGGAAAAAGAGTTTGAACAAAAGATGATTATCTAACCTTATTTGAAAAAGAACTAATGAGAAATGAAGCCAATTACACCTTGTATAATGACAAAGGAAGAAGTGATAATCGTACAATATTGAGAACTAAGAATTGCGACTAATCGAGCTATACAATGAACAACAAAAGGAAACATAACATATGCAATTCAGAACAAAGAAGATAGATTTACAAGGTAAGAACATAAATATGTGTTTAATAAGAATGGATTAAGAACCATGCGGCTGGACCTATTCCTTGAAGATTTAGAACTAATACATCATCTAATAGCATTTGCAAAAGAATAGAGAGATGAGGCCGATCAAACTTGCTTTACGAGTAACGAAGAAGTTGCGATCGTTCGATATTGAGAGCCAAGAAATTGACTAACTATTCTAAGAATCGCAAGAGGAGAACGCATGATAAAATATTAGGGATATAATTAAGAAACTAGAAAGGTGATCTAATCGACATACATGTTGAAAAGATACAAATATCTAATATCGGATGATAAGCCTCGAATACGTGACTTAGTTAGACAAATAGATTGAGAACCATGTGTGGGACCTGTGCACAAAAGATTTCGATCAAATGAATGATCTAATCGCATTTGAAAGAGAACGGAGGCAATCATATTAGCTTAATAACTAAGGAAGAAGTGTAATCGTAAGATATTGAGAACTAAGAAAGTCGACTAAGCGCAATCTATTGTGAGTCACAAAAGGAGATACAACAATCAAAAAAGATTGAGAACTAATAAAGGAGAAGTAGCCGTATTAGATTTAAAAAGAACCAAGAGCGGGTCGTATTCATTTCTTATTTATAATTAAGAGATTATCTAATCATATAAGAAAAAGAACTGAGAAATGAGTCCTATTAATTATACCTGCACAATGATTAAGGAAGAAATTGTAATAGTACGATATTGAGAAGAAAGAAAGGGTCTAATCGTACTATTTTATGACACAGTAAAGGAGATCTAATCGTACAGGATTAAGAACTAACAAAGTAGATCGAGTCATATCAGATTAAGAAATAGAACAGGATAGACATTCATTCAAGAGTTCTTATAAAATTAAATCTCGTAACTCAAGATAAGAACTTAAAATGCCATTTGATTTGGCCAAATTAAGAACCATGAGTGATAACTATGTGTAAAAGAATAAGAACAAAAAAATAATATGATGGTTTTGTAGAAATAAGTGAGAAATGAGGCCAAGTATACGTGCTTAACCATAGTGGAAGGAGTTGTACTCGTACGATATTGAGAACTCATAAAAGGGACAAATCGTACAAGATTAGATTCTAATAACTGGGATCCAGTCGCATAGGATTAAGAAACAAGAAAGGGGTTCTCAACAAAGTACATGTAGAAACATAATAAGTTCTAATAACTCATGATAACAACGTAAAATGTGATTTAATTATGCTAGATAAAAAACCAGGAATCAGTTCAAATTGAAAAAGAGTTTGAACAAAAGATTATTATCTAACCTTATTTAAAAAAGAACTGAGAAATGAAGCCAATTATTACCTTGTATAATGACAAAGGAAGAAGTGATAATCTTTGACAATATTGAGAACTAAGAAATTCGACTAATCGAGCTATACAATGAACAACAAAAGGAGACATAACATATGCAATTCAGAACAAAGAAGATAGATTTTACAAGGTAAGAACATAAATATGTGTTTAATAAGAATGGATTAAGAACCATGCAGCTGGACCTATTCCTTGAAGATTTAGAACTAATACATCATCTAATAGCATTTGCAAAAGAATAGAGAAATGAGGCTGATCAAACTTGCTTTACGAGTAAGGAAGAAGTTGCGATCGTTCGATATTGAGAGCCAAGAAATTGACTAACTGTTCTATAAATCGCAATAGGAGAACACATGATAAAATATTAGGGAGATAATTAAGAAACTACAAAGGTGATCTAATCGACATACATGTTGAAAAGATAAGAATATCTAATAACGGATGATAAGCCCCTAATATGTTACTTAGTTAGACTAGATTGTGAACCATGTGTGGGACCTGTGCACAAAAGATTTAGATCAAATGAATATGGATCTAATCGCATTCGAAAGAGAACGGAGGCAATCACATTAGGTTAATAACTAAGGAAGAAGTGTAATCGTAAGATAACTAAGAAAGTCGACTAATCGCAATATATTGTGAGTCACAAAAGGAGATACAACAATCAAAAAAGATTGAGAACTAATAAAGGAGAAGTAGCCGTATTGGATTTAAAAAGAACCAAGAGCGGGTCGTATTCATTAAAGATTTATAATTAAGAGATTATCTAATCGTGTAAGAAAAAGAAATGAGAAATGAGTCCTATTAATTATGCCTGCACAATGATTAAGGAAGAAATTGTAATAGTACGATATTGAGAAGAAAGAAAGGGTCTAATCGTACAATATTATGACACAGTAAAGGAGATCTAATCGTACAGGATTAAGAACTAACAAAGTAGATCGAGTCATATCAGATTAAGAAATAGAACAGGAATTCTTATAAAAGTAAATCTCGTAACTCAAGATAAGAACTTAAAATGCGATTTGATTTGGTCCAAATTAAGAACCGTGAGTGATAACTTTGCATAAAAGAATAAGAACTAAAATATAATATGATGGTTTTGAAGAAATAAGTGAGAAATGAGGCCAAGTATACGTGCTTAATCATAGTGGAAGGAGTTGTACCGGTACGATATTGAGAACTAAGAAAGGGGACAAATCGTAAAAGATTAAATACTAATAACTGGGATCCTGTCGCAGAAGATTAAGAAACAAGAAAGGAGTTCTCAACAAAGTACATCTAGAAACATAATAAGTTCTAATAACTAATGATAACAACGTAAAATGTGATTTAATTACGCAAGATTTAGAACCAAGAATCAGTTCAAATTGAAAAAGACTTTGAACAAAAGATGATTATCTAACCTTATTTGAAAAAGAACTGAGAAATGAAGCCAATTACACCTTGTATAATGACAAAGGAAAAGTGATAATCGTACTATATTGAGAACTAAGAAATGCGACTAATCGATCTATACAATGAACAACAAAAGGATTCATCGACATACCATATGCAATTCACAGAACTAAGAAAGGAGATTAGTCATGTAAGATTATGAACTACGAGCGGAGTTCCAATCATAGCACATTTGAAAAAGATATGAGATCAAATTTCACAAGGTAAGAACATAAATATGTTTTAATAAGAATGGATTAAGAACCATGTGGCTGGAACTATTCCTTGAAGATTTAGAACTAATACATCATCTAAACGCATTTGCAAAAGAAAAGGAAAATGAGGCCAATCAAACTTACTTTACGAGCAAGGAAGATGTTGCAATCGTTCGATATTGAGAGCCAAGAAATTGACTAACTGTTCTATGTTATGAATCTTAAAAGGAGAACACATGATAAAATATTAGGTAGATAATTAAGAAACTAGAAAGGTGATCTAATCGACATACATGTTGAAAAGATAAGAATATCTAATAACGGATGATAAGCCCCTAATACGTGACTTAGTTAGACTAGAATGAGAACCATGTGTGGGACCTGTGCACAATATTAAAGATTTAGATCAAATGAATGAGCTAATCGCATTCGAAAGAGAACGGAGGCAACCATATTATCTTAATAACTAAGGAACAAGTGTAATCGTAAAATATTGAGAACTAAGAAAGTCGACTAATCGTAATATATTGTGAGTCGCAAAAGGAGATACAGCAATAAAAAAATATTGAGAACTAATAAAGGAGAAGTAGCCGTATTAGATTTAAAAAGAACCAAGAGCGGGTCGTATTCATTAACGATTTATAATTAAGAGATTATCTAATCGTATAAGAAATAGAACTGAGAAATGAGGCCTATTAATTATACCTGCACAATGATGAAGGAAGAAATTGTAATAGTACGATATTGAGAAGAAAGAAAGGGTCTAATCGTACTATATTATGACACAGTAAAGGAGATCTAATCGCACGTGATTAAGAACTAACAAAGTAGATCGAGTCATATCAGAATAAGAAATAGAACAGGAGTTCCTATAAAAGTAATTCTCGTAACTCAAGATTTTATAACTGAACTCAAAATGCGATTTGATTTGGCCAAATTAAGAACCATGAGTGATAATTGTGCATAAAAGAATAAGAACTAAAATATAATATGATGGTTTTGAAGAAATAAGTGAGAAATGAGGCCAAGTATACGTGCTTAATCACAGTGGAAGGAGTTGTACCCGTACGATATTGAGAAATATGAAAGGGGACAAATCGTAAAAGATTAAATACTAATAACTGGGATCCAATCGCATAAGATTAAGAAACAAGAAAGGAGTTCTCAACAAAGTACATGTAGAAACATAATAAGTTCTAATAACTCATGATAACAACGTAAAATGTGATTTAATTATGCTAGATTAAGAACCAGGAATCAGTTCAAATTGAAAAAGGGTTAGAACAAAAGATGATTATCTAACCTTATTTGAAAAAGAACTGAGAAATGAAGCCAATTACACATTGTATAATGACAAAGGAAGAAGTGACAATAGTTCAATATTGAGAACTAAGAAATGCGACTAATCTAACGAGCTATACAATCAACAACAAAAGGCGACATAACATATGCAATTCACAGAACAAAGAAAGGAGATTAGTCGTGTAAGATTATAAACTATGAGCGGAGTTCCATTCATAGCACATTTGGAAAAGTTATGAGATCAAATTTCACAAGGTAAGAACATAAACATGTTTTAATAAGAATGAATTAAGAACCATGCGCTGGACCTATTCCTTGAAGATTTAGAACTAATACATCATCTAATAGCATTTGCAAAAGAATAGAGAAATGAGGCCGATCAAACTTGCTTTAAGAGTAAGGAAGAAGTTACGATCGTTCGATACTGAGAGCCAAGAAATTGACTAACTGTTCTATGGATCGTAAAAGGAGAACGCATGATAAAATATTAGGGAGATAATTAAGAAACTAGAAAGGTTATCTAATCGACATACATGTTGAAAAGATAAGAATATCCAATAATAGATGATAAGCCTCTAATACGTGACTTAGTTAGACTAGATTGTGAACCATTTGTGTGGGACCTGTGCACAAAAGATCTAGATCAAATGAATGATCTAATCACATTCGAAAGAGAACGGAGGCAACCATATTAGCTTAATAACTAAGGAAGAAGTGTAATCGTAAGATATTGAGGACTAAGAAAGTTGACTAATCTCAGATATATTGTGAGTATAAAAAGGAGATACAGCTATCAAAAAAGATTACGAACTAATAAAGGAGAAGTCTCAATATTGTACTAATTTAAAAAGGACCAAGAGCGGGTCTATTCATTAAAGATTTATAATTAAGAGATTATGTAATCGTATAAGAAAAAGAACTGAGAAATGAGGCCTATTAAATATGCTGCACAATGATTAAGGAAGAAATTGTAATAGTACGATATTGAGAAGAAAGAAAGGGTCTAATCGTACTATATTATAACACAGTAAAGGAGATCTAATCGTACAGGATTAAGAACTAACAAAGTAAATCGAGTCATATCAGAATAAGAAATAGAACAGAAGTTCCTATAAAAGTAAATTCTATTTCTGTACCGTAACTCAAGATTTGAACTCAAAATGCGATTTGATTTGGCCAAATTAAGAACCATGAGTGATAATTGTGCATAAAAGAATAAGAACTAAAATATAATATGATAGTTTTGAAGAAATAAGTGAGAAATGAGGCCCAGTATACGTGTTTAATCACAGTGGAAGGAGTTGTACCCATACGATATTGAGAACTAAGAAAGGGGACAAATCGTAAAAGATTAAATACTAATAACTGGGATCCACTCGCATAAGATTAAGAAAGAAGAAAGGAGTTCTCAACAAAGTACATCTGGAAACATAATAAGTTCTAATAACTCATGATAACAACGTAAAATGTGATTTAATTATGCTAGATTAAGAAACAGGAATCAGTTCAAATTGAAAAAGGGTTTGAACAAAAGATGATTATCTAACCTTATTTGATAAGAAAGAACTGAGAAATGAAGCCAATTACACATTGTATAATCACAAAGGAAGAAGTGACAATCGTACGATATTGAGAACCGGTCGACTAATCGAGCTATACAATGAACAACAAAAGGAGACATAACATATGCAATTCAGAACAAAGAAGATAGTTTAGTCGTGTGTGATTATGAAATATGATAGGAGTTCCAATCATAGCACATTCGGAAAAGGTATGAGATCAAATTTCACAAGGTAAGAACATAAATATGTGTTTAATAAGAATGGATTAAGAACCATTCGGCTGGACCTATTCCTTGAAGATTTAGAACTAATACATCATCTAATAGCATTTGCAAAAGAATAGAGAAATGAGGCCGATCAAACTTGCTTTACGAGCAAGGAAGAAGTTTCAATCGTTCAATATTGAGAGCCAAGAAATTGACTAACTGTTCTAAGTTATGAATCTTAAAAGGAGAACACATGATAAAATATTTGGGAGATAATTAAGAAACTAGAAAGGTGATCTAATCGACAAACATATTGAAAAGATAAGAATATCTAATAACGGATGATAAGCCCCTAATACGTGACTTAGTTAGAGATTCTAGATTGAGAACCATGTGTGGGACCCGTGCACAAAAGATTTAGATCAAATGAATGATCTAATCGCATTCGAAAGAGAACGAAGGCAACCATATTAGCTTAATAACTAAGGAAGAAGTGTAATCGTAAGATATTGAGAACTAAGAAAGTCGACTAATCGTAATATATTGTGAGTCGTAAAAGGAGATACAGCTATCAAAAAAGATTGAGAACTAATAAATGAGAAGTAGCCGTATTGGATTTAAAAAGGACCAAGAGCGGGTCGTATTCATTAAAGATTTATAATTAAGAGATTATCTAATCGTATAAGAAAAAGAACTGAGAAATGAGGCGTATTAATTATGCCTGCACAGTGATTAAGGAAGAAATTGTAATAGTACGATATTGAGAAAAAAGAAAGGGTCTAATCGTATTATATTATGACACAGTAAAGGAGATATAATTGTACAGGATTTAGAACTAACAAAGTACATCGAGTCATATCAGAATAAGAAATAGAACAGAAGTTCTCTATAAAAGTAAATCTCGTAACTCAAGATTTGAACTCAAAATGTGATTTGATTTGGCCAAATTAAGAACCATGAGTGATAACTGTGCATAAAAGAATAAGAACTAAAATATAATATGACGGTTTTGAAGAAATAAGTGAGAAATGAGGCCAAGTATACGTGCTTAATCACAGTGGAAGGTGTTGCACTCGTACGACATTGAGAACTAAGAAAGGGAACAAATCGTACAAGATTAAATACTAATAACTGGGATCAAGTCGCATAAGATTGAGAAACAAGAAAGGAGTTCTCAACAAAGTACATGTAGAAACACAATAAGTTCTAATTACTCATGATAACAACATAAAATGTGAATTGATTGTGCTAGATTAAGAACGAAGAATCAGTTCAAATTGAAAAAGACTTTGAACAAAAGATGATTATCTAACCTTATTTGAAAAAGAACTGAGAAATGAAGCCAATTACACCTTGTATAATGACAAAGGAAGAAGGGATAATCGTACAGCTTCACACTGAGAACTAAGAAATGCAACTAATCGAGCTATACAATGAACAACAAAAGGAGACATAGCATATGCAATTCAGAACAAAGAAAGGAGATTAGTCGTGTCAGATTATGAAATATGAGAGGAGTTCCAATCATAGCACATTTGGAAAAAATATGAGATCAAATTTCACAAGGTAAGAACATAAATATGTTTTAATAAGAATGGATTAAGAACCAAGTGGCTGGAACAATTCCTTGAAGATTTAGAACTAATACATCATCTAAAAGCATTTGCAAAAGAAAAGGGAAATGAGGCCAATCAAACTTGCTTTACGAGCAAGGAAGAAGTTGCAATCGTTCGATATTGAGATCCAAAAAATTGACTAACTGTTCTATGTTATGAATCTTAAAAGGAGAACACATGATAAAATATTAGGGAGATAATTAAGAAACTAGAATGGTGATCTAATCGACATAAATGTTGAAAAGATAAGAATATCTAATAACGGATGATAAGCCCCTAATTTACGTGACTTAGTTAGACTAGATTGAGAACCATGTGTGGGACCCGTGCACAAAAGATTTAGATCAAATGAATGATCTAATCGCATTCGAAAGAGAACGAAGGCAACCATATTAGCTTAATAACTAAGGAAGAAGTGTAATCGTAAGATATTGAGAACTAAGAAAGTCGACTAATCGTAATATATTGTGAGTCGCAGAAGGAGATACAGCAATCAAAAAAGATTGACAACTAATAAATGAGAAGTAGCCGTATTAGATTTAAAAAAAACCAAGAGCGGGTCGTATTCATTAACGATTTATAATTAAGAGATTATCTAATTGTATAAGAAAAAGAACTGAGAAATGAGGCCTATTAATTATACATGCACAATGATTAAGGAAGAAATTGTAATAGTACGATATTGAGAAGAAAGAAAGGGTCTAATCGTACTATATTGTGACACAGTAAAGGAGATCTAATCTCACAGGATTAAGAACTAACAAAGTAGATCGAGTCATATCAGAAGTAGATACTAAGAAATAGAACAGGAGTTCCTATAAAAGTAAATCTCGTAACTCAAGATTTGAACTCAAAATGCGATTTGATTTGGCCAAATTAAGAACCATGAGTGATAACTGTGCATAAAAGAATAAGAACTAAAATATAAATGATGGTATTAAAGAAATAAGTGAGAAATGAGGCCAAGTATATGTGCTTAATCAACGTGGAAGGTGTTGCACTCGTACAATATTGAGAACTAAGAAAGGTAACAAATCGTACAAGATTAAATACTAATAACTGGGATCAAGTCGCATAAGATTGAGAAACAAGAAAGGAGTTCTCAACAAACTACATGCAGAAACACAATAAGTTCTAATAACTCATGATAACAACACAAAATGAGAATTAATTGTCCTAGATTAAGAACCAAGAATCTTTTCAAATTGAAAAAGAGTTTGAACAAAAGATGATTATCTAACCTTATTTGGAAAAGAACTGAGAAATAAAGCCAATTACACATTGTATAATGACAACAGGACGAAATGATAATCGTACAATATAGAGAACTAAGAAATGCGACTACTCGTGCTACACAATGAACAAAAAAGGAGACATAACAAATGCTATTCACAGAACAAAGAAAGGAGATTAGTCGTGTAAGATTATGAAATACTAGAGGAGTTCCAATCATAGCACATTTGGAAAAGAAATGAGATCAAATTTCACAAGGTAAGAACATAAATATGTTTTAATAAGAATGGATTAAGAACCATGCGGCTGGAACTATTCCTTGAAGATTTAGAACTAATACATCATCTAAAAGCATTTGCAAAAGAAAAGGAAAATGAGGCCAATCAAACTTGATTTACGAGCAAGGAAGATGTTGCAATCGTTCGATATTGAGAGCCAAGAAATTGACTAACTGTTTTATGTTATGAATCTTAAAAGGAGAACACAAGATAAAATATTAGGTAGATAATTAAGAAACTAGAAAGGTGATCTAATCGACATACATGTTGAAAAGATAAGAATATCTTCTTAATAAAGGATGATAAGCTCCTAATACGTGACTTAGTTAGACTAGATTGAGCACCATGTGTGGGACCTGTGCACAAAAGATTTAGATCAAATGAATGATCTAATCGCATTCGAAAGAGAACGGAGGCAACCATATTAGCTTAATAACTAAGGAAGAAGTGTAATCGTAAAATATTGAGAACTAAGAAAGTCAATTAATCGTAATATTTTGTGAGTCGCCAAAGGAGCTACAGCAATAGAAAAAGATTGAGAACTAATAAAGGAGAAGTAGCCGTATTAGATTTAAAAAGAACCAAGAGCGGGTCGTATTTATTAACGATTTATAATGAAGAGATTATCTAATTGTATAAGAAAAAGAACTAAGAAATGAGGCCTATTATTTATACCTGCACAATGATTAAGGAAGAAATTGTAATAGTACGATATTGAGAAGAAAGAAAGGGTCTAATCCTACTATATTATGACACAGTAAAGGAGATCTAATCGCACATGATTAAGAACTAACAAAGTAGATCGAGTCATATCAGAATAAGAAATAGAACAGGAGTTCCTATAAAAGTAAATCTCGTAACTCAAGATTTGAACTCAAAATGCGATTTGATTTGGCCAAATTAAGAACCATGAGTGATAACTGTGCATAAAAGAATAAGAACTAAAATATAATATGATGGTTTTGAAGAAATAAGTGAGAAATGAGTCCAAGTATACGTGCTTAATCACAGTGGAAGGAGTTGTACCCGTACGATATTGAGAACTCAGAAAGGGGACAAATCGTAAAAGATTAAATACTAATAACTGGGATCCAATCGCGTAAGATTAAGAAACAAGAAAGGAGTTCTCAACAAAGTACATCTAGAAACATAATAAGTTCTAATAACTCATGATAACAACGTAAAATGTGATTTAATTATGCTAGATTAAGAACCAGGAATCAGTTCAAATTGAAAAAGAGTTTGAACAAAAGATGATTATCCAACCTTATTTGAAAAAGAACTGAGAAATGAAACTTTTGTCATTACAATTACATATTGTATAATGACAAAGGAAGAAGTGACAATAGTACAATATTGAGAACTAAGAAATGCGACTAATCGAGATATACAATCAACAACAAAAGGCGACATAACATATGCAATTCACAGAACAAAGAAAGGAGATTAGTCGTGTAAGATTATAAACTATGAGCGGAGTTCCATTCATAGCACATTTGGAAAAGTTATGAGATCAAATTTCACAAGGTAAGAACATAAACATGTTTTAATAAGAATGAATTAAGAACCATGCGCTGGACCTATTCCTTGAAGATTTAGAACTAATACATCATCTAATAGCATTTGCAAAAGAATAGAGAAATGAGGCCGATCAAACTTGCTTTAAGAGTAAGGAAGAAGTTGCGATCGTTCTCTTACTGAGAGCCAAGAATAAGACTAACTGTTCTATGGATCGTAAAAGGAGAACGCATGATAAAATATTAGGGAGATAATTAAGAAACTAGAAAGGTTATCTAATCGACATACATGTTTAACTGAAAAGATAAGAATATCCAATAACAGATGATAAGCCTCTAATACATGACTTAGTTAGACTAGATTGTGAACCATGTGTGGGACCTGTGCACAAAAGATCTAGATCAAATGAATGATCTAATCACATTCGAAAGAGAACGGAGGCAACCATATTAGCTTAATAACTAAGGAAGAAGTGTAATCGTAAGATATTGAGGACTAAGAAAGTTGACTAATCGCAATATATTGTGAGTCGCAAAAGGAGATACAGCTATCAAAAAAGATTGAGAACTAATAAAGGAGAAGTAGCCATATTGGATTTAAAAAGGACCAAGAGCGGGTCGTATTCATTAAAGATTTATAATTAAGAGATTATGTAATCGTATAAGAAAAAGAACTGAGAAATGAAGCCAATTACACCTTGTATAATGACAAAGAAAGAAGTGACAATCGTACAATATTGAGAACTAAGAAATGCGACTAATCGAGCTATACAATGAACAACAAAAGGAGACATAACATATGCTAATTCAGAACAAAGAAGATAGATTAGTCGTGTGTGATTATGAAATATGAGAGGAGTTCCAATCATAGCACATTTGGAAAAGATATGAGATCAAATTTCACAAGGTAAGAACATAAATATGTGTTTAATAAGAATGGATTAAGAACCATTCGGCAGGACCTATTCCTTGAAGATTTAGAACTAATACATCATCTAATAGCATTTGCAAAAGAATAGAGAAATGAGGCCGATCAAACTTGCTTTACGAGCAAGGAAGAAGTTTCAATCGTTCGATATTGAGAGCCAAGAAATTGACTAACTGTTCTATGTTATGAATCTTAAAAGGAGAACACATGATAAAATATTAGGTAGATAATTAAGAAACTAGAAAGGTGATCTAATCGACATACATGTTGAAAAGATAAGAATATCTAATAACGGATGATAAGCTCCTAATACGTGAGTTAGTTAGACTAGAATGAAAACCATGTGTGGGACCTGTGCACAAAAGATTTAGATCAATATATGAATGATCTAATCGCATTCGAAAGGGAACGGAGGCAACCATATTAGCTTAATGACTGAGGAAGAAGAGTAGTCGTAAGATATTGAGAATAAGAAAGTTGACTAATCGTAATATATTGTGAGTCGCAAAAGGAGATACAGCAATAAAAAAAGATTGAGAACTAATAAAGGAGAAGTAGCCGTATTAGATTTGAAAAGAGCCAAGAGCGGGTCGTATTCATTAACGATTTATAATTAAGAGATTATCTAATCGTATAAGAAAAAGAACTGAGAAATGAGGCCTATTAATTATACTTGCACAATGATTAAGGAAGAAATTGTAATAGTACGATATTGAGAAGAAAGAATGGGTCTAATCGTACTATATTATGACACAGTAAATGAGATCTGATCGCACTGGATTAAGAACTAACAAAGTAGATCGAGTCATATCAGAATAAGAAATAGAACAGGAGTTCCTATAAAAGTAAATCTCGTAACTCAAGATTTGAACTCAAAATGCGGTTATTTGATTTGGCCAAATTAAGAACCATGAGTGATAACTGTGCATAAAAGAATAAGAACTAAAATATAATATGATGGTTTTGAAGAAATAAGTGAGAAATGAGGCCAAGTATACGTGCTTAATCACAGTGGAAGGAGTTGTACACGTACGATATTGAGAACTAATAAAACAGACAAACCGTACAAGATTAAATACTAATAAGTGGGATCAAGTCGCCTAAGATTAAGAAACAAGAAAGGGGTTCTCAACAAAGTACATGTAAAAACATAATAAGTTCTAATAACTCATGATAACAACGTAAAATGTGAATTAATTATGCTAGATTAAGTACCAAGAATCAGTTCAAATTGAAAAAGACATTGAACAAAGATGATTATCTAATCTTATTTTGAAAAAGAACTGAGAAATGAAGCCAATTACACCTTGTACAATGACAAAGGAAGAAGGGATAATCGTACAACATTGAGAACTAAGAAATGTGACTAATCGAGCTATACAATGAAGTCAACAAAAGGAGACATAACATATGCAATTCAGAACAAAGAAAGGAGATTAGTCATGTAAGATTATGAAATATGAGAGGAGTTCCCCAATCATAGCACATTTGGAAAAGATATGAGATCAAATTTCACAAGGTAAGAACATAAATATGTTTTAATAAGAATGGATTAAGAACCATGCGGTTGGACCTATTCCTTAAACATTTAGAACTAATACTTCAACTAAAAGCATTTCCAAAAGAATAGGGAAATGAGGCCAATCAAACTTGTTTTACGAGTAAGGAAGAAGTTGCGATCGTTCGATATTGAGAGCCAAGAAAATTGACTAACTATTCTATGAATCGTAAAAGGAGAACACATGATAAAATATTAGGGAGATAATTAAGAAACTAGAAAGGTGATCTAATTGACATATATGTTGAAAAGATAAGAATATCTAATAACGGATGATAAGCCTCTAACACGTGACTTAGTTAGACTAGATTGAGAACCATGTGTGGGACCTGTGCACAAAAGATTTAGATCAAATGAATGATCTAATCGCATTCGAAAGAGAACGGAGGCAACCATGTTAGCTTAATAACAAAGGAAGAAGTATAATCGTAAGATATTGAGAACTAAGAAAGTCGACTAATCGTAATATATTGTGAGTCGTAAAAGGAGATACAGCAATCAAAAATGATTGAGAACTAATAAAGGAGAAGTAGCCGTATTAGATTTAAAAAGAACCAAGAGCGGGTCGTATTCATTAAAGATTAATTATTAAGAGATTATCTAATCGTATAAGAAAAAGAACTGAGAAACGAGGCCAATTAATTATGCCTGCACAATGATTAAGGAAGAAGTTGTAATAGTACGATATTGAGAAGAAAGAAAGGGTCTAATCGTACTATATTATGACACAGTAAAGGAGATCTAATCGTACAGGATTAAGAACTAACAAAGTAGATCGAGTTATATCAGATTAAGAAATAGAACAGGAGTTCTTATAAAAGTAAATCTCGTAACTCAAGATAAGCTCTTAACTTAAAATGCGATTTGATTTGGCCAAATTAAGAACCACGAGTGATAACTTTGCATAAAAAAGGAAGAACTAAAATATAATATGATGGTTTTGAAGAAATAAGTGTGAAATGAGGCCAAGTATACGTGCTTAATCACAGTGGAAGGAGTGTATAAGAGACAGTCACAACTCAGAAAGGGGACAAATCGTACAAGATTAAATACTAATAACTGGGATCAAGTCGCACAAGATTAAGAAACAAGAAGGGAGTTCTCAACAAAGTACATGTAGAAACACAATAAGTTCTAATAACTCATGATAAAAACGTAAAATGTGATTTAATTATGCAAGATTCAGAACCAAGAATCAGTTCAAATTGAAAAAGAGTTTGAACAAAAGATGATTATCTAACCTTATTGGAAAAAGAACTGAGAAATGAAGCCAATTACACATTGTATAATGACAAAGGAAGAAGTGATAATCGTACAATATTGAGAACTAAGAAATGCGACTAATCGGTCTCTAGCTATTCAATGAACAACAAAGGAGACATAACATATGCAATTCAGAATAGAGAAAGGAGATTAGTCGTGTGAGATTATGAAATATGAGAGGAGTTCCAATCATTGCACATTTGGAAAAGATATGAGATCAAATTTCACAAGGTAAGAACATAAATATGTTTTAATAAGAATGGATTAAGAACCATGCTGCTGGACCTATTCGTTGATGATTTAGAACTAATACATCATCTAATAGCATTTGCAAAAGAATAGAGAAATGAGGCCGATCAAAATTGCTTTACGAGTATTGAAGAAGTTGCGATCGTTCGATATTGAGAGCCAAGAAATTGACAAACTGTTCTAGGAATCGGAAAAAGGAAACACATGATAAAATATTAGGTAGAAAATTAAGAAACTAGAAAGGTGATCTAATCGACATACATGTTGAAAACATAACAATATCTAATAACGGATGATAAGCCCCTAATACCTGACTTAGTTATACTAGATTGAAAACCATGTGTTCGGGGACCTGTGCACAAAGATTTAGATCAAATGAATGATCTAATCGCATTCGAAAGAGAACAGAGGCAACCATATTAGCTTAATAACTAAGGAAGAAGTGTAATCGTAAGATATTGAGAACTAAGAAAGTCGACTAATCGTAATATATTGTGAGTGGCAAAAGGAGATACGGCAATAAAACAAGATTGAGAACTAATAAAGAAGAAGTAGCCGTATTAGATTTAAAAAGAGCCAAGAACGGGTCGTATTCATAAACGATTTATAATTAAGAGATTATCTAATCGTATAAGAAAAAGAACTGAGAAATGAGGCCTATTAATTATGCCTGCACAATGATTAAGGAAGAAATTGTAATAGTACGATATTGAGAAGAAAGAAAGGGTCTAATCGTACTATATTATGACACAGTAAAGGATATCTAATCGTACAGGATTAAAACTGACAAAGTAAATCGAGTCATATCAGATTAAGAAATAGAACATGCGTTCTTATAAAAGCAAATCTCGATAAGTCAAGATGAGAACTTAAAATGCGATTTGATTTGGCCAAATTAATAACCATGAGTGATAACTATGCGTAAAAGAATAAGAACAAAAATATAATATGGTGGTTTTGAAGAAATAAGTGAGAAATGAGGCCAAGTATACGTGCTTAATCATAGTAAAAGGAGTTGTACTCGTACGATATTGAGAACTCATAAAGGGGACAAATCGTAAAAGATTAAATACTAATAACTGGGAACAAGTCGCATAAGATTAAGAAACAAGAAAGGAGTTCTCAACAAAGTACATGTAGAAACATAATAAGTTCCAATAACTCATGATAACGAAGTAAAATGTGATTTAATTATGCTAGATTAAGAACCAAGAATCAGTTCAAATTGAAAAAGAGTTTGAACAAAAGATTATTATCTAACCTTATTTGAAAAAGAACTGAGAAATGAAGTCAATTACACACCTTGTATAATGACAAAGGAAGAAGTGATAATCGTACAATATTGAGAACTACTACAGAAATGCGACTAATCGAGCTATACAATGAACAAAAAAGGAGACATTACATATGCAATTCACAGAACAAATAAATGAGATTAGTCGTGTAAGATTATGAAATACGAGAGGAGTTCCAATCATAGCACATTTGGAAAAGATATGAGACAAAATTTCACAAGATAAGAACATAAATATGTTTTAATAAGAATGGATTAAGAACCATGCGCTGGACCTATTCCTTAAACATTTAGAACTAATACATCATCTAATAGCATTTGCAAAAGAATAGAGAAATGAGGCCGATCAAACTTGCTTTACGAGTGAGGAAGAAGTTGCGATCGTTCGATATTGAGAGCCAAGAAATTGACTAACTGTTCAATGTTATGAATCGCAAAAGGAGAACACATGATAAAATATTAGGGAGATAATTAAGAAACTAGAAATGTGATCTAATCGACATACATGTTGAAAAGATAAGAATATCTAATAACGGATGATAAGCCCCTAATATGTGACTTAGCTCCTTAGACTAGATTGAGAACCATGTGTGGGACCTGTGCACAAAAGATTTAGATCAAATGAATGATCTAATCGCATTCGAAAGAGAACGGAGGCAACCATATAAGCTTAATAACTAAGGAAGAAGTGTAATCGTAAGATATTGAGAACTAAGAAAGTCGATTAATCGTAATATATTGTGAGTCGCAAAAGGAGATACAACAATAAAACAAGATTGAGAACTAATAAAGGAGAAGTAGTTGTATTAGATTTAAAAAGAACCAAAAGCGGGTCGTATTCATTAAAGATTTATAATTAAGAGATTATCTAATCGTATAAGAAAAAGAACTGAGAAATGAGGCCTATTAATTGTGCCTGCACAATGATTAAGGAAGAAATTGTAATAGTACGATATTGAGAAGAAAGAAAGGGTCTAATCGTACTATATTATGACACAGTAAAGGAGATCTAATCGTACAGGATTAAGAACTAACAAAGTAAATCGAGTCATATCAGATTAGGAAATAGAGATAGGAGTTCTTATAAAAGTAAATCTCATAACAGTGGAAGGTGTTGTACTCGTACGATATTGAGAACTCATAAAGGGGACAAATCGTACCAGATTAAATACTAATAACTTGGATCGAGTCGCACAAGATTAAGAAAGAAGAAAGGAGTTCTCAACAAAGTACATGTAGAAACATAATAAGTTCTAATAACTCATGCTAACAAAGTAAAAAGTGATTTAATTATGCTAGATTAAGAAACAAGAATCAGTTCAAATTGAAAAAGACTTTGCACAAAAGATGATTATCTAACCTTATTTTGAAAAATAACTGAGAAATGAAGCCAATTACTCCTTGTATAATGACAAAGGAAGAAGTGATAATCGTACAATATTGTGAACAAAGAAATGCGACTAATCGAGCTATACAGTGAACAACAAAATGAGACATAACATATGCAATTCAGAACAAAGAAAGGAGATTAGTCGTGTAAGATAATGAAATACGAGAGCAATTCCAATCATAGCACATCTCCTTGGAAAAGATATGAGATCAAATTTCACAAGGCAAGAACATAAATATGTTTTAATCAGAATGGATTAAGAAACATGCGCTGGACCTATTCCTTGAAGATTTAGAACTAATACATCATCTAATAGCATTTGCAAAAGAATAGAGAAATGAGGCCGATCAAACTCGCTTTACCAGTAAGGAAGAAGTTGCGATCGTTCGATATTGAGAGCCAAGAAATTGAGTAACTGTTCTATGAATGGCAAAAGGAGAACACATGAGAAAATATTTGGGAGATAATTAAGAAACTAGAAAGGTGATCTAATAGACATACATGTTGAAAAGATAAGAATATCTAATAACGGATGATAAGCCCCTAATACGTGACTTAGTTAGACTGGATTGAGAACCATGTGTGGGACCCGTGCACAAAAGATTTAGATGAAATGAATGATCTAATCGCATTCGAAAGAGAACGAGGCAACCATATTAGCTAAATAACAAAGGAAGAAGTGTAATCGTAAGACTATTGAGAACAAAGAAAGTCGACTAATCGTAATATATTGTGAGTCGCCAAAGGAGATACAGCAATCAAACAAGATTGAGAACTAATAAAGGAGAAGTAGTCGTATTAGATTTAAAAAAAACCAAGAGCGGGTCGTATTCATTAACGATTTATAATTAGAGATTATCTAATCGTCTAAGAAAAAAAACTGAGAAACGTGGCGTATAAATTATGCCTGCACAATGATTAAGGAAGAAATTGTAATAGTACGATATTGAGAAGAAAGAAAGGGTCTAATCGTACTATGTTATGACACAGTAAAGGAGATCTGATCGTACAAGATTAAGAACTAACAAAGTATATCGAGTCATATCAGATTAAGAATCTTATAGAACATGAGTTCTTATAAAAGTAAATCTCGTAGCTCAAGATAAGAACTTAGAATGCCATTTGATTTGGCCAAATTAAGAACCATGAGTGATCACTATGCATAAAAGAATAAGAACTAAAATACAATATGATGGTTTTGAGTAGAAATAAGTGAGAAATGAGGTATACGTGGTTAATCACAATGGAAGGAGTTGTACTCGTACGATATTGAGAACTAAGAAAGGGGACAAATCGTACAAGATTAAATACTAATAACTGGGATCAAGTCGCATAAGATTAAGAAACAAGAAAGGAGTTCTCAACAAAGTACATGTAGAAACATAATAAGTTCTAATAACTCATGATAACAACGGAAAATGTGATTTAATTATGCTAGATTAAGAACCAAGAACCAGTTCAAATTGAAAAAGAGTTTGAACAAAAGCTGATTATCCAACCTTATTTGAAAAAGAACAGAAAAAAGAAGCCAATTACACACCTTGTATATTGACAAAGGAAGAAGTGATAATCGTACAATATTGAGAACTAAGAAAATGCGACTAATCGTGCTATACAATGAACAACAAAAGGAGACATAACGTATGCAATTCACAGAACAAAGAAAGGAGATTAGTCTTGTAAGATTATGAAATACGAGAGGAGTTCCCTGTAATCATAGCACATTTGGAAAAGATATGAGACAAAATTTCACAAGATAAGAACATAAATATGTTTTAATAAGAATGGATTAAGAACCATGCGCTGGACCTATTCCTTGAAGATTTAGAACTAATACATCATCTAATAGCATTTGCAAAAGAATAGAGAAATGAGGCCGATAAAACTTTCTTTATGAGTAAGGAAGAAGTTGCGATCGTTCGATATAGAGAGCCAAGAAATAGACTAACTGTTCTAGGTTATGAATAGCAAAAGGAGAACACATGATAAAATATTAGGGAGATAATTATGATATTATCTTATCGTATAAGAAAAAGAACTGAGAAATGAAGCCTATTAATTATATCTGCACAATGATTAAGGAAGAAATTGTAATAGTGCATTATTGAGAAGAAAGAAAGGGTCTAATCGTACTATATTGTGACACAGTAAAGGAGATCTAATCGTACAGGATCTCTTATATTCAAATCTAGATCTTAATATCAGATAGTAAGAAATCCTTGATGGAACAGGAGTTCTTATAAAAGAAAATCTCGTAACAAAAGATAAGAACTTATAATAGGATTTGATTTGGCCAAATTAAGAACCATGAGTGATAACTATGTGTAAAAGAATAAGAACTAAAATATAATATGACGGTTTTGAAGTAATAAGTGAGAAATGAGGCCAAGTATACGTGCTTAATCACGGTTGAAGGGGGGTTGTACTCGTACGATATTGAGAACTCAGAAAGGGGACATATCGTACAAGATAAAATACTAATAACTGGGATCAAGTCGCATAAGATTTAGAAACAAGAAAGGAGTTCTCAACAAAGTACATGTAGTAACATAATAAGTTCTAATAACTCATGATAACAACGTAAAATGTGATTTAATTATGCCAGATTAAGAACCAAGAAATAGTTCAAATTGTAAAAGACTTTGAACAAAAGATGATTATCTAACCTTATGTTGAAAAAGAACTGAGAAATGAAGCCAATTACACCTTGTATAATAACAAAGGAAGAAGTGGCCACACATAATCGTACAATATTGAGAACTAAGAAATGCGACTAATCATAATATATTGTGGGTCACAAAAGGAGATACAATCACAACTAGATTATGAAATATGAGAGGAGTTCCAATCATGGCACATTTGGAAAAGATATGAGATCAAATTTCACAAGGTAAGAACATAAATATGTTTTAATAAGAATGGATTAAGAACCATGCGGCTAGACCTATTCCTTGAAGATTTAGAACTAATACATCATCTAAAAGCATTTGCAAAAGAATAGGGAAATGAGGCTAATCAAACTTGCTTGACGAGTAAGGAAGAAGTTGCGATCGTTTGATATTGAGAACTAAGAAAGTCGACTAATCGTAATATATTGTGAGTCGCAAAAGGAGATACAGCAATAAAAAAAGATTGAGAACTAATAAAGGAGAAGTAGCCGTATTAGATTTAAAAAGACCCAAGAGCGGGTCGTATTCAATAAAGATTTATAATTAAGAGATTATCTAATCGTACAAGAAAAAAAGAACAGAGAAATGAGGCCTATTAATTATGCCGGCACAATGATTGAGGAAGAAAGTGTAGTAGTACGATATTGAGAAGAAAGAAAGGGTCTAATCGTACTATATTATGACACAGTAAAGGAGATCTAATCGCACAGGATTAAGAACTAACAAAGTAGATCGAATCATATCAGATTAAGAAATAGAACAGGAGTTCTTAAAAAACTAAATCTCGTAACTCAAGATAAGAACTTAGAATGCGATTTTATTTGGCCACATTAAGAACCATGAGTGATAACTATGCATAAAAGAATAAGAACTAAAATATAATATGATGGTTTTGAAGAAATAAGTGAGAAATGAGGCCAAGTATACGTGCTTAATCATAGTGGAAGCAGTAGTACTCGTACGATATTGAGAACTGAGAAAAGGGACAAATCGTACAAGATTAAATACTAATAACTTGGATCAAGTCGCATAAGATTAAGAAACAAGAAAGGAGTTCTCAACAAAGTACATGTAGAAACACAACAATTAATAAGTTCTAATAACTCATGATAACAACGTAAAATGTGATTTAATTATGCTAGATTAAGAATCAAGAATCAGCTCAAATTGAAAAAGAGTTTGAACAAAAGATAATTATCTAACCTTATTTGAAAAAGAACTGAGAAATGAAGCCAGTTACACACCTTGTATAATGACAAAGGAAGAAATGATAATCGTACAATATTGAAAACTAAGAAATGCGACAAATCGTGCTACGTAATGAACAAAAAAGAAAACATAACATATGCAATTCACAGAACAAAGAAAGGAAATTGGTCGTGTAAGATTATGAAATACGAGAGGAGTTCCAATAATAGTACATTTGGAAAAGATATGAGATCAAATTTCACAAGGTAAGAGCATAAATATGTTTTTATAAGAATGGATTAAGAACCATGCGCTGGACCTATTCCTTAAACATTTAGAACTAATACATCATCTAATAGCATTTGCAGAAGAATAGAGAAATGAGGATGATCAAACTTGCTCAATATTTTACGAGTCAGGAAGAAGTTGCGATCGTTCGATATTGAGAGCCAAGAAATTGACTAACGGTTCAATGTTATGAATCGCAAAAGGAGAACACATGATAAAATATTAGGGAGATAATTAAGAAACTAGAAAGGTGATCTAATCGACATACATGTTGAAAAGATAAGAATATCTAATAACGGATGATAAGCCCCTAATACGTGACTTACTTAGACTAGATTGAGAACCATGTGTGGGACCTGTGCACAAAAGATTTAGATCAAATGAATGATCAAATCGCATTCGAAAGAGAACGGAGGCAACCATATTAGCTTAATAACTAAGGAAGAAGTGTAATCGTAAGATATTGAGAACTAAGGAAGTCGGCTAATCGTAATATATTGTGAGTGGTTAAAGGAGATACAGCAATCAAAAATGATTGAGAACTAATAAAGGAAAAGTTGCCGTATTATATTTAAAAAGAACCAAGAGCGGGTCGTATTCATTAAAGATTTATAATTAAGAGATTTCTAATCTAATCGTATAGGAAAAAGAACTGAGAAACGAGGCCTATTAATTATGCCTGCACAATGATTAAGGAATAAATTGTAATAGTACGATATTGAGAAGAAAGAAAGGGTATAATCGTACTATATTATGACACAGTAAAGGAGATCTAATCGTACAGGATTAAGAATTAACAAAGTAGATCGAGTCATATCAGATTAAGAAATAGAACAGGAGTTCTTACAAAAGTGAATCTCGTAACTCAAGATAAGAACTTAAAATGCGATTTGATTTGGCCAAATTAAGAACCACGAGTGATAACTATGCATAAAAGAATAAGAACTAAAATATAATATGATGGTTTTGAAGAAATAAGTGAGAAATGAGGCCAAGTATACGTGCTTAATCAGATTATGGAAGTAGTTAGCTAAAGTACATGTAGAAACCTAATAAGTTCTAATAACTCATGCTAACAACGTAAAATGTGATTTAATTATGCTAGATTAAGAATCAAGAATCAGTTCAAATTGAAAAAGAGTTTGAACAAAAGATGATTATCTAACCTTATTTGAAAAAGAACTGAGAAATGAAGCCAATTACACACCTTGTATAATGACAAAGGAAGAAGTGATAATCGTACAATATTGATAACTAAGAAATGCGACTAATCGTGCTAGGTAATGAACAAAAAAGGAGACATAACATATGCAATTCACAGAACAAAGAAAGGAGATTGGTCGTGTAAGATTATGAAATACGGGAGGAGTTCCAATCATAACATATGCAATTCAGAACAGAGAAAGGAGATTAGTCGTTTGAGATTATGAAATATGAGAGGAGTTCCAATCATTGCACATTTGGGAAAGATATGAGATCAAATTTCACAAGGTAAGAACATAAATATGTTTGAATAAGAATGGATTAAGAACCATGCGGCTGGACCTATTCGTGGATGATTTAGAAGTAATACATCATCTAATAGCATTTGCAAAAGAATAGAGAAATGAGGCCGATCAAACTTGCTTTACGAGTAATGAAGAAGTTGCGATCGTTCGATATTGAGAGCCAAGAATTTGACTAACTGTTCTATGAATCGCAAAAAGGGAACACATGAAAAAATATTAGGGAGATAATTAAGAAACTAGAAAGGTGATCTAATCGACATACATGTTGAAAACATAACAATATCTAATAACGGATGATAAGCCCCTAATACGTGACTTAGTTTGACTGGATTGAAAACCATGTGTGGGACCTGCGCACAAAGATTTAGCTCAAATGAATGATCTAATCGCATTAGAAAGAGAACGGAGGCAACCGTATTAGCTTAATATCTAAGGAAGAAGTGTAATCGTCGACTAATCGTAATATATTGTGAGTCGCAAAAGGAGATACAACAATCAAACAAGATTGAGAACTAATAAAGGAGAAGTAGTCTTATTTCTGATTAGATTTAAAAAGAACCAAGAGCGGGTCGTATTCATTAAAGATTTATAACTAAGATATTATCTAATCGTATAAGAAAAAAGAACTGAGAAATGAGGCCTATTAATTATGCCTGCACAATGAATTAGGAAGAAATTGTAATAGTACGGTATTGAGAAGAAAGAAAGGGTCTAATCGTACTATATTGTGGCACAGTTAAGGAGATCTAATCGTACAGGATTAAGAATTAACAAAGCAGATCGAGTCATATCAGATTAAGAAATAGAACAGGAGTTCTTATAAAAGTAAAAACTTTAACTCAAGATAAAAACTTAAAATGCGATTTGATTTGGCCAAGTTAAGAACCAGGAATGATAACTATGCATAAAAGAATAAGAACAAATATATAATATGGTGGTTTTGAAGAAATAAGTGAGAAATGAGGCCAAGTATACGTGCTTAATCACAGTGGAAGCAGTAGTACTCGTACGATATTGAGAACTCAGAAAGGGGACAAATCGACAGTTCTTAAGATGTTGAAACTAATAACTGGGATCAAGTCGCATAAGATTAAGAAACAAGAAAGGAGTTCTCAACAAAGTACATGTAGAAACATAATAAGTTCTAATAACTCATGATAACAACGTAAAATGTGATTTAATAAGATCCAAGAATCAGTTCAAATTGAAAAAGAGTTTGAACAAAAGATGATTACCTAACCTTATTTGAAAAAGAACTGAGAAATGAAGCCAATTACGCACCTTGTATAATGACAAAGGAAGAAGTGATAATTGTACAATATTGAGAACTAAGAAATGCGACTAAACGTGCTACATAATGAACAAAAAAGGAGAACCATTTGTGGGACCTGTGCAGAAAAGATTTAGATCAAATGAATGATCTAATCGCCTTCGAAAGAGAACGGAGGCTACCATATTAGCTTAATAACTAAGGAAGAAGTGTAATCGTAAGATATTGAGAACTAAGAAATTCGACTAATCATAATATATTGTGAGTCGCAAAAGAAGATACAGCAATAAAAATTAATAAGATTGAGAACTAATAAAGGAGAAGTAGCCGTATTAGATTTAAAAAGAACCAAGAGTGGGTCGTATTCAATAAAGATTTATAATTAAGAGATTGTCTCATCGTATAAGAAAAAGAACTGAGAAATGAGGCCTATTAATTATGCCTGCACAATGATTAAGGAAGAAAGTGTAATAGTACGATATTGAGAAGAAAGAAAGGGTCTAATCGTACTATATCTTGACACAGTAAAGGAGATCTAATCGTATTCTTAAGAACTAACAAAGTAGATCGAGTCATATGTGTCAGATTAAGATTAGAACAGGAGTTCTTATAAAAGTCAATCTCGTAACTCAAGATAAGAACTTAGAATGCGATTTTATTTGGCCAAATTAAGAACCAAGAGTGATAACTATGCATAAAAGAATAAGAACTAAAATATAATATGATGGTTTTGAAGAAATAAGTGAGAAATGAGGCCAAGTATACGTGCTTAATCACAGTGGAAGGAGTTGTACTCGTACGATTATACATTGAAAAATCCGAAGGGGACAAATCGTACAAGATTAAATACTAATAACTTGGATCAAGTCGCATAAGATTAAGAAACAAGAAAGGAGTTCTCAACAAAGTACATGTAGAAACATAATAAGTTCTAATAACTCATGATAACAACGTAAAATGTGATTTAATAAGAACCAAGAATCTCTTATAAATTGAAAAAGTGTTTGAACAAAAGATGATTATCTAACCTTATTTGAAAAAGAACTGAGAAATGAAGCCAATTACACACCTTGTATAATGACAAAGGAAGAAGTGATAATCGTACAATATTGAGAACTAAGAAATGCGACTAATCGTGCTACACAATAAACAAAAAAGGAGACATAACATATGCAATTCACAGAACAAAGAAAGGCGATTGGTCGTGTAAGATTATGGAATACGAGAGGAGTTCCAATCATTGTACATTTGGAAAAGATATGAGATCAAATTTCACAAGGTAAGAGCATAAATATGTTTTAATAAGAATGGATACAATAAGAACCATGCGCTGGACCTATTCCTTGAAAATTTAGAACTAATACACCATCTAATAGCATTTGCAAAAGAATAGAGAAATGAGGCCGATCAAACTTGCTTTACGAGTCAGGAAGAAGTTGCGATCGTTCGATATTGAGAGCCAAGAAATTGACTAACTGTTCAATGTTATGAATCGCAAAAGGAGAACACATGATAAAATATTAGGGAGATAATTAAGAAACTAGAAAGGTGATCTAATCGACATACATGTTGAAAAGATACGAATATCTAATAACGTCGACTAATCGTAATATATTGTGAGTCGCATAAGATTAAGAAACAAGAAACAAGAAAGGAGACAAATCGTACAAGATTGAATACTAATAACTGGGATCAAGTCGCATAAGATTAAGAAACAAGAAAGGAGTTCTCAACAAAGTACATGTAGAAACACAATAAGTTCTAATAACTCATGATAACAACATAAAATGGGAATTAATTATGCTAGATTAAGAACCAAGGAATCAGTTCTAATTGAAAAAGTGTTTGAACAAAAGATGATTATCGAACCTTATTGGAAAAAGAACTGAGAAATGAAGCCAATTACACCTTGTATAATGACAAAGGAAGAAGCGATAATCGTACAATATTGAGAACTAAGAAATGTGACTAATCGAGCTATACAATGAACAACTAAAGGAGACATAACATATGCAATTCAGAACAAAGAAAGGAGATTAGTCATGTGAGATTATGAAATATGGGAGGAGTTCCAATCATAGCACATTTGAAAAAGATATGAGATCAAATTTCAAAAGGTAAGAACATAAATATGTTTTAATAAGAATGGATTAAGAACCATGCGGCTGGACCTATTCCTTGAAGATTTAGAACTAATACACCATCTAATAGCATTTGCAAAAGAATAGAGAAATGAGGCAGATCAAACTTGCTCAACGAGTAAGGAAGAAGTTGCGATCGTTCGATATTGAGGGCCGAGAAATTGACTAACTGTTCTATGAACATCGCAAAAGAGGAACACATGATAAAAATATGGGGAGATAATTAAGAAATTGGAAAGGTGATCTAATCGACATACATGTTGAAAAGATAAGAATATCTAATAACGGATGATATGCCCCTAATACGTGACTTAGTTAGACTAGATTGAGAACCATGTGCGAGACCTGTGCACAAAGATTTAGATCAAATGAATGATCTAATCGCATTCGAAAGAGAACGGAGGCAACCACGTTAGCTTAATAACTAAGGAAGAAGTGTAATCGTAAGATATTGAGAACTAAGAAAGTCGACTAATCGTATTATATTGTGAGTCGCAAAAGGAGATACAACAATCAAACAAGATTGCGAACTAATAAAGGAGAAGTAGTCGTATTAGATTTAAAAAGAACCAAGAGCGGGTCGTATTCATTAAAGATTTATAATTAAGGAGATTATCTAATCGTATAAGAAAAAGAACAGAGAAATGATGTGAAACCCAGTATTTTACTAGCCTTGTTCTTTGGAACATATTTTAACTGGTTTAAAATGTTTTTCATATTATTTTTAGTCATTAAGTACTTCAACTTATTCGTTTTTCAATTCGGCAAATTTTACGATTTACGCGAACTCGGTTCCATGTAAACGGGTCAAAAGTTGGACTAAGTGTAATTAGTGCATTGTGGTGTGTGAGTGTTGTATTATGGCTGAATTATTCAGAAAAAAATGTTATTTAGTAGCAAAAATTAGTTTTTGGGTTAAATAGTCAACTTGGAGACTATTTGGTCAACTTGGGTACTATTTGGGTCAACTTTGGAAGTTTTTTTAAGTCTTCTTCTTGTTGTTTTTCTTCCTCATTTCTTCCTAGCAGCAGCCGAAACTCTCTTCCCCATTTTCCCCCAAAAATTTTCTTGGATTTCAAGTAGGAATCACTTGGAAGGTAAGATTTTATGTATTTTAGCATTTATGGCTTATGGGCTTTATGATCCAAGCTTTAATTTCAAGTTTTGTAGGATTTTTTATGGCTGAAAATAAACCCTCTTTGCAGCCTTGTAAGTTATGATTTATGTATGTTATGGGTTGTTTTTAGTGTTTTGGAGGTTGGGAAGTGATTGGGGTTGATTTTTAACAACTTTCCATGGTTAGATTACAAATTTTAAGATTATGAGTTAGGGTTTTTTCTTCCATATGTGGTGTGAAACCCAGTATTTTAATAGCCTTGTTCTTTGATTTTAACTGGTTTAAAATGTTTTTCATATGATTTTTAGTCATTAAGTACTTCAACTTATTCGTTTTTCAATTCGGCAAATTTTTCGGTTTACGCGATTTCGGTTCCGGCGGGTAAACGGGTCAAAAAAATTGGACTAAGTGTAATTAGTGCATTGTGGTGTGTGAGTATTGTTTGATGGCTGATTTATAATGTTAATTTAGTAGCAAAAATTAGTTTTTGGGTTAAATAGTCAACTTGGAGACTATTTGGTCAACTTGGGTACTATTTGGGTCAACTTTGGAAGTTTTTTTTTAGTCTTCTTCTTGTTGTTTCTTCCTCATTTCTTCCTAGCAGCAGCCGAAACTCTCTTCCCCATTTTCCCCCAAAAATTTTCTTGGATTTCAAGTAGGAATCACTTGGAAGGTAAGATTTTATGTATTTTAGCATTTATGGCTTATGGGCTTTATGATCCAAGCTTTAATTTCAAGTTTTGTAGGATTCTTTATGGCTGAAAATAAACCCTCTTTGCAGCCTTATATGTTATGATTTATGTATGTTATGGGTTGTTTTTAGTGTTTTGGAGGTTGGGAAGTGATTGGGGTTGATTTTTAACAACTTTCCATGGTTAGATTACAAATTTTAAGATTATGAGTTAGGGTTTTGTCTTCCATATGTGGCCTAGAGTGTTATGCTATGAATGCTTATGTCTATGCACATAATGATGTTTTAGGAGTGTTTTAAGGTTAGTTTGGATAGGAATTGAGACTTGAAACCAAGTGGAATTGATTTCAAAAAATTTGTAAGTAAGCGGAAGTTTGGCGCAACTAGGATAATTTGGATCAATTGGTTATGTTTGAAGGATCTTTAATGATCTTTTGATGGTTTTAAGTGTTTCCTTGGTAGTGGGATGGATAGGAAGCATGTTTGAATCATGCGTGTGGCTAATCGGTAAAAATTTCAGTTTGGTAGTAAAGAGGAATTCCACCCATAGGTTGTTGCTCTAATGTTGTAATAGAGTTAATTGTAGTGGTTATGGGGTATGGATTGTTGTGGAATGCTATTGATATAGTCCGGCTATTGCTCGGTGAATCTTTCCGTTTATGGATTTTGTTGGTTGGTTGAATATGTTGTTTTGAGTTGGGTTGTAACCAAGGTCCCTTGAATACCTTGGAATTGGATTTTGTTGGCGGGGAGGATAGCCTACTTCGGTCTAGGAGAGGCGAAGTTTTCGGTTTTTCGGAAAAGAGCTTATTATCTCCTAATCTAGTAATACGAATTTGAGGGTTAACTAAGTGTTTTGACTGGGTTTTAGCTTGTCGAAGTTGGTCGAAATTGTGAAAAGGTCATTTTGACCAAAGAGGTTGGTGTCGTTTTCTATCGTTTGCGTCGTTTTCTTGTTGAGATGCTGTCTCTTATACACATCTCTTCTAAGAGTCCTTTTATATCTGTTTTAGGTACCACGCCACCTACCGCCGGCGATCGCGTTCTGTGATCATTTATACAGTTTTGCTTGATAGGTGTCTAACATACACCCTCTAGACTTGTATAAGAGACACGACTTTCGAAATATGTTTGGATGGATTTTAGAATGTGTATGATGTCTGGAACTGCACTTTTACCAAGTTTTGGAACTATTACTTATGAAATCGGGACCAAGCTATTTTATGTTAATCAAATGATATGTTTGCAAACTCTTTTGATATGAAAGCATTTTATAACTGTTTTGGCTCACAGGTGACCTAGGTATATAATTTTGGATGTGTTTGGAAATGTTTGATTTGTGGAGAACCGGTTCTATAGTCATCCATGGGACGCCATGGTATTGCTATATTATGAACTATTTGATCGGGGTCTTGTGATGGGATAACTTGACCTCCGGTCGGACTAGTAGGTGTGGTAGATTACTAGATCGACTAGTCGTAGGTCATACCTTGAGCCTAAAAGATACTCATGCTATTTTATTATATTCTGATTTGAAATACTTGGATTTGTTCGCTATGCTTTAGCATACTATGTTTTGAAATGATTGGATCTTTTTGGCTATGTTTTGGACATGCCTGACGTTTAAATGGCATGATACATTTTAGAAACTACTTATGATTATGGTTTATTGATGTTTAAATGGCATGAGACATTTTATAAACTATTTCATGACTATGGTTTTCACAAATGTTATTATCTTTATGTTTTCTTTTTATCGAAATGCTTGGCCCCATTTGAAGAGCTTTTATGATATCCACTGAGCTAGTTATGCTCACCCCACGTGATTTATAATTTTTCAGATTAGGTGCTCGTTTTTGACTCTCCACCGCGTTAGCAGCTTTTAGATTTTCTCTAGATTCCACATTACTGGTAGGACTCTGCGGATAATCTTCCAAGCTTCTCTTTTGTTTTGGAGAGGGGTAGTGTATTAGATAGGTTTTGTATTGATGAACTTTGTTTTTGTTGTAGCATCTTTTGTACTAAGAAGGAATTTTGTAATTCGTATTTTTGTGTAAAAATGAAATATGCGGTTTTATAGTTAAGAAATGGTTTGATGGTTCTATTACATTGCGGTTAAGTTTGTTGCTCTATTCGTTTGTGCCTTGCGCTTTGGACCGGTGTGCCATTAGCGAGGCGTGTTACGGTCCCGTTTTTGGGGCGTGACAAATGAGGCCTATTAATTATGCCTGCACATTGATTAAGGAAGAAATTGTAATAGTATGATCTTGAGAAGAAAGAAAGGTGTATAAGAGACAGAAGTAATTGGTTCTTAATCCCTGTCTCTTATACACATCTAGATGTGTATAAGATTTTAGCTTATTAGATTTATGCATAGTTATAACTCTTGCATGAATAGGTTAAGCCAAATCAAATATTATATCCAGTTCTTGATGTAATAAGTTAGGAATGCTGCCTCTTATACGTGCTTAATCATAGTGGAAGAAGTTGCAATCGTACGATATTGAGATTTGAAGAAGGGGACAGGTAATCGTACAAGATTAAATACTAATAATTGGGATGAAAAGAAGCCAAGTGCATAAGATTAAGAAAAACCCTAACTCATAATCTTAAAATTTGTAATCTAACCATGGAAAGTTGTTAAAAATCATGATAACAACGTAAAATGGGAATTAATTATGCTAGATTAAGAACCAAGAATAAATTCTCTCTGAAATGAAGCCAATTTTTACACCATGTATAATGACTTAAAGGAAGAAGTGATAATCGTACATAATATTGATTGCTCGGTTGAACTAAGAAATGCGACTAATCGAGCTACTCTTTTATAATGAACAAGAAAAGGAGACATAACATATGCAATTCAGAACAAAGAAAGGTGTGGGATTACTAGATTAGTCGTGTCATACCTTGAGATTATGCTATTTTATTAATATGAGACTTGGAGTTCTTTAGCATACATGGCATGTTTTAGCTGACCATTTGGAACTAAGATATGAGATCAAATTTTTCACATGAAGGTAAGAACATAAATATGTTTCACCCTAATAAGATTATGGATTTAAGAACCATGTAGGACTTGGATAACCTTTTTGTTTTGGAGAGGGGTAGTCAATTACAAAACCTTTGTATTGATGAACTTTGTTTTTGTTGTACACATCTAGATTTGTACTTGAAGATTTTTTTAAAAAGAAAACGGTTTTATAGTTAATACATCATTCGCTTGTGCCTTGCGCTTTGGAATAGCGAGCGTGTTATTGGGCGTGCAAATGAGAATGCACAGAAATGAGGCCAAAGAAGGAGATAATCTTCAATCAAACTTGAATAATTTCAGATTTAGAAATACGAGTAAAAGTAACTCAAGATAAGAACTTAAAAGCCATTTGATTTGGCCAAATTAAGAACATGAGTGATAACTATGTAAAAGAATCTAAAATATAATATGATGGTTTTGAAGAAATAATATTGAGAGCCAAGAAATTGTTAAATACTAATAATTGGATCAAGTGCATAAGATTAAGAAACAAGAAAGGAGTTCTCAACAAAGTACTAGAAACACAATATCTAATAACTCATGATAACAACGTAAAATGGGAATGAATAAGAACCAAGAATAAATTCTAATCGAAAAAGGAACAAAAGGTGATTACTAACTTATTGGAAAAGAATGAGAAATGAAGCCAATTAAATATAATGACAAAGGGAGATAATTACAATCCATACCCCATAACCACTACAATTACTGTCTATGCAATCGACAAAGAAGGAGATAGTCGTGAGATTATGAAATTGAGAGGAGTTCCCATCAACACCTTTGGAAAAGAATGAGATCAAATTTCACAAGGTAAGAACATAAATATGTTTTAATAAGAATGGATTTAAGAACCATGTGTTGGACCTCTATTCCTTGAAGATTTAGAACTAATACATCATCTAATAGCATTTGCAAAAGAATACAGAAATGAGGCCGATCAAACTTGCTTTACGAGTAAGGAAGAAGTTATCGTTCAATATTAGACACTGTTCTAGATTCGCAAAAGAACCATAGGAGTAAGTGGATCTAATCGACATGCACAAAGATTTAGATCAAATGAATAATCTAATCGCATTTGAAAGACAACGGAGGAAACCATATTAGATTAATAACTAAGAAAGAAGTGTAATCGTAAGATATTAAGAACTAAGAAAGTCAACTAAGGTCGTAATATATTGTGAGTCGCAAAAGGAGATACAACAATCAAACAAGATTGAGAACTAACAAAGGAGAAGTAGTCGTATTAGATTTAAAAAGAACCAAGTGCGGGTCGTATTCATTAAAGATTTATAATTAAGGATATTATCTAATCGTATAAGAAAAAGAACTGAGAAATGAGGCCTATTAATTATGCCTGCACAGTGATTAAGGAAGAAATTGTAAGAGTATGATATTGAGAAGAAAGAAAGGGTCAAATCGTACCATATTATGACACAGTAAAGGCGATCTAATCGTACAGTATTAATCTTGTAACAAAGTAGATCGAGTCTTATCAGATCTAGAAATAGAACAGGAGTTCTTATAAAAGTAAATTTCGTAACTCAAGATAAGAACTTAAAATGCGATTTGATTTGGCCAAATTAAGATCCACGAGTGATAACTATGCATAAAAGAATAAGAACTAAAATATAATATCATGGTTTTGAAGAATTAAGTGAGAAATGAGGCCAAGTCTCATACGTGCTTAATCACAGTGGAAGGAGTTGTACTCTTACGATATTGAGAACTAAGAAATGGGACAAATCGTACAAGATTAAATACTGATAACTGGGATCAAGTCGCACAAGATTTAGAAACAAGAAAGGAAGTCTCAACAAAGTACATGTAGAAACACAATAAGTTCTAATAACTGATGATAACAACGTAAAATGTAAATTAATTATGCAAGATTTAGAACCAAGAATCAGTTCAAATTGAAAAAGAGTTTGAACAAAAGATGATTATCAAACCTTATTTGAAAAAGAACTGAGAAACGAAGCCAATTAAACCTTGTATAATGACAAAGGAAGAAGTGATAATCGTACAACATTGAGAACTAAGAAATGCGACTAATCGAGCTATACAATGAACAACAAAAGAAGACAGAACATATGCAATTCAGAACATAGAAAGGAGATTAGTCATGTGAGATTATGAAATATGAGAGGAGTTCCGATCATAGCACATTTGGAAAAGATTTGTGCATTAGTTCTGATTTCACAATGTAAGAACATAAATATGTTTTAAAAAGAATGGAATAATAACCCTGCGGCTGGACCTATTCCTTGAAGATTTATAACTAATACATCATCTAATAGCATTTGCAAAAGAATAGAGAAATGAGGCCCATCAAACTTGCTTTACGAGTAAGGAAGAAGTTGCGATCGTTTGATATTGAGAGCTAAGAAATTGACTAACTGTTCTATGAATCGTAAAAGTAGAACACATGATAAAATATTAGGGAGATAATTAAGAAACTAGAAAGGTGACCTAATTGACATACATGTTGAAAAGATAAGAATATAATAACGGATGATAAGCCCCTAATACTTTACTTAGTTAGACTAGATTGAGAACCATGTGTGGGACCTGTGCACAAAAGATTTATATCAAATGAATGATCTAATCGTATTCGAAAGAGAACTGAGGCAACCATATTAGCTTAATAACTAAGGAAGAAGTGTAATCGTAAGATATTGAGAACTAAGAATAGTCGACTAATCGTAATATATTGTGAGTCGCAAAAGGAGATACAACAATCAAACATGATTGAGAACTAACAAAGGAGAAGTAGTCGTATTAGATTTAAAAAGAACCAAGATCGGGTCGTATTCATTAAAGATTTATAATTAAGGAGATTATCTAATCGTATAAGAAAAAGGACTGAGAAATGAGGCCTATTAATTATGCCTGCACATTGATTAAGGAAGAAATTGTAATAGTATGATATTGAGAAGAAAGAAAGGGTCTAATCGTTCTATATTATGACACAGTAAAGGAGATCTAATCGTACAGGATTAAGAACTAACAAAGTAGATCGAGTCATTTCAGATTAAGAAATAGAACAGGTGTTCTTATAAAAGTAAATCTCGTAACTCAAGATAAGAACTTAAAATGCCATTTGATTTGGCCAAATTCAGAACCATTAGTGATAACTATGCATAAAAGAATAAGAACTAAAATATAATATGATGGTTTTGAAGAAATAAGTGACGCGAAATGAGGCCAAGTATACGTGCTTAATCACAGTGGAAGGAGTTGTATTCGTACGATGTTGACAACTCAGAAAGGGGACAAATCGTACAAGATTAAATACTAATAACTGGGATCAAGTCGCACAAGATTAAGAAACAAGAAAGGAGTTCTCAACAAAGTACATGTAGAAACATAATAACTTCCTCATGATAACAACGTAAAATGTAAATTAATTATGCAAGATTAAGAACCAAGAATCAGTTCAAATTGTAAAAGACATTGAACAAAAGATGATTGTCTAACTTTATTTGAAAAAGAACTGAGAAATGAAGCCAATTACACCTTGTATAATGACAGAGGAAGAAGTGATAATTGTACAACATTGAGAACTAAGAAATGCGACTAATCGAGCTATACAATGAATAACCAAAGGAGACATAACATATGCAATTCAGAACAAGGAAAGGAGATTAGTAGTGTGAGATTATGAAATATGAGAGGAGTTCCAATCATAGCACATTGTGATGGAAAAGATAAGAGTTCAGATTTCACAACATAAGAACATAGATATGTTTTAATAAAAATGGATTAATAACCCTGCGGCTGGACCTATTCCTTGAACATTTAGAACTAATACATCATCTAATAGCATTTGCAAAAGAATAGAGAAATGAGGCGATCAAACTTGCTTTACGAGTAAGGAAGAAGTTGCGATCGTTCGATATTGAGTGCTAAAAATTGACTAACTGTTCTATGATTCGCAAAAGGAGAACACATGATAAAATATTAGGGAGATAATTAAGAAACTAGAAAGGTGATCTAATCGACATACATGTTGAAAAGATAAGAATATCTAATAACGGATGATAAGCCCTAATACGTGACTTAGTTAGACTAGATTGAGAACCATGTGTGGGACCTATACACAAAAGATTTATATCAAATGAATGATCTAATCGTATTCGAAAGAGAACTGAGGCAACCATATTAGCTTAATAACTAAGGAAGCAGTGTAATCGAAAGATATTGACTGAGAACTAAGAAAGTCGACTAATCGTAATATATTGTGAGTCGTAAAAGGAGATACAACAATCAAACAAGATTGAGAACTAAAAAAGGAGAAGTTGTCGTATTATATTTAAAAAGAACCAAGAGCGGGTCGTTTTCATTAAAGATTTATAATTAAGGAGATTATCTAATCGTATAAGAAAAGGAACTGAGAAATGAGGCCTATTAATTATGCCTGCACATGGATTAAGGAAGAAATTCTAATAGTATGATATTGAGAAGAAAGAAAGGGTCTAATGGTTCTATATTATGACATAGTAAATGAGATCTAATCGTACAGGATTAAGAACTAACAAAGTAGATCGAGTCATTTCAGATTAAGAAATAGAACAGGAGTCCTTATAAAAGTAAATCTCGTAACTCAAGATAAGAACTTAAAATGCCATTTGATTTGGCAAAATTCAGAACCATGAGTGATAACTATGCATAAAAGAATAAGAACTAAAATATAATATGATGGTTTTGAAGGAGTCAAATAAGTGAGAAATGAGGCCAAGTATACGTGCTTAATCACAGTGGAAGGAGTTGCACTCGTACGATATTGAGAACTGAGAAAGGGGACAAATCGTACAAGATTAAATACTAATAATTGGGATCAAGTCGCATAAGATTAAGAAACAAGAAAGGGGTTCTCAACAAAGTACATGTAGAAACACAATAAGTTCTAATAACTCATGATAACAACGTAAATTGGGAATTAATTATGCTAGATTAAGAACCAAGAATCATTTCTAATTGTAAAAGACTTTGAACAAAAGATGATTATCTAACCTTATTTGAAAAAGAACTGAGAAATGAAGCCAATTACACCTTGTACAATGACAGAGAAAGAAGTGATAATCGTACAACATTGAGAACTAAGAAATGCGACTAATCGAGCTATACAACGAACAACAAAGGAGACATAACATATGCAATTCAGAACAAGGAAAGGAGATTAGTCGGGTGAGATTATGAAATATGAGAGGAGTTCCAATCATTATACATTTGGTAAAGATATGAGATCAAATTCCACAAGGTAAGAACATAAATATGTTTTAATAAGAATGGATTAAGAACCATGCGGCTGGACCAATTCCTTGAAGATTTAGAACTAATACATCATCTAATAGCATTTGCGAAAGAATAGAGAAATGAGGCCCATCAAACTTGCTTTACGAGTAAGGAAGAAGTTGCGATCGTTCGATATTGAGAGCCAAGAAATTGACTAACTGTTCTATTAATCGTAAAAGTAGAACACATGATAAAATATTAGGGAGATAATTAAGAAACTAGAAAGGTGATCTAATCGACATACATGTTGAAAAGATAAGAATATAATGTGTATAAGAGACCCCTTTCTACTTTACTTATCTAGCTTAGATTGTATAAGATTGTGTTCTAGATGCATTATTTATACACATCTTGTACGATGTGTCTCCTTTCGAAAGAGAACTGAGGCAACCATATTAGCTTAATAACTAAGGAAGAAGGTAGTGTAATCGTAAGATATTGAGAACTAAGAAAGTCGACTAATCGTAATATATTGTGAGTCGCAAAAGGAGATACAACAATCAAACAAGATTGAGAACTAAAAAAGGAGAAGTAGTCGTATTAGATTTAAAAAGAACCAAGATCGGGTCGTATTCATTAAAGATTTATAATTAAGGAGATTATCTAATCGTATAAGAAAAAGAACTGTGAAATGAGGCCTATTAATTATGCCTGCACATTGATTAAGGAAGAAATTGTAATAGTATGATATTGAGAAGAAAGAAAGGGTCTAATCGTTCTATATTATGACACAGTGAAGGAGATCTAATCGTACAGGATTAAGAACTAACAAAGTAGATCGAATAATTTCAGATTTAGAAATAGAACAGGTGTCCTTATAAAAGTAAATCTCGTAACTCAAGATAAGAACTTAAAATGCCATTTGATTTGGCCAAATTCAGAACCATGAGTGATAACTATGCATAAAAGAATAAGAACTAAAATATCTATATGCAATATGATGGTTTTGAAGAAATAAGTGAGAAATGAGGCCAAGTATACGTGCTTAATCACAGTGGAAGGAGTTGCACTCGTACGATATTGAGATCTGAGAAAGGGGACAAATCGTACAAAGTTAAATACTAATAATTGGGATCAGGTCGCATAAGATTAAGAAACAAGAAAGGGGTTCTCAACAAAGTACATGTAGAAACACAATAAGTTCTAATAACTCATGATAACAACGTAAAATGGGAATTAATTATGCTAGATTAAGAACCAAGAATCAGTTCTAATTGAAAAAGAGTTCGAACAAAAGATGATTATCTAACCTTATTTGAAAAAGAACTGAGAAATGAAGCCAATTACACCTTGTTTAATGACAGAGGAAGAAGCGATAATCGTACAATATTGAGAACTAAGAAATGCGACTAATAGAGCTATACAATGAACAACTAAAGGAGACATAACATATGCAATTCAGAACAAAGAAAGGAGATTAGTCATGTGAGATTATGAAATAGGAATGGGAGGAGTTCCAATCATAGCACATTTGGAAAAGATATGAGATCAAATTTCACAAGGTAAGAACATAAATATGTTTTAATAAGAATGGATTAAGAACCATGCGGCTGGACCAATTCCTTGAAGATTTAGAACTAATACATTATCTAATAGCATTTGCGAAAAAATAGAGAAATGAGGCCCATCAAACTTGCTTTACGAGTAAGGAAGAAGTTGCGATCGTTCGATATTGAGAGCCAAGAAATTGACTAACTGTTCTATGAATCGTAAAAGTAGAACACATGATAAAATATTAGGGAGATCTATTAAGAAACTAGAAAGGTGATCTAATCGACATACATGTTGAAAAGATACGAATATAATAATGGATGATAAGCCCTTAATACTTTACTTAGTTAGACCAGATTGAGAACCATGGGTGGGACCTGTGCACAAAAGATTTATATCAAATGAATGATCTAATCGTATTCGAAAGAGAACTGAGGCAACCATATTAGCTTAATAACTACAAAGGAAGAAGTGTAATCGTAAGATATTGAGAACTAAGAAAGTCGACTAATCGTAATATATTGTGAGTCGCAAAAGGAGATACAACAATCAAACAAGATTGAGAACTAAAAAGGAGAAGTAGTCGTATTAGATTTAAAAAGAACCAAGATCGGGTCGTATTCATTAAAGATTTATAATTAAGGAGATTATCTAATCGTATAAGAAAAAGAACTGTGAAATGAGGCCTATTAATTATGCCTGCACATTGATTAAGGAAGAAATTATAATAGTATGATATTGAGAAGAAAGAAAGGGTCTAATGGTTCTATATTATGACATAGTAAAGGAGATCTAATCGTACAGGATTAAGAACTAACAAAGTAGATCGAGTCATTTCAGATTAAGAAATAGAACAGGTGTTCTTATAAAAGTAAATCTCGTAACTCAAGATAAGAACTTAAAATGCCATTTGATTTGGCCAAATTCAGAACCATGAGTGATAACTATGCATAAAAGAATAAGTGTCTAAGCCAACTAAAATATAATATGATGGTTTTGAAGAAATAAGTGAGAAATGAGGCCAAGTATACGTGCTTAATCACAGTGGAAGGAGTTGTACTCGTACGATGTTGAGAACTCAGAATGGGGACAAATCGTACATGATTAAATACTAATAACTAGGATCAAGTCGCACAAGATTAAGAAACAACAAAGGAGTTCTCAACAAAGTACATGTAGAAACAGAATAACTTCCTCATGATAAAAACGTAAAATGTAAATTAATTATGCAAGATTTAGAACCAAGAATCAGTTCAAATTATAAAAGACATTGAACAAAAGATGATTATCTAACCTTATTTGAAAAAGAACTGAGAAATGAAGCCAATTACACCTTGTATAATGACAGAGGAAGAAGTGATAATCGTACAACATTGAGAACTAAGAAATGCGACTAATCGAGCTATACAATGAATAACAAAAGGAGACATAACATATGCAATTCAGAACAAGGAAAAGAGATTAGTCGTGTGAGATAATATGAAATATGAGAGGAGTTTCTTTCACAACGTAAGAACATAAATATGTTTTAACAAGAATGGATTAATAACCCTGCGGCTAGACCTATTCCTTGAAGATTTAGAACTAATACATCATCTAACAGCATTTGCAAAAGAATAGAGAAATGAGGCCGATCAAACTTGCTTTACGAGTAAGGAAAAAGTTGCGATCGTTCGATATTGAGTGCCAAGAAATTGACTAACTGTTCTATGAATCACAAAAGGAGAACACATGATAAAAAATTAGGGAGATAATTAAGAAACTAGAAAGGTGATCTAATCGACATACATGTTGAAAAGATAAGAATATCTAATAACGGATGATAAGCCCCTAATACGTGACTTAGTTAGACTAGATTGAGAACCATGTGTGGGACCTGTGCACAAAAGATTTATATCAAATGAATGATCTAATCGAATTCGAAAGGGAACTGAGGCAACCATATTAGTTTAATAACTAAGGAAGAAGTGTAATCGTAAGATTATCGGATATTGAGAACTAAGAAAGTCGATTAATCGTAATATATTGTGAGTCACAAAAGGAGATACAACAATCAAACAAGATTGAGAACTAAAAAAGGAGAAGTAGTCGTATTAGATTTAAAAAGAACCAAGAGCGGGTCGTATTCATTAAAGATTTATAATTAAGGAGATTATCTAATCGTATAAGAAAAAGAACTGAGAAATGATTCCTATTAATTATGCCTGCACATTGATTAAGGAAGAAATTGTAATAGTATGATATTGAGAAGAAAGAAAAGGTCTAATCGTTCTATATTATGACACAGTAAAGGAGATCTAATCGTACAGGATTAAGAACTAACAAAGTAGATCGAGTCATTTCAGATTAAGAAATAGAACAGGTGTTCTTATACAATCTAAATCTCGTAACTCAAGATCTTACTTAAAATGCCATTTGATTTGGCCAAATTCAGAACCATGAGTGATAACTATGCATAAAAGAATAAGAACTAAAATATAATATGATGGTTTTGAAGAAATAAAGTGAGAAATGAGGCCAAGTATACGTGCTTAATCACAGTGGAAGGAGTTGTACTCGTACGATGTAGAGAACTCAGAAAGGGGACAAATCTTACAAGATTAAATACTAATAACTGGGATCAAGTCACACAAGATTAAGAAACAAGAAAGGAGTTCTCAACAAAGTACATGTTGAAACAGAATAACTTCCTCATGATAACAACGTAAAATGGGAATTAATTATGCAAGATTAAGAACCAAGAATTAGTTCTAATTGTAAAAGACTTTGAACAAAAGATGATTATCTAACCTTATTTGAAAAAGAACTGAGAAATGAAGCCAATTACACCTTGTACAATGACAGAGAAAGAAGTGATAATCGTACAACATTGAGAACTAAGAAATGCGACTAATCGAGCAATACAACGTACAACAAAGTAGACATAACATATGCAATTCAGAACAAGGAAAGGAGATTAGTCGGGTGAGATTATGAAATATGAGAGGAGTTCCAATCATTGCACACATTTGGTAAAGATATGAGATCAAATTTCACAAGGTAAGAACATAAATATGTTTTAATAAGAATGGATTAAGAACCATGCGGCTGGACCAATTCCTTGAATATTTAGAACTAATACATCATCTAATAGCATTTGCGAAAGAATAGAGAAATGAGGCCCATCAAACTTGCTTTACGAGTAAGGAAGAAGTTGCGATCGTTCGATATTGAGAGGCAAGAAATTGACTAACTGTTCTATGAATCGTAAAAGTAGAACACATGATAAAATATTAGGGAGATAATTAAGAAACTAAAAAGGTGATCTAATCGACATACATGTTGAAAAGATAAGAATATCTAATAACGGATGATAAGCCCCTAATACGTGACTTAGTTAGACTAGATTGAGAACCATGTGTGGGACCTGTGCACAAAAGATTTATATCAAATGAATGATCTAATCGTATTCGAAAGAGAACTGAGGCAACCATATTAGCTTAATAACTAAGGAAGAAGTGTAATCGCTAAGATATTGAGAACTAAGAAAGTCGACTAATCGTAATATATTGTGAGTCGCAAAAGGAGATACAACAATCAAACAAGATTGAGAACTAAAAAAGGAGAAGTAGTCGTATTAGATATAAAAAGAACCAAGAGCGGGTCGTATTCATTAAAGATTTATAATTAAGGAGATTATCTAATCGTATAAGAAAAAGAACTGAGAAATGAGGCCTATTAATTATGCCTGCACATTGATTAAGGAAGAAATTGTAATAGTATGATATTGAGAAGAAAGAAAGGGTCTAATGGTTCTATATTATGACACAGTAAAGGAGATCTAATCGTACAGGATTAAGAACTAACAAAGTAGATCGAGTCATTTCAGATTAAGAAATAGAACAGGAGTCCTTATAAAAGTAAATCTTGGAACTCAAGATAAGAACTTAAAATGCCATTTGATTTGGCCAAATTAAGAACCATTAGTGATAACTATGTATAAAAGAATAAGAACTAAAATATAATATGATGCCAGTTTTGAAGTAATAAGTGAGAAATGAGGCCAAGTATACGTGCTTAATCACAGTGGAAGGAGTTGCAATCGTACGATATTGAGAATTGAGAAAGGGGACAAATCGTACAAGATTAAATACAAATAATTGGGATCAAGTCGCATAAGATTAAGAAACAAGAAAGGAGTTCTCAACAAAGTACATGTAGAAACACAATAAGTTCTAATAACTCATGATAACAACTTAAAATGGGAATTAATTATGCTAGATTAAGAACCAAGAATCAGTTCTAATTGAAAAAGAGTTCGAACAAAAGATGATTATCTAACCTTATTGGAAAAAGAACTGAGAAATGAAGCCAATTACACCTTGTATAATGACAGAGGAAGAAGTGATAATCGTACAACATTGAGAACTAAGAAATGCGACTAATCGAGCTATACAATGAATAACAAAAGGAGACATAACATATGCAATTCAGAACAAGGAAAGGAGATTAGTCCTGAATTATGAAATATGAGAGGAGTTCCAATAATAGCACATTTGGAAAAGACATGAGTTCTGATTTCACAACGTAAGAACATAAATATGTTTTAATAAGAATGGATTAATAACCCTGCGGCTGGACCTATTCCTTGAAGATTTAGAATTAATACATCATCTAATAGCATTTGCAAACGAATAGAGAAATCAGGCCGATCAAACTTGCCTTACGAGTAAGGAAAAAGTTACGATCGTTCGATATTGAGTGCCAAGAAATTGACTAACTGTTCTATGAATCGCAAAAGGAGAACACATGATAAAATATTAGGGAGATAATTAAGAAACTAGAAAGGTGATCTAATCGACATACATGTTGAAAAGATAAGAATATCTAATAACCGATGATAAGCCCCTAATACGTGACTTAGTTAGACTAGATTGAGAACCATGTGTGGGACCTGTGCACAAAAGATTTATATCAAATGAATGATCTAATCGTATTCGAAAGAGAACTGAGGCAACCATATTAGCTTAATAACTACACTAAGGAAGAAGTGTAATCGTAAGATATTGATAACTAAGAAAGTCGACTAATCGTAATATATTGTGAGTCGCAAAAGGAGATACAACAATCAAACAAGATTGAGAACTAAAAAAGTCGACTAATCGTAATATATTGTGAGTCGCAAAAGGAGATACAACAATCAAACAAGATTGAGAACTAACAAAGGAGAAGTAGTCGTTCTAGATTTAAAAAGAACCAAGAGCGGGTCGTATTCATTAAAGATTTATAGTTAAGGAGATTATCTAATCGTATAAGAAAAAGAACTGAGAAATGTGGCCTATTAATTATGCATGCACAGTGATTAAGGAAGAAATTGTAATAGTACGATATCGAAAAGAAAGGGTCTAATCGTTCTATATTATGACACAGTAAAGGAGATCTAATCGTACAGGATTAAGAACTAAGAAAGTAGATCGAGTCATTTCAGATTAAGAAATAGAACAGGAGTTCTTATAAAAGTAAATCTCGTAACTAAAGATAAGAACTTTAAAATGCGATTTGATTTGGCCAAATTCAGAACCACGAGTGATAACTATGCATAAAAGAATAAGAACTAAAATATAATATGATGGTTTTGAAGAAATAAGTGAGAAATGAGGCCAAGTTTACGTGCTTAATCACAGTGGAAGGAGTTGTACTCGTACGATATTGAGAACTCGGAAAGGGGACAAATCGTACAAGATTAAATACTGATAACTGGGATCAGGTCGCACAAGATTAAGAAACAAGAAAGGAAGTCTCAACAAAGCACATGTAGAAACACAATAAGTTCTAATAACTCATGATAACAACGTAAAATGTAAATTAATTATGCAAGATTTAGAACCAAGAATCAGTTCAAATTGAAAAAGAGTTTGAACAAAAGAAGATTATCATAACTTATTTGAAATCTTTGTTCTTACGAAGCCAATTAAACCTTGTATAATGACAAAGGAAGAAGTGATAATCGTACAACATTGAGAACTAAGAAATGCGACTAATCGATTTTAAATGCTATACAATGAAGAACAAAAGGAGACAGAACATATGCAATTCAGAACAAAGATATGAGATTAGTCGTGTGAGATTATGAAATATGAGAGGAGTTCCAATCATAGCACATTTGGAAAAGATATGAGTTCTGATTTCTCAACGTAAGAACATAAATACGTTTTAATAAGAATGGATTAATAACCCAGCGGCTGGACGTATTGCTTGAAAATTTAGAACTAATACATCATCTAATAGCATTTGCAAAAGAATAGAGAAATGAGGCCTATCAAACTTGCTTTACGAGTAAGAAAAAAGTTGCGATCGTTCGATATTCAGTGCCAAGAAATTGACTAACTGTTCTTTGAATCGCAAAAGGAGAACACATGATAAAATATTTGGGAGATAATTAAGATACTAGAAAGGTGATCTAATCGACATACATGTTGAAAAGATAAGAATATCTAATAACGGATGATAAGCCCCTAATACGTGACTTAGTTAGACTAGATTGAGAACCATGGAATGTGGGATCTGTGCACAAAAGATTTATATCAAATGAATGATCTAATCGTATTCGAAAGAGAACTGAGGCAACCATATTAGCTTAATAACTAAGAAAGCAGTGTAATCGTAAGATATTGAGAACTAAGAAAGTCGACTAATCGTAATATATTGTGAGTCGCAAAAGGAGATACAACAATCAAACAAGATTGAGAACTAAAAAAGGAGAAGTAGTCGTATTAGATTTAAAAAGAACCAAGAGCGGGTTGTATTAATTAAAGATTTATAATTAAGGAGATTATCCAATAATATAAGAAAAAGAACTGAGAAATGAGGCCTATTAATTATGCCTGCACATTGATTAAGGAAGAAATTGTAATAGTATGATATCGAAAAGAAAGGGTCTAATCGTTCTATATTATGACACAGTAAAGGAGATCTAATCGTACAGCATTAAGAACTAACAAAGTAGATCGAGTCATTTCAGATTAAGAAATAGAACAAGAGTCCTTATAAAAGTAAATCTCGTAATCTCTCAAGATATGAACTTAAAATGCCATTTGATTTGGCCAAATTCAGAACCATGAGTGATAACTATGCATAAAAGAATAAGAACAAAAATATAATATGATGGTTTTGGAGAAATAAGTGAGAGATGAGGCCAAGTATACGTGCTTAATCAAAGTGGAAGGAGTTCTACTCGTACGATGTTGAGAACTCAGAAAGGGGACAAATCGTACAAGATTAAATACTAATAACTGGAATCAAGTCGCACAAGATTAAGAAACAAGAAAGGAGTTCTCAACAAAGTACATGTAGAAACAGAATAACTTCCTCATGATAACAACGTAAAATGTAAATTGATTATGCAAGATTAAGAACCAAGAATCAGTTCAAATTGTAAAAAACTTTGAACAAAAGATGATTATCTAACCTTATTTGAAAAAGAACTGAGAAATGAAGCCAATTACACCTTGTATAATGACAAAGGAAGAAGTGATAATCGTACAACTTTGAGAACTAAGAAATGCGACTAATCGAGCTATACAATGAATAAAAAAAGGAGACATAACAAATGCAATTCAGAACAGGGAATGGAGATTAGTCGTGTGAGATTATGAAATATGAGAGGAGTTCCAATAATAGCACATTTGGAAAAGATATGAGTTCTGATTTCACAACGTAAGAACATAAATACGTTTTAATAAGAATGGATTAATAACCCTGCTACTGGACCTATTCCTTGAAGATTTAGAATTAATACATCATCTAATAGCATTTGCAAACGAATAAAGAAATGAGGCCGATCAAACTTGCTTTACGAGTAAGGAAAAAGTTACGATCGTTCGATATTGAGTGCCAAGAAATTGACTAACTGTTCTATGAATCGCAAAAGGAGAACACATGATAAAATATTAGGGAGATAATTAAGAAACTAGAAAGGTGATCTAATCGACATACATGTTGAAAAGATAAGAATATCTAATAACCGATGATAAGCCCCTAATACGTGACTTAGTTAGACTAGATTGAGAGAACATCATGTGTGGGACCTGTGCACAAAAGATTAATATCAAATGAATGATCTAATCGTATTCGAAAGAGAACTGAGGCAACCATATTAGCTTAATAACTAAGGAAGCAGTGTAATCGAAAGATATTGAGAACTAAGAAAGTGACAAATCGTAATATATTGTGAGTCGCAAAAGGAGATACAACAATCAAACAAGATTGAGAACTAAAAAAAGAGAAGTAGTCGCATTAGATTCAAAAAGAACCAAGAGCGGGTCGTATTCATTAAAGATTTATAATTAAGGAGATTATCTAATCGTATAAGAAAAAGAACTGATAAATGATTCCTATTAATTATGCCTGCACATTGATTAAGGAAGAAATTGTAATAGTATGATATTGAGAAGAAAGAAAGGCTCTAATTGTTCTATATTATGACACAGTAAAGGAGATCTAATCGTACAGGATTAAGAACTAACAAAGTAATCGAGTCATTTCAGATTAAGAAATAGAACAGGTGTTCTTATAAAAGTAAACTCTCGTAACTCAAGATAAGAACTTAAAATGCCATTTGATTTGGCCAAATTCAGAACCATGAGTGATAACTATGAATAAAAGAATAAGAACTAAAATATAATATGATGGTTTTGAAGAAATAAGTGAGAAATGAGGCCAAGTATACACTTAATCACAAGAGGAAGGAGTTGCTGCACGTATTGTTGAGAACTCAGAAAGGGGTCTCTCGTACAAGATTAAATACTAATAACTGGGATCAAGTCGCACAAGATTAAGAAACAAGAAAGGAGTTCTCAACAAAGTACATGTAGAAACAGAATAATTTCCTCATGATAACAACGTAAAATGTAAATTAATTATGCAAGATTAAGAGCCAAGAATCAGTTCAAATTGTAAAAGACATTGAACAAAAGATGATTATCTAACCTTATTTGAAAAAGAACTGAAAAATGAAGCCAATTACACCCTGTATAATGACAGAGGAAGATGTGATAATCGTACAACATTGAGAACTAAAGAAATGCGACTAATCGAGCTATACAATGAATAACAAAAGGAGACATAACATATGCAATTCAGAACAAGGAAAGGAGATTAGTAGTGTGAGATTATGAAATATGAGAGGAGTTCCAATCATAGCACATTTGGAAAAGATATGAGTTCAGATTTCACAACGTAAGAACTTAAATATGTTTTAATAAAAATGGATTAATAACCCTGCGGCTGGACCTATTCCTTGAACATTTAGAACTAATACATCATCTAATAGCATTTGCAAAAGAATAGAGAAATGAGGCCGATCAAACTTGCTTTACGAATAAGGAAGAAGTTGCGATCGTTCGATATTGAGTTCCAAGAAATTGACTAACTGTTCTATGATTCGCAAAAGGAGAACACATGATAAAAAATTAGGGAGAGAATTAAGAAACTAGAAAGGTGATCTAATCGACATACATGTTGAAAAGATAAGAATATCTAATAACGGATGATAAGCCCCTAATACGTGACTTAGTTAGACTTGTCTAGATTGAGAACCATGTGTGGGACCTGTCCACAAAAGATTTATATCAAATGAATGATCTAATCGTATTCAAAAGAGAACTGAGGCAACCATATTAGCTTAATAACTAAGGAAGCAGTGTAATCGAAAGATATTGAGAACTAAGAAAGTCGACTAATCGTAATATATTGTGAGTCGCAAAAGGAGATACAACAATCAAACAAGATTGAGAACTAAAAAGGAGAAGTAGTCGTATTAGATTTAAAAAGAACCAAGATCGGGTCGTATTCATTAAAGATTTATAATTAAGGAGATTTTCTAATCGTATAAGAAAAACAACTGAGAAATGAGGGCTATTAATTATGCCTGCACAATGATTATGGAAAAAATTGTAATAGTACGATATTGAGAAGAAAGAAAGGGTCTAATCGTACTATATTGTGACACAGTAAAGGAGATCTAATCGTACTGGATTAAGAACTAACTAAGTAGATCGAGTCATATCAGATTAAGAAATAGAAGATGTTACTTTACAGGAGTTCTTTTAAAAGTAAATCTCCTAACACAAGATAAAAACTTAAAATGCGATTTGATTTGTGCAAATTAAGAACCATGAGTGATAATTATGCATAAAAGAATAAGAACTGAAATATAATATGATGGTTTTGAAGTAATAAGTGAGAAATGAGGCCAAGTATACGTACTTAATCACAGTGGAAGGAGTTGCACTCATACGATATTGAGAACTGAGAAAGGGGACAAATCGTACAAGGTTAAATACTAATAATTGGGATCAAGTCGCATAAGATTAAGAAACAAGAAAGGAGTTCTCAACAAAGTACGTGTAGAAACACAATAAGTTCTAATAACTCATGATAACAACGTAAAATGGGAATTAATTATGCCAGATTAAGAACCAAGAATCCGTTCTAATTGAAAAAGAGTTCGAACAAAACATGATTATCTAACCTTATTTGAAAAAGAACTGGGAAATGAAGGCAATTACACCTTGTATAATGACAGAGGAAGAAGCGATCCATAACATAATCGTAAAATATTGAGAACTAAGAAATGCGACTAATTGAGCTATTCTTTCTTTTTTTTTTTTTTTTTTAATCAAACGCCCGAAAGGTGGGCAGAACTTTTATTTATTTTATGAGTTATTACAATATCGAAGGTTAGGGCAGCCCCTAGCATCTAGCCAAACCAGACCTTTTATAGAGCAAGGAATAAGAGTTGTGCTCGTACTCAACTTACATCTCTTATTTGCAATATGTGTATAGCTAATCTATCAGCAACTTGATTAGACTCTCTAAAAATATGTTTAAATGATATGACACGGAGTTGGTCATCAATACTCCAAATTGGTGACGACGAACTATTCAAAGTGTTGACAAGGATGAGTGAATCAATCTCAACCTCCAATGGGTGAACCCGCAACCTGTCACAGAGCTTGAGCCCCTCTTCAAGAGCCATTACCAGCTGCTTGCAAGCTGGTTTGCTGAAAGTAACCATTTGAAAAAGCCCATATACAATGGCCCTTGTGATCCATTTTCATGACGCCACCACCTGCTGCCATTCCCGGATTACCTTTAGAGGCGCCATCCACATTTAGTTTGAAACATCCTGGATGAGGGCATTCCCATTTGACCGCCAAGATTCTCTTAGGTTTTGTTTGTAGGAGTTGAAAGCAAATGTCCCGTGAGAGAAGCAATTCATCAGCTGTGCTTTCTCTTGTGAAGGGGTGGATTGAGGAAATATTCACTAAATATGAGTTGATGTTGGCAATGATGCGTGCCATGTGTGGGAACCTGTCTCTTGTATAAGAGACTCATCATGAGTATAAGATGTGCCCTAACATCTAAAAGTTCCTTTTCACTCTCAACGACATATGCCTTGACGAACTGTGATATCTTTTTCAAACAAATTTCCTGTCTCTTATACACATCTAGATTAAGTATACTCCAAGCCTACAAAATGTGGCTTGGTGGACTTACCTTTTCATGGCTATAAAACCTTCGAAACTTCCACCAGAAGTTTGATACTAAAGCCTCGTACACATCTGTCTATGGTGGAACATCTAGACCAAAATAAAGAGTTCAGCATTCCCCTTTACCTATTATCGGTTCCCTGGTCATTTTAGATTCATCGTTTGAGCTGCCCCAGAAATCATGCAAATTGAACTCTTATAACTCTAGATTAATTACTGATCTCTTATAAGGATCTACCGATAATAGGTACTAAGATGCGGAAAGAAAGGGTCTAATCGTACTATCCTCCGGAGAGAGGAACCTCGTTTGCCATCCATGAATCCGGAAGCTACCTTTTCAATTAATGGCTGGAAGATAGTGCGCCGTCCTTTGCCTTTGTGAATGGGACAACCCAAGTAATTAAATGGGAGAGAGTTGTGGGTGAAACCCGTCTTGGCTTGGATCATCCGAACGCGACCAGTGCAAAACGTTCTTGATGAGGGAAGTCCAATGTTCAGCAAATCCAATCTTGTGTAGAATGGCATATAAGAAAGGCCATGAAAGCCTATCAAACGCCTTGGCGAGGTCGAGTTTGATGATCAAATTTCCTCCCCTCGTCTTCCGATCTATGAATATTGGTCATTTCTTGCACAAGAAGAATGTTATCGGCAATGTCCCTCCCTTGAACATAGGCCACTTGTTCGGCTAAAATAATCTTCGGTAGAATGAGAGAAAGTCGGTTGGCCAATATCTTGGTGCAGATTTTGTTGAAGAAAGTGCACAAGCTTATGGGCCGGAAGTCACTAAAAGAATTCGGATTGGCTATTTTTGGGATAAGAGCAATAAGAGTACTAGTAAACATTCGTGGCAACTTAGCTCCTTTAAGAAAATCTCTCACCGCAAGGAAAAGATCATGGTGAATAATGTCCCAGCAGGTAGTGAAGAAAACCCCATTATAGCCATCAATTCCGGCTGCTCCATTTGGATTAAGGTTGAAAACGGCCTCCCTCAGCTCCCCTTCTGACAATTCCTTTAATAAACCCCGGTTGTCCTCCTCGGAAACCGTGCATAGGAGGTGCTCGGTGAAAGATGAGTCAATTCCAGCCGTGTTGTTAGAGGTCAACAGCTCCTGAAAGCCTTAAGTTAACCCCTGCCCGTTCAATGAGCTGCAAATTTTTAGTCCATTCCCTATCAATTTTGATCTTGGAGATACGCAATCTTTGTCGTTTAGCTAGGAGGGTGGAGTGGAAGAATTTGGAGTTTTTGTCACCCTCTTTCAGCCATTTCATCCCCGCTTTTGCTGCCAAAAGCTTCCTCTTCTCGCCAAGCACCTCATATGGATGCACGGTTTCCGAGGAGGACAACCGGGGTTTATTAAAGGAATTGTCAGAAGGAAAGCTGAGGGAGGATGAATTCTTTTCTCTCTAAACGACAGGGTATGCAAATCTCAATGGTAAATGGCTGATACTGAATGGACTAAACAATTTGCAGTCTCTTTGACACATCTAGATGTTAAAAGAGAGGAGCTAGATGTGTATAAGCAGTTGTGCTCAACCTCCAATGCTGCCCAATTGTGCTCATCTTTGGACGAGAGAAATCTTTGTGTTTAGTCCACATATTAAGAAATTTAAATGGCTTTGGTCCTGAGGTGTTCTCATTGGAGACTGGTTGAGCACAAGTGGCGAGTGGTCTGAGCACGTCTTGAGAAGGTGTTCAACACTAACTTGTTGGAAGGCTGCTAGAAAATGAGTGTTACAGACAAATTTGTCCAGCCTCTTCCATACCAAATTTCCAAGTCTATTCCCACACCAAGTGAATTTACAGCCTTGAAAAGGTAAGTCCACCAAGCCACATGCATGTAGGCAATCATTGAAGTCATTCATGGCATCAAGGTGCAATGGGGAAGTTCCTTTGTACTCATCAGAACTAGATATGACATTGAAGTCGCCACCCACCAGCCATGGAGTTTGAGGTTGGACAGCTCGAAGTTCCTCCCAAAGAGCTCTTCGTTCGGCTGTTGTGCATTTTGCATAAACAAAGGAGGCTTCCATGGCACTTTGCTGAGGAGAGGAAGGAATGGAAACGTGGAGGAGCTGATCCACAGCTGAATGTGGGGACGATACCTCTTGAGGTGTGTAAAAAGCCAAATTTTGCCATTTGAGTTGCACTCTGTCAATCAGCTATCAAAGCCTAGCTTATTAGAAAATATTAGGATTCTAGCTTTGTCAACCATTGGCTCCATTAGAGCAATGAGTTTTATTTGATGTTGTTGAATGATTAACTTTAACCTACGAAGTGAGGGTTTATTAGCTATCCCCATCGAATGTTCCAAACAGGAAAATTCGATCCATTTAACATTGTGGGAGGGAGGGCAGCTGGGCAGCTTGGTTTGGCCAACCTGGTGCGCATTGGCCTTGGCATAGAGTAGGTTCTTTTGCGTCTTTTCTTTTTGGATGAGGGCTTAAGGTGGGGGTGATCGGCTGAAGATCCTTGTTGTTTGCATGGCTTGCATGGGGGGGAGTCACTATCTGAATAGTAACATGGTAATTCCTCCATTATTTTACCATGAGAGATGAGTGAATCATCCATGAAGGGATTGTTTGATATTCGAATGTGTGTTGGCTGATTTTCAGCATCCCTTGATTGTGCAGCCAAGGATGTTGGTGGTTCCACAAAATTCGAATTGGCGCCAAAACTCTCCAAGGGGTTCAAGGGCTGACCTTCCACAATGTGCTTATTTTCAAAATTTCAATCCAAGTGCTGGTGGTGCTTTGGCCTTATCCATCTGCTGGTTTGAATCCGTTTGTTGATTTGGATTGGCCTTATCCGAAGTTGTTGGTGCAATCCCATGAGAAGTGGCGTTTGAATTTTGAATCACATCCAATGCCCCGCTACTCCTGTCCGGCATTCACCATACACATCCAATGTGTATAAGAGACGTGCAATAAGATGGGACTGCATCGTAGGTAATTTTTTGCCAAATGCCCTCATTACCGACCCCCAACCACACCCTAGAAGGAAGGTCGATAGGAGGTCTACTTCACACATACCTTAGCAACACTTGGCCACAGTGAAATTTAGGTTGGCCAAGCCGAATGGACTAAGGGGTGTTCCAGCCGCTTGAGCAAGGCTAAATACGGCGTGTTTGTTGAAGAAGACTGCTGGAAGTCCTTCAAAAGTAATCCATATAGGGGCTATGGACGGTTCTTCATCAGTGGTAAATAATGGGTGCCACTTAAGAACCCTCATGTAGTAGCCATTAACAAACCAGGTGTTTTTGAGCCAACATCGTAGGTTTTCATTGGAGGAGGACTTCCTACTGTCTCTTATACACATCTAGATGTGTATAAGAGACAGATTAAGTTCTGAATTGATCATGTTATGTCTCTGAAGAGTTTCCATGTTCGGCTTGCCTCTTGGAAAATTACCCACCAATGTGTAACGAAATGGTGCAGCAAGGTGTTGTACTTCATCTTGGGAGAAGAAAATCGCTGGTTCCCCTTTGTGCAGTTGAAGAGCTTTCAAGGCTTGGTCTGGATTTGGTGCGTGAAGGCTTAGGATTTGTCCACCCGAAAGAGCTTGTGCAAAGGTTTTTGAAATTGCCCTTCAACCGATGGCTGAAGGGCAGCTGGCCTCTGAATGGCCGAGTGGCAAAAGGAGAAGAATAGGTGATGTGTTTTAGTGAGATAGGTGCTGTGTTTTAGTGAGAGGAATTCTAGAGAGAAGGAGGAGAGAATTTTTAAAAAAAATGTTGAGTTAATTAATTAAGCTATTCAATGAACAACTAAAGGAGACAGAACATATGCAATTCAGAACGAAGAAAGGAGATTAGTCGTGTGAGATTATGAAATATGTGAGGAGTTCCAATCATAGCACATTTGGAAAAGATATGAGATCATCACAATTTCACAAGGTAAGAACATAAATATGTTTTAATAAGAATGGATTAAGAACCATGCGGCTGGACCTATTCCTTGAAGATTTAGAACTAATACACCATCTAATAGCAATTGCAAAAGAATAGAGAAATGAGGCAGATCAAACTTGCTTAACGAGAAAGGAAGAAGTTGCGATCGTTCGATATTGAGGGCCAAGAAATTGACTAACTGTTCTATGAATCGCAAAAGAGGAACACATGATAAAATATTAGGGAGATAATTAAGAAACTGGAAAGGTGATCTAATCGACATACATGTTGAAAAGATAAGAATATCTAATAACGGATGATAAGCCCCTAATACGTGCCTTAGTTAGACTAGATTGAGAACCCATGTGTGGGACCTGTGCACAAAAGATTTATATCAAATGAATGATCTAATCGTATTCGAAAGAGAACTGAGGCAACCATATTAGCTTAATAACTAAGGAAGAAGTGTAATCGTAAGATATTGAGAACTAAGATTCACAAGTCGACTAATCGTAATATATTGTGAGTCGCAAAAGGAGATACAACAATCAAACAAGATTGAGAACTAAAAAAGGAGAAGTAGCCGTATTAGATTTAAAAAGAACCAAGATCGGGTCGTATTCATTAAAGATTTATAATTAAGGAGATTATCTAATCGTATAAGAAAAAGAACTGTGAAATGAGGCCTATTAATTATGCCTGCACATTGATTAAGGAAGAAATTATAATAGTATGATATTGAGAAGAAAGAAAGGGTCTAATGGTTCTATATTATGACATAGTAAAGGATTATCTAATCTTACAGGATTAAGAACTAACAAAGTAGATCGAGTCATTTCAAATTAAGAAATAGAACAGGTGTTCTTATAAAAGTAAATCTCGTAACTCAAGATAAGAACTTAAAATGCCATTTGATTTGGCCAAATTCAGAACCATGAGTGATAACTATGCATAAAAGAATAAGAACTAAAATATAATATGATGGTTTTGAAGAAATAAGTGAGAAATATTTCTAGAGGCCAAGTATACGTGCTTAATCAAAGTGGAAGGAGTTGTACTCGTACGATGTTGAGAACTTAGAATGGGGACAAATCGTACATGATTAAATGAATGATCTAATTGCACTCGAAAGAGAACGGAGGCAACCATGTTAGCTTAATAACTAAGGAAGAAGTGTAATCGGTAAGATATTGAGAACTAAGAAAGTCGACTAATCGTAATATATTGTGAGTCGCAAAAGGAGATACAACAATCAAACAAGATTGCGAACTAATAAAGTAGAAGTAGTCGTATTAGATTTAAAAAGAACCAAGAGCGGGTCGTATTCATTAAAGATTTATAATTAAGAGATTATCTAATCGTATAAGAAAAAGAACTGAGAAATGAGGCCTATTAATTATACCTGGACAATGATTAAGGAAGAAATTGTAATAGAACGTTACTGGGAAGAAAGAAAGGGTCTAATCGTACTATATTGTGACACAGTAAAGGGGATCTAATCGTACAGGATTAAGAAATAACTCTGGAAAGTAGATCGAGTCATATCAGATTAAGAAATAGAACAGAAGTTCTTATAAAAGTAAATCTCCTAACTCAACATAAGAACTTAAAATGCGATTTGATTTGGCGAAATTAAGAACCATGAGTGATAACTATGCATAAAAGAATAAGAACTAAAATATAATATGATGGTTTTGAAGTAATAAGTGAGAAATGAGGCCAAGTATACGTGCTTAATCACAGTGGAAGGAGTTGCACTCGTACGATATTGAGAACTGAGAAAGGGGACAAATCGTACAAGATTAAATACTAATAACTGGGATCAAGTCGCATAAGATTAAGAAAGAAGAAAGGAGTTCTCAACAAAGTACATGTAGAAACACAATAAGTTCTAATAACTCATGATAAAAACGTAAAATGGGAATTAATTATGCTAGATTAAGAACCAAGAATCAATTCTAATTGAAAAAGAGTTCGAACAAAAGATGATTATCTAACCTTATTTGAAAAAGAACTGGGAAATGAGTCTCAATTACACCTTGTATAATGACAAAGGAAGAAGTGATAATCGTACAATATTGAGAACTAAGAAATGCGACTAATCGATCTATACAATGAACAAGAAAAGGAGACATAACATATGCAATTCAGAACAAAGAAAGGAGATTAGTCGTGTGAGATTATGAAATATGAGTGGAGTTCCAATCATAGCACATTGGGAAAAGATATGAGATCAAATTTCACAAGGTAAGAACATAAATATGTTTTAATAAGAATGGATTAAGAACCATGCGCTGGACCTCTATTCCTTGAAGATTTAGAACTAATACATCATCTAATAGCATTTGCAAAAGAATACAGAAATGAGGCCGATCAAACTTGCTTTACGAGTAAGGAAGAAGTTGCGATCGTTCGATATTGAGAGCCAAGAAATTGACTAACTGTTCTATGTTATGAATTGCAAAAGGAGAACACAAGATAAAATATTAGGGAGATAATTAAGAAACTAGAAAGCTGATCTAATCGACATTGGACATGTTGAAAAGATAAGAATATCTAATAACGGATGATAAGCCATAATACGTGACTTAGTTAGACTAGATTGAGAACCATGTGTGGGACCTGGGAACAAAGATTTAGATCAAATGAATGATCTAATCGCATTCGAAAGAGAACGGAGGCAACCGTATTAGCTTAATAACTAAGGAAGAAGTGTAATCGTAAGATATTAAGAACTAAGAATGTCAAATAATCATAATATATTGTGAGTCGCAAAAGGAGATACAACAATCAAACAAGATTGAGAACTAACAAAGGAGAAGTAGTCGTACTGGATTTAAAAAGAACCAAGAGCGGGTCGTATTCATTAAAGATTTATAATTAAGAGATTATCTAATCATACAAGAAAAAGAACTGAGAAATGAGGCCTATTAATTATGCCCGCACAGTGATTAAGGAAGAAATTGTGATAGTACGATTCTTCCTTAGAAAGAAAGGGTCTAATCGTACTATATTATGACACAGTAAAGGCGATCTAATATCGTACAGGATTAAGAACTAACAAAGTAGATCGAGTCATATCAGATTAAGAAAATAGAACAGGAGTTCTTATAAAAGTAAATGTCGTAACTCAAGATAAGAACTTAAAATGCGATTTGATTTGGGCAAATTAAGAACCACGAGTGATAACTATGCACAAAAGAATAAGAACTAAAATATAATATGATGGTTTTGAAGAAATAAGTGAGAAATGAGGCCAAGTATACGTGCTTAATCACAGTGGAAGGAGTTGTACTCGTACGATATCGAGAACTCATAAAGGGGACAAATCGTACAAGATTAAATACTAATAACTGGGATCAAGTCGCATAAGATTAAGAAACAAGAAAGGAAGTCTCAACAAAGTACATGTAGAAACACAATAAGTTCTAATAACTCATGATAACAACGTAAAATGTAAATTAATTATGCAAGATTAATAACCAAGAATCAGTTCAAATAGAAAAAGAGTTTGAACAAAAGATGATTATCTAACCTTATTGGAATCAAAGAACTGAGAAATGAAGCCAATTACACCTTGTATAATGACAGAGGAAGAAGTGATAATCGTACAACATTGAGAACTAAGAAATGTGACTAATCGAGCTATACAATGAACAACAAAAGGAGACAGAACATATGCAATTCAGAACAAGGAAAGGAGATTAGTCGTGTGAGATTATGAAATATGAGAGGAGTTCCAATCATAGCACATTTGGAAAAGATATGAGATCAAATTTCACAAGGTAAGAACATAAATATGTTTAAATAAGAATGGATTAAGGACCATGCGGCTGGACCTATTCCTTGAAGATTTAGAACAAATACATCATCTAATAGCATTTGCAAAAGAATTGAGAAATGAGGCCAATCAAACTTGCTTTACGAGTAAGGAAGAAGTTGCGATCGTTCGGTATTGAGAGCCAAGAAATTGACTAACTGTTCTATGTTTTGAATCGCAAAATGAGAACACATGATAAAATATTAGGGAGATAATTAAGAAACTAGAAAGGTGATCTAATCAACATACATGTTGAAAAGATAAGAATACCTAATAACGGATGATAAGCCCCTAATACGTGACCTAGTTAAACTAGATTGAGAACCATGTGTGGGATCTGTGCACAAAAGATTTAGATCAAATGAATGATCTAATCGCATTCGGAAGAGAACGAAGGTAACCATATTAGCTTAATAACTAAGGAAGAAGTGTAATCGTAAGTTATTGAGAACTAAGAAAATCGACTAATCGTAATATATTGTGTGTCGCAAAAGGAGATACAACAATCAAACAAGATTGGGAACTAAAAAAGGAGAAGTAGTCGTAATAGATTTAAAAAGAACCAAGAGCGGGTCGTATTCATTAAAGATTTATAATTAAGGAGATTATCTAATCGTATAAGAAAAAGAACTGAGAAATGAGGCCTTTTATGCATGCACAATTATTAAGGAAGAAATTGTAATAGTACAATATTGAGAAGAAAGAAAGGGTCTAATCGTTCTATATTATGTATCTACGGACACAGTAAAGGAGATCTAATCGTACAGGATTAAGAACTAACACAGTAGATCGAGTCATTTCAGATTAAGAATATCGAACAACAGTTCTTATAAAAGTAAATCTCGTAACTCAAGAAAAGAACTTAATATGCCATTTGATTTGGCCAAATTCAGAACCATGAGTGATAACTATGCATAAAAAAATAAGAACTAAAATATAATATGATGGTTTTGAAGAAATAAGTGAGAAATGAGGCCAAGTATACGTGCTTAATCGCAGTGGAAGGAGTTGTACTCGTACCATGTTGAGAACTCAGAAAGGGGACAAATCGTATAAGATTAAATACTAATAACTGGGATCAAGTCGTACAAGATTAAGAAACAAGAAAGGAGTTCTCAACAAAGTACATCTAGAAACAGAATAACTTCTAATAACTCCTGATAACAACGTAAAATGTAAATTAATTATGCAAGATTAAGAACCAAGAATCAGTTCAAATTGTAAAAGACTTTGAACAAAAGATGATTATTATCTTACCTTATTTGAAAAAGAACTGAGAAACGAGGCCAATTAAACCTTGTATAATGACGAAGGAAGAAGTGATAATCGTACAACGTTGAGAACTAAGAAATGCGACTAATCGAGCTATACAATGAACAACAAAAGGAGACAGAACATATGCAATTCAGAACAAAGAAAGGAGATTAGTCGTGTGAGATTATGAAATATGAGTGGAGTTCCAATCATAGCACATTTGTAAAAGATTTGAGATCAAATTTCACAAGGTAAGAACATAAATATGTTTTAATAAGAATGGATTAAGAACCAAGCGGCTGGACCAATTCCTTGAAGATTTAGAACTAATACATCATCTAATAGCATTTGTAAAAGAATAGAGAAAATAGGCAGATCAAACTTGGTTTACGAGTAAGGAAGAAGTTTCGATTGTTCGATATTGAGAGCCAAGAAATTGACAAACTGTTTTATGAATCGCAAAAGAAGAACACATAATAAAATATTAGGGAGATAATTAAAAACTAGAAAGGTGATCTAATCTACATACATGTTGAAAAGATAAGAATATCTAATAACGGATGATAAGCCCCTAATACGTGACTTAGTTAGACTAGATAGAGAACCATGTGTGGGTCCTGTGCACAAAAGATTTAGATCAAATGAATGATCTAATCGCATTCGGAAGAGAACGGAGGCAACTATAACAACTAAGGAAGAAAAGTGTAATCGTAAGATATTGAGAACTAAGAAAGTCGACTAATCGTAATATATTGTGAGTCGCAAAAGGAGATACAACAATCAAACAAGATTGGGAACTAAAAAGGACAAGTAGTCGTATTAGATTTAAAAAGAACCAAGAGCGGGTCGTATTCATTAAAGATTTATAATTAAGGAGATTATCTAATCGTATAAGAAAAAGAACTGAGAAATGAGGCTTATTAATTATGCCTGCACATTGATTAAGGAAGAAATTGTAATAGTACGATATTGAGAAGAAAGAAAGGGTTGAATCGTACTTATATATTATGACACAGTAAAGGAGATCTAATCTACAGGATTAAGAACTTACAGAGTAGATCGATCATATCAGATTAAGAAATAGAACAGGAGTTCTTATAAAAGTAAATCTAGTAACTCAAGATTAGAACTTAAAATGCGATTTCATTTGGCCAAATTAAGAACCATGAGTGATAACTATGCATAAAAGAATAAGAACTAAAATATAATATGATGGTTTTGAAGAAATAAGTGAGAAATGAGTTCAAGTATACGTGCTTAATCACAGTATAAGAAGTTGTACTCTTACGATAATGAGAACTGAGAAAGGGGACAAATCGTACAAGATTAAATACTAATAACTGGGATCAAGTCGCACAAGATTAAGAAACAAGAAAGGAGTTCTCAACAAAGTGCATGTAGAAACACAATAAGTTCTAATAACTCATGATAACAACGTAAAATGTGATTTAATTATGCTAGATTAAGAACCAAGAATCAATTCTAATTGAAAAAGAGTTCGAACATCTTAAAGATGATTATCTAACCTTATTTGAAAAAGAACTGGGAAATAAAGCCAATTACACCTTGTATAATGACAAAGGAAGAAGTGATAATCGTACAATATTGAGAAATAAGAAATGCGACTAATCGAGCTATACAATGAACAAGAAAAGGAGACATAGCATATGCAATTCAGAACAAAGAAAGGAGATTAGTCGTGTGAGATTATGAAATACGAGAGGAGTTCCAATCATAGCACATTTGGAAAAGATATGAGATCAAATTTCACAAGGTAAGAACATAAATATGTTTTAATAAGAATGGATTAAGAACCATGCGTTGGATCTATTCCTTGAAGATTTAGAAGTAATACATCATCTAATAGCATTTGCAAAAGAATTGAGAAATGAGGCCAATCAAACTTGCTTTACGAGTAAGGAAGAAGTTGCGATCGTTCGGTATTGAGAGCCAAGAAATTGACTAACTGTTCTATATTTTGAATCGCAAAACGAGAACACATGATAAAATATTAGGGAGATAATTGAGAAACTAGTAAGGTGATCTAATCAACATACATGTTGAAAAGATAAGAATACCTAATAACGGATGATAAGCCCCTAATACGTGACCTAGTTAAACTAGATTGAGAACCATGTGTGGGACCTGTACACAAAAGATTTATATCAAATGAATGATCTAATCGCATTCGAAAGAGAACTGAGGCAGCCATATTAGCTTAATAACTAAGGAAAAAGTGTAATCGTAAGATGTTGAGAACTAACAAAGTCGACTAATCGTAATATATTGTGAGTCGCAAAAGAAGATACAACAATCAAAGAAGATTGAGAACTAATAAAGGAGAAGTTGTCGTATTAGATTTAAAAAGAACCAAGAGCGGGTCGTATTTGTCACGCCCCAAAAACGGGACCGTAACACGCCGCGCTAATGGTACACCGGACCAAAGCGCAAGGCACAAACGAACAGAGCAACAAACTTAACCGCAATGTAATAGAACCATCAAGCCATTTCTGTAACTATAAAACCAAATATTTCATTTTACACAAGAATACGAATTACAAAATTTCTTCTTAGTATAAAAGATGCTACAACAAAAATAAAGTTCATCAATACAAAACTTATCTAATACACTACCCCTCTCCAAACAAAAGAGAAGCTTGGAAGATTATCCGCAGAGTCCTACCAGTAATGTGGAGTCTATTCTATTGTATACTACAATAGTTATGTATAATGAATTTAACATAGTATGCTAAAGCATAGCGAACAAATCCAAGTACAGTTTCAATCCAGAATATAATAAAATAGCATGAGTATCTTTTAGGCTCAAAGTATGACTTTCAGTACTAGCCAGATCTAGTAATCTACCACACCTACTAGTCTGACCGGGAGGTCAAGTTATCCCATCACAAGACCCCGTATCAAATAGTTCATAACATTCACAGAAGTCACCATGGCGTCCCATGGATGACTATAGAACCGGTGCACCCCAAATCAAACATTTCCAAATACATCCAAAATTATATACCTCGGTCACCTATGAGCCAAAACAGTCATAAAATGCTTTCATATCAAAAGAGTTTGCAAATATATCAATTGATTAACATAAAATAGCTTGGTCCCGATTTCATATATAATAATTCCAAAACTTGGTAAAAGTGCAGTTCCAAACATCATACACATTCTAAAATCCATTTGAAAGTCGTTAAACAAAATACAAGTGGAAGAGAATCTATGTTACCCAACCTATTAAAGCAAAAACTGCACAAAGTGAGGCTATTTGCTTGCAACAGCCATCACAACCAAACCAAATTTCTCTTGCCCGTGCATAAGCCATGCATGCTAAATGCCTTGCTGATGAAGAAAGTTTTTGGAGGCAAAAATCGGGTATGAAATGGCTGAAACAAGGGGACTTTAGCGCGAGGTTTGCGAGCACAATTCTTTGAGGGAAATATCTGCGATTACGCATTTCCAAGGAAGTGTCCAACAATCACTCATCTTGCGTTCGCGAATGACAGAGTCATTTTCACTAAAGGTGAGGCCAAATCAATCAAGAACTCATGGAGTTCCCCGACTAGTTTGAGTCTTCATCTGGGCAGCTTATTAACAAGTCGAAAAGATTCTTTTACATGCCCAACAAAGCTCCACTATCTAGGATCGGAATGGTTCAATTTTGAACAGGTTTTATGAAACGTCCCCTCCCTTTCGCATTTCTCGGCTGCCCCATTCAAAAGGCGAAGAAAAGAAGGTGTCCACTCTTTCAGCCCATGATTGCAAAAAATTACATCTAAAATTGCGGGGTGGCTAAAGAAATTCCTCTCCCCTTGGGGAAAACAAATCCTGATGAAGCTTGTTTCAAGTAGTATTCCAATATACCTATTCACGGTACTCCAGCCTACAAAAGCTGTAATCAAGGACTTGAGCGCCAATTCGGAAACTTCTTCTGGGGCAATTCGGACTCGGCCATTGGGCATCATGGAAGTCATTATGTAAGCCAACAGCTGCCAATGGCCTTGGAATAATGTCCCACTCAGATTTGGTCAAGGGTTTTGAAATTAAACTATGGTGGAAATTTTGAAAGAGGAATTCTTTAAGGTGCTCTTTCATGCGTGCTAGATATTGTCGTTCACACCCTTGTTTAATAAATGAATGGCACAGTGATTCATATATATGGAAGTGTATGCTTTAAAGCCGTGAGAACGCAGAAAAAAGGCCTTTTATTTTTGTTACGCATTGGACAAGTCTCATTGTGGTATTTTTCAGGCAAGACACTTGGTTGCCTCAAGGACCTTTGTTTCACGAGGTTAGTCAAGTGTTCGAGCCAACCCTTACAGTTGCTGATTTGTGAGTGCAAATCGCTGGAACCTTGCAATTTTAAGCGAGCATTATTCGGGCCTTGAGATAGAAAGACTAGAGAAGCTTCTTTGTGGGACATATTTCCAAGTTAGTAATGACTCGGATGTGCTGGTATGGACTCTGTCACCTAATGGAAAGATTTCAGTCTCCTCTACCCTTCCTTCGCATGTTTCCACACTTTCTCAAACAATGATTTTGGATTAACTCCAAATCGAAATCTCCATCTTCATGTGGCGCCTCTTGAATAGGAAACTCCCAGTTGACGATACCATAACAACCTTTGGGGTTTCCTTGGCTTCAAAATTTCCCTTTTGTCACCATCAAGAAACATTGGATCATCTCTTTGCAAGTTGTGATTTCACCAGCCAAGTCTGGTGATACGAGCCAAGGGGCATCTTCTAGCTCGACTAAGGTTAGAGGTCGTGAAGAGTCATTGCAAGTGCCAACTTAGACCAATTACAAGGGCACGTGCCAAGAGAATCCAACAAGCCATGCAAAGTTTGGTTCAAGGTGTTCTTGACAGGGAAGCCGTCCAAAACAAACTAGAAGTGGAACGGGCTTGTAAATCTGATTGGAACACTCTTCAAGTCCAAATACATAATGGAGAACTCCGGTAGTTTGTGTTTACTCTATTATTTTATAAAGCCCAATAGTAGTTTAAGTTTGTGTAAATTGGGTTGCTTTAAGTCGAGTATAGTTGTGACTTAGTTCTCAGTTTTTAGGCCCATTAATTAGCCTTAATAAGGCCCAATTAGCCATAATAAGGCCCATTTAGCCCAAATCTTGGGGCCACTTATGGCTGAACCCCAGCACTACTTTTTTAGGAGTTTTTAAGCTAGTTTTTAGGACTTTATTAAGACTATAAATAGGCCTCATCATATGGACGAATTTCAGCAGATTTTTATAAACAAAATTGTATTTTTCGTTATATGAGGAAAAAGTTTTTTCTTTTAGTCTTTCGATTAAGACTTTGTTGGGATCATCACTTGAGCAACGGTGATTGTTCTAACCGACTTATGGATTTGTTTCTTGCCTGTTTCGTATAGGCAACGAGTCAATTCTCGCTTTAAATCTTGTTAAAAGTTTGGTTCTTGTCTTGTTATAGACAACGAGTTGAACTCTTGCTTGATTACGCAATTGGAATTACGCAATTGGAGTCACACCATCTTTGGAAACATTTTTGACAAGGTGAAAAATGCTGAGATGCATGTTCAACAATGTGAGGCTATTTGCCTGCAACAGCCGTCACAACCTAACCAAAATTCTCTTGCCCGTGCACAATCCATGCACGCTAAATGCCTTGCCGATGAAGAAAGTTTTTGGACGGGTATGAAATGGCTGACACAAGGAGACTTTTGCGCGAGGTTTGCGAGCACAATTGTTTGCGGGATATATCTGCGATTACGCATTTCCAAGGAAATGTCCAACAGTCACTCGATATCTTGCATTCGCGAACGACAGATTCATTTTCACTAAAAGAGAGGCCAAATCGATCAAGAACTCGTGGAGTTCCATGACCAGTTTGAGTCTTCATCTGGGCAGCTTATTAACAAGTCGAAAAGCTTCTTTTACATGGCCAACAACGGTCCACTATCTAGGATCAGAATGGTTCAATTTTGAACAGGTTTTGTGAAACGTCCCCTCCCTTTCGCATTTCTTGGCGGCCCCATTCAAGAGGCGAAGAAAAGAAGGTCACTCTTTCAGCCCATAATTGAGAAAATTACCTCTAAAATTGCGGGGTGGCAAATGAAATTTCTCTCCCCTAGGGGAAAGCTAATCCTGATCAAGCTTGTTTTAAGTAGTATTCCAATTTATCTATTCAAGGTACACCAGCCTGCAAAAGCTGTAATCAAGGACTTGGAGCGCCAATTCAAAAACTTCTTCTGGGGAAATTCGGACTCAGAAAACCGGTACCATTGGGCATCATGGAAGTCATTATGTAAGCCAACGCGAGCTGCCAATGGCCTTGGAATAATGTCCCTCTCAGATTTGGTCAAGGGTTTTAGCATTAAACTATGGTGGAAATTTCGAAAGGGGAATTGTTTATGGTGCTCTTTCATGCGTGCTAGATATTGTCATTCCCACCCTTATTTAATAAATGAAAGGCACAGTGATTCATATATATGGAAGTCCATGCTTTAAAGCCGTGAGAACGCAGAAAAAAGGCCTTTTATTTTTGTTACGCATCGGACAATTCTCCTTGTAGTATGACACTTGGCTACCTCAAGGACCTTTGTTTCACGAGGTTAGTCAAGTATTCGAGCCAACCCTTACAGTTGCTGATTTGTGAGTGCAAATGGCTGGAACCTTGCAATTTTAAGCGAACATTATTCGGGCTTTGAGATAGAACGACTAGAGAAGCTTCTTTGTGGGATACATTTCCAAGTTAGTAATGACTTGGATGTGCTGGTATGGACTCTCTCACCTAATGGGAAGATTTCAGTCTCCTCTACCCTTCCTTAAGAGCCCACATGTTTCTACACTCTCTCAAACAATGATTTGGGACAATAAACTCCAAATCGAAATCTCCATCTTCATGTGGCGCCTCTTGAATAGGAAACTCCCACTTGACGATATCATAACTACATTTGGGGTTTCCTTAGCCTCAAAATGTCCCTTGAGATTCTCTCTGATCAAGTAACATTGGATCATCTCTTTGCAAGTTGTGATTTCACCAGCCAAGTCTGGTGATACTAGCCAAGGGGCATCTTCAAACTCGACTAAGGTTCGTGAAGAGTCATTGCAAGTGCCAACTTGGACCAATTACAGGGGCACGTGCAGAGAGATCTAACAAGCCAAGCAAAGTTTGGTTCGAGGTGTTCTTGACGGGGAAGCCGTCCCAAAACAAATTAGAAGTGGAACGGGCTTGTAAATCTTATTGGAACATTCTTCAAGTCCAAATCCATAATGTAGAAATCCAGTAGTTTGTGTTTTCTCTGTCATTTTATAAAGCCCAATAGTAGTTTAAGTTTGTGTAAATCTGGGCTTGTTTAAGTCGAGTATAGTTGTGATTTCGTTCTCAGTTTTTAGGCTCATTAATTAGCCATAATAAGGCCCATTTATCCCAAATCTTGGGACCACTTATGGCTGAACCCCAGCACTACTTTTTTCGGAGTTTTTAAGCTAGTTTTTTGAAGTTCATTAAGACTATAAATAGGCCTCATCATATGGACGAATTTCTCCAGATTTTTATCAAAAAAACTTGTCTTTTTCGTGAGGAAAAAGTTCTTTCTAAAGTCTTTGGATTAAGACTTTGTTGGGATCATCGCTTGAGAAACTAGATTGTTCTAACCGATTTATAGATTTGGTTCTTGCCTGATTCGTATCGGCAACGGGTCAATTCTCGCTTTAAATCTTGTTAAGAGTTTGGTTCTTGCCTTGTTATAGACAACGGGCTGAATTCTTGCTAAATTATACAATTGGAATTACGCAATTGGAGTCGCATCATCTTTGGAAACATTTTTGACAAGGTGAAAAATGCTGAGATGCAAGCATGTTCAACAATGTGAGGCTATTTGCTTGCAACAGCCATCACAACCAAACCAAATTTCTCTTGCCCATGCACAAGCCATGCATGCTAAATGCCTTGCTGATGAAGAAAGTTTTTGGAGGAAAAAATCGGGTATGAAATGGCTGACACAAGGAGACTTTTGCGCGAGGTTTGCGAGCACAATTCTTTGAGGGAAATATCTGCGATTACGTATTTCCAAGGAAGTGTCAAACAATCACTCATCTTGCGTTCGCGAACGACAGAGTCATTTTCACTAAAGGAGAGGCCAAATCAATCAAGAACTCATGGAGTTCCCCGACCAGTTTGAGTCTTCATCTGGGCAGCTTATTAACAAGTCGAAAAGCTTCTTTTACATGGCCAACAACGCTCCACTATCTAGGATCAGAATGGTTCAATTTTGAACATGTTTTGAGAAACGTCCCCTCCCTTTCACATATCTTGGCTGCCCCATTCAAAAGGCGAAAAAAAGAAGGTCACTCTTTCATCCCATGATTGAGAAAATTGCCTCTAAAATTGCGGTGTGGCAAATGAAATTTCTCTCTCCTGTGGGAAAGCTAATCCTTCTCAAGCTTGATTTACGTAGTATTCCAATATCTATTCACGGTACTCCAGCCTCCAAAAGCTGTAATCAAGGACTTGGAGCGCCAATTCACAAACTTCTTCTGGGGCAATTTGGACTCGGGAAGCAGGTACCATTGGGCATCATGGAAGTCATTATGTAAGACAACAGCTGCCAATGGCCTTGGAATAACGTCCCTCTCAGATTTGGTCAAGTGTTTTGGCATTAAACTACGGCAGAAATTTTGAAAGGGGAATTCTTGATGGTGTTCTTTCATGCGTTCTATATATTTTCATTCCCACCCTTGTTTAATAAACGAAAGGCATAGTGATTCATATATATGGAAGTGCATCCTTCAGAGCCGTAAGAACGCAGAAAAAAGGCCTTTTATTTTTGTTACGCATTGGACAAGTCTCCTTTTGGTTTGACACTTGGCTCTTGGCCTCAAGGACCTTTGTTTCACGAGGTTAGTCAAGTGTTCGAACCAACCCTTACAGTTGCTTATTTGTGAGTGCAAATGACTGGAACCTTGCAATTTTAAGCGAACATTATTCAGGCCTTGAGATAGAAAGACTAGAGAAGCTTCTTTGTGGGATACATTTCCAAGTTAGTAATGACTCGGATGTGCTGGTACGGACTCTCTCACCTAATGGCAAGTTTTCAGTCTCCTCTACCATTCCTTCACATGTTTCCACACTCTCTCAAACAATGATTTGGGACAATAAACTCCAAATCGAAACTCCATCTTCATGTGCCGCCTATTGAATAGGAAATTCCCACTTGACGATATCATAACTACCGTTGGGGTTTCCTTGGCCTCAAAATGTCCCTTTTGTCACCATCAAGAAACATTGGATCATCTCTTTGGAAGTTGTGATTTCACTAGCCAAGTCTGGTGATACGAGCGAAGGGGCATCTTCAAGCTCGACTAAGGTTCGTGAACAGAGTCATTGTAAGTGCCAACTTGGACCAATTACAGGGGCACGTGCAGAGAGAATCCAACAAGCCTAGCAAAGTTTAGTTCGAGGTGTTCTTGACGGGGAAGCCGTCCCAAAACATACAAGAAGTGGAACGGGCTTGTAAATCTTATTGGAACATTCTTCAAGTCCAAATCCATAATGTAGAAATCCAGTAGTTTGTGTTTACTCTATCATTTTATAAAGCCCAATAGTAGTTTAAGTTTGTGTAAATTGGGCTGGTTTAAGTCGAGTATAATTGTGATTTCGTTCTCAGTTTTTAGGCTCATTAATTAGCCTTAATAAGGCCCATTTATCCCAAATCTTGGGACCACTTATGGCTGAACCCCAGCACTACTTTTTTCGGAGTTTTTAAGCTAGTTTTTAGAACTTCATTAAGACTATAAATAGGCCTCATCATATGGACGAATTTCAGCAGATTTTTATCAAAAAAACTTGTCTTTTTCGTGAGGAAAAAGTTCTTTCTTTTAGTCTAGGTTGGATTAAGACTTTGTTGGGATCATCGCTTGAGAAACTAGATTGTTCTAACCGACTTATAGATTTGGTTCTTGCCTGATTCGTATAGGCAACGGGTCAATTCTCGGTTTAAATCTTGTTAAGAGTTTGATTCTTGCCTTGTTATAGACAACGGGTTGAATTCTTGCTAGATTATGCAATTGGAATTACGCAATTGGAGTACACTATCTTTGGAAACATTTTTGACAAGGTGAAAAATGATGAGATGCATGTTCAACAATGTGAGGCTATTTGCCTGAATCAGCCATCACAACCAAACCAAATTTCTCTTACCCATGCACAAGCCATGCATGCTAAATGCCTTGCCGATGAAGAAAGTGTTTGGAGGCAAAAATCGGGTATGAAATGGCTGAAACAAGGGGACTTTAGCGCGTGGTTTGCAAGTACAATTCCGTGCAGGAAATATCTGGGATTACGCATTTCCAAGGAATTGTCCAACAATCACTCATCTTGCGTTCGCGAGTGGACATAGTCATTTTCACTAAAGGAGAGGCCAAATCAGTCAAGAACTCACGGAGTTCCACGACCAGTTTGAGTCTTCATCTCGGCGGCTTATTAACAAGTCGAAAAGCTTCTTTTACATGGCCAACAACGCTCCACTATCTAGGATCAGAATGGTTCAATTTTGAACATGTTTTGAGAAACGTCCCCTCTCTTTCACATATCTTGGTTGCCCCATTCAAAAGGCGAAAAAAAGAAGGTCACTCTTTCATCCCATGATTGAGAAAATTACCTCTAAAATTGCGAGGTGGCAAATGAAATTTCTCTCTCCTGTGGGAAAGCTAATCTTGCTCAAGCTTGATTTACGTAGTATTCCAATATACCTATTCACGGTACTCGCTCCAAAAGCTGTAATCAAGGACTTGGAGCGCCAATTCGTAAACTTCTTCTGGGGCAATTTGGACTCGGGAAGCAGGTACCATTGGGCATCATGGAAGTCATTATGTAAGCCAACAGCTGCCAATGGCCTTGGAATAATGTCCCTCTCAGATTTGGTCAAGGGTTTTGGCATTAAACTACGGCAGAAATTTCGAAAGGGGAATTCTTGATGGTGCTCTTTCATGCGTGCTAGATATTGTCATTCCCACCCTTGTTTAATAAACGAAAGGCACAGTGATTCATATATATGGAAGTGCATGCTTAAAAGCCGTGAGAACGCAGAAAAAAGGCCTTTTATTTTTGTTACGCATTGGACAAGTCTCCTTTTGGTTTGACACTTGGCTGCCTCAAGAACCTTTGTTTCACGAGGTTAGTCAAGTGTTCGAACCAACACTTACAGTTGCTGATTTGTGAGTGCAAATGACTGGAACCTTGAAATTTTAAGCGAACATTATTCAGGCCTTGAGATAGAATGACTAGAGAAGCTTCTTTGTGGGATACATTTCCAAGTTAGTAATGACTCGGATGTGCTTGTACGGACTCTCTCACCTAATGGCAAGTTTTCAGTCTCCTCTACCCTTCCTTCACATGTTTCCACACTCTGTCTGAAGCTCAAACAATGATTTGGGACAATAAACTCCAAATCGAAACTCCATCTTCATGTGGCGCCTCTTGAATAGGAAATTCCCACTTGACGATATCATAACTACCTTTGGGGTTTCCTTGGCCTCAAAATGTCCCTTTTGTCACCATCAAGAAACATTGGATCATCTCTTTGCAAGTTGTGATTTCACCTGCCAAGTCTGGTGATACGAGCCAAGGGGCATCTTCAAGCTCGACTAATGTTCGTGAAGAGTCATTGCAAGTGCCAACTTGGACCAATTACAGGGGCACGTGTAGAGAGAATCCAACAAGCCAAGCAAAGTTTGATTTGAGGTGTTCTTGACGGGGAAGCCGTCCTAAAACAAACTAGAAGTGGAACGGGCTTGTAAATCTGATTGGAACATTCTTCAAGTCCAAATCCATAATGGAGAAGTCCAGTAGTTTGTGTTTACACTATTATTTTATAAAGCCCAAGAGTAGTTTATGTTTGTGTAAATTGGGCTGGTTTAAGATCTTGTCTCTTAAAATAGGATACTCATGTGGCTCATTAATTAGCCTTAGTAAGGCCCATTCAGCCCAAATCTTGGGGCCACTTATGGCTGAACCCCAGCACTAGTTTTTTAGGAGATTTTAAGCTAGTTTTTAGGACATCATTATGACTATAAATAGGCCTCATCATATGGATGAATTGCAACAAACAACCCGGATAATTAAAAACTGAATTTAAGAAGCATAAATCAAAGAAACTTACAAATTTATTGAAGACCAGGCCTGAAGACCAAGCTTTAATTTACAAGAGAGGATGAAAAGATTATTATAGAAAGCAGGAAGTAGAAAGACTGAAATATTATAAGTGAAGAGAGAGATTTGAAGAAAGTTTTGAGTTCTAAAAAGGAATATGGTTCCCTAAAGGGATTTGGACCTCTATTTATAAGAAAAAAAATGGATTTGAAAATTTTTAATTTGATGTCCGCACAGTGATTTCGTATTTGAAATTCTTTATTTGAAGTCCACGCAGTACCGTCCGACAGTAATAAGTGGGGTCCCTTTTCATTTTTGTTTCTTTTTTTATTTTTGGGAACTTTGAGACCCTGTTTGAGAACTCGTTTCATCATCTGAAAAAAGTTTTCTTATAAGATCATCTGAGATTTTGCTCTAGTAATAAGATTTTCCAGCTCTTGTGTCCTCTGTTCTATGATTTCATGAATTCCCATGTATTTATCCATTTCTTCATTCATGAAAGGGTCATCATCTTCATTTGTTTCATCAAAATCCATTAGAGAAAATGATGGTTCAAATTTGTTGTCAGTTTTGACTGGTGAAGTAATTTTTTCTTTTCCCTTAGAAGAGGTCCCTTGAATTGAATCAATTTGCTTGGAAACTTCTTGCATGATCTGATCCTTTATTTTTTCTAAATCCAATTTTTGACTGTCAATTTTTTGTTCTTTCATTTTTCTACTTTTTTGGAAAATAAAATGAAATTTTTCCTTTTCTTTTTGCTGTTCCTGGATATTTAACACTCTCCTTTTTTCTTCCATTAGTAATGATTGTTCGATCTGAGAACAATTATATTCACATCTAGGCCACCATTTGTTCTCATGAATTCTTCTGAAAAGAATTTGAAAATATCTTAGCCAGAAAAGATTAAAATGATTTACATAAAAGCCACGGGATACTGAATTTGGCTAAGAAGTGTAGTAATTGTCTTCCAGGAATATCAGGATCAGAAAAATCGCTTTCAAACACTTTTTTAAATTTTTTAAATAATGTTTGAAGATCAGAAGGAAGAAAATTTTCAGGAATTCCATATGATTGGAACCATCTATAAAACCACATCGGAAGAAAAGTTTTGTTATTTAGAATTGTAGGTTCCATACGAATCCACCAAGTATGTTTAAAATCAGCAGTATTGTAAAGAAGAACATAGGTGAATGAATTTATACAATCCCAATAATTGAAATTGTAATTGGAATTATTGAAAAAGGATCTGAAAGAGAACACGTCAGAGGAATGTGTACTCCAATCATCAGTAGAAGGAACTGTTTTAATAAACATTTTACAAGACATTGTGAAATAATGATCTTGGATAGTGGGTCTCCATCCAATATCACCATCTTTAATATCAACAATTTTGGTAAGATTGAGGAAGTCAGCATAAGTATGCCTATATTTAGGAGGATCATTTGCTGTAATGAGAAAGAAAGAACCATAATTTTTTGAAAAATATTTATTTACAATTTGAAATATATTTTGATTTATTTCATTTAATTCAATGAAAGCAATATGACCTTTAGTTCCATTTGGTTTATAAGGCTCTTTTTCAATAGGTTTAGGAGACAGATTTCTCTTCTTCTAAAAGAATTCCAATAGAAGAAGAATCAGCAGGATTTGAAACAAATCGCATGGCAGTTTTAGGTCGATTTGAGCTGTTTGGAATTGATTAGAATAGTCATTTTGATTTGAGGAGAAATTGAATTCGAAGGAATGTTTAAAGGATTTTCTACTGCTTGTAAAAAATTTAAATTTGTATTTGAAGTATTTGAGGGGAGAGGGGGAAAGTTTTTTGGAGTAAATTTGTCCTCCTGAATTTATTTGTCTTATTTGTCCTCTTCCTGAATTTGGACTTCTACCACCACGGGATCCACTTCCGAGGATATTCATCATAATCTGAAAGATAATTTAAACATAGAAGAATTAATATTTTATTTTTATTTAGATTGACAATTCATATAATTGTTTTACTCGTAAATGATATGCTTTTGTGAAATATTTTATTTCTGCTTGTTCTTCATTATATATATCAGTTTCTTGTTGTAATATAGCAGATATCCATAAAGGATCTTTTTCTAATTTATAATATAATTTATATTCTAAATTTATTATTTTCTTTTTTTTTTTTTCTATCCTATTTTTTGCTACAATTATTCTAGATCGAAACTAATTTTTACTTCTAATTAGATTAATTTTATATGTCTTATAATTCTGGTTATATATATTTTGTAGGGGGAATTCTAAATTGCTATAATCTAATTTAGGAATTTTTTTTAAATATTTTAATTTTAATTCTCGTCCTCCTTTTGTTGATTAATTTTATTGGATGAACCAGTTTCATGGGGCATAAGTTGTCTTGGAAATCCCATCTGCAAGACTCAAGTTATTTTGTAAAAATTCTCTGGTAAGAAAATCAGGTAAAGAATTAGAATCACCTTTAATATATTCAATATCTAAATCAAATACAGATAATATAGACTGCCATCTAGCAAAAATTTGTTTAGAAGCAATATTTTTGATATCTTGTTCTAAAACATATTTTGCAGCACTGCAATCTATTCTTAAAAGAAATTTTTGATTTAATAAATCTTCTTGAAATTTAGAAATACAAAGAACAATAGATAAAATTTCTTTTTTGATTGTAGAATAATTTAATTGTGCACTTTTCCAAAGTCCATATTTGAATCTTACTAATTCTTCTTTATTATTTTTAGGATTAATTTTTTTTAATATGCCACCATATCCTATATTAGAAGCATCTGTTTCCACAATTTTGTACCATTTAGTATTTGCTAAAGATAAACAAGGCAAATGTTTGACCTTTTCTTTAATTTTCTTAACAACATTAGTATGAATTTGTGTCCAAGCAGGAGGATTCTTTTTTAATCTTTCATATAAGGGTTTACTATCTTGTGCAATATTTTTATAATATTCAGCAATATAATTTAAACTTCCTAAAAATCTTTGTAATTGTTTTTTTTTCTTTTATTTCATCTGGAAATTTATTTGCAAATTCAATACTTCTTGAAATAGGAATAATTTGTCCATTTTCTATTTCAAATCCAAGAAATCTGATTTTATGTTGGAATAATTTAATCTTTTTAGCAGAAATAACGATACCATTTTTCTTGGCTATTTTAATGAAAATATTTAAATGTTTAAAATGTTGATCTATGGAATTTGAAAATATTAATATATCATCAATATAAGTAAAAATATAAGAATAGGAAGAAAATATTTCATTCATTATATTTTGAAATTCATAAGGAGCATTTTTAATCCCAAAAGGCATAACATTCCATTCGTAATGTCCAAATGGTACTGTAAAAGCTTTTATATCTAACAATCAGCTATTTGAATTTGCCAAAATCCTGATTTTAAATCAAATTTAGAATATATAATTTGATATTTTCTCTGTTTAATAGATCTTTTTTATTAGGAATGGGATATCTTATCCATTTTAAAACTTCGTTAAGTGGTTTATAATTAATAACTAATCTAGGAATCCCTCTTTCTATTTCTGAATTTTTATTTACATAAAAAGCAGTACAACTCCAAGGAGAATAAGATTTTCTTATTATTTTCTTTTCTAATAAATCATTAATTTCTTTTTTACAAAATTCAACCATATCCTTGTTCATTTGACAAGGTCTAGCTTTAATTGGTATATTTTTCTCCACAAAATTTGTTTCATAAGGTAATTCTATAATATGTTGTTTTCTGTTCCAAAATATACCAATTAACATCGCTACAAACTGTCTCTTATACACATCTAGATGTGTATAAGAGACAGGATTCTTTTATTTTAAATCTTTTAATTGATGTTCTATTCTTAAATTAAATATTTCTTTATGCATATAATTAATTTGATTTTGTTTTAATTTAATATTATAGTCTAAAGATGTTTAAATCAGAAATTTTTTCTGTAGTAGCAAAATCAAAAGTTAATTCTTTATCTTTATTACATATTATTTTTCCATCACAATAGTAAGGATACATTTGACATAAAAAATGAGTTCCTAAAATTAAATGAAATCCAACTTTTTTGTTAATATAAAAGGCATTTTAACAAAATTTCCTTCTTTTGAAAAAACACAGACATTAGAGATTTTATGTTCAATATGGATTTTTGATCCTTCAGCTGCTGTTAAGGAAGCTGTATTTTTTCAAAATATTGAGAGGGAACTAATCCTTCTCTAATACAATTTAAGTCAGCACCTCCATCTACCATAGCAATGGATTTAAAGGCATAAGTATCATTTATAACAATTGAAACGTAAATGTATTGTTTTTGAGATATATACATAGTATTAATATCATAACTTTAGTTGAATTCTCCTAAATTTTTTGTAGAAGATTTGTCTTCTGTATTATTTGTTTCTAATTTTATTTTTCTTAATTCTTCAACTAAAGAAAGTTCTTCCAAATTAATGACTCATTCTTTTAAATTTTCAAAACTTTGTTTAAGATTATTTATTTCTTTAATTTCTTGTTTTAATTCATTTATTTCTTGTTTTAAAATTTGAATAGTTATTGGTTTATTAGAAGTATTTTGAATATTATTAAAAACATCTTTCATAGAAAAACTGGTATTTTTAATTTCTAATTGTTCTTTAATTCTTGGGGGAACATATTCTATTTTTTCTTCATTTTCTTTATAACATTATGTAAAGCTAAATATCTTTCAATGTATAATCTTTTTTTATCAGGATTTTCTATTTCATCTATTAGATCTAAAATAAAATTTTGATTATCTGTTAAAGTAAAAATTGTAGGATTTAAATCATGAGCTTCAACTATAGATTTATAATATATTAATTCAGGGGTACAATTAGAATGTCATTCGCCTTAATCATCAGAACTTGTTTTAGAAGTATTATCTTTGTAATTTTCTTCATAATTACTATCATTAAAATTTTCTATGATTAATAATTTGTTCTTTAATTTCTTCATCTATTTGTAAATCTCCAATTTTTCTATTAAATTTATTTTAGTTGTACATTTATTAGCATAATGTCCTTTCTTTCCACATTTTCGCAAATTATATTTGTTTTTACCCAATCTTTTACTTCTTAAACCCTTATATGAAAGATTAAAAAAGAATCCTCCTGCTTGGACACAAATTCATACTAATGCTGTTAAGAAAATTAAAGAAAAGGTTCCTTGTGTATTTTTTGTAATTCTTTTTGCTTTTTGATAAGGAATAGGAGGTTTGGAATAGCAAATTGATCACAAAAATCTCCTAATTCATTCTTTGTTTATATTTTTAATTTGAGCTTTTAATTTAATATCATTGCATAATTTTATTCCTTCTTCTGTACAGAAATTGAATATTTAAATATGTTATATTGTTTTCATAAAGAATATTATATCCATGATACATTGTTTTTAAAACATTTGTTATTCTTTCAGCAAAAAGAGTTGGTAATCCATTTATAAATTTTTCTTTCCAAAAATTTGAAGAAGCATCAGATCTATGTAAAAGTCTTCCTAAGAAAACATCTTTATACCATCTAAAATGGGATAAAGTAGGACATTTTAAATTCATTAATAATTCTCTATGAACATTATTGGAATTCGCAATATTTCCAATAAAATGTTTAGCAATATTTATTATTAAAGTAAAGCGACATCGATTCGGTAGTTTGAATTTGACCTTCTATTTTAATTTTAGTATGGTTTACTATTTCATTTTTCTGAGTTTCATGAGATAATTATCCCACCAACCTCTAAGGATTAAAGTGCCTTCAATAACAATTTTGACAGCATTTGGCTCAGAAGTTCCTTTTTGTTTCAAAATATTTATATACATAAGCATGTTATGTAAAGTTTTTTGTATTGCAGCATTACTATATAAGCATCAATACACCACTCATATATTGTTCCAAAAATTATAAGAATTTGCCATTATTTGTGGATCTTCAGAACTTAAATCAATAGGAGTAGGTCTTTGATAATAGTTATAAGTTTGGTGATATAGAGGTTTAAATTGTGTTGCATTTTCTTTGAATCTATTTTTTCTTTTTATAGCAAAAATATTTTCTTCTGGAATATTTAAATTTTTAAACATTTCTGAAATGTTTGTAATATTATTTTCTGAACAATTGCTTTCATTATCTTCAGTATCAGTATTATTATCTTTTATTTTAATTGTCAATCAATTTAAATTATTTTTTAATAGAAAATCCTTCTTCAATTCTATTTAATTGTTTCTTAATTGTTCTAAGTTAAGATTTGAAAAGATTATTTTGTTGGTATCAGAGCCATGTGTAACTAAATTCAATAAGGATTGATTATAATTGTAATAAATCGTGACTTAATGATTCAAAAGTAAAGATAAGGATGGTCAAGTAAAATGATTTTTATTCCCTAATATCGATTTATTGTTAAATGGTTCGTCACCTAAGTCGTAACTGGCATAAAAGACTACCGGGCTGTTATCGTAAGACCCATTTGTCTTAATAATTAAAGTTATTGACAGACGAGTTTAACAATTATCTTTATTTTTGAATAAAAATAATTTTATTCTAATCACCAATAAGTTTATTGAATTTATTATTAAGACATGAATTTAGTCAGTTATAATTAGTCCTTAAGTTTATTCATCATGCTTTCTCGTATTTTTGGTTCAGCTTCTACTTCATCTACTAAATCTACAAAAAATTCTGAATTAATTAGATACACTAATTTGAAGATATAGAAAATACTATACAAAATTGGCATTTACCCAAATTAAAACCTGAAACAGTTTATAAATTTGGAGCTTTGGATTATAAATCAAAATTAATGACAAAAACAGTTGAAAAAACTATTCCTATCAGAGGAGTTGATGAAACTATTAAATTATTAAAAGAAAAAGATTTAGAAATTCAAAATTATAATTATATTCATATTGGTTTAATTCAAATTGCTTTACAACCTTTAAATCGTCAAGGACTTGATACTTTAGTGTCTAAATTCAATAGAGAATTAGATCTGTCTCTTATACACATCTAGATGTGTATAAGAGACAGCCCACACAGGTTCTTATTATCTCCCTAATATTTTACATGTGTTCTCCTATTGGCTGTCACCTGTCTCTTATACACATCTAGATGTGTATAAGAGACAGGTTATGAATCGCAAAAGGAGAACACAATAAAAGGAAAAATAAATTTAAGAACTCCAAAAAACCCTACAAACCATTTTTGTTGAAAAGACAGTGAAATTAATATAAATACAAATGAATATTTATACTCCTTTAATTGATACAAATTTAAGTAGATCTAATATACAAATTCCTAAATTAATTAGCTGGGATGAGGTTAATATTCCAGAAACTTGGACTTTTGAGAAAATTACAAATCCTACTCCTGTTGAAGTTAATACTTCAGTTTCTTACATTAATGAAGAACCAACAGGAAATGTTGAAATTATATTCATAGCAAGAAGAAGAGCTATTAGATTCTGTCCTGTGTTTCTTAATTAGTACTTATAAGAATTTCCTAGATCTGTATAAGATTTTAATCTAATATCGTACTCTTATAGGAATTAAAGAATGTATTAGAGACAGGATACTTGGCATCAATTCTATAATTACTTCAAAACCATCATTTAAGAAGAATTTTTCAAAGATAAATATAAAAATTTTAGAAAATGGTTTTCTTCACTTTTAATATAACAGAATTAAAAGAAATTAATAAAAATTATTATAAATTTATTAAAACCTCTATGGTTTATATAGATTTTATTCCTTGGTTTAGAAATGGATATAATGCTAGCCTTATAGATAAAAATTTTGACATTTCTATTTTAGAAGAAACTTATCAAAATTGGTATTTAAATGATGATAATATTATAAAATCCATACACCCCCCTGCAAGAACACTTAAAATAGGATCAGAAGCAAATCAAACTGAGGCTTTTCCTTATGCTGATAGTTCTAAACCTGATCTAATGATCTAATCGCATTCGAAAGAGAACGGAGGCAACCATATTAGCTTAATAACTAAGGAAAAAGTGTAATCGTAAGATATTGAGAACTAAGAAAGTCAACTAATCGTAATATATGGTGAGTCGCAAAAGGATATACAACAATCAAACAAGATTGAGAACTAACAAACAAAATAGGGAGAAGTAGTCGTATTAGATTTGAAAAGACCCAAGAGCGGGTCGTATTCATTACAGATTTATAATTAAGAGATTATCTAATCGTATAAGAAAAAGAACTGAGAAATGAGGCCTATTAATTATGCCTGCACAGTGATTAAGGAAGAGATTGTAATAGTACAATATTGAGAAGAAAGAAAGGGTCTAATCATAGTATATTATGACACAGTAAAGGCGATCTAATCGTACAGGATTAAGAACTAACGAAGTAGATCGAGTCTTAGGAGATTAAGAAATAGAACAGGAGTTCTTATAAAAGTAATCTCGAAACTCAAGATAAGAACTTAAAATGCGATTTGATTTGGCCAAATTAAGAACCACGAGTGATAACTATAAATAAAAGAATAAGAACTAAAATATAATAAGATGGTTTTGAAGAAATACGTGAGAAATGAGGCCAAGAATACGTGCTTAATCACAGTGGAAGGAGTTGTACTCGTACGATATTGAGAACTCAGAAAGGGGACAAATCGTACAAGATTAAATACTAATAACTGGGATCAAGTCGCACAAGATTAAGAAACAAGAAAGGAGTTCTCAACAAAGTACATGTAGAAACACAATAAGTTCTAATAACTCATGATAACAACGTAAAATGTGAATTAATTATGCTAGATTAAGAACCAAGAATCAGTTCAAATTGAAAAAGAGTTTGAACAAAAGATGATTATCTAACCTTATTGGAAAAAGAACTGAGAAATGAAGCCAATTACACATTGTATAATGACAAAGGAAGAAGTGATAATCGTACAACATTGAGAACTAAGAAATGCGACTAATCGAGCTATACAATCAACAACAAAATGAGACATAACATATGCAATTCAGAACAAAGAAAGGAGATTAGTCGTGTGAGATTATGAAATATGAGAGGAGTTCCATTCATAGCACATTTGGAAAAGATATGAGATCAAATTTCACAAGGTAAGAACATAAATATGTTTTAATAAGAATGGATTAAGAACCATAGTGCGGCTGGACCTATTCCTTGAAGATTTAGAACTAATACATCATCATCTAATAGCATTTGCAAAAGAATAGAGAAATGAGGCCCATGAAACTTGCTTTACGAGTAAGGAAGAAGTTGCGATCGTTCGATATTGAGAGCCAAGAAATTGACTAACTGTTCTATAAATCGCAAAAGGAGAACACATGATAAAATATTAGGGAGATAATTAAGAAAGTAGAAAGGTGATCTAATCGACATACATGTTGAAAAGATAAGAATATCTAATAACGGATGATAAGCCCCTAAAACGTGACTTAGTTAGACTAGATTGAGAACCATGTGTGGGACCTGTGCACAAAGATTTAGATCAAATAAATGATCTAATCGCATTCGAAAGAGAACGGAGGCAACCATATTAGCTTAATAACTAAGGAAGAAGTGTAATCGTAAGATATTGAGAACTAAGAAAGTCGACTAATTGTAATATATTGTGAGTCGCAAAAGGAGATACAACAATCAAACGTAATCTTATAAGATTGAGAACTAATAAAGGAGAAGTAGTCGTATTAGATTAAAACAGAACCAAGAGCGGGACGTATTTATTAAAGATTTATAATTAAGAGATTATCTAATCGTATACACAAAAGAACTGAGAAATGAGGCCTATTAATTATACCTGCACAATGATTAAGGAAGAAATTTTAATAGTACGTTACTGAGAAGAAAGAAAGGGTCTAATCGTACTATATTGTGACACAGTAAAGGAGATCTAATCGTACAGGATTAAGAACTAACGAAGTAGATCGAGTCTTATCAGATTAAGAAATAGAACAGGAGTTCTTATAAAAGTAAATTTCCAAACTCAAGATAAGAACTTAAAATGCGATTTGATTTGGCCAAATTAAGAACCATGAGTGATAACTATGCATAAAAGAATAAGAACTAAAATATAATATGATGGTTTTGAAGTAATAAGTGAGAAATGGGGCCAAGTATACGTGCTTAATCACAGTGGAAGGAGTTGTACTCGTACGATATTGAGAACTGAGAAAGGGGACAAATCGTACAAGATTAAATACTAATAACTGGGATCGAGTCGCATAAGATTAAAAAACAAGAAAGGAGTTCTCAACAAAGTACATGTAGAAACACAATAAGTTCTAATAACTCGTGATAACAACGTAAAATGGGAATTAATTATGATAGATTAAGAACCAAGAATCAGTTCTAATTGAAAAAGAATTCGAACAAAAGATGATTATTTAACCTTATTTGAAAAAGAACTGGGAAATGAAGCCAATTACACCTTGTATAATGACAAAGGAAGAAGTGATAATCGTACAATATTGAGAACTAAGAAATGCGACTAATCGAGCTATACAATGAACAACAAAAGGAGACAAAACATATGTAATTCAGAACAAAGAAATGAGATTAGTCGTGTGAGATTATGATATATGAGAGGAGTTCCAATCATAGCACATTTGGAAAAGATATGAGATCAACTTTCACAAGGTAAGAACATAAATATGTTTTAATAAGAATGTTAAGATCTAGATTAAGAATTATGCGCTGGACCTATTCCTTGAAGATTTAGAACTAATACATGATCTAACAGCATTTGCAAAAGAATAGAGAAATGAGGCCGATCAAACATGCTTTACGAGTAAGGAAGAAGTTGCGATCGTTCGATATTCAGAGCCAAGAAATTGACTAACTGTTCTATGTTATGAATCGCAAAAGGAGAAAACATGATAGAATATTAGGGAGATAATTAAGAAACTAGAAAGGTGATCTAATCGACATGCATGCCGAAAAGATAAGAATATCTAATAACGGATGATAAGCCCCTAATACGTGACTTAGTTAGACAAGATTGAGAACCATGTGTGGGACCTGTGCACAAAGATTTAGATCAAATGAATGATCTAATCGCATTTGAAAGAGAACGGAGGCAACCATATTAGCTTAATAACTAAGGAAGAAGTGTAATCGTAAGATATTGAGAACTAAGAAAGTCAACTAATCGTAATATATTGTGAGTCGCAAAAGGAGATACATTACAACAATCAAACAAGATTGAGAACTAAAAAGGAGAAGTAGTCGTATTAGATTTGAAAATAACCAAGAGCGGGTCGTATTCATTAAAGATTTATAATTAAGAGATTATCTAATCGTATAAGAAAAATAACTGAGAAATGAGGCCTATTAATTATGCCTGCATAGTGATTAAGGAAGAAAGAAAGGGTCTAATAGTAGTATATTATGACACAGTAAAGGCGATCTAATCGTACAGGATTAAGAACTAACGAAGTAGATCGAGTCTTATCAGATTAAGAAATAGAACAGGAGTTCTTATAAAAGTAAACACTCGAAACTCTTATAAGATCTAAAATGCTATTTGATTTGGCCAAATTAAGATCTACGAGTGATAACTATAAATAAGCTTATAAGAACTAAAATATAATACAATGGTTTTGAAGAAATAAGTGAGAAATGAGGCCAAGTATACGTGCTTAATCACAGTGGAAGGAGTTGTACTCGTACGATATTGAGAACTCAGAAAAGGGACAAATCGTACAAGATTAAATACTAATAACTGGGATCAAGTAGCACAAGATTAAGAAACAAGAAAGGAGTTCTCAACAAAGTACATGTAGAAACACAATAAGTTCTAATAACTCATGATAACAACGTAAAATGTGAATTAATTATACTAGATTAAGAACCAAGAATCAGTTCAAATTGAAAAAGAGTTTGAACAAAAGATGATTATCTAACCTTATTGGAAAAAGAACTGAGAAATGATGCCAATTACACCTTGTATAATGACAAAGGAAGAAGTGATAATCGTACAACATTGAGAACTAAGAAATGCGACTAATCGAGCTATACAATGAACAACAAAATGAGACATAACATATGCAATTCAGAACAAAGAAAGGAGATTAGTCGTGTGAGATTATGAAATATGAGAGGAGTTCCAATCATAGCACATTTGGAAAAGATATGAGATCAAATTTCACAAGGTAAGAACATATAATGTTTTAATAAGAATGGATTAAGAACTTAACATGCGCTGGACCTATTCCTTGAAGATTTAGAACTAATACATCATCTAATAGCATTTGCAAAAGAATAGAGAAATGAGGCCGATCAAACTTGTTTTACGAGTAAGGAAGAAGTTGCGATCGTTCGATATTGAGAGCCAAGAAATTGACTAACTGTTCTATGTTATGAACCGCAAAAGGAGAACACATGATAACATATTAGGGAGATAATTAAGAAACTAGAAAGGTGATCTAATCGACGTAAATGCTGAAAAGATAAGAATATCTAATAACGGATGATAAGCCCCTAATACGTGACTTAGTTAGACAAGATTGAGAACCATGTGTGGGACCTGTGCACTAAGATTTAGATCAAATGAACAAATGGTTCTCAATCTAGTCTAACTAAGTCACGTATGAGGGGCCTATCATCCGTTATTAGATATTCTTATCTTTTCAACATGTATGTCGATTAGATCACCTTTCTAGTTTCTTAATTATCTCCCTAATATTTTATCGTGTGTTTATTCTCTTTTGCGATTCATAACATAGAACAGTTAGTCAATTTCTTGGCTCTCAATATCGAACGATCGCAACTTCTTCCTTACTCGTAAAGCAAGTTTGATCGGCCTCATTTCTCTATTCTTTTGCAAATGCTATTAGATGATGTATTAGTTCTAAATCTTCAAGGAATAGGTCCAGCGCATGGTTCTTAATCCATTCTTATTAAAACATATTTATGTTCTTACCTTGTGAAATTTGATCTCATATCTTTTCCAAATGTGCCATGATTGGAACTCCTCTCATATTTCATAATCTTACACGACTAATCTCCTTTTTTGTTCTGTGAATTGCATATGTTATGTCTCATTTTGTTGTTCATTATATAGCTCGATTAGTCGCATTTCTTAGTTCTCAATATTGTACGATTATCACTTCTTCCTTTCTCATTTTCCAAGTTGTAATTGGCTTCATTTCTCAGTTCTTTTCAAATAAGGTTAGATAATCATATTTTGTTCAAACTCTTTTTCAATTAATGAACTGATTCTTGGTTCTTAATCTAGCATAATTAAATCACATTTTACGTTGTTATCATGAGTTATTAGAACTTATTATGTTTCTACGTGTACTTTGTTGAGAACTCCTTTCTCGTTTCTTAATCTTATGCGACTTGATCCCAGTTATTATCGTTTAATCTTGTACGATTTGTCCCCTTTCTTCGAGCTCAATATCGTACGAGTACAACACCTTCCACTGTGATTAAGCACGTATACTTGGCCTCATTTCTCACTTATTTCTTCAAAACCATCATATTATATTTTTGTTCTTATTATTTTATACATAGTTATCACTCATGGTTCTTAGTTTGGCCATATCAAATCGCATTTTAAGTTCTTATCTTGAGTTGCGAGATTTAATTTTATAAGAACTCCTGTTCTATTTCTTAATCTGATATGACTCGATCTACTTTGTTAGTTCTTAATCCTGTACGATTAGATCTCCTTTACTGTGTCATAATATAGTACGATTAGACCCTTTCTTTCGCCCTCAATATCGTACTATTACAATTTCTTCCTCAACCGTTGTGCAGGAATAATTAATAGGCCTCATTTCTCAGTTCTTTTTCTTATACGATTAGATAATCTCATAATTATTAATCTTTAATGAAAACGACCCGCTCTTGGTTGTTTTTAAATCTAATACGACTACTTCTCCTTTACTAGTTCTCAATCTTGTATGATTGTATCTCCTTTTGCGACTCACAATATATTACGATTAGTCGACTTTCTTAGTTCTCAATGGCTTAGGATTGCACTTCTTCCTTAGTTATTAAGCTAATATAGTTGCCTCCGTGATACATCCCAAGGACTTGATGGTGATCAATTGTCCACAAAGGCTCGATATAGGCTCACGGAATCCTCACTTCAAGTTTCACAAGGTCCAATTACGAGATCAAGAGCTAAGAACCTCAATAAAGCTATGTTGGGCTTAGTTGAAGTTGTTGAAGATCAAGAAGAGCTCACAAACCTTTTGGAGATGAAGTTCACTAATTGAAACTAGCTATCTCACATTGAATAATTTAGTCCTAGAATCCTCCACCCTCAACTATAAATAGAGGGGTCTTGTACAAAATTGAAGGGATGAATTTTGGCAATAAAATTTCAGTTTTTTTATTCTTTTTCCTCTCATACGAGTGAATTAGAATTTTAGATTTCTCTTTAGTCTTGTCTAGACTAGGAATCTAGTTGGGGCTTCAAGATTGAGCACTTCAAGAGGTTATAACCAACACCAGGTATTGATTTTCTGCCAATTAGGTTTTGGATCAATTCCTTGCTCATAGTTAAAAGATTGCCTTGTGGCTAATCAAGGAGGTCTATTAACAACTACCTTTCGCTTGTGCATATAAACCCTAGGCCGTCCTTTTTCGATCATAAAGTTGGGATCTTTAGCATTTGTGATCAAGTTCTATACCCATCTAGAACCCCGTATCATCGTGGTATCAGAGCTTTGGCTAGAATTTTGGTCAAACTCAAATTGTAAGTTCATCACACTTTTTGCACTATTCATCATGCACGAACTCTTTAATGGATTAAAAATATGCCATCCCTGTCTCTTATACACATCTAGATGTGTATTGGATTTTATGCGGACTCATATCCGAAGGGTTAAGCCTAAATTTTCAAACTATATTAATCCGAGATCCTTTTGGACATTATTTCCAATCAATACGATTGGTTGCTTTGAGGATCAACTTTTGGAACACTTTGGCTATTTTTATAGTTTTTACAAGGCTTCATAAGAGAATCTTTGAGTGAAGTGAGATTTTCAAAGAGTAAGGTGAGATCCATTAAAAGGGATAAAACCCAAAGTGAGGACTTGAGTGCATTACTATAAGACTTCTTGACTATGAGTCTTGAAATTCAACAACTTCGAGGCAAACCACAAGCATCTACTTCAACTACTCCAAATCGAGAGACCACACGCAAAACCAATACTCAAGAAGACAAAGGAGAGTCTGATTATGATTTAGATTATGATGAATTAACCAATTTGTCTTTTGATAGGAGGCGTGGCCACGATAAATCCAAAGAAGAGAGCAAGTTCCAAGGCATAACCCTAGACGAGAACCAAGGGAGGAGATTCACCACCTAGGGGGAGGGGACACGCAAATTGGCTCTCTCAAATCAAACATGCCCACGTTCCAAGGTAAAGCCGATCCTGAAGAATACTTGAACTGGGAACAAAAGGTAGACTTTTTGTTTGATTGTTATGACTATTCAGACGAAAAGAAATATAAGTCCGTATCCTACTTTTCTGACTATGCTATGACTTGGTGGGTATCTGAAATAAAAGAACGACGTAGAATAGGTGATTACCCTATAACTCAGATGGACTCTTGCTCTGTATCAGAGACAAAAGAGGAAATGTCCCTGCTGATTATCACAGTGGAACAGCTGAAGCTCCAATCTCTCCGACAAGGGAATCGATGTGAAGGAGTATGGAGATCTCCATCTAGATGGCAAGTGAGCATAGCTCATTGTATCTCCATGAAGAGAGCACCATCCTCCAGATTGGACGGCCTTAGCTAAGAGATGTGATAATGAGCAGGTTGAACCTCTTTCACGAAGGGGTTTGAGACTGTCTCTAGATGTTCATCAACTTCCACAGGTAAAAAGGCTCTCGAGGTAAATCCAAGTCTAGCTCTACTTCCAGTTCAAATTGGAGATTTCCTCGAACTAACCTTGAACAGAGCAAGAGAATGGAGAAACTCAAGGAGAACCCCATTCCTACAAAGCCAAAGGCCCAAACCAGCCAAGGTAATACCTCGGGCCCTAACCGCTCAAGGGACATTCAGTGTTTCAGATGTGGTGGAAGAGGACACATTTCATCCCAATGCCCGAATAAGAAAGTCTTATACACTCATCCTAGATGTGTATAAGAGACGAGCCATACACTAATTCAAATGGTGAAACCATTAGAAGGACCTGATTTGAGTGATGAAGACAATGAATACCATGAGGCGCAATAATAGACTAGAACAATCGTACTAAGAAACTTGCATGCTCAAGCCACTAACGACCCTACTAAGGTACAACGTGAGAACATATTCTACACCAAATGCCATGTCCAAGGTAAGACTTGTGGGTTAATTGTTGATAATGGGAGTTGCGTGAACATAGCTTCACAATACATGGTAGATAAGCTAAATTTGCCAACGTTTAAACACCCTAGACCTTATAGACTGCAATGGTTAAATGACAATGGTGAACTAAAAGTAACTAAGCAAGTGCATGTCTCAATTAACCTAGGCAAATATAATGACAAAGTGTTGTGAGACATGTTGTTGCTATGAATGCAAGTCATTTACTTATCAGAGGATGGTAAAACCATTGTGTTGCATCCTCTACCTCCCCAACAAGTCCTTCAAGAGCAAAATTAAATTAAAAAGAATGTTGATGAGCATAACAAGGCTTTGGCCGAACTTAGGTCAAAGAAGACTAATGAAAGGGAGTTTGTTAAGTCTAAAGTGAAAGAAGATGGAAAATTAACCCTGCAAGTTAAAGAAGTACAGAAGTGTAATTTGTCTATGGTCTTGCTTGTGTATAAGGATGTTTATTTCTCTACACTGAGAGCCTTTAAACCCAAGTGCCTACAATAGGGTTAATAAACCATCTTGGTTCATGGAGGATGTGCATGGATAGCCGCGCCGTCAATAAAATCACGGTAAAGTATCGCCATCCTATTCCCCGTCTTGATGACATGCTTGATGAGTTACATGAATCCAGCATTTACACTAAGATAGAATTAAAAAGTGGATTTAGTAAAGAGAGTTAGTGTAAAGGTGATGAATGGAAAACTGCTTTCAAAACCAAACATGGTTTGTATGAGTGGTTAGTCATGCCGTTTGGTTTCACTAATGCACCGAGCACATTCATGAGGCTTATGAATCATGTTCTTAGAGCTTTCATTGGTAAATTTGTCGTTGTCTATTTTGATGATATTTTGATTTACAGTAAAAGCTTTAATGAGCATATTGAACATGTTCGTGCTGTTTTGCTTGTTTTAAGACAAGAAAAGTTGTATGCTAACTTTAAGAAATGCCACTTTTGTTTGGAAAGTGTTGTGTTTCTTGGGTTTGTTGTTTCCACATGTCTAGGGGTATCCAAGTGGACGAGTCCAAGGTTGCTGCTATCAAGGACTGGCCGATCCCCAAGAGTGTTTCTGAAGTGCGTAGCTTCCATGGGCTTGCGAGTTTCTATCGAAGGTTCGTGAAGGAATTTAGCACCATAGCAGCCCCGCTAACTGAGGTTATCAAGAAGAACGTCGGCTTTAGATGGGGAGAAGCTCAACAAAAGGCGTTCGTCACGCTCAAAGTTAAGTTAACCTCTACCCCTCTTTTACTTTTGCCAGATTTTGATACTCCTTTTGAGATTGAATGTGATGCATCTGGCATAGGTATAGGAGCTGTATTGTTACAAAAGAAGCAACCTATTGCATATTTTTCTGAGAAATTAAGTGGTGCTTCTTTAAATTATTCCACCTATGACAAAGAACTTTATGCCTTAGTACGTTCTTTGGAAAATTGGAGTCATTATTTATACTCTAGAGAGTTCATTATTCACTCTGATCATGAGTCCCTAAAGCACTTAAAGGGCCATTTAGAGAACAAATTGAGTCGTAGACATGCTAGGTGGAGTGAGTTCATTGAGTCATTTCCTTATGTGGTTCAATATAAGAGTAGGAAGGATAACATTGTAGCGGATGCTTTGTCCCGTAGGTACACCTTGATCACTACATTGCATGCTAATTTCTTTGGATTTGAGCATATTAAATCTTTGTATGTTTCTGATCCCCATGATTTTTCTGATACTTATACTGCATGTCTAAATGGGAAATTTGGAAAGTTCTATCTTCACGAAGGTTACCTTTTTTATGAGACTAAGCTGTGTATTCCTGCCTGTTCTTTACGTGAAGTTCTTGTTAGGGAATCACATGGGGGAGGGTTGATGGGACATTTTGACATGAAAAGACATTGCACACACTTCAAGAGCATTTTCATTGGCCCCACATGAAGTCTGATGTTGTGAATCTATGTAATAAATGCATTGTCTGCCAACGTGCCAAGTCCAAATTGAAGCCGCATGGTCTTTATATGCCACTGCCTGTACCGAGTCATTTACCTTGGACTGATATTTCCATGGATTTTGTGTTAGGTCTCCCAAGATCTAAGTCTGGCAAGGATAGAATTTTTGTGGTTGTAGATAGGTATAAGAGACAGCACATTTTATACTCTGTACGATATCTGAGAATGCATCTCATATAGCATCGTGTTCTTTAGGAGATTGTGCGTTTGCATGGCATCCCACATACCATTGTTTCTGATAGGGATGTTAAATTATTGTCACATTTTTGGCGTGTATTGTGGAATAAATTGGGTACTAAATTGTTGTTTTCTACTGCTTACCATCCACAAAAGACGGTCAAACCGAGGTTGTCAATCGTACACTAGGCACCTTATTGCGTCTGTTTTCAAAGGGGCCTGTCTCTTATACACATCTAGATGTGTATAAGAGACATTTGGATTAGGACCAGTGGGATGTCTCTTATACACTCTAGATGTGTATAAGAACTTAGTGTCCATGTTGCATCGCACGGCAAATTCAAAAGAATAGAGAAATGAGGCCGATCAAACTTGCTTTACGAGTAAGGAATACAGTTGCGATCGTTCGATATTGGGAGCCAAGAAATTGACTAACTTGTTCTATCTTTGAACCTGCAGATTGGGTATGGGTTCATTGGCGCAAGGAGAGATTTCCCAACAAGAGAAAATCTAAGCTAGATTCATGTGGTGATGGACCGTTCCAAGTCATGGCTCGCATTAACGACAACGCATACAAGCTGGACTTACCTGGTGACTATCAAGTTTCTGCAACTTTTAACGTCATTGATCTTTCTCCCTTTGTTTTTGATATAGGTGACGATTCGTGGGCAAATCCTGCTAAGGGGGAGGGAGATGATACATCCCAAGGACTTGATGGTGATCAATTGTCCACAAAGGCTCGATATAGGCTCACGGAATCCTCACTTCAAGTTTCACAAGGTCCAATTACGAGATCAAGAGCTAAGAACCTCAATAAAGCTATGGATTTGGGCTTAGTTGAAGTTGTTGAAGATCAAGAAGAGCTCACAAACCTTTTGGAGATGAAGTCCACTAAAGAGTCTAAGATGTTCTTAGTGGTCGAGGAACAAGTCATTGAAGATCAAGCCTAGGATGAGAAGCTGAAGGGCCGAAATTTAGCCTCATTATTTCGGCCATGGAATATTCTTTTATTTAGTTGTTCTAGTCTATTATTTTGAGCCCAATTGTTTTAAGTATTAGTGTGTTTAATTGGGCTGGTTTCAAGACATAATTATTTGTTTTTGGGCCATGTATTTCGGCCATTAGTTAAGTGTACAAGAATTGGGTTTAAAGGCTAATGGGCTGTAGGATCCAGCCCAACTATTAAAACTAGCTATCTCACATTGAATAATTTAGTCCTAGAATCCTCCACCCTCAACTATAAATAGAGGGGTCTTGTACAAAATTGAAGGGATGAATTTTGACAATAAAATTTCAGTTTTTTTTCTTTTTCCTCTGATACGAGTGAATTCAAAATTCATTCCTTCAATTGTGTAGCAAGACCCCTCTTTTGAGCACAGGTCCCACACATGGTTCTCAATCCAGTCTAACTAAGTCACGTATTAGGGGCTTATCATCCGTTATTAGATATTCTTATCTTTTCAACATGTACGTCGATTAAATCACCTTTCTAGTTTCTTAATTATCTCCCTAATATTTTATCGTGTGTTCTCCTTTTGCGATTCATAACATAGAACAGTTAGTCAATTTAACTTGGCTCTCAATATCGAACGATCGCAACTTCTTCCTTACTCGTAAAGCAAGTTTGATCGGCCTCATTTCTCTATTCTTTTGCAAATGCTATTAGATGATGTATTAGTTCTAAATCTTCAAGGAATAGGTCCAGAGCATGGATCGTTCGATATTGAGGCCGATCAAATTTATGTTCTTACCTTGTGAAATTTGTTCTCATATCTTTTCCAAATGTGCTATGATTGCAACTCCTCCCATATTTCATAATCTTACACGACTAATCTCCTTTCTTTGTTCTGTGAATTGCAAATGTTGTGTCTCATTTTGTTGTTCATTGTTTAGCTCGGTTAGTCGCCTTTCTTAGTTCTCAATATTGTACGATTATCACTTCTTCCTTTGTCATTATACAAGGTGTAATTGGCTTCATTTCTCAGTTCTTTTTCAAATAAGGTTAGATAATCATCTTTGGTTCAAACTCTTTCTCAATTTGAACTGATTCTTGGTTCTTAATCTAGCATAATTACAGGTAATCACATTTTACGTTCTTATCATGAGTTATTAGAACTTATTATGTTTCTACGTGTACTTTGTTGAGAATTCCTTTCTTGTTTCTTTATCTTATGCGACTTGATCCCAGTCATATAGTATCTAGATGTGTATAACAGACAGATATTAGATAAAATTAAATCTAAATGCATTTACGTACAACACCTTCCACTGTGATTAAGCACGTATACTTGGCCTCATTTCTCACTTATTTCTTCAAAACCATCATATTATATTTTAGTTCTTATTCTTTTATGCATAGTTATCACTCATGGTTCTTTATTTGGCCAAATCGAATCGCATTTTAAGTTCTTCTCTTGAGTTACGAGATTTAATTTTATAAGAACTCCTGTTCTATGTTTCTTCATCTTATATGACTCGATCTACTTTGTTAGTTCTTAATCTTGTACGATTAGATCTCCTTTATTGTGTCATAATATAGTACGATTAGACTCTTTCTTTCTTCTCAATATCGTACTATTACAATTTCTTTTCCACAATCATTGTGCAGGCATAATTAATAGGCCAAATCTCAGTTATTTTTCTTATACGATTAGATAATCTATAATTATAAATCTTTAATGAATACGACCCGCTCTTGGTTATTTTTAAATCTAGTACGATACTAATCTTTTAAGAAAAATATCTCAATATATTAGTCTAGAAGTCTCTTTTAAGACACATCACGATAAAATATTAGGGAGATAATTAAGAAACTAGAAAGGTGATTTAATCGAATATAGTTGCCTCCGCTTTCTATAAGAGACAGATATTATGACACAGTAAAGGAGATCTAATCGTACACGATTAAGAACTAACAAAGTAGATCGAGTCATATAAGAGAAGAAACTTAGTTAGATCTAAGCTATCATCCGTAATCTAGATGTGTATCTTTTCAACATGTACGTCGATTAAATCAACTTTCTAGTTTCTTATATTATCTCCCTAATATTTTACAGTGTGTTCTCCTAACCGATTAGGATCTCGTAACTCAAGAGAAGTATTATTAGATGATGTATTAGTTCTAAATCTTCAAGGAATAGGTCCAGCGCATGGTTCTTAATCCATTCTTATGAAAACATATTTATGTTCTTACCTTGTGAAATTTGTTCTCATATCTTTTCCAAATGTGCTATGATTGCAACTCCTCCCATATTTCATAATCTTACACGACTAATCTCCTTTCTTTGTTCTGTGAATTGCAAATGTTGTGTCTCATTTTGTTGTTCATTGTTTAGCTCGGTTAGTCGCCTTTCTTAGTTCTCAATATTGTACGATTATCACTTCTTCCTTTGTCATTATACAAGGTGACAATGAAGAATCATTTCTCAGTTCTTTTTCAAATAAGGTTAGATAATCATCTTTGGTTCAAACTCTTTCTCAATTTGAACTGATTCTTGGTTCTTAATCTAGCAATAATACCTAAATCACATTTTACGTTCTTATCATGAGTTATTAGAACTTATTATGTTTCTACGTGTACTTTGTTAAGAATTCCTTTCTTGTTTCTTTATCTTATGCGTTTTGATCCCAGTTATTAGTATTTAATAGCATCTAGATGTGTATAAGAGACAGGTTCCAATTAGATGGCACATCTTTTCAAAAGATACGTCGATTAAATTACCTTTCTAGTTTCTTAATTATCTCCCTAATATTTTATCGTGTGTTCTCCTTTTGCGATTCATAACATAGAATAGTTAGTCAATTTGTTGGCTCTCAATATCGAACGATCGCAACTTCTTCCTTACTCGTAAAGCAAGTTTGATCGGCCTCATTTCTCTATTCTTCTTATACAATCTATTATAATGATGTATTAGTTCTAAATCTTCAAGGAATATTCCAGCGCATGGTTCTTAATCCATTCTTATGAAAACATATTTATGTTCTTACCTTGTGAAACTTGATCTCATATCTTTTCCAAATGTGCCATGATTGGAACTCCTCTCATATTTCATAATCTTACACGACTAATCTCCTTTCTTTGTTTTGTGAATTGCATATGTTCTGTCTCCTTTTGTTGTTCATTGTATAGCTCGTTTAGTCGCATTTCTTAGTTCTCAATATTGTACGATTATCACTTATTCCTTTGTCATTGTACAAGGTGTAATTGGCTTCATTTCTCAGTTCTTTTTCAAATAAGGTTAGATAACCATCTTTTGTTCAATGTCTTTTTCAATTTGAACTGATTCTTGGTTCTTAATCTAGGATAATTAAATATACACATTTTACGTTCTTATCATGAGTTAATAGAACTTATTATGTTTCTACGTGTACTATGTTGAGAACTCCTTTCTTGTTTCTTAATCTTATGCGACTTGATCCCAGTTATTAGTATTTAATCTTGTACGATTTTTCCCCTTTCTTAGTTCTCAATATCGTAGTGAGCAAAATTAATTGGCCTCATTTTCAGTTCTGTTCTGAATCGCAAAAGGAGCTGTCTCATAATTACACATTTTTTATGTGAATAAGACCCGCTCTTAAGACATTTTAAATCTAAGATACGACTACTTAATTTATTAGTTCTCAATCTTGTATGAGAATCTCCTTTTGCGACTAGCAATATATTACGATTAGTCGACTTTCTTAGTTCTCAATGTCTTAGGATTGATCTTCTGTTAGTATTTAATATAAGCTATTATCCCCTTTCTTAATTTTCAATCGAAAGAGAACGGAGGCAACTATATTAGCTTAATAACTAAGGAAGAAGTGACATACATGGTTCTCAATCTAGTCTAACTAAGTCACGTATCAGGGGCTTATCATCCGTTGTTAGATATTCTTATCTTTTCAACATGTATGTCGATTAGATCACCTTTCTAGTTTCTCAATTATCTATCTAATATTTTATCGTGTGTTCTACTTTTGCGATTCATAACATAGAACAGTTAGTCAGATTTCTTGGCTCTCAATATCGAACGATCACATCTCTCTTCAGACACTCGTAAAGCAAGTTTGATCGGCCTCATTTCTCTATTCTTTTGCAAATGCTATTAGATGATGTATTCGTTCTAAACCTTCAAGGAATAGGTCCAGCGCATGGTTCTTAATCCATTCTTATTAAAACATTATATGTTCTTACCTTGTGAAATTTGATCTCATATCTTTTCCAAATGTGCTACGATTGGAACTATTCCCATATAGATAATTGACACGACTAATCTCTTATCTTTGTTCTGTGAATTGCATATGTTGTGTCTCATTTTACAACAGGAGATTGTATAGCTCGATTAGTCACCTTTCTTAGAGAAATATTGTACGATTATCACTTCTTCCTTTGTCATTATACAATCTAGATGTGTATAAGAGACAGTTTTAACATATTCTTAGATAATCATCTTTTGTTCAAACTCTTTCTCAGGTAGAACTGATTCTTGGTTCTTAATCTAGGATAATTAAATCACTTATTTTACGTTGTTATCATGAGTTATTTGAACTTATTATGTTTCTACGTGTACTTTGTTGAGAACTCCTTTCTTGTTTCTTTATCTTATGCGACTTGATCCTTGTTATTGGTATTTAATCTTGTACGATGTATTTGTCCTTTCTAATCGTACAAGATTAAATACCAATAACAAGGATTAAGCACGTATACTTGGAAATTTCTCACTTATTTCTTCAAAACCATCATATTATATTTTAGTTCTTATTCTTTTATGCATAGTTATCCCACATGGTTCTTTATTTGGCCAAATCAAATCGCATTTTAAGTTCTCCTCTAGATTTACGAGATTTACTTTTATAAGAACTCCTGTTCTATTTCTTAATCTGATATCACTCGACAACCAAGTTAGCGATATATTGTGATACGAAAAGATAATCTCATAATTATAAATCTTTAATGAATCTTACCCGCTCTTGATGTGTTTTTGAATCTAATACGACTACTTCTCCTTTATTAGTTCTCAATCTTGTTTGATTGTATCTCCTTTTGCGACTCACAATATATTACGATTAGTTGACTTTCTTAGTTCTCAATTTCTTAGGATTACACTTCTTCCTTAGTTATTAAGCTAATATAGTTGCCTCCGTTCTCTTTCGATTGCGATTAGGTCATTCATTTGATCTAAATCTTTAGTGCACAGGTCACACACATGGTTCACAATCTAGTCTGACTAAGTCACGTATTAGGGGCTTATCATCCGTATTAGATATCCTTAGTTGGACTAGATTGAGAACCATGTGCGGGACCTTTGCACAAAAGATTTAGTTCAATTGAATGATCTAATCGCATTCGAAAGAGAACGGAGGCAACTATAGATTAGCTTAATAACTAAGAAAGAAGTGTAATCGTAAGATATTGAGAACTGAGAAAGTCGACAAATCATAATATATTGTGAGTCGCAAAAGGAGACACAATCAAACAAGATTGAGAACTAATAAAGGAAGATAGTAATAGTCGATTAATTAAAAGAAAAAGGCGAGCGGGTCGTCGCGTATTCAGATAAAGATTTATAATTAGAGAGATTATTCTAATCGTATAAGTAAAAGCCGAGAAATGAGGCCTATTATTAATGCCTGACAATGATTAAGGAAGAAATTGTAATGTATGCGATATTGAGAAGAAAGAAATGGTCTAATCGCATCTATTATGACGAAAGAAAGGAGATCTAATCAAATGCAGTGATTAAGAACTAACAAAGTAGATCGAGTCATATTAGATTAAGAAATAGAATAGGAGTTCTTATCAAATTAAATCTCGTAACTCAAGATAAGAACTTAAAATGCGATTTGATTTGGCCAAATTAAGAACAATGAGTGATAACAGGTACTATGCATAAATGAATAAGAACTAAAATATAATATGATGGTTTTGAAGAAATAAGGGAGAAACGAGGCCAAGTAAACGTACTTAATCACAGTGGAAGGAGTTGTACTAGTACGATATTGAAAACTAAGAAAGGGGACAAATAGTACAAGATTAAATACTAACAGCTGGGATCAAGTCGCATAAGATTAAGTAACAAGAAAGGAGTTCTCAACAAAGTACATTTAGAAACATAATAAGTTCTAATAACTCATGATAACAACGTAAAATGTGATTTAATTATGCTAGATCAAGAAGAACCAAGAATCAGTTCAAATTGAAAAAGATTTTGAACAAAAGATGATTATCTAACCTTATTTGAAAAAGAACTGAGAAATGAAGCCAATTACACCTTGTATAATGACAAAGGAAGAAGTGATAATCGATAAATATTGAGAACTAAGAAATGCGATTAATCAAGTTATACAACGAACAACAAAAGGAGACATAACATATGCAATTCTGACAAAGAGAAGGTGATTTGTCATGTAAGATTCTGAAATATGAGAGGAGTTCCAATCATAGCACATTTGGAAAAGATATGAGATCAAATTTCACAAACATAAATATGGTTAATAAGAATGGATTAAGAACTCATGCGCTGAACCTATTCCGAGATTTAGAACTTAGATGATGTATTAGCTGTTGCAAAACACATAGAGATGTGAGGCCGAGTCAAACTTACTTTACGAGTAAGGAAGAAGTTGCAATCGCTCGACCTATGACATCCAAGAAATTGAAATTGACTAACTGTTCTATGTTCTTAATCTGATATGACTCGATCTACTTTGTTACTTCTTAATCCTGTACAATTAGATCTCCTTTACTGCTGTCTCTTATACACATCTAGATGTGTATAAGAGACAGGTACTACATTAAGAAATAGAACAGGAGTTCTTATCAAAGTTAATCTCGTAACTCAAGATATGAACTTAAAATGCGATTTGATGATCATGGTCAAATTAAGAAGCATGAGTGATAACTATGCATAAATGAATAAGATCTAAAATATAATATGATGGCTTTGAAGAAATATGTGAGAAACGAGGCCTTGTAAACGTGCTTAATCACAATGGAAGGAGACAGCTACTCGTACGATATTTAAAACTAAGAAAGGGGACAAATAGTACAAGATTAAATACTAACAGCTGGGATCAAGTCGCATAAAATTAAGAAACAAGAAAGGAGTTCTCAACAAAGTACGTGTAGAAACATAATAAGTTCTAATAACTCATGATAACAACGTAAAATGTGATTTAATTATGCTAGATCAAGAAGAACCAAGAATCAGTTCAAATTGAAAAAGACTTTGAACAAAAGATGATTATTTGACCTTATTTTAAAAAGAATTGAGAAATGAAGCCAATTACACCTTGCATAATGGCAAAGGAATAAGTGATAATCGTACAATATTGAAAACTAAGAAATGCGACTAATCGCGTTATACAACGAGTACAACAAAAGGAGACATATCTTGTTATGCAATCAGTTATTTGATCTTAAAGTGCTTATGTCATGTCTCTTATACACATCTAGATGTGTATAATCATAGCACATTTGGAAAAGATATGAGATCAAATTTCACAAGGTTAGAAAATAAATATGGTTAATAAGAATGGATTAAGAACCATGCGCTGGACCTATTCCTTGAAGATTTAGAACTAATACATCATCTAATAGCATTTGCAAAAGAATAGAGAAATGAGGCCGGTCAAACTTGCTTTACGAGTAAGGAAGAAGTTGCAATCGTTCGATATTGAGAGCCAAGAAATTGACTAACTGTTCTATGTTATGAATCACAAAAGGGGAACACATGATAAAATATTAGGTGAGATAATTAAGAAACTAGAAAGGTGATCTAATCGACATACATGTTGAAAAGATAAGAATATCTAATAACGGATGATAAGGCCCTAATACGTGACTTAGTTAGACTAGACTGAGAACCGTGTGTAGGACATGTGCACAAAAGATTTAGATCAAATGAATTATCTAATCGCATTCAAAAGAGAACGGAGGCAACCATATTAGTTTAATAACTAAGGAAGAAGTGTAATCGTAAGATATTTAGAACTAAGAAAGTCGACTAATCGTAATATATTGTCAGTCGCTAAAGGAGATACAGCAATAAAAAAAGATTGAGAACTAATAAAGGAGAAGTAGTCGTATTAGATTTAAAAAGAACCAAGAGCGGGTCGTAGTCATTAAAGATTAATAATTAAGAGATTATCTAATCGTATAAGAAAAAGAACTGAGAAATGAGGACTATTAATTATGCCTGAACAATGATTAAGGAAGAAATTGTAATAGTACGATATTGAGAAAAAGAAAGGGTCTAATCGTACTGTATTATGACACAGTAAAGGAGATCTAATAGTATAGGATTAAGAACTAACAAAGTAGATCGAGTCATATCAGATTAAGAAATAGAACAGGAGTTCTTATCAAAGTTAATCTCGTAACTCAAGATATGAACTTAAAATGCGATTTGATTTGGTCAAATTAAGAAGCATGAGTGATAACTATGCATAAATGAATAAGATCTAAAATATAATATGATGGCTTTGAAGAAATATGTGAGAAACGAGGCCTTGTAAACGTGCTTAATCACAATGGAAGGAGTTGTACTCGTACGATATTGAAAACTAAGAAAGGGGACAAATAGTACAAGATTAAATACTAACAGCTGGGATCAAGTCGCATAAGATTAAGAAACAAGAAAGGAGTTCTCAACAAAGTACATGTAGAAACATAATAAGTTCTAATAACTCATGATAACAACGTAAAATGTGATTTAATTATGCTAGATCAAGAAGAACCAAGAATCATTCAAATTGAAAAAGACTTTGAACAAGTCTTTTGATTATATGACCTTATTTGAAAAAGAACTGAGAAATGAAGCCAATTACACCTTGTATAATGGCAATGGAAGAAGTGATAATCGTACAATATTGAGAACTAAGATTCCTTCTAAATGCGACTAATCGCGTTATACAACGAACAACAAAAGGAGACATAACATATGCAATTCACAGAACAAAGAAAGGTGATTTGTCATGTAAGATTCTGAAATATGAGAGGAGTTCCAATCATAGCACATTTGGAAAAGATATGAGATCAAATTTCACAAGGTTAGAACATAAATATGGTTAATAAGAATGGATTAAGAAACCATGCGCTGGACCTATTCCTTGAAGATTTAGAACTAATACATCATCTAATAGCATTTGCAAAAGAATAGAGAAATGAGGCCGGTCAAACTTGCTTTACGAGTAAGGAAGAAGTTGCAATCGTTCGATATTGAGATCCAAGAAATTGACTAACTGTTCTATGTTATGAATCGCAAAAGGGGAACACATGACAAAATATTAGGTGAGATAATTATGAAACTAGAAAGGTGATCTAATCGACATACATGTTGAAAAGATAAGAATATCTAATAACGGATGATAAGGCCCTAATACGTGACTTAGTAGTAGACTAGATTGAGAACCGTGTGTGGGACCTGCACAAAAGATTTAGATCAAATGAATGATCTAATCGCATTCAAAAGAGAACGGAGGAAACTATATTAGCTTAATAACTAAGGAACAAGTGTAATCGTAAGATAATGAGAACTGAGAAAGTCGACTAATCGTAATATATTGTGAGTCGCAAAAGCAGACACAATCAAACAAGATTGAGAACTAATAAAGGAGAAGTAGTCGTATTAGATTTAAAAAGAACCAAGAGCGGGTCGTATTCATTAAAGATTTATAATTAAGATATTATCTAACCGTATAAGAAAAAGAACTGAGAAATGAGGCCTATTAATTATGCCTGAACAATGATTAAGGAAGAAATTGTAATAGTACGATATTAAGAAGAAATAAAGGGTTTAATCGTTAGTTCTTCTCAGAACAGGAGTTCTTATCAAAGTTAATCTCGTAACTCAAGATATGAACTTAAAATGCGATTTGATTTGGTCAAATTAAGAAGCATGAGTGATAACTATGCTTAAATGAATAAGAACTAAAATATAATATGATGGCTTTGAAAAAATATGTGAGAAACGAGGCCGTGTAAACGTGCTTAATCACAATGGAAGGAGTTGTACTCGTACGATATTGAAAACTAAGAAAGGGGACAAATAGTACAAGATTAAATACTAACAGCTGGGATCAAGTCGCATAAGATTAAGTAACAAGAAAGGAGTTCTCAACAAAGTAATGTAGAAACATAATAAGTTCTAATAACTCATGATAACAACGTAAAATGTGATTTAATTATGCAAGATCTAGAAGAACCAAGAATCAGTTCAAATTGAAAAAGACTTTGAACAAAAGATGATTATATGACCTTATTTGAAAAAGAACTGAGAAATGAAGCCAATTACACCTTGCATAATGGCAAAGGAATAAGTGATGGAATCGTACAATATTGAAAACTAAGAAATGCGACTAATCGAGTTATACAACGAACAACAAAAGGAGACATATCATATGCAATTCACAGAACAAAGAAAGGTGATTTGTCATGTAAGATTCTGAAATATGAGAGGAGTTCCAATCATAGCACATTTGGAAAAGATATGAGATCAAATTTCACAAGGTTAGAACATAAATATGGTTAATAAGAATGGATTAAGAACCATGCGCTGGACCTATTCCTTGAAGATTTAGAACTAATACATCATCTAATAGCATTTGCAAAAGAATAGAGAAATGAGGCCGGTCAAACTTGTTTTACGAGTAAGGAAGAAGTTGCGATCGTTCGATATTGAGAGCCAAGAAATTGACTAAATGTTCTATGTTATGAATCGCAAAAGGGGAACACATGATAAAATATTAGGTGAGATAATTAAGAAACTAGAAAGGTGATCTAATGGACATACATGTTGAAAAGATAAGAATATCTAATAACGGATGATAAGGCCCTAATACGGGACTTAGTTAGACTAGATTGAGAAACGTGTGTGGGACCTGTGCACAAAAGATTTAGATCAAATGAATGATCTAATCGCATTCAAAAGAGAACTTTTTCTCCTTTATTAGACTCATAACTAAGGAACATTGTGTCTGCGTAAGATAATGAGAACTGAGAAAGTCGACTAATCGTAATAAATTGTGAGTCGCAAAAGCACAATAAAACAAGATTGAGAACTAATAAAGGAGAAGTAGTCGTATTAGATTTAAAAAGAACCAAGAGCGGGTCGTATTCATTAAAGATTTATAATTAAGATATTATGTAATCGTATAATAAAAAGAACTGAGAAATGAGGCCTATTAATTATGCCTGAACAATGATTAAGGAAGAAATTGTAATAGTACGATATTAAGAAGAAAGAAAGGGTCTAATCGTACTGTATTATGACACAGTAAAAGAGATCTAATCATACAGGATTAAGAACTAACAAAGTAGATCGAGTCATATCTGAGACAGATTAAGAAATAGAACAGGAGTTCTTATCAAAGTCAATCTCGTAACCCAAGATTATAACTTAAAATGAGATTTGATTTGGCCAAATTAAGAACCATGAGTGACAACTATGCATAAAAGAATAAGAACTAAAATATAATATGATGGTTTTGAAGAAATAAGTGAGAAACGAGGAAGGATTGTACTCGTACGATATTGAAAACTAAGAAAGGGGAAAAATCGTACAAGATTAAATACTAACAGCTGGGATCAAGTCGCTTAAGATTAAGAAACAAGAAAGGAGTTCTCAACAAAGTACATGGAGAAACATAATAAGTTCTAATAACTCATGATAACAACGTAAAATGTAATTTAATTATGCTAGATTAAGAAGAACCAAGAATCAGTTCAAATTGAAAAAGACTTTGAACAAAAGGTGATTATCTAACCTTATTTGAAAAAGAACTGAGAAATGAAGCCAATTACACCTTGAATAATGACAAAGGAAGAAGTGATAATAGTCGTACAATATTGAGAACTAAGAAATGCGACTAATCGAGCTATACAATATAAAACAAAAGGAGACATAACATATGCAATTCACAGAACAAAGAAAGGAGATTACTCGTGTAAGATTATGAAATATGAGAGGAGTTCCAATCATAGCACATTTGGAAAAGATATGAGATCAAATTTCAGAAGGTTTGAACATAAATTTGTTTTAATAAGAATGGATTAAGAACCATGCGCTGGACCTATTCCTTGAAGATTTAGAACTAATACATCATCTAATAGCATTGGCAAAAGAATAGAGAAATGAGGCCGATCAAACTTGCTTTACGAGTAAGGAAGAAGTTGCGATCGTTCGATATTGAGAGCCAAGAAATTGACTAACCGTTCTATGTTATGAATCGCAAAAGGAGAACACATGATAAAATATTAGGTGAGATAATTAAGAAACTAGAAAGGTGATCTAATCGACATACATGTTGAAAAGATAAGAATATCTAATAACGGATGATATAGGCCCTAATACGTGACTTAGTTAGACTAGATTGAGAACCGTGTGTGGGACCTGTGCACAAAAGATTTAGATCAAATGAATGATCTAATCGCATTCAAAAGAGAACGGAGGAAACTATATTAGCTTAATAACTAAGGAACAAGTGTAATCGTAAGATAATGAGAACTGAGAAAGTCGACTAATCGTAATATATTGTGAGTCGCAAAAGGAGACACAATCAAACAAGATTGAGAACTAATAAAGGACAAGTAGTCGTATAAGATTTAAAAAGAACCAAGAGAGGGTCGTAGTCATTAAAGATTTATAATTAAGAGGTAGCTAATCGTATAATAAAAAGAACTGAGAAATGAAGCCTATTAATTGTGCCTGCACAATGATTAAGGAAGAAATTGTAATAGTACGATTTTGAGAAGAAAGAAATGGTCTAATCGTACTGTATTATGACACGTATACTTGGCCTCATTTCAGACTAAGAAATAGAACAGGAGTTCTTATAAAAGTAAATCTCGTAACTCAAGATAAGAACTTAAAATGCAATTTGATTTGGCCAAATTAAGAACCATGAGTGATAACTATGCATAAAAGAATAAGAACTAAAATATAATATGATGGTTTTGATGAAATAAGTGAGAAATGAGGCCAAGTATACGTGCTTAATCACAGTGGAAGGAGTTGTACTCGTACGATATGGAGAACTGCGAAAGGGGACAAATCGTACAAGATTAAATACTAATAACTGGGATCTAGTCGCATAAGATTAAGAAACAAGAAAGGAGTTCTCAACAAAGTACATCTAGAAAGATAATAAGTTTTAATAACTCTTGATAACAACGTAAAATGTGATTTAATTATGCTAGATTAAGAACCAAGAATCTGTTCAAATTGGAAAAGACTTTGAACAAAAGATGATTTATCTAACCTTATTTGAAAAAGAACTGAGAAATGAAGCCAATTACACCTTGTATCAATCACAAAGGAAGAAGTGATAATCGTACAATATTGAGAACTAAGAAATGCGACTAATCGAGCTATACAATGAACAACAAAAGGAGACATAACATATGCAATTCACAGAACAAAGAAAGGAGATTAGTCGTGTAAGATTATGAAATATGAGAGGAGTTCCAATCATAGCACATTTGGAAAAAATATGAGATCAAATTTCACAAGGTAAGAACATAAATATGTTTTAATAAGAATGGATTAAGAACCAATCGCTGGACCTATTCCTAGAAGATTTAGAACTAATACATCATCTAATAGAATTTGCAAAAGAATAGAGAAATGAGGCCGATCAAACTTGCTTTAGGAGTTAGAAAGAGGTTGCGATCGTTCGATAATGAGAGCCAAGAAATTGACTAATTGTTCTATGTTATGAATCGCCTTAGAAGAACACATGATAAAATATTAGGTAGATAATTAAGAAACAAGAAAGGTATCTAATCGACATACATGTTGATTAGATTATATAGCTCAGAATATCTAATTCTTATGATAAGCCCCTAATACGTGACTTAGTTCGACTAGATTGAGCTTAGATTCATTTCTGTATAAGAGACAGGCAAAAGATTTAGATCAAATGAATGATCTGATCGCATTCAAAAGAGAACGGAGGCAACTATATTAGCTTACTAACTAAGGAAGAAGTGTAATCATAAGATATTAGGAACTAAGAAAGTCGACTATTCGTAATATATTGTGAGTCGCAAATGGAGATACAATGAAACAAGATTGAGAACTAATAAAGGAGAAGTAGTTGTATTAGATTTAAAAAGAACCAAGAGCGGGTCGTATTCATTAAAGATTTATAATTAAGATATTATCTAATCGTATAAGAAAAAGAACTACGAAATGAGGCCTATTAATTGTGCCTACACAATGATTAAGGAAGAAATTGTAATTGTACGATATTGAGAAGAAAGAAAGGGTCTAATCGTACTATATTAGGACACAGTAAAGGAGATCTAATCGTGACAGTATTAAGAACTAACAAAGTATATCGAGTCATATGAGATTAAGAAATAGAATAGGAGTTCTTATAAAAGTAAATCTCGTAACTCAAGATAAGAACTTAAAATGCGATTTGATTTGGCCAAATTAAGATCTATGAGTGATAACTATGCATAAAAGAATAAGAATTAAAATATAATATGATGGTTTTGAAGAAATAAGTGAGAAATGAGGCCAAGTATACATGCTTAATCACACTGGAAGGAGTTGTACTCGTACGAAATTGAGAACTAAGAAAGGGGACAAATCGTACAAGATTAAATACTAATAACTGGGGTAAAGTCGCACAAGATTAAGAAACAAGATAGGAGTTCTCAACAAAGTACATCAAGAAACATAATAAGTTCTAATAACTCATGATAACAATGTAAAATGTGATTTAATTATGCTAGATTAAGAACCAAGAATCAGTTCAAATTGAAAAAGACTTTGTACAAAAGATGATTATCTAACCTTATTTGAAATCCTAAAAGAACTTAGAGACTTTTACACACCTTGTATAATGACAAAGGAAGAATTGATAATCGTACAATATTGAGAACTAGGAAATGCGACTAATCGTGCTACACAATGAACAACAAAAGGAGACGTAACATATGCAATTCACAGAACAAAGAAAGGAGATTAGTCGTGTTAGATTATGAAATATGAGAGGAGTTCCAATCATAGCACATTTGGAAAAAATATGAGATCAAATTTCACAAGGTAAGAACATAAATATGTTTTAATAAGAATGCATTAAGAACCATGCGCTGGACCTATTCCTTGAAGATTTAGAACTAATACATCATCTATGCATTTGCAAAAGAATAGACAAATGAGGCTGATCAAACTTTCTTTACGAGTAAGGAACAAGTTCCGATCGTTCGATATTGAGAGATAAGAAATTGACTAACTGTTCTATGTATGAATCGCAAAAGGAGAACACATGATAAAATATTAGGGAGATAATTAAGAAACTAGAAAGGTGATCTAATCGACATACATGTTGAAAAGATAAGAATATCTAATAATGGATGATAAGCCCCTAATACGTGACTTAGTTAGACTAGATTGAGAACCATGTGTGGGACCTGTGCACAAAAGAGTGAGATCAAATGAATGATCTAATCGCATTCGAAAGAGAACGGAGGCAACTGTATTAGCTTAATAACTAATGAAGAAGTGTAATCGAAAGATACTGAGAACTAAGAAAGTCGACTAATCGTAATATATTGTGAGTCGTAAAAGGAGATACAATCAAAAGGAGAAGTAGTCGTATAAGATCTAAAAAGAACCAAGAGAGGGTCGTAGTCATTAAAGATTTATAATTAAGAGTTAGCTAATCGTATAAGAAAAAGAACTGAGAAATGAGGCCTTTTAATTGTGCCTGCACAATGATTAAGGAAGAAACTGTAATAGTACGATATTGAGAAGAATGAAAGGGTCTAATCGTACTGTATTATGACACAGTAAAGGAGATCCAATCGTACAGGATTAAGAACTAAAAAAGTAGATCGAGCCATATCAGACTAAGATATAGAACAAGAGTTCTTATAAAAGTAAATCTCGTAACTCAAGATAAGAACTTAAAATGCAATTTGATTTGGCCAAATTAAGAACCATGAGTGCTAACTATGCAAAAAAGAATAAGAACTAAAATATAATATGATGGTTTTGAAGAAATAAGTGAAAAATGAGGCCAAGTATACGTGCTTAATCACAGTGGAAGGAGTTGTACTCGTACGAAATTGAGAACTAAGAAAGGGGACAAATCGTACAAGATTAAATACTAATAACTGGGGGGTCAAGTCGCACAAGATTAAGAAACAAGAAAGGAGTTATAAACAAATTACATCTAGAAACATAATAAGTTCTAATAACTCATGATAACAACGTAAAATGTGATTTAATTATGCTAGATTAAGAACCAAGAATCAGTTCAAATTGAAAAAGACTTTGTACTAAAGATGATTATCTAACCTTATTTGAAAAAGAACGGAGAGATGAAGCCAATTACACACCTTGTATAATGACAAAGGAAGAATTGATAATCGTACAATACTGAGAACTAAGAAATGCGACTAATCGAGCTATACAATGAACAACAAAAGGAGACATAACATATGCAATTCACAGAACAAAGAAAGGAGATTAGTCGTGTAAGATTATGAAATATGAGAGGAGTTCCAATCATAGCACATTTCGAAAAGATATGAGTTCAAATTTCACAAGGTAAGAACATAAATATGTTTTAAGAAGAATGGATTAAGAACCATGCGCTGGACCTATTTCTTGAAGATTTTGAACTAATACATCATCTAATAGCATTTGCAAAAGAATAGAGAAATGAGGCCGATCAAACTTGCATTACGAGTAAGGAAGAAGTTGCGATCGTTCGATATTAAAAGCCAAGAAAATTGACTAACTGTTCTATGTAAGAATCGTAAAAGGAGAACACATGATAAAATATTAGGGAGATAATATAAGAAACTAGAAAGGTGATCTAATCGACATACATGTTGAAAAGATAAGAATATCTAATAACGGATGATAAGCCCCTAATACGTGACTTAGTTAGACTAGATTGAGAACCATGTGTGGGACCTGTTCACAAAAGATTTAGATCAAATGAATGATCTAATCGCATTCGAAAGAGAACGGAGGCAACTGTATTAGCTTAATAACTAAGGCAGAAGTGTAATCGTAAGATATTGAGAACTAAGAAAGTCGACTAAGCGTAATACATTGTGAGTCGTAAAAGGATATACAATCGAAAGGAGAAGTAGTCGTATTAGATTTAAACAGAACCAAGAGCGGGTCGTAGTCATTAAAGATTTACAATTAAGAGATTATCTAATCGTATAAGAAAAAGAAACTGAGAAATGAGGCCTATTAGTTATGCCTGCACAATGATTAAGGAAGAAATTGTAATTGTACGATATTGAGAAGAAAGAAAGGGTCTAATCTCACTTATATTTCAAACGATGAGTAAAGGAGATCTAGTCATACAGGATTAAGAACTAACAAAGTCGATCGAGTCATATCAGATTAAGAAATAGAACAGGAGTTCTTATAAAAGTAAATCTCGTAACTCAAGATAAGAACTTAAAATGCGATTTGATATGGCCAAATTATGAACCACGAGTGATAACTATGCATAAAAGAATAAGAACTATAATAGAATATGATGGTTTGAAGAAATAAGTGAGAAATGAGGCCAAGTATACGTGCTTAATCACAGTGGAAGGAGTTGCACTCGTACGAAATTGAGAACTAAGAAAGGGGACAAATCGTACAAGATTAAATACTAATAACTGGGGTCAAGTCGCACAAGATTAAGAAACAAGGAAGGAGTTCTCAACAAAGTACATCTAGAAACATAATAAGTTCTAATAACTCATGATAACAACGTAAAATGTGATTTAATTATGCTAGATTAAGAACCAAGAATCAGTTCAACTTGAAAAAGACTTTGTACAAAAGATCTGATTATCTAATCTTATTTGTAAAAGAACTGAGAGATGAAGCCAATTACACACCTTGTATAATGACAAAGGAAGAAGTGATAATCGTACAATATTGAGAACTAAGAAATGTGAATAATCGTGCTATACAATGAACAAAAAAAGGAGACGTAACACATGAATTCACAGAACAAAGAAAGGAGATTAGTCGTGTAGGATTATGAAATATGAGAGGAGTTCCAATCATGGCACAATTGGAAAAAATATGAGATCAAATTTCACAAGGTAAGAACATAAATATGTTTTAATAAGAATGGATTAAGAACCATGTGCTGGACCTATTCCTTGAAGATTTAGAACCATTACATCATCTAATAGCATTTGAAAAAGAATAGAGAAATGAGGCTGATCAAACTTGCTTTACGGTAAGGAAGATGTTGCGATCGTTCGATATTGAGAGCCAAGAAATTGACTAACTGTTCTATGAATCGTAAAAGGAGAACACATGATAAAATATTAGGGAGATAATGTAAGAAACTAGAAAGGTGATCTAATCGACATACATGTTGAAAAGATAAGAATATCTAATAACGGATGATAACCCTTTAATACGTGTCTTAGTTAGACTAGATCAATAGAACCATCTGTGTCCCCTGTGCATAAAAGATCTTAGATCAAATGAATGATCTAATCGCATTCGAAAGAGAATATAGATGTACTTAAGCTTAATAACTAAGGAAGAAGTGTAATCGTAAGATATTGAGAACTAAGAAATTCGACTAACCGTAATATATTTTGAGTCGCAAAAGGAGATACAATCAAAAGGAGAAGTAGTCGTATTAGATTTAAAAAGAACCAAGAGCGGGTCGTATTCATTAAAGATTTATAATTAATTGATTATCTAATCGTATAAGAAAAAGAACTGAGAAATGAGACCTATTAATTATGCCTGCACAATGATTAAGGAAAAAATACGATATTGAGAAAAAAGAAAGGATCTAATCATACTAAGAACTAACAAACGATCGAGTCAGCATATCAGATTAAGAAATAGAACGGGAGTTCTTATAAAAGTAAATATCGTAACTCAAGATTAGAACTTAAAATGCGATTTGATTTGGCCAAATTAAGAACCATGAGTGATAACTATGCAAAAAAGAATAAGAACTATAATAGAATATGATGGTTTTGAAGAAATAAGTGAGAAATGAAGCCAAGTACACGTGCTTAATCATAGTGGAAGGAGTTGTACTCGTACGAAAAATTGAGAACTAAGAAAGGAGACAAATCGTACAAGATTAAATACTAATAACTGGGGGTCAAGTCGCACAAGATTAAGAAACAAGAAAGGAGTTCTCAACAAAGTACATCTAGAAACATGATAAGTTCTAATAACTCATGATAACAACGTAAAATGTGATTTAATTATGCTAGATTAAGAACCAAGAATCAGTTCAAATTGAAAATGACTATGTACAAAAGATGATTATCTAAATTGATTTGAAAAAGAACAGAGAAATGAAGCCAATTACACACCTTGTATAATGACAAAGGAAGAAGTGATAATCGTACAATATTGAGAACTAAGAAATGCGACTAATCGTGCTATACAATGAACAACAAAAGGAGACGTAACATACGCAATTCACAAAACAAAGAAAGGAGATTAGTCATGTAGGATTTTGAAATATGAGAGGCGTTACAATCATAGCACATTTGGAAAAAATATGAGATCAAATTTCACAAGGTAAGAACATAAATATGTTTTCATAAGAATGGATTAAGAACCATGTGCTGGACCTATTCCTTGAAGATTTAGAACTATTACATAAGGTCCATCTAATAGCATCATTGCAAAAGAATAGAGAAATGAGGCCGATCAAACTTTCTTTATCTTCAAGGAAGAAGTCCAGATCGTTCGATATTGAAAGCCAAGAAATTGACTAACTGTTCTATGTATGAATCAAAAAAGGAGAACAGATGATAAAATATTAGGGAGATAATTAAGAAACTAGAAAGGTGATCTAATCGACATACATGTTGGAAACCTATAAGAATATCTAATAACGGATGATAAGCCCCTAATACGTGACTTAGTTAGACTAGATTGAGAAACCATGTGTGCGACCTGTGCACAAAAGATTTAGATCAAATGAATGATCTAATCGCATTCGAAAGAGAACGGAGGCAACTATATTAGCTTACTAACTAAGGCAGAAGTGTAATCGTAAGATATTGAGAACTAAGAAAGTCGACTGATCATAATATATTCTGAGTCGCAAAAGAAGATACAATCGAAAGGAGAAGTAGTCGTATTAGATTTAAACAGAACCAAGAGCGGGTCGTAGTCATTAAAGACTTACAATTAAGAGATTATCTAATCGTATAAGAAAAAGAACTGAGAAATGAGGCCTATTAGTTATGCCTGCACAATGATTAAGGAAGAAATTGTAATAGTACGATATTGAGAAAAAAGAAAGGGTCTAATCGTACTATATTATGACACAGTAAAGGAGATCTAGTCAGACAGGATTAAGAACTAACAAAGCTCGATCTAGTCATATCAGATTAAGAAATAGAACAGGAGTTCCTATAAAAGTAAATCTCGTAACTCAAGATAAGAACTTAAAACGCAATTTGATTTGGCTCAAATTATGAACCATGAGTGATACCTAGATCGAAAGAATAAGTTCTTAACTAGGTCTGACTCTGTCTCTTATACACATCTAGAAATGTGTATAAGAGACAGCGATTACACTTGTTCTATTTTCTTAATCAGATATGACTCTGAATGGATTAAGAACCATGCGCTGGACCTATTCCTTGAAGATTTATGAACTAATACATCAATCTGAATAGCATTTGCTCATTTCTCTATTCCTGTCTCTTATACACATCTAGATGGGAGATAATTAAGAAGACATGTTTAGAAAGGTGATCTAATCGACATAACAATGTTGAAAAGATAAGAATATCTAATAACGGATGATAAGCCCCTAATACGTGACTTAGTTAGACTAGATTGAGAACCATGTGTGGGACTCCTTTGTTCACAAAAGATTTAGATCAAATGAATGATCTAATCGCTTTCAGAGAAGAGAACGGAGGCAACTATATTAGCTTAATAACTAAGAAGGAAAATGTAATTCGTAAGATATTGAGAACTAAGAAAGTCGACTAATCCTAATATATTGTGAGTCGTAAAAGGAGATACAATCGAAATAGCATTCCACAACAGATGGAAAACACCTAAAACCATCAAAGATCATTAAAGACCCTTTAAACATAACCAATTATCCAAATTATCCTAAAAGGAGATCTAGTCATACAGGATTAAAAACTAACAAAGTCGATCGAGTCATATCAGATTAAGAAATAGAACAGGAGTTCTTATCAAAGTAAATCTCGTAACTCAAGATAAGAACTGAAAATGCGATTTGATTTTCCAAATTAAGAACCACGAGTGATAACTATGCAAAAAAGAATAAGAACTAAAATATAATATTTTGGTTTTGAAGAAATAAGTGAGAAATGAGGCCAAGTATACGTGCTTAATCACAGTGGAAGGAGTTGTACTTGTACGATATCTTAACTACGAAAGGGGACAAATTGTACAAGATTAAAATACTAATAACTGGGATCAAGTCGCATAAGATTAAGAAACAAGAAAGGAGTTCTCAACAAAGTACATCCAGAAACATAATAAGTTCTAATAACTCACGATAACAAAGTAAAATGTGATTTAATTATGCTAGATTAAGAACCAAGAATCAGTTCTCTTACTAAATTGAAAAAGACTTTGTACTAAAGATGATTATCTAACCTTATTTGAAAAAGAACTGAGAGATGAAGCCAATTACACACCTTGTATAATGACAAAGGAAGAAGTGATGATCGTACAATATTGAGAACTAAGAAATGCGACTAATCGAGCTATACAATGAACAACAAAAGGAGACATAACATATGCAATTCACAGAACAAAGAAAGGAGATTAGTCGTGTAAGATTATGAAATATGAGAGGAGTTCCAATCATAGCACATTTCGAAAAGATATGAGATCAAATTTCACAAGGTAAGAACATAAATATGTTTTAATAAGAATGGATTAAGAACCAGGCGCTGGACCTATTCCTTGAAGATTTTGAACTAATACATCCTCTAATAGCATTTGCAAAAGAATAGAGAAATGAGGCCGATCAAACTTGCTTTACGAGTAAGGAAGAAGTTGCGATCGTTCGATATTGAAAGCCAAGAAATTGACTAACTGTTCTATGTATGAATCACACGAAAGGAGAACACATGATAAAATATTAGGGAGATAATTAAGAAACTAGAAAGGTGATCTAATCGACATACATGTTGAAAAGATATTAATATCTAATAACGGATGATAAGCTCCTAATACGTGACCTAGTTAGACTACATTGAGAACCATGTGTGGGACCTGTGCACAAAAGATTTAGATCAAATGAATGATCTAATCGCATTCGAAAGAGAACGGAGGCAACTATATTACTAAGGCCGAGTGTAATCGTAAGATATTGAGAACTAAGAAGTCGACTAATCGTAATATATTGTGAGTCGTAAAAGGAGATACAATGAAAAACAAGATTGAGAACTAATAAAGCATAAGTAAACACCCAATAATTAAGAACTAACAAATGATCCATTAGAACAGAGTTCTTATCAAAGTAAATCTCAGAACTCGATTTTCCAAATTATAACTTTTAATAAAGAAATTTATAATGCTTAATAAGAATCGTGAGAATACAAAGGGGACAAATCGTCGTATATAACAATACAGCGAGGAACAAAGTACATGAAATGAGTTCTAATGAGACCTATTAATGCTAGATTAAGAACCAAGCAAATTGAAAAAGATGCATAAATGAAGCCAATTAAGGAAAAATTGTAATGGAGTAACATATGCGATTTTATTAAGTATGAAAGAAACCAGATTTGGCATTTGCAAAAGAATAGAGAAATCGATAATCGTACTAGAAATTGACTACTGCTTACGACATTAAAGGAGATCTAACGAAAGGAGATACGGACCTAGGTGACAAAAGTAGATCAAATGAATGATCTAATCGCGGAAGAGAACTAGATATAAAATAAAAATAATATAAGGTAACGGAGATATTGAGAACTGAAAGCTAATCGTAATATATTAAGAATACAGAAAACAAGATTGAGAACTAAAAAGGACAAGAATTCAAAGTCGTATAACAAAAGTTGGCGAAATGAGACCTATTAATTATCGAAAGTCTAATCGGATTATAAGAACTAACAAAGTACGAGTACAACTCCTTCCACTGTGATTAAGCACGTATACTTCTGTCTCTTATACACATCTAGATGTGTATAAGAGACAGTTCTTAATCTAAGTGCGACGAGTGATAACTATGGTTCTTAGTATGGAATACAATATAGATGTCCCCTTTCTTAGAAATAAGTGAGAAACGATGTGTATAAGCATAGGGGATATTTCGACAAGTCCTGTTCAAAATTGAACCATTCTGATCCTAGATTACGATTACAACTCCTTCAAAATTTCATGTGAATAACTGGGGTCAAGTCGCATACAGATTAAGTGTATTAGAAAGGAGTTCTCAACAAAGTACATCTAGCAAACATAACAAGTTCTAATAACTAGTCGTACAGGATTAAGAACTATCTAGAGGTGTAATAGTAAGATATTGAGAACTAAGATCGGACTAGTCGTAATATATTGTGAGTCGCAAAAGGAGATACAATTAAAAGGATTAAACAAGTCGTATTAGATTTAAAAAGAACCAAAAGCGGGTCGTATTCATTAAAGATTTATAATTAAGAACCATGAGTGATAGCTATGCACAAAAGAATAAGAAATAAAATATAATATGATGGTTTAGAAGAAATAAGTGAGAAATGAGGCCAAGTATACGTGCTTAATCATAGTATTATATTTGTACTTCTTATTCTTTTGTGCATAGCTATCACTCATGGTTCTTAATTAATCGTACTAGATGTAGTCTAACTAGACAGCTAGTCGTTAAGATTACATCTACAAGTCCCCTTCTCACACAGTACATGTAGTCACATATTAAGTTCTAATAACTCTTGATAACATAAGAAATGTGATTTGAGTCAATTATGTTAGATTAAGAACCAGGAATCAGTTCAAATTGAAAAAGAGTTTGATCAAAAGATGATTATCTAACCTTATTTGAAAAAGAACTGAGAATTGAAGCCAATTACACCAGGTATAATGACAAAGGAAGAAGTGATAATCGTACAATATTGAGAACTAAAAAATGCGACTAATCGAGCTATACAATAAACAACAACAGGAGACATAACATATGCAATTCACAGAACAAAGAAAGGAGATTAGTCGTATAAGATTATGAAATATGAGAGGAGTTCCAATCATAGCACATTTGGAAAAAATATGAGATCAAATTTCACAAGGTAAGAATATAAATATGTTTTAATAAGAATGGATTAAGAACCACACATATTCACGGTACCCCAGCCTCCAAAAGCTGTAACAAGGACTTGGAGTGCCAATTCGCAAACTTCTTCTGGGGCAATTCGGACTCGGGAAGTAGGTACCATATGGCATCATGGAAGTCATTATGTAAGCCAACTTGCTGCCAATGGTCTTGGAATAATTTCCCTCTCAGATTTGGTCAAGGGTTTTGGCATTAAACTATGGTGGAAATTTCGAAAGGGGAATTCTTTATGGTGCTCGTCGTTCCCGCCCTTGTTCAATAAATGAAAGGCACAGTGATTCATATATATGGAAGTGCATGCTCAAAAGCCGTGAGAACGAAGAAAAAAGGCCATTTATTTTTATTACGCATCGGACAAGTCTCCTTGTCGTATGACACTTGGCTGCCTCAAGGACCTTTGTTTCACGAGGTTAGTCAAGTTTCTGAGCCAACCCTTGCAGCCGATTACTGATTTTGAAGTGCAAATGTTTGGAACCTTGCAATTTTAAGCGAACATTATTCGGCCTCGAGATAGAAAGACTAGAGAAGCTTCTTTGTGGGATACATTTGTCAAGTTAGTAATGATTCGGATGTGCTGGTATGGACGTTGTCACCTAATGTCTCTTCGAGTCTCACTCTGCTACCCTTCCTTCAAGCCAAAGAGACGATCCAATGTTTCTTGATGGTGACAAAAGGGACATTTTGAAGCCAAGGAAACCCCAATGGTAGTTATGATATCGTCAAGTGGGAGTTTCCTATTCAAGAGGCGCCACATGAAGCAAGTTGTGATTTCACCACTAAGTCCGTGATACGAGCCAAGGGGCATCTTATCCCACAAAGAAGCTTCTCTAGTCCTGTCTCTTATACACATCTAGATGTGTATAAGAGACAGACACACTACTGGACTTCTCCATTATGGATTTGGACTTGAAGAATGTTACAATCAGATTTACAAGCCCGTCCACTTCTAGTTTGAGCGGCGTAAATCCTGATTGGAACACTCTTCAAGTCCAAATCCATGATGGAGAAGTCCGGTAGTTTGTCTTTACTCTATTATTTTATCAAGCCCAATAGTAGTTTAAGTTTAAACTAACCCATTGGGCTTGATTAAGTCGAGTATAGTTGTGACTTAGTTCTCAGTTTTTAGGCTCATTAATTAGCCTTAATAAGGCCCATTTAGCCCAAATCTTGGGGCCACTTATGGCTGAACCCCAACACTAAACGTAGTGTAGGAGTTCAGCCATAAGTTTTTATGGACTTTAGATGTGTATAAGCAAGAGAATGGGCCTTAGGTTAAGGCCTGTCTCTGTTGCATTAAATAGCCTCACATTGTTGAACATTTCGTGAGAAAGTTCTTCTTTTAGTCTTTGCATTAAGACTTTGTGGGATCATCGCTCTGAGCAATTATGATTGTTCAAATCCATAGATGTTTGGTTCTTGCCTGATTCTTATAGGCAACGAGGACAATTCTCGGTTTAAATCTTGTTAAGAGTTTGGTTCTTGTCTTGTTAACAGACTGCCCAGATGAAGCTCTTGGTTGATTGCGCAATTGAGTCACACCATCTTGGAAACATTTTTGACAAGGTTGAAAAATTATGAGATGCATGTTCAACAATGTGGCCTCGTTTCTCACTTATGGCTGAAACAAGGAGATTTTTGTGCGAGGTTTACAAGCACAATTCTTTGCGGGAAATATCTGCGATTACGCATTTCCAAGGAAGTGTCCAACAATCACTCATCTTGCGTTCGCGAACGACATAGTCAATTTCACTAAAGGAGAGGCCAAATCAATCAAGAACTCCACGGAGTTCCACGACCAGTTTGAGTCTTGATCTGGGCAGCTCATTAACAAGTCGAAAAGCTTCTTTTACATGCCCAACAACGCCCCACTATCTAGGATCAGAATGGTTCAATTTTGAACAGGTTTTGTGAAACGTCCCCTCCCTTTCACATCTCATGGCCGCCCCATTCAGAAGGCGAAGAGAAGAAGGTCACTCTTTCAGCCCATGATTGAGAAAATTACCTCTAGAATAAATTGCGGGGTAGCAAATGAAATTTCTCTTTCGTGGGCGAAAACCTAATCCTGATCAAGCCTGTTTTAAGTAGTATTCCAATATACTTAAAACGGCACTTCCACCTCCAAAGTCAGAATAAGGACTTGGAGTGCCATTCGCAAACTTTCCTTTGGGGCAATTCGACTCAAAGGTGTACCATATGGCATCGTGGAAGTCATTATGTAGGCCAACAGCTGCCAATGGCCTTGGAATAATGTCCCTCTCAGATTTGGTCAAGGGTTTTGGCATTAAACTATGGTGGAAATTTCGAAAGGGGAATTCTTTATAATGCTCTTTCATGCGATTAGATATTGTCGCTCCCACCCTTGTTTAATAAATGAAAGCAAGTAATATTGTATATGTGGATTAGTGCATGCTTTAGTTCTCAATATGAGTACGATTATCACATCTTCCTTTGTTATTACGCATTGGTGCTGTATAAGAGACAGGCACATGCCCTTTCTCGGACGCATTTCACCTGTCTCTTATACACATCTAGATGTTAGTAAGTGTGGAAACATGCGATCTACTCACTAGAGGAGACAAAATCATGTCTCTTATCCTCTAGTGTGGAAACATGCATCTTTCCACAGAGTCTCAAACAAATCTTGCTTGCAATTGTGTTTACTCTATTATTTTATAAAGTCCAATAGTAGTTTAAGTTTGAGTAAATTGAGCTGCTTTAAGTCGAGTATAGTTGTGACCTAGTTCTCAGTTTTTAGGCTCATTAATTAGCCTTAATGAGGCCCATTTAGCCCAAATCTTGGGGCCACTTATGGCTGAACCACAGCACTACTTTTTTAGTAGTTTTTAAGCCAGTTTTTAGGACTTTATTAAGACTATAAATAGGCCTCATCATACGGACGAATTTCAGCAGATTTTTATAAAAAAAACTTGTATTTTTCGTGAGAAAAAGTTATTTCTTTGTCTTTGGATTAAGACTTTGTTGGGATCATCGCTTGAGCAACGGTGATTGTTCTAACCCGACTTATGGATTAGGTTCTTGCCTGATTCGTATAGGCAACGGGTCAATTCTCACTTTAAATCCTGTTAAGAGTTTGGTTCTTATCTTGTTATAGACAACGAGTTGAACTCTTGCTTGATTGCGCAATTCAGTCACACCATCTTTGGAAGCATTTTTGACAAGGTGAAAAATGATGAGATGCATGTTCAACAATGTGAGGCTATTTGCTTGCAATAAAGGCCACCACCTAACTAAAATTCTCTTGCCTGCACAATCCATGCACGCTAAATGCCTTGCCGATGAAGAAAGTTTTGGAGGCAAAATCGGGTATGAAATGGCTGACACAAGGGGTTTTTGCGCGAGGTTTGCGAGCACAATTCTTTATGAAATATCTGCGATTATGCATTTCAAGGAAGTGTCCAACAATCACTCATCTTGCGTTCGCGAACGACGTAGTCATTTTCACTAAAGGAAAGGCTAAATCAATCAAGAACTCGTGGAGTTCCACTGACTAGTTGAGTCTTCAACCAAATCGGAGTCAGGTAAGCCAACAGGTGCCAATGGCCTTGGAATAATGTCCTCTCCGATTTGGTCAAGGGTTTTGGCATTAAACTATGGTGGAAATTTCGAAAGGGGAATTCTTTATGGTGCTCTTTCATGCGTGCTAGAAGACTATTGTCGTTCCCACCCTTGTTTAATAAATGAAAGGCACAGTGATTCATATATATGGAAGTGCATGCTCAAAAGCCGTGAGAACGAAGAAAAAAGGCCTTTTATTTTTGTTACGCATCGGACAAGTCTCCTTGTCGTATGACACTTGGCTGCCTCAAGGACCTTTGTTTCACAAATTAGTCAAGTGTAAGGGTTGGCTCGAGGTTTCCTTGGCTTCAAAATGTCCATTTTGTCACCATCAAGAAACATTGGATCCTCTCTTTGCAAGTTGTGATTTCACCAGCCAAGTCTGGTGATAAGAGCCAAGGGGCATCTTCTAGGTCAACTAAGGTTCGTGAAGAATTCAGTACAAGTGCCAACTTGGACCAATTACAAGGGCATGTGCAAAGAGATCCAACAAGCCATGCAAAGTTTGGTTCGAGGTGTTCCTGACATGGAAGCCGTCCAAAACAAACTGGAAATGGAACTGGCTTGTAAATCTGATTGGAACACTTTTCAAGTCCAAATACATAATGGAGAACTCAGTTAGTTTGTCTTTACTCTATTATTTTATAAAGCCCAATAGTAGTTTAAGTTTGAGTAAATTGGGCTGCTTTAAGTCGAGTATAGTTGTGACTTAGTTCTCAGTTTTTAGGCTCATTAATTGGCCTTAATAAGACCCATTTAGCCCATATCTTGGGGCCACTTATGGCTGAACCCAAGAACTACTTTTTTAGGATAATTTTTAAGCTAGTTTTTAGGCCTTTATTAAGACTATAAACAGGCCTCATCATATGGACGAATTTCAGCAGATTTTTAAAAAAAAAACTTGTATTTTTAGTGAGGAAAAAGTTATTTCTTTTAGTCTTTCAATTAAGACTTTGTTGGGATCATCGCTTGAGCAACTGTGATTGTTCTAACCGACTTATGGATTTGGTTCATGCCTTCAAATAGCATATGTGTGTTGAACATGCATTTGCATCTAAATGGGCCTCATAAGAGTTTAAAAACTTGTCTTGTTATAGACAACGAGTTGAACTCTTGGTTGATTGCGCAATTGGAGTCACACCATCTTTGGAAACATTTTTGACAAGGTGAAAAATGCTGAGATGCATGTTCAACAATGTGAGGCTATTTGCTTGCAACAGCCGTCACAACCTAACCAAAATTCTCTTGCCCGTGCACAATCCATGCACGCTAAATGCCTTGCCGATGAAGAAAGTTTTTGGACGCAAAATCGGGTATGAAATGGCTGACACAAGGAGACTTTGCGTGAGGTTTGCGAAAGACAATTGTTTGCGGAAATATCTCGACATTTCCAAGGAAATGTCCAACAGACACTCATCTTGCATTCATGAACGACTGAGTCATTTTCACTCAAGGAGAGGACAAATCGATCAAGAACTCATGGAGTTCCACGACCAGTTTGGTCTTCATCTGGGCAAGATCTCTTATACACATCGAAATGCTTCTTTTACATGGCCAACAACGTCCACCATCTAGGATCGTAATGGTTCAATTTTGAACAGGTTTTGTGAACGTCCCTCCCTCGCATTTCTTGGCTGCCCCATTCAAAAGGCGAAGAAAAGAAGGTCACTCTTTTAGCCCATGATTGAGAAAATTACCTCTAAAATTGCGGGGTGGCAAATGAAATTTCTCTCCCCTTGGGGAAAACTAATCCTGATGAAGCTTGTTTTATGTAGTATTCCAATATACCTATTCACGGTACTCCAGGCTACAAAAGCTGTAATCAAGGATTGGGAAATGGACTCGGAAACAGTACCATTGGGCATCATGGAAGTCATTATAAGCCACTGCAATGGCCTTGGAATAATGTCCCACTCCGATTCGGTCAAGGGTTTTGGCATTAAACTGTGGTGGAAATTTTGAAAGGGGAATTCTTCTATGGTGCACTTCATGCAAACTAGATATTGTCGTTCCCACCCTTGTTTAATAAATGTTAGCGTTATGATTCATATATATGAAGTGCATGCTTTAAAGCCGTGAGAAGCAAGAAAAAGGCCTTTTATTTTGTTACGCATTGGACAAGTCTCTCATGTGGATGACACTTCTGCCTCAAGGACCTTTGTTTCTGAGGTTAGTCAAGTTCGAGCCAACCCTTACGCTTGCTGATTTGTGAGTAAATCAATGGAACCTCACAATTTTGCGAACATTATTCGGCCTTGAGATAGAAAGACTAGAGAAGCTTCTTTGTGGGATACATTTCCAAGTTAGTAATGACTGACTGATGTGACTAAATGGCTGTCTCTTATACACATCTACATCTAGTATGTGTATACAGATTTATAGTCATTGTCAGAGAGTGTGGAAACACTGTCTTGTATACACATCTAGATGTGTATAAGAGACAGGTTCAGCCATAAGTGGCCCCAAGATTTGGGCTAAATGGGCCTTACTACGGCTAATTAATGAGCGTAAAAACTGAGAACAAAGTCACTTTCTCTCTCTTATACACATCTAGATGTGTATAAGAGACAGGGCTAATTAATGAGCCTTAATAGGCCCATTTAGCCCAAATCTTAGGGCATTTTTGAACCTTAAAGACTACTTTTTTGTTTTTAAGCTAGTTTTAGGACTGAACACCTGTCTCTTATACACATCTTGAAATTCGTCCATAGCAGATTTTTGCTGAAATTTGTCCATATCATGAGGAAAGTTCTTAGTCTTTTAAATTCTTCGATTAAGACCAATTTGGGAAAATCACTTGAACAACGGTGATTGTTCAAACCAACTTATGGATTTGGTTCTTGCCCGTTTCGTATAGGCAACGAGTCAATTCTCGCTTTAAATCTTGTTAAGAGTTTGGTTCTTGTCTTGTTATAGACAACGAGTTGAACTCTTGCTTGATTACGCACTGGAATTACGCAATTGGAGTCACACCATCTTTGGAAACATTTTTGACAAGGTGAAAAATGCTGAGATGCATAAGCAACAATGCGAGGCTATTTGCTTGCAACAACCATCACAACCTAACCAAAATTCTTCCGCCTGCACAATCCATGCACGCTAAATGCCTTGCCGATGAAGAAAGTTTTTGGACGGTGAAATCGGGTAATGAAAATGGTACAATTTTTGAGGGAAATATCTGCGATATGCATTTCCAAGGAAGTGTCCAACAATCACTCATCTTAAGTGTCGTGAACGACAGAGTCATTTCACTAAAGGAGAGGCAAATCAATCAAGAACTCGTGAGTTCCCCAACCAGTTTAGTCTTCATCTCAAGCACTTATTAACAAGTCGAAAGCTTACATGGCCAACAACGTCCACTATCTAGGATCGTAATGGTTCAATTTGAACAGGTTTTGTGATGTCTCCCTTCGATTTCTTCCATTCTGAAGGCGAAGAAAGAAGGTCACTTTTCAGCCCATGATTGAAAACACTCTAAAATTATGTGGGTGGCAAATGAAATTTCTCTCCCTTGGGGAAAACAACCTACAAGCTTGTTTCAAGTAGTCCAATATATCTATTCATTAGATCACCCTACAAAATAGAATCAAGGACTTAACCAATTCAGCCGGGAAACGGACTCGGCTACCAAGCATCATGTGGAAGTCATTATGTAAGCCACAACACCAATGGCCTTGGAATAATGTCCTACCCAGATTTGGTCAGGGTTTTGAAATAAACTATGGTGGAAATTTCAAAGAGGAACTTTAAGGTGCTCTTTCATGCGTGCTAATATTGTCGCTCACTCTTGTTTAATAAATGAAAGGCACAAGTTGATTCATATAAAGTGTATGCTTTAAAGCCGGAGAACGAAGAAAAAGGCCTTTTATTTTGTTATGGACAAGTCTCATGTGGTATGACATCTGGTCGCCTCAAGGACCTTTGTTTCACGAGGTTAGTCTGGGTTGCCTGAGCCAACCTCTTACAGCTGCTGATTTGTGTGCAAAATCGGAACCTTGCAATTTTATGCGAGCATTATTCGGCCTTGAGATATGAAAGACTAGAGAAGCTTCTTTGTGGATACTTTCCAGTAATGACTCGGATGTCTTTGTATGGACTCTCACCTAATGGCAAGATTTCGCCTCTCACCCTCCTTCGCATGTTTCACTCTCTCAAACAATGATTTTGGATTATCATCAAGTCATTCTTAACTTCATCATGTGGCGCCACATGACTGTGGAGATTCCGACTTGATGATACCATAACTTTGGGCTTCTTCAAAATGTCCTTTGTCACCATCAACAACACATGGATCATCTCTTTGCAAGTTGTGATTTCACCAACAAGTCGGTGATACGAGCAAGGGGCATCTTCTAGCTTAGACTAAGGTAAGAGAAGAGTCATGCCAAGTGAACTTAGACCAATTACAAGGGACGTGCAGAGAATCCACAAGGCATACAAAGTTTGGTTCTGTGTAAACGATGTCAGCCGTCCAAACAAACTAGAAGTGGAACGGGCTTGTAAATCGATTGGAACACTTTTCAAGTCCAATAAAAAGACTGCATAAATGAGGCCTCATATTATGAGACGAATTTCAGCAGATTTTTATATAAAAAAATTGTATTTTTCGTGAGGAAAAAGTTCTTTCTTTTAGTCTTTCGATTAAGACTTTGTTGGGATCATCACTTGAGCAACGGTGATTGTTCAAACCAACTTATGAATTTGGTTCTTGCTCATTCCATAGGAAGCAACTACGCTCACAAATCTTGTTAAGAGTTTGGTTCTTATCTTGTTATAACGAGTTGAACTCTTGCTTGATTACGCAATTGGAGTCACACCCATCTTTGAAACATTTTTGACAAGGTGAAAAATGCTGAGTCATGTTCAACAATGTGAGGCTATTTGCTTGCAACAGCCATCACAACCTAAACCGCAAAATTCTCTTGCCCGCACAACCAGCACGCTAAATGCCTTGGGATGAAGAAAGTTTTTGGACGCAAAATCGGGTATGAAATAAACAAAAACAAGGAGACTCTTTTGCGAAACGAGGCATGGTACAATTGTTTGCAGAAATATCTGCGATTACACATTTCCCAAGGAAATGTCCAACAATCACTCATCTTGCATTCATGAACGATGAGTCATTTCACTAAAGAGGCCAAATCGATCACAAGAACTGGAGTTCACGACTGTTTGAGTCTTCATCTCGGCAGCTTATTAACAAAAGCTTTTTTACATGGCCAACAACTGTCCACTCATCTAGGATCGAATGGTTCAATTTTGAATGAGGTTTGTGAAACGTCCCTTTCGCATTCTTTTCGGCCCCATTCAGGCGAAAAAAAGGTCACTCTTTCAGCCATGATTGAGAAAATTACCTCAAAATGCGGGGTGGCAAATGAAATTTCTCTCCTCGGGGAAGCATCCTCAAGCTTGTTAAGTAGTATTACAATATCTATTCAAGGTACACCACCGCAAAGTCAATCAAGGACTTGGAGCGCCAATTCAAAAACTTCTTCGAAATCGGACTCGAAAACCGGTACCATTGGGCATCATGGAAGTCATTATGTAAGCCACTGCTGCAATGGTTGGAATAATGTCCTCTCGTATCAGCTGGCGGTCGGCTTTAACTATGGTGGAAATTTGAAAGGGAATTGTTTATCGGGCTTTCATGCGCGCTGGATATTGTCGTTCCACTCCTTGTTTAATAAATGAGGAAGGTACAGTGATTCATATATGGTAAGTGCATGCTTGAATGGGCCACAGAACAAGAAAAAAGGCCTTTTATTTTTGTTACGCATCGGACAAGTCCTTGTCATGACACTTGGCCGCCTCAAGGA